>OX467112.1:9825598-11025598 GCA_950106695.1 Biston stratarius
GTTGTCCCCTGAATTAGCAACGTGCTATGGGGTTCAAAGCAAGAGTTGCTTAAAACTAAAGTAAATATATTTCCTTTTGCAAAACTTTTTTTTTTAGTACAAGATCACGGAATACCACTATCAATAGTTTAGCTAAATAAGAAAAATAATAAACAAAGAAATCGTAAAAAAAAACATACATACAGTCGAACATAGAACCTCCTCCTCCTTTTTTGAAGTCGGTTAAAAAAGGTTGTGCCTGACAAATGTAGACGCGTATTACAGAAAAAGAGAGTATACTACTTTTTAAACACTGTTCCAAAATTATAAATAGAGATATTTTGAATATTAAAAGTTTCTGTTTTGTCATACAACAGCCACGTTTTACTATAGTTTTACACAGTTGAAGTATTGTTGCCAAAAATAACACATTCCCTGCACGCGTTGTTATAAGTTTGTAGCGATAATAGCCTAATGGTTAGCGCGGTCGTTTCACACGCTGAAAGGCGTGGGTTCAAACCCTACAATGAGCTTGAACAATGAACTTGATGGAAAGGAAACATCGTGAGGAAACCATAGCGTGGTGGTTACTTTCTAGTTCTAGATGCTTGGCGACAGATTTTCAATTTAAGGGTAGCTAGCCAGCTAAGTACTAGAAAGACACACATAGAAATCCACAAACGTTATTTATAAAACCATTAACAAAATTTAAATGCTCAGTTTTTTTGGCACTTTTCCTCAAGAGTGTCCTTTGATCAAAGTAGTGCTTCAGTTGCAGTTTCATTATACCTAGCACACATTTACATTATCGAACATAATTATATTGCATTAAATATAAATATTGTTGGTGATCTATATCAATATGTTTTGCCGTAAACCCGAGTAGCAATTTTGAAGGGAACGCGGAAAAAAACAAACCAATGACAATGTTTTTTACATACACCATTATTTTACAAAAGTATGACTTCGTCCTAACTTATACTTTTATCGTAACTAAAACTTTTTGACGGCGTATCATCTAAAACATTAAATATTAAAATACACTGGCAGAATGCACAAAGTACGATACCAAATAGGTACGAAGAACGAAAAGAAAATCCGATAAAACTTCGGTCTAATTAAATTTACACAAACGAACCGGCTTTGCATGAATGCAATTTATTTTAGTGCCTTGATTACAAAACATTGAATTTCTATAATATATTTAAAGAAATTCAATGAATGAATTCAAAAAAAAAAAAACAATAACATCAAATCTTCAGTAAAAATATCTAAATTACGGTGAAGACCGTTGTGAAGACCAAATTCCGTTGCGTGTTTTTTAGAAGGATGCAGACAGTAACTTTGTTTTATACTATTTTCATTCGAACAAGATACCTATCAATGGTCAATTTAGTTCACAACTAAGAAATTTGATAAACGTTTTAACATTATTTTAGCAGCCCCACAAGAAAATGTGTGATAAAAAAGTACTAAAAAGAAGGATTGCCATGCCAAAAAAGGTACAAAACATTTTTTTAAATTCGTATTTGGAAAAGGAGCCATACTGTCGCCATACTGCTCTTTTTTATACTTCTATGCATTTAAAAGAGCAGTGATTGTTACCTGAAGGCTAGATTCCACCAATGCCACTTCACTGGTCACTTGAGAGCCAGTTCCATTCCAGGCTAGGTGTGCTTTACGATCTTCGACCACATCAGGTGAGCTGTGGTTAAACATATAGCCAGACAGCGATAAAAAAAAATTGCTGTACCGTGCGGCACAATTCTACACAGCGTAGGTATGTCACAAAAGTTTGTTTCGTTAGACTCACTATTAAAGAACAAATGCACAAGTGCACGCTTGTGCGCGAACATTGTATCAATGTTAGCGAATATTGTTCGCGACAGTGCTGCAAACCTAACAGTTTTAGCTGTAGATCTACAGTTTCCCAAATAAAAACCTCATTTAAGCGAAAATTGGTAGGTTTCACGATTTTTTTAAAAGCTCCAGTTTTTTTTAAATTGAGTGTCAGCTACTGTGCAACTTGCCGTGTTGGTGCCGGTGTAAGAATAGTACCCCACCCTCTCTACCCGTGGTTGCCGTAAGAGTCGGCTAAGGGATGTAATCCGGAAGATGGGCAGCAGCGTCTTCCTTGAACAATCACACCTAACTGCGCTCGCCAACCCGCCTGCCAAGCGTGGCGAGTATTGGCAAAACCCCCCCAAGAGGAGGCCTATGTCCAGCGGTGGACGACCTATGGCTGATGATGTGATGTGAACTGTGGTTCTAGAACTCCGCCTTGCTTTCGCTATCGAAGCGAATATTTTTGCTTGTACGCGCACATTGCCCAGTTACACACTGCTCCGCCGAATGCAGAGACTAAACTACCGGACTGTGCACAAAATGTTTGTAACCAAACGTGCTGCAATCTAGTAGAATCTTACCTTTAGAATCATCACCATTAAACTAAACATAAATTAGTTTACATAAATTCCTAAGCCTGTATTGTAATTAATCGATAAAAATCGTCGATTTGAATGAAAATATCGATAAGATAGCTAAAAAAATTTACCTCAGATTGGCGCTTCGAATTGGCGTCATCGATTGATGATTGCGATATAAATACAATTAATATTTCATTATCTTCTTATGTTATTAGTTAGGAAGGATGATATGTTAGGTTTATCAATGAGTTTTATTATATTTTGCAAATAAATGTTTTGCACGTGTGTTTAATCCGCCAGCTAATATCTGTTTCCTTTCAATGATTATTTATCAATAGGTGCGGTTGCTTCTACAAATAGATTAATGAACGTCTGTACTCTCATCGATGATGTCAAAAATGTTGAACGTTTATCATTAATATTTAAAAACAATTACTTCTAATTTTTGTGTACTCGTAAAAGACACCTAAAGCCCGCAATTTTTTTTTTATGGTAGATAAGCTATGTGTTTGACCACAGCTCACCTGATGTTAAGTGACAGTGTGTAACTACTTACTGCACTAATTTCAGTTTATTTTATACTTCGTCTGTTGTGTACAATTCTACAGATGTATTTTACAAAAACCACTAAATTCTTCAAGGGAAAATGCATATCTATAATAAGGCTTCGAAGATCAAAGACAATAAAACCAAATTCAATTCTCTGAAGAGCAAAAGCCAAAACGCAGTCACGTACAAGGAAACTCTAGACCCACACCACACATCGACATAATGTCATATTTCACGACTCGTCTTCACTCGACCGACTTGATAGTCCATCAAAATTAACCAACTCACAAGTCTCTATAGGCGAGGAGTTCCTAGGGAGATTTGGTTACGAGCACAGATTAGACAAATTACAAGTACAAAAAAAATTTAAAACCCCTATATAAGGATTATAAATTTCGATTTGATCATAGCTGTGGAATATGCTCATATTCATTCATCAACCAGAAAAGAGCTGGTAATCTTCAAACGGCTGAACAGATGGTACTGATGATACTTGGTGGTAGATTTCCTTAGCAGGAGATCGTCTAGGTAGGTACCGCCGCAGTAGCCGATATTCAGCCACCAAACTGTAGTGTGTAAACATTACCGTGTTCCGGTTTGAGGGTACTGGAGCTAGCGAAATTACTGGGCTATTGAAACTAACTATCTAATGTCTCAAAGTAATGAGCGCCAAATCAGCAATACTCTGGACTTTGTTACTCAAAGTTCTGTATATCGCTGCAATGGTCATGGACAGGCGTTATTTCTTACCGTGAAGGGAGCATCTTGTTCGTCTCATTACTTTTGCATTAAAAAAAATTGTTTAGTTTTAATCATCACTTCAACAGATCAAATAATATTTGAAACAAAAAATATTGGTTGCCATTTGGGAGCTACGATATCACACAGGTTACGTCTCTCTTTGGTTGCCATTTGGGAGCTACGATATCACACAGGTTACGTCTCTCTAAGAGGGTCGAGGATTAAAAAAGAACAAAATGTTGTGTACTAAATAAGTGAATACTTCTTGGCGTTAACAAAGTCAAGCTTAGCTTGTGTTACACGATGTATTTGTGTGACGTATCATAAACCTTGGCGTATTAGTGTAAAACAAGAAAAAATCGTAGAACAAAGAAATCTTCGCTTATTTTACACGCAACTCTTTATTTGTACTTTATTCTAATCCGATTCCGACAACATTACAAATATTCATTAAAATACGATAAAAAGGTAAAGTTTTTGGATTCTAGGATCCTGGCTGTAACAGTCATTAAACTATTATTCAATAATGTTATAGATAACTGCTAAATGTGATATCACAGACTTTCCTATTTAAAACAAAAAATGAGCAAACAATATTTTGTATCAGTTAGTTAAAATGACTAAACTGAATGGAGCAGAATATATTTTTACAGTAGATTATTCGAAATCTACTGTAAAAATATAAAAATAAAAGATAAAATAATAATTCAACTACGGTAGATACTGTTCGGTGACTGTAGGCTAAATATTAACTTCGAGTAATCAAACCGACTGTTGTCTCCCCAGTTATTCCCCGTGGTTGTAAGCGGTCCCGTTCTGTTGTAAATTACACGCCAACTTCAAAAGAGCACTTCCTAGTTTATAGATGGTTTATATTTATAGTATATGTTTATGCGGTTACTAGTTATTTATAGCTGCATTAACTTGGTCGAGCGATGACACTTTATTGGACGGTTGGGATATTAATTCATTGTGCTCTGAATTGATAAGTTGAAAGTATTTTTGTAGCGGTAATAGCTCAGTGGTTAGCGCGGTCGGTTCGCATGCCGAAGGGCGTGGATTTAAGCCCCAACAATGAGCTTAAGCTGCCGGTGAATGAAAACATCGTGAGGAAAACATAGCGTGGCGGTAGGGTACTTTCTAGTACTCGGCTGGCTACCACTCTCAAGTTGAAAATCTGCCGCCAAGCATCTAACGGTGTGTTCCGGCAGCCTCAAGAGGCAGTTCCATTCCAGGCTAGGTGTGTTTACCACCTAGAACCACGAACTCACGCCCTATAGATCTTAAAGCAGATATACTATCAATGAGATCAGGGATGTCACTTGCGTTCGGGGCTAGATGGCGCTGTGTGATTTGTCTTCTTTATTTTTTCAACAGTTTAATTTTGCTTGCCCTGTTTTTTGTTGTTTTTATTACTGATTATCTACCAATGCAGTTCCTGGGTACCTACCGTTACAACGTTCAAAGGCAGAAATTATCTCTCACCATCATGATAGACTGTTGTCCATAATTACACTTCCATAATACAAACTAAATATTACATCAGAAAAATATATTTCGTTATCTAAATTAACAACATTATCAGGGGATGACATAGCACTTTGTGCTATCTATAGTTCAGATATATCAAGAACAGCATCATCTGGCCGATAATGTCTATGCGTTGGTGACCACATCACATCTGATTCTAATATACGAATTCTGATGAATGAAATGTGACATCACTCGGTCTATATGGCAACATCTAAGTCGCCGCGGACTCGTTAATTCTATTTAACAGCTTCCTCATTAAAAATTTAAAGTTTCCGGCGTAAATCTGGTGAATCGCCACAGGTGTCCCTCGTCCTTCCAGCTGTCCAACCTTTATGTAAGCTAGAAGTGTGGCGGCAGTTTTGGCCGGATTTACCCCGACTACGGCAAAGCCAAAAAGAAAGATTATGTTTTTAGCAATGTATGTTTGTATTTATGTATGTTCCACGGTAGCGACTATAGTGCGTATCCAATTTTAAAGAATGAGGTGTCAATCAACTCTTTATTATATGGTTCGAGTGGCATTTTGCTTCTTTAATATTTTTTGTCGTGGTCAGGTACCTAATAGTTTTGAAACTTTTTGCTGTCTTTTTTTTATGGCTGACTGGCTAGGTGTTTGACCACAACTTATCTGATGTTAAGTGACGGTGTGGTCGAAGATGGTAATGCACACCTAGCCTGGAATGGAACTGACTCTCAAGTGAGGCTGCCGGAACACACCGTTAGATGCTTGGTGGCAGATTTTTGATTGATTTGATGATTGATTGATTTTAGCGGCTAGCCATCTGAGTACTATAAAGTACCCTACCACCACGCTATGGTTTCCTCACGATGTTTTCCTTCACCGGCAGCTCAAGCTCATTGTTGGAGTTTGAATCCACGCCCTTCGGCATGCGAACCGACCGCGCTAACCACTGAGCAATCATCGCTACAAACCGTGAGACCTTTATTTTGTCTTATATATTGTAGCAATGATAGTTCAGTGGTTAGCGCGGTCGGTTCACAAGCCGAAGGGTGTGAGCTCACATTAAATTTCTTAGCAGAAGGTCGTCGACACCACCGCAGTACTAGATATTCTGCCGTCAAGTAGTAGTGTGCAAACATTACTGTCTTCCGGTTTGAAGGGTACTGCAGCTAGCGAAATTACAAAGTTGTTGAGACTAACCATCGAAAGTCTTAAAGTAATGAGCGCCAAAGCAGCGATGTCCTGTACTTTGTTTTGTTACTCAAAGTTCGGTGTATCGTTGCAATGGTCATGTACAGGCGATATCTCTTACCATCAGAAGAGCGTGTCGTCCGTCCATTACATTTTTTTTTAATTAGCTTGTTAATGGGAAACGGATAGCGAACATAATACTTAGATACCTACTGTTTTTTTTTAATATGTACTTTATACTTATATTATACATACATAACACCCAGACATAGAACAAACATCAATATTCGTTACACAAATGTTGGTCCTAAGTGGAAATCGAACCTACGTTCTTTAGTTCTCAAAGCATAACTTCACCAAATGGGCTGTCAAAGGGTAGATGCTATTTAAGGAATCTACAGACAGAAATACTTATCAACTGTGAAACTTTTAACCCTTATTTGTTTAACAAAAGCGGTTGAAATTGACCGGTCCCAATATATGCCGGACATTCTCTTCATCCTAATTAAAGATTTATTTGTCAGGTGTTTGTGTAACCGAGTTGTGTAAGCTGTTGTTTCGTGTCTACGTGGCGGTTCCCACGGTTACGTTTACGTTTTGTTTTTCTTAACGGTTTTACGGCAGAACATTAATCTATTCGTCTTAAGCGTAATTTACTGAGCTAATGACACACACCATCGAGTGTTTGCCAATTAATTTAGTGTTACCCTGGACTTTGTTTTGTCAAGGCGATATTTTTAGACTTTTAACAGTTTTAGTTTGCATTTTTACAAACTAAACTAACTCACATGTAATTAAATCGGATACTTCGACTATACCGAGTTAACACGGCATTCAGTGCTTTAGAAAGATGGCGCCTTTCACTGTTTGAGGCCAAAACACATTTTGGGTCGCTGTGTCAGCAAACTTTTTGTATACCTATTGAAATACCTAAACTCGTCATAACTAAAACACTGAGTCTTCAATATTGTAGAAAAGATTGGCAAGTGAACGAGTGAATCACCTGCAAGTATAGTTACGTAGTATTGTTATCTGTTCTGTGGTATAGTGAGAGTCCAAACTCTGCTAATGGTGCAGCTAATGAGAACGCAGTGGGTGACATGTTACGGTTCCTAGTAAATGTAATTGATACAGGCACGGACGTGTGATTCTTGAATTGTGCTTGTCAGCTATTGTGGAGGTAGATAGCATGATGTTGACGAGCGGAGCGGGAACGGAAGCGACAGCGGAAAATGTCTAAGCCTAAAAACTTGTTCGTACCCTTTTCACCATAAATGTATCGTCATCGTTAGCCCACTTTAGTCCACTGCTGGACAAAAACCTCTCCAAATGCGCCTGCTGGTTTAAGATTATCGTCACTTCATCGAGTTGTAGGGCATCCTTTTTTTTTGTCTATGGAAAATACTTAATGTATTCCACCGGCCCTAGGGCGGGCACAGTGATTATGTGGGACTCTCCGTCCTAATGACGGCCTACACACTAAAAACCCTGGAGTGTTCCACCTCGGCGCTTTATGTCGAGGCTACGGGCACGCTTTCGCACTCTTCCGCGGCCTCGACAGCGCATTGTCCTCGCGGACCCGCCTCGGGGAGCACAAGCTCACTCCGCCACGATGACGATGTGTCAGAACACCGGACACATCGTGATCCACCTCGGAGACCTAACCAGCAAATGGGCGTCGGACGGGAGCCGTAGGGCATCCTACGTTAACGTTACGTCTCCAACTTTTATCGGTTCTACGATAGATAACTACATACGTTTGGTTATTGTGCCGTTCAAAGGTCTCTGACATGGCTTGATGATTGTCATTAAAAAAGAAACCACCAAACCTGACAGTTTAACTTATTGTGTGATCACCCATCCAAAGACTGATCAGATCGCTTGTTTCTTGGCTTTAATAATCTAGTATATCTAAGCCATTAAAGCTAACTTACGAGTATAAAATAGATAGTTGAATTAGTCTGAAAATAAAATAATATAGAATAGAAATATACAAATAACATCTGTTTCATAAGGAAATAAAATAAACACATTTATAAAAATAAAGTAGGTATACACTAACAGACAGACAGATAGTTTTGGAACACACCTAAATGAAAGATTAATTTTTTGACTCGATAAACTGATAAATAGAAATTGATAAAATTTGATTGATGATATTGTTTTGACTAACAGTTCTAGAAACATTTAGTAAACTGTAAACTATAGGGTAGACTAGTGACATCACGGATTGTTGATAAATCAAAATATTCTATTAGAAAATGTTGTCAGTGGAACCTATCCTACCCACCTATCTTATGGAAGTGTATGCCAGCACACTCGCACTGCCAGTGCAGTGTGTAGATGTGTTGGTGTGTAAGCGTCTAGAAACACGGGACTGCACGACGTTATCAAGAGCAATTATGTATAACTATCTCTAGCAATTAACAGTATCAAAGATTGATCCTTGCTTTGGACCAATGAGTTCTTCTAGATTTGGAATTGTGTTAACACTAATACCGACTTTTTGGTGAAGGAAATCATCGTGACTGCTTTTTCTCATCATCCATACTTCCATCTCATCCACTGATTATGCCAGCAGCCCAGAACCTGGCACCAGCACCTGACGCTGGTTGGAGGACATGCATAATACACTCCGAGCGTATTAACAGTTTCTTCTGCAAGAAGTTTCAGCAGCTTAGTTAGGAGACCGTCTGGTTTCCAATCTGAAGGTCCTGAGTTCGAATCCCACGGCACGCACTTCTGTCTTATATAAGTTATGTGCGTATTGTCGATGACATCAAACGGTGAATGAAATTTTTGTAAACCTACATATCCGAGTTTCAAAAAAAAGTATTAGAAGATGTTTGAAGTCTGTCAACCCGAACTTGGCCAGCGAGGCGGACTATGGCTGTATCCCACAATGAGAAGAGACCCGCGCCCAGCGCTGGGACGATTTATAAAAACAGAGCTGACTAAGAAACAACGCTCGCTCGCTTCGGTTACGTGCCATGGTCCTTATTGTCAACATTCAAGATCATTATTTCATTAGTGTTCTCACATTGGTCCATGTGTGGGTTCTCATCTCACAGATAAATATTTATTGGTGGCCTGACAGATGCTGTACAATGATCATTTTGTATACTACAGGTACTTACTACACTACAGGTACGTACTACTACTCGAGGCTTAGAGCTACATACTCGTATTAGAGGTGTTTCAGCGAATTGTAATACTTAAAAATGCAGACCGGTTATTCATATTTATTGATTTGCCGTGGTGGTGCCGGCATAAGAATTGTACCCCACCCTCTCTACCCGTGGTTGCCGTAAGAGTCGGCTAAGGGATGTAATCCGGAAGATGGGCAGCAGCGTCTTTCTTGTACAATCACACTTAACTGCGCTCGCCAACCCGCCTGCCAAGCGTGGCGAGTATTGGCAAAACTTCCCAACGAGGAGGCCTATGTCCAGCAGTGGACGTTCTATGGCTGATGATGTGATGTGATTCATATTTATATTATTTTATTAGCTTTGCACATGGCTATAATTAGGTGGTAAATTATAGAGTAGGTAATAGTGGGCTTAACAGTTCACAGTTGAACCCTGACGGGCACTACTAAATATCAAGGTACGATAGAGAGGTGGACACTGGACAGCACTATATTTTTTTTTTAGTTTTGTATTATAATTTGTTATTATGTGTTTATATATATTTTTGTTCGTCAGATATTTTCGATATTATAATATGATTTATTTATTTCGTTTGTTTCAAGAAGTGTGTGTGAGTCTTTTTTATGTTCTTTATGGAGTCAGGTAATTTATTATACATAATAATATGTATATTTTGATACTCATCACAAATGGGCTATTTGAATGGAGTATGGAGCTGTGATGCCGGTAATTTTAATCTATTTTCGTGTCTCAATGGGCGGTTTCTGAGTTTATCTGAACGTTTTGTGTAAAGGTTAGCATGGACTCTAGCAAACTTATATATTTTTATATGGGAACAAAATAACTAATAGAAGACTTTTTTAAAGATAAAGATAAATCTATTTCACAGAAAAGAGTACAATATACATAGAAAAGAATACATTTAACTTGCTTTATACTAGAGGTGACATTACAATTCATAGTATTTACAGGTAAACATTGGACCTCATTGTTAGTTAGTTTTAGTTTATTTCTTCACGTTATTTTTTATAATAATATACTTATAATACATAGAGAATACCTAGACACAGAACAAACATTCATCGTCACATAAATGTTCGTTCTGATGGGAGTTGAACCCACGTCCAACAGACTGCTTTTGAAGCAGATATTCTACAATTGAACTACCAGGACAGTCAAATAAATAATGATATGTCAATATACTAATGTGGTTGCTAGGCTCAGTCTTTGATCACATCTCGAGGATAAAAGACGTGTGTTGTGTTCCTAGCTTCCCACACATCATCGTTAACTCCTCGAGAAGGTATCCCGTTGGGACTACCGCTGTCGAGGTGGCGGATGAATGCGCAAGCGTGCTCGCTACTCCGGCTTAAGGCACTGAGATAAAACACCCCAGGGCTTTAGCGGGTAGAACGTCATTTTGACGGAGAGTCCCACATAACCTTCCTAAAGAATTGCATTATTTGGTTCCACCTGCCCCTTTTTATTACCGGACGGCTAGACAGACACGGCTAAAGCGCCATCCTTACATGGTGGATATCCCCCTCGTACGGACTAAACGTTTCGATTCCACATTCACCACAGCAAGGATGTGCAACTCTCTGCCAGCGTCTGTTTTTCCCGCGAAGTACAACTTAGGTGTCTTCAAATCCAGAGTAAACAGGTTTTTTCTAAGTAAGCGTGCTTCATCTTAGACTACATCCTGCTAAACATCAGCAAGGGGGTCAAACGCAAAACTATAGAGTATTAAAAAAAACCTGCAGTCTCCGAGGCCTGTGGTAATCATCAAGGATTTTCCCTGGTCAGAAAAGTTATGTGGTGGTTCAGAAATCCGGTTTGTCAATGAATTTAAAAAGCCAGTGTTATAATTAAACATTTATTTTTTTACTGTTGACAGGCTAGGTGTTTGACGACAACTCATCTGATGTTAAGTGACGGTGTAAAAACATCTAGCCTAGAATGGAAATAGCTCTCAAGTGAGGCTGCCGAAAGACACGGTTAGGTGCTTGGCAACAGAGGGTGGTGTGCCAGCCGAGTGCTAGAGAGTAGTACCCTACCACCACGTCATGGTTTACTTCACCGGCAGCTCAAGCTTATCGTTGGGTTTTGAACCCATACCCTTCGGCGTGTAAACCGACCGCACTAACCACTAAGCAGCCATCGCTACAAAAAGCTTAGCTTGTTTTAAATACTTGCGCAAATCAAAATCGTCGCCATATGAAACATTTAACACACAATTACAAGTCACATACCACATTCAATACATAAATTGGTTGTAATTGGTCAATAAAATGATACTGAAATAGCTGGTGACCATTTTACGATTTTTATAGACGAGATTTTTTAAATTATGTGGTCTAACCACTAATATGTGGACCATAATAAAAAAATATATAATAATCAATTAATTATTTCAGAAAACCAACATCATTTATATCTCTACTATTAATAATAATAATATTATTAATGTCCTACGAAATGTATAATGTAATGTATATTAATTTTTTTACACTTCAAATTCACGTTTCAAAGTGGTTAAAAAAACGAGTGTTTTTTTTAAATAATGGACATTCCACACTGCGCCATCTGGCCCCAAACTAAGCAAAGCTTGTATGATGAAAGTCAGAAAACTGAAAAAAAAATTAATTACTTTCTTTTTTCCCTCAAACTAAGCAAAGCTTGTACTATGGAAATCAGATAACTAATATAATTCTATACTAGTACCTTATAAATGATTTATTAGTTGCGTAAGATAGACCATTTTATTGCCATATTTTAATAATCACATCTTCAGCCATAGGACGTCCACTGCTGGACATAGACCTCCTACTGGGGGAGTTATAATACTCGCCATGCTTGGCAGGCGGGTTGGCGAGCGCAGTTAGGTGTGATTGTTCAAGGAAGACGCTGCTGCCCATCTTCCGGATTACATCCCTTAGCCGACTCTTATGGCAACCACGGGTAGAGAGGGTGGGGTACAATTCTTACGCCGGCACCACCACGGCAATTTTTATATAATAATGATTTTTCGAAAATATAACGCTTTCTAATTTGCATGTGGGTATTAGCGGATACCTGCAATAGATATGGCCCGCTTATCAAACAAACGTTCTACGAATTTGATGAATTTATTAAAATTGATATAATCAACATTATTTAATGAAGCATAAATGATAAATCACTTTAATTTTGATAAATATAAATTAACTAGCTGTTATACGCAACTTCGACGTCGAATTTAATTAAAAAAAAAATTTGTTCATTTCGCAGAATTTACGAAAAGTATTAACTACTAACTTAACCTAACATTTTCCGATGTGAAAAGTATCATATATGTTAATCCAGGTAATAAACTATACGTGTGCCAAATTTCATCCAAATGCATTTCGCAGTTTTTGCGTGGTTAAGTAACCAACATACAAACTTTCACATGTATAATATTAGTAGATTTCTGATTTAAAAGCTATTCTATATGTGAATCCAGGTAATAAACTATAAGTAGGTCAAACTTCCTCCAACATATGGTTGTAGTAGCTTCTCTCTGCACTTGCACCCCGGGGGGGTGCAAGTGACTATTGTAGTAAGCATAATGTATTATCTATAACTGTAAACTGTATATACTATAACCTAATAGGAAAAGAAAGATCCACAAAAAAAATGCCTTGCTGAGTTTCTTGTCGGAGTCTTCTCAGTTGAAGTGTAATTACGAGCCGGTGATAGATTCAAAAATGTAACTTAACATTCATAAGTGCCTTACCAGGGCCTAAACTGAATAAATGACTTTTTGATTTGATTTTGATTTGAATCTGTTCAGCCGTTTTCTGCGTGATTGAGTAACAAACATCCAAATATCCAAAATAACATCCAAATATAAACATTTATAATATTAGTAGGACGTCATAGAGAACCTAGGAAACACTTTAGACTAGGGCTAGCCAATCAATGTTCATACTACATCAGACTATAGACATGCCACACTGACTATAAAACATAGCAGGAGGTCGTCTAGGTACCACAGCATCAAAGCCGCCAAACAATAGTGTGTAAACATTACTGTGTTCCAGTTTGAAGGGTATTGCAGTTAGCGAAATTACAGCGCTATTGAGATTTACCATTTAATATTTCAAAGTAATGAGCGCCAAAGCAGGGATGCCCTAGACCTTGTCTTGTCACTCAAAGTTCTGTGCATTGCTGCGATGGCCATAGACATGTGTTATCTCTTACCATCAGGAGAGCGTCTCGTTCGTCTCATTATTTTTACATTAAAAAACACTCTGTGTAATCGTATTATAATTACGTAGCTTACACGATCAAGACATACAGACAGATAATTTATAATACTAGTACAGATATCCATATAAAAAATGTTAGTAGTATGTTAAATTGGGTTATACTTCGGGCCAATTTCTACTGTCATGACTATATGGATTCTTAGCGAGTGTTTCGCCTATACGTCGACCATTTCGTAACAGTAAAGGGTCAAATTAATAGATGTCGCTTTAAGAGTTAACTTTTCTTTCTTTGTGATAAGACGCCGTGGCAATGATAATCCAGCATCTCTTATACATATATCCTAGATATGATGAATTGATTTTGGAACATCTGTAATATTTTTGAGAGCCAGTTCCATTCCAGGCTAGGTGTGCTTTACCATCTTCGACCACACCGTCACTTAACATCAGGTGAACTGTGGTCAAACACCTAGCCTGTCAGTAATTTAAAAAAAAAGCGACTTTTCATGGTTGACGTTCCTATAAACCTTACGAAACGATTTGATTCCACTTTATAGTTCAAACGGCTAAAGCGTGGAATGCGTTACCCGAGTGGGTGTTCCCTATTAGATACAATCTGGGTGTCTTCAAGTCCAGAGTGACTCGGTATCTTCTAGGCAAGCGAGCTTTAACGTAGATCGCATCTACACTTAGTCTTAACATAAGGTGAGATGACGATCAAACACAAGCCTAATCATTGTAAAAAAAGAACACGTGTACACAATAGGTGTATAGTACTGAAACTTATCTCTCAAAGAACAACTTACAAAATCATTATTATGTGCGCAACTGAGCCGTGGTGAGACAAATGTGTCACAATCACATTACGTTATACAACTATCGATATAAATAATCGATAATCGTGATTCCGACACCGATCGTGATGCTGTAATTGGTATTTTACAATCGATAATGGTGAATGATCGATTTATAAGTAGGTAGAGTTCGTGCCAAAAATTATGGATGTCATGAACGTTGATACTCTTTTGAATATGTTACAAGTTAACTGAAAAAATAAAGAAAAGTACAAAGCTCTATACATTGATTTTTTTTAACAAATTTCACGTTTATTTTTAATTTCAAAGAGTTGGAGTTCAACATTTTTTTCACTTCAAATAAAGCTCGACTCACACTGATCTGCATTTCTATTTGCTTCCTGTACAAAGGGTCAAGCTGCACCGCTGTCTTCCTTAGGCTCAATCAAATAAATAAATGGGTGGTCAAATCCCCAAATCTGACTTCCTGTAAGGCCGAAAGTCCTCTTTTAATTGGCTTTTATGATACCGAAGCCGTATTCTAGCTCGCCTTCTCCAGGCCAAAGGCCAATTGTGATTGAGATGTGCTTTACTTTGATACTGATTCTCTTACTATTAGTCGCTTATTTGTATATACGTATATAGATATATACTTTATACATATATATTTATATCTATATAATGTTATATATTCAGTTTTTTGTTTGTGGCATTGATGACATAAAAAAAAGGATTATTTTCAATGACACATTAGTTGTACACAGTTGTTATAAAACTCATACATTCAGAGTTAATAAAAAATATACTTCGATCCCAACAAGATGAGAAAAATAAGAGGGGCGGGATGGTCTTGTCGGAGCGTTCGTAAAGTATGGCGCGGACTCTAACCAGTTTGTTTTTGTATTATGCAAGTGTGAATGCTTTCGTTGAAAGGTTAATGGCTTATTTGTATTTATTATAATGAGGTATGAAGCTGTTTTAAGTTTTAACGTATTGGGTTCATATTGTATGATTAGGCCAAGATTTTATGTAAGTATTGAGCATAGTAACACAAAATGAATTTGAAGTTGGTTTAGATAGTACTGGTATTTACTATTGAATACTCGTACATAGATTTTAAATTTATATTTCAACTAGTGCTTACTTTGCTTTACTTTTTAGTGCTTGGTAAGCGAACACTTAAAGTTGTATTACCCAATCAAGGTTGCTAAACCTTAACCTACTTACTTTTTTAAGCAGTATTGCCTGACTTTTGTCAATGTTAGTCTGCATTTTTAACTATTAAAAAAACCTTTGGAAATTACCTCATATTATTATAATTGTATATTCAGGAACTTCCTAATGTATGTTTGTGATTAAGACTGATCGACTCGATGGAAATTTAAATCAAAGATAACACTAAAACATGTGTTTTTCTAAACACGCTAAGAGATAATGCAATAGATAATAAACATAGGGTTTTGTTTTTACTTTTGTAATACTTATTGTGAGAAAAATCGAAGTTTGGCATGCACGAACTTACGTTACCGTCATATTTTGCTCCGCTAAATAAAACCCTATCTAACACAACATTAGAGTGATCATGTATTCGAAACGATGGATCATAGGGTCTTAATATCTATATCAAATTGATGTTTTTTTTAGTGTATGTAATGTCAAAGACAAATAATTTCAGCTACTGATAGTAAAGGTCAATGTCAAGACCTAACACAAAAACAGACATGAATAAATAATCATATTCTTCAAGTGAGCGAACAGTATCGGTCTTTTTTGTCAATCGAAAAAATAAGTGAATCTCAAAATGAAAACCACAACACTACTACTTGTAATGATATCGTTAAAAACAATCGAATCAAAAATAATTATCGATATATCAACGGATTCAGTAGATTATTCCGGTATAGAAATCGACAAAGTTACAGAAGATGACATAAACAGTTTCTTTAATAATCCAACATTGAAAGAAGCAGTGAAAACTCATTATGGAAAGAAACCAACGAACGTGTATTATAGCAGACCTACGCCATGGGACGATTTGTACACAAGATATAATTGGGAACCTGTAAAGAAAGTAGTGACAGTTAAACATGCAAAAGTGAAGAACATTGATAAAAAGCCTGTTGTAATTATGAAACAAGATTTTGACAATACTTCAAATCATACAATCAAAGTGAATACAGGAATTAGTCACACAGTAGAAAACACGATATCTACATCATGGTCTAAAAGTAAAGAGTTCACTCTGTCACAGGAAATAGAGTACGATATAAATGTGATTTTCGCGAAAATATCTGGTAACACGGGAGTTTCTTATACGTCTACTTGGGGAAAGAGTGAAGAGAAGTCAGAATCTATGACTATTGGTAGCACAAGTGCTGTTGAAGCCGAGCTAAGTTCTGGTCAAAGTGTGACAGCAGAATTAACAGTCACTGCCGGTTACATAGAAGTCGAAGTGGTCTACAAAATGTATTTACGAGGGAACCTAGCTGTGAATATGAAGAAAAAAATGGATGGGCACCATTTTTGGGGTCCGCAAATTCAGGACGTAATGAAATCTGCTAATATTGCCAATGAAAAGACGGTAATAGAAACTATAAAGCTTGGATTTCATATTGACGCTAAGTTGAACGTGAGTGACAAAACTACTGGACTACCTTTATAACCTGTTTATTAAATTAATGGTAATATTAAAAAAACAGTACTTATTATGAATGACGGTATTTATTATGAAAATTATTTTTTGATTTTTGATATATTACTATGTATTTATTTTTTATAATTTGTGACGATAATTATAATAAACTAGCTTTTACCCGCGACTTCGTAATGGTTGACATCAGGCATCGTAGAGTATACCTATTTCTAATTATTATTATTTTTGACAGAGAATATAATTATACTGAAAGTGTGGAATCGATAAGTTAAAAAAAATTGTTCCCCATACAAACTTGCACCTCTTTAATCATAATTAATTTATTGGTAATATGTCAATTACAAGTCATTCAGATGTAGAATACAAATACAATAACAATAACATAATGTCAAAGTTAAAATGAAATTAATATAATTAATGTCACATCCCAATCACAATTGTAATTGTCAATAATAAAATAACATAATAATAGGGTATTTTTGAAAAAAATTTGTAATAACGTTTTTTATAACTTTTAATAAAGAGTTTACTGTTAGTTTGAAAACGCTACTACCAAAAATAATAAAGTTTCATATAAATTACCAACCCCTATTTTGCACCTTTTAAAAAAATCCTTTCTGTGCACACTTACGTCACCTAAGGAACATTTGCGCAAAATTTCATGCTTCTAGACTAAAATCAGTCTATCAGTTTCATCTTTTATAGATATAAGTTATAAAAGATAATGAACGATTAGCAGTTTTGAATAAAATCTGTATTGTTATATAATATATAAATTAGCCGTGGTGGTGCCGGCGTAAGAATAGTACCCCACCCTCTCTACCCGTGGTTGCCGTAAGAGTCGGTTAAGGGATGTAATCCGGAAGATGGGCAGCAGCGTCTTCCTTGAACAATCACACCTAACTGCGCTCGCCAACCCGCCTGCCAAGCGTGGCGAGTATTGGCAAAACCCCCCCAGGAGGAGGCCTATGTCCAGCAGTGGACGACCTATGGCTGATGATGTGATGTGATATAAATTACGTTTCTGTTATCTAAATCTTTTCAATTGTAAAAAATTGATTTTAGTAATAATGCCACCACTTCATACATTTTGGGTGTAGTTTTTGTTCTGATAATAAAAAAATATGTATTTATCTATATTCGTTTATAACAAGTATTTTTTATGGGATCATTTCCTGAATTTGTATTAAAGCTGCTTATGGGTGATTCTTTTAATAACCGCATGATCCCCTGGGGTCGCCACATACTCGCTTTAATCTTCTCTACGTCGCTTTTGGGGCTGGAGTGCGGTGGTAAATCACATTTGGTAGGTTACAACGATAAATTTAACAAAACTTCTAGATGTGTTATTGATTAAGACAGTTATAATCTGGGATATGTAACTACTTAGTCAAAGATATAAGATTTTCCTCTAGTTTTAAGTACATAAAAATTCTCTATTTATACGAACAGCTGTGCGATTTGTAATAAAAAATATAACTAACAAAAAAAAAATGTTTTGTGTTGGTTCTAAAATCGTCAAAAGCTTCTAGTAAAGTTTCCCTTACTTTTAAATAGGACATGATTGGAGTTAACTGGCTTATTTTAATTATTAATTTACTATTTATGTGTTGTCTGGAAGAGATCGCTCTTAGCGATAAAGCCATAAGATTATAAGATTACTTTGTTTTCTGTATTCTTTTTCTATTTTTGGTGTGCACAGTAAAGAGTTTATATCTATCTATCTATTTAGAAGAAAATCTATTTCAGTTATTTATTTAAAATATTTTTTTCTGGTCATAAGTTTCATAGTATATATAAATTATATATTGTGTATGAATTAATTTTCAGACGCTTTCGATAAAGAAGTTAATTCACCGCGACATTAACCACTACTTTAACTTTATAGACACAATTCAAATTAATAACTATCTCGGTCGTTACCATAAATGTCACGCAAAAGCCCTAAAAACCAGAAAAGCAGAAACTGTCCAGATTGTTGACGATATTATCCAACCAATAAACTTGTAAAGAACCAAATAAAATTTTAATAGCGTCATTAAACAAACTATGGGTGTATTTGTGGCCATTGCTAATCGGTAACATGAAAGCAAAGGAAAAACAAAATGGCCGATATATTTTTCCTAAAACGCTATGAAGAACAAATATGTTTCATGTACATATTCTATCTTAATATTTTAATAAGGTGTACTAAGTCGAAAAGGCTTATTAAACTAGCATAACAAACAACTTTAACTAAAGACACAACTCTGAACTCGTGAGAAAAAATATATGTTTTTTATATTTTATATTATTATTTATTTTCCAAGTAAAGACTCATTACACATAAAACAAAATTCAATCAAAATTCATAATTATACATAAAATAATAAAAATAACAAAACTTAAAAATGTCAATAAAATAATTAAATTGCGACGACATTAATTAAGCATGTGCCGCAAAAAATATAGAAAAGTGAAGTGTATCTATAGAAAAAGTTCGTTGACCCTTGACCAGACTTTTTTTGGGATTTCAGAGTTGTGTACGTCCGTAGTAAAAGTTGTTCTTATGATGTGTTTAATAAGGCCCCTTTGGGTTAGTAGCTTAGTACACAATAAATTATTACCATGTACCTATAGGTAAGTAAAACAAAAATGTGTCAAAAGCACGTTAGTTTCCATAGATAATTCATTATTATCATCATTTCAGCCGTATGACATCTACTGTTGGACATAGGCATCTCCCATTGACTTCCATAAAGAAGCGGTTGGAAGCGGCTCGCTTCTGCGGTCTTTCATCATCATCAGCAGCAGCCTTTTGTAGTCCACTGTTGGACATAGGCCTTTCCCAAGGTACGCCACTCAGCCCGATCCTCGGCTTTTCGCTTCCATTCACCGCCAGCTGTCCTACGTATATCGTCACTCCATCGAGTCTCTGGGCGTCCTACGCTACGTTTGCCAATTCGCGTTCTCCACTCTAGAACACTAACACTAGACGTGTTCTAGAACTTGCTAATTCGCTAGGCTATGTCGTTGTTATGTTGTGGGTTGAAACCCCAACAATGAGCTTGAGCTGTCGGTGAAGGAAAACATCGTGAGGAAACCATAGCGTGGTGGTAGAGTACTTTCTAGTACTCGGCTGGCTAGCTACCACCTTCAAGTTGAAAATCTGCCGCCAAGCATCTAACGGTGTGTTCCGGCAGCCTCGTTGTGCTACTTTGTTTCCGAGCCATAAGTCATCACTGATAAAACACACTGTAAATTAAAACCATAGAAATCACCATACAAAATTATTAGTAATTATTATATATGATTACTAAAAAAATCGCATATTTATAGCAAAATTCCTGTGTCGGAACAAAAATAGTCCGTCTCTAGATTAACTGATGAAAAGCTTAGACCTTTCAATATAAGATGAAAAAGAATAAAAAGGCAAAGATCAAGTGCGAGTGCAGAAGTCTCGATATAGAAGCGATTTATGCCTAATCCTAGACTAAACACAGGGGACAGGGTTCAACAAATTATGCCATCGTCGCGCCGCACAGGCATCGCAAATACGATTCTCATTAGGGCTGCCACAAACAGAAAAACTCACAGAAAGAACACAATAATTGATATGTATATATTTTTTTGTAAACTACACTCACACAAGTACCTTTATATTGTTAACGTAAGGACTTGATGTATTTGTTTGTCTAGTTGGTACCTATGTGTAATATTGTAATAGTAATATTGTTTAATATATTTATAAATATTTTAAACATTTTACTAAAATAAAAAAATAAGCTTCCCATAAATCTAACTGTGAATTTTTTTGTAGCTTCTATAGATTTTTTTAAAAGTAAATGTAATTAGACGAACGTGTCTGTTTGAACGTGAACGTGTGTGAACGGTCTCCTGATGGTAAGAGATAACGCCTGTCCATGACCATTGCAGCGATACACAGAACTTTGAGCAACAAAACAAAGTCCAGGGCATCGTTACTTTGCCGCTCATTACTTTGGTGGTTAGTCTCAACAGCCCTGCAATTGATCTTTATCCTTTGCTTTACGGCCGCTATATCAGACATTCTGCCACTAAGCAGTTATGTATATAAGTATATATTCCGCTCTGACAGGTACTAAGTATAGCTAGCCAAATTATTGATAGTACGCAAAGTTTTAGTGTTAAGTAAAGTGTTAGCGCTAAATGAGCAATGCCTTGAATTTTGTTTTGTTATTGAATTTGTTAATTGATTATAAAATATATAGTAAGTAATAATATTATTTATACTTTCATAATCATCATCATCAGCCATAGGACGTCCACTACTGGACATAGGCCTCCTTCTGGGAGGGTTTTGCCAATACACCAAAACGACCAGACGCTCGACCAAAAGACACCCTCTTACAGTGGAAATTCCCTACAAACGTATTAAACGTTTCCAGACCACGTTCCTTGTAAGAACTGCTGAGGTGTGGAACTCGTTGCCAGCGTCTGTGTTTCCAACTAAGTACAACCCGGGTTTGTTCAAGAAATATGTGAATAGGTATTTCATAGGCAAGCGTGCTCCATCTTCGGCCACATCATCACTTTCCATCAGGTGAGATCGTGGCCAAACGCATGCCTGACGTGCGTCAGGCAAGTCCGTTGTAAAAAAAAAAAAAAAAACACGCCACGCTTGGCAGGCGGGTTGGCGAGCGTAGTTATGTGTGATTGTTCAAGGAAGACGCTGCTGCCCATCTTCCGGATTACATCCCTTAGCCGACTCTGACGGCAACCACGGGTAGAGAGGGTGGGGTACTATTTTTACGCCGGCACCACCACGGCAATAATTTATACTTTATTTGTTGACATATAATAGATATTTATATAAAACTTTATTTTTTTAAATTTCTTATTGGTATGTCATGTATGTTGGTTGAATTGCATTATTTTCAGTATTTGTTTAATTATGATTAATCTGAGGTAGGTATAAAATAATAAATATCGGGTAAAGTAGATTATGTATAAGGAATAAGATACAAATAATGTGATATTACAGTTCATATCACCATAATACGGTATAGTTGCACACGGTCATAGTGATATAGCTTATTTGGAACATCAGACATGATACGAATATTTAATGATAAATTACATACCTACATGTTACCTAACGTCTATCTTCAAAACGGATAATTATGACATATTACCGAACATTATACATTTATCACAATTTAGAAATTATTATCTATGATATATTTAACAATCTGAACTAATGAAATTGATTATATAGATTTGTAAACATTCTAATCTGTCTGGAATTTTAAGCCACTGAATTAGATTATGCGATAAATTAAGCTTCTAATTCTAAACAAGCATAACCTAAATTCATCCAGCCCTGGTTTGACGTGACAGCTACGATAAATCCTAATCGAAAACTGCCAGTGCTAAACTCACATTAAGACCTGTAATCCATATAAATTATTTTCTAAAAATACTTTGGCAACCCTAACTAAAATTATAGCGGACCGGCACAGCTATATGAACGAATAAGGACGTCGTGATTTGAAATCGAATCTGAGTATTGCAAACTTAACGGCTCCAAGTTAAGACTCAAAATAGCAGACGCATTCATGTTTGACGGTCGATTAAAACGCAACGATATGGATGCAAGAGCAATGAGAGGCCAGATTGGACAGAAATCTTTCTGAAAGCTACACACAGTAAGGATGGGGGGATAAGAAATTATTTATTTCTCTAATCAAAGATTCGAAAAAGATATATTATTTAAAAAAAAATACATTACACACAACGCCATCTGACCCCAAACTAAGCAGAGCTTGTATGATGGAAGTCAGATAACTGATATAATACATAGAAACTTTTTTTTGTAAATACATTCATAATTATAATACACTAGCTGCGCCCTGCGATATTGCCCGCTATATTTTTTGGGATAGAAAGTAGCATATGTGTTAATCCAGGTCAGCTACCTCCATACCAAATTTCATCAAAATTGGTACACCCATTTGAGCGTGAAGGAGTAACAGACATACTAACACACTCACAAACTTTCTCCTTTATAATATTAGTGTGATACAAAACGCCCAGACACAGAACAAACATTTGTTAATACCATAAATTGTTTGTCCTGCGGGTTGAAATCGAACTCACGCACTACAGCTCTTTAAGCTTAGTACCGGGATAGCCGAGCTTTGCTCGGTTTGCCTGAAAACACGGATAAAACGACGTTTTCTAATAATGAAACCTAGCTAGATCGATTTATCGCCCCCGAAACCCCCTGCATACTAAATTTCATGAAAATCGTTGGGGCCGTTTCAGAGATTCAGAATATATACAGCGAGGCGCTACTGCGCTGACATTAAATGAAAACACATATCCAGTTCCACGTTCTCATACATTCGGTATGCTTTAATTTCATTAATTATTATTTTTTACTGAATTATTCACAATTTTCAAAAATTCCATTTGGAGCAACCTGTATCTAAAAAACTGCAGCGCAAATGTCATTAGCCGGAGACAGAACAAAACGTATTATCAATTAAAAAAGAAATACTATTAAATTAAGATAGTCCTGTATTTTAACAGCGAACGGTGCACAGAACCGTGCAAAGACACGCGTGTGCGCGTTTCTTAAATGCAAACGATAAAGAAATACTTACTGAATGAGCTAAAAGCTCGCACAAACTTGACCGTGCTTCCTATTTTCTTTTCCTCATAAATAACTTTGCTAATAGACGGTGCGGTAAAGTTCTGATGATGAAGCTAGGAGATGGTGGTAGTACTCTGATTTTTATTCATGAACCATTAATTATTAATTCACAAAGATTTTTGATTCTTGTAAACAAACAATAAATAACCAACTCTGACAATGTCAGTACCTAATAGACTAGTTCTTACAAAGAGATGAGTTTGCAAAAAGTTTACATTTGAAAACTTTTTTCAATTAAAACTTATTGTTACTTTGTGTTGATAAGATCGTGTTTTGTATGTGACTGTGTAACATAATAGTTTTGCCATTGATGATGTCAAATTCACAACATTACACCATCATTTAAAATATTATTAAACCATGCATTATACTGCAAATGCACGAGTTACTATAAAATAAGTTTAAAAAGGTTTTAACAAACTTATACAAACTGTTTGAAACATTGATCTATTGGTATGAACCAATCTATTTGCTGACATTGGCAGTATCATTGTTGACGTTTGTCCGTCATGTTTTATTTACAAAAGTATATGCTTATAATATTTAAAGAGTTCCCTCGATTTCTCCTGGATTCCATCATCAGATCCAGACCTGATACCAATGGGACCACATGGGAAGTACACCCTTTCAAAGAAGAAAATAATTTCCGAATCGGTCAAGTGGTTTTCGAGTAATCGGTGAACATACATAAAAATAAAATAAAATAAGAAGATTCCGAGGAATTGATAACCTCCTCCTGAAGTCGGTTAAAATTAGAAAGTGTTAATAGTGATTGTGAATGCGATGTACATCATACCTAGTGCTCTGAGCGCACCGCAATGCGGCTTGCACTGTGCAGTTTCGTTTGAATCAATTGATACCTACGGTGTCAAAGAATCGCCGCGCCCTCTAGTGCACACAGCTGTAATTGTATGAACGAGTCACAGGATGATTCTAATTCGGGTACTTGATTTATTATTTAGTTTGTTTGAAAATTGATTTCTTTTAAATTTGCGAATATATTTTTTTTACATTGCTTATATGATTACTGATCATTAACCCTACCCGTGTGTTAATTTAATGTCGATGCAAAGTATCCACGTCGTACATATATATATATATATATATATATATATATACACACACAAGAATTGCTCGTTTAAAGGTATTAGATACATGCTAGACTAGAAGACCAAAGAATACCTTCACAGTACGAACATGAAATGAAATAAAAAGTCTTATAAATAATTTCGACCATAATTTATTGCAATGCTTTGTAATTAGTGTGCCTGTCCATGACAATGGCAGCGATACACAGAAATTTGAGTAACAAAGCAAAGTTAGGCGCTCATTATTTTGAGACCTTCGATGGTTAATCTCAACAGCCCTGTAATTTCGTTAGCTGCATTACCCTTCAAACTGAAACACAGTAATGTTTAAATACTACTGCTTGGCGGCAGAATATCTGGTACTGCGGTGGTATCTAAGGAAATCTACCACCATGTAAACAATTTAAAAAAAACTAGTTAAATCGGTTCAGCTATTCTCAAATTATGCGCTTAGATATGTATATTTGGTTTTTATTTATATAGATATTCCATTGTTTAGCGGTTCGAACTTATAATTACGAGTTGCCCATACTGCATATTGCAACGTTTAAGTAACAAAACTACTGGTAATCGTTTCTCCGAACGGCCGGAATAAGCTAAAACGATTGACAAACAGTCTGCTAAAGTTAATGACGGGCAATAACCCGGCAATGATCAGCAATTAAAACGCCGTTTACCACTGACGCGGCACAACGCAAATCAAACTATGTATCATACATAGATAGGTATATTAAGTAACTCTTTTGTCCAAAGATTCATATAAAGAGTAACACATTTTTGACATATTTTTATATTAAACTCGAACTAAACGGTTCGAATCTACCTTCATTGTACGAACCGCCAAACAATGAAATGCACTACCCGAGTGGGTGTTCAATAGATACAATCTGGATGCCTTTAAGTCGCGAGTAAATCTTCTAAATAGTTTCTTCTAGGCGAGCGTGCTCCACCGTAGACCGTATTTTCGCATAACATCAGGTGAGTAGGGGGTCAAACTCTTATTTTTATTTTTCGAAAAAAATAAACAATCCGTTGACCACTGTTGGTGGAGGTAAAAATATTGGTAACGTTACTACTTTACAAGTCCCGGGGCGGGACCGGGACGGGATTTATTAGATACGTGGTATCTATACCTAAGGTATCACTTTAGATACAATTTATCCTAAAAAAATATAGTTGTTCCACTCAACATTATGAACTATTTGTATATGTTTGCGAATATAAAAAAAAGTACGTTGAAAAAGTATTTTAAAGGTAAACGAAGGCAGCACATTTCTTTTTGCAATTTCTGAGTTGTGCCCATAGCAAAACTTGATCACAATAATGTATGTACCAATATTGTATGTAAGGTATGTATAATGTGTTGTATGTAGTCGTGGAAACAGTTCTTTCATTCATATAAAAATATCGTAAGATATTTAATAGAACGTCATCTAGTCGAAAACTAAGCAAAGTTTGTACTATAGGAGGTAATGGATAGAATATACTTTTAATACATAAAAGCAGCGATGCCCTTGACTTTTTTTGCTACTCAAAGTTCTGTGTATCGTTGCAGTGGTCATGGGTATTTTTTGTACGATGAATAGGCTCGCGTTTGATCGTCATTTCACCTGATGTTAAGTAGAGATGCGATCTACGATGAAGCACGCTTACCTAGAAGATACCGAATTACCGATTCACTCTCGACTTGAAGACACCCAGATTGTATCTATCAGGGAACACCCATTCGGGTAGTGTATTCCACGTTTTAGCCTTTCGAACAATGAAAGTGGATTCAAATCGATTCTTACGGGTTTTTGGAACGTCTATAAAACGAAGTCACTTTTTTGAACTTCTGGCAGTCCGGTAAAATAATGGGCATGCGTTATCTCTTACCATCAGGAGAGCGTCTCGTTCGTCACGTTAGTTTCACATTAAAAAAATATTTACTTTTAACATTTGACACTTTGATAAATACTTTTGTTTTTCTGTAAATGCATACTTATAATAAAATACAGAACACCCAGGCACAGAACAAAAATTTTTCGTCACATCCTACAACTCTTGAAGCAGATATGCTACCAAATGCGTTAACAGGGCAGTCAAAAAAAAGGTAGTTTATTTTTAACCAAATTTAATGTGTATAGCATCTGAAGCATTTTCATACAACAGAAGTATGTACGTGTCGTCCGTAGAGATTCGACCGAGCCCGGAGGGCGTCAGAGGACTGGTGAATGATTACCCTACTAAAACCTATAGCCCTCGTCTAATTGACTCTGATTTACAACTCGGTCGGTTTACAGTCTTTGCGGAGTGTTTTGACAGCGTTATAAATGAAGAAACAGTAAAGCAACTTAGGTAAACGTCTATATGTCACCCTTAAATAATATGAATTGTAAAAATGTCTATCAGCTCATTGTCATGTCAAATGTTGTTTATTGTCATTTACTATCAGCGAGTTAATTTATTTATTAATCTTGAATATATATTTGAAAGCATCATTGATTTTGAAATACAATTTCTGTAAATTCTCTTTTCTATTGAGATTCTTACAGAAGTCTTTTTAAAATAATTTTAAAATAATCTGCCGCCAAGCATCTAACGGTGTGTTCCGGCAGCCTCACTTGAGAGCCAGTTCTATTCCAGGCTAGGTGTGCTTTACCATCTTCGACCACGCCGTCACTTAACATCAGGTGAGTTGTGGTGAATAGTAGTAGTAGATACTTTAGGTTCTGGAATAAAACATAGGATACTTTTCATCATCATCATCATCCACCACCACGCGTGGCGCAAAACCGCGGGGCGCAGCTAGTACATAATACATACAGGACACCCAGACACAGAACAAAGAACAAGCGTCTCGTTCGTCTCGTTACTTTTAAATAAATAATAAAAATACATACTTTTTCACATTTGACACTTTGATAAATACTTTTTTTTTGTAAATACATACTTATTATAAAATACAGAACACCCAGACACATAACAAAGATTTATCGTCACATAAATGTTTGTCCTAGTGAGAATCGAACCCACACCCAACAGCTCTTGAAGCAGATTTTCTACCAAGTAACAGGGGCAAGGGCTAACAGAGCAGTCAGAACACGCTCGCATTAAGAACAGAGAATTTTAAATAATCTTAAACATATCTGGTGGCACACAGTGAATTGAGATACTGTCCAAAATCCGCTATGTTTTTCACATTCGGTTGTTACTAGGAACCCGTGGGTGGTGTCGATTGTAACTAATTGATGACCGTTTGATGGTCGGATTGACGGCTGCGGGCAATCATGGCCAATAATGACGGCAAACTGACATCTCTCAATTCTTGTTCATATCAGTTGAAAATGAAATAATGGTATAGTAAGCTATCCTTAAAAGGTAGATCTATAAAAGAGGAATATCCCACCATGCATTGTTTTGTTATATCTTAGAGGGATTACGCAGCGTTTTTGATGATAAAGCTCCCAGGTGGCTTAACTTTTTCCGACACTTCCAATGATCATCATCATATTTCAACCAATTTACACAAACTAAATTGTATACCTAAATGTTCTTCATGAATCACTCTATCTATTGGTGAAACTCGCATAATAATCAGTTCACTAGTTTTTTTTTATTTTTTTTATACAGAATAGGTTCGCGTTTGACCACATCCTGCCTGATGTTAAGCAACGATGTGGCCTAGGATGGAACACGCTTACCTAGAAGAAACCTATTTACTCTTGATTTGAAGACACTCATATCAGTTTTTAAGTTTATCGCGAACAGACGCGGCAGACGACTTTGTTTTGTAATGTGTAGTGATGGGATTCTAAAGTAAATATATATATACCGCATCCTGTATGATGTTAAGCAACGATGTGGTCTAGGATAGAGCACGCTTATTTAGAAGGAACCTGATCACTTTAGATTTAAAGACGTAGGTACTTTTCTAACTGAAAAATGTATGTGGTATTAGAAAGCCTTCCCTGGTATTTTACTATCTGCCTAGCTGTCCTACCTATAGTAGCTATAAACGGTAGTATGTTGCAAACTGAAAATTGTTGGTAAACGATTTTTTTATGGTCGATAGGTTTTGACCACAAGTCACCTGTTGTTAAGCGACGGTGTGGTCGAATATGGTAGAAATACCTAGCTTGAGTGAAACTGGCTCTCAAGTGCGGCCACCGGAACACACCGTTAGGTGCTTGGCGACAGATTTTCAACTTTAGGGTGGTAGCTAACCAGCCGAGTACTAGAAAGTACATGCTAACATACATACTAGAAACAACAGTACTAGAAAGTACATGATACAACCACCGTGCTATGGTTTTCTCACGATGTTTTCCATCACCGGCAGCTCAAGCTCATTATTGGGGTTTGAACCCACGCTCTTTGACAAGTGAACCGACCGCGCTAACCACAGCTATCATTGCTACAGATTATAGTTACATATGGAAACATTTAACACCATTAAAATCACACAAATTAATATTTATGTGAGCTAAAGATCCTGGTAACCCCCTTAAAGTACCTCATGCTGTATATATTTATCTATACGGTATAAATAAAAAGAGTATAGCGTAATAAGTTTATAGACTTTTTAGTCCCTTACAGATAGACTCAGCCCGGGGAGCGACCCAACAATCGGCCAGCTTAAGCCGCGAAAACCGTCGCGTTTTTCTGTGACGAACGCGGCAACATTTGGTAAATCCTGCTCTACACAAACACGGTATGCGATTGCGACTAAACTCGAAGGCACTACCATGGCCACTGCCGCATGTCGCAGTTTTACAAAACATGCTTTTTATTTAAAATTTTGGCGAAAACTTTTTTTTACCGATAACAGATTAGGGCAGTTTTTTTTTTGTTATTAAGTAAAGGTTTCTTGTTACTCGAATATGGCATTTGCATTCGAAATCATATTAACGTAAAAAAATATCAAAAATATTTTTATTTTGGGAGATTTAATATTACATATTTTATCATATACATATGATACGTACGTCGTACAAAATACTATGAAAGAAGTTTTATTTATTTACTTCGACGTTTTTGCCATGTTGCTATGTTCACGAACTGAACTCAATTTTACGCGCGATTAAGTGTGATAAACATAATTTATGTGTTCAAGTCGCGAAAGTTATAAATTTCTATAGATTTCTTCTAGATGCAAAATCATTGATTGCAATAGTAATTGGTCAGATTTGGGATATCTGCTGCGTTGATCGCAGATTATGCAATCTTACCAAATTTAATATAGCAATGCCGTTAATTAATGTAGAAACCAGATAAAAAAAGTGTTTTCCATTTAGCTTATCAATGGGGCTAATTATGTCTAAGTACTATATCTAGGCTTTAATAAAAAAATTGATGAAAAACAACCCGATTATTAAGTTAAGCAGTTTAAGTACGCGATAAAAATATGGCGCGATGATGTAAAAATGTTAATTACTTAATTCATCAAAATAAATAATCCTATGAAATATTTCCGTTTACTTCTAGATAAAACTTTTACTTATCAGTACTTCTAGATAAAAACTTATCCTAAAGTAAGTGCATATATTTTCCTCACATACAATACAAATAATAATGTGAAAATTATGATTTTTATTAACGACTTTGTAGGTCACACCTAAATCCTTATCACAAACAAGTAAATTTAGTTCGTATCAATTGTAATTATTATGTAGATTATGAAAATATCCTGAAAATTATCATTTGGCAATAGATAGCGTACAATAGTCAATTTGATAAGAAGCAATCGCCGTAAAATAAGTACATTCAAGATTATTATATTTATTGTATTAATAATTATGCTTTAACTTGATAGAGATGCAACGAGTAATGCAAGTAAGTACTTATGGAACTACTTTCTGTTGACGAGGAAAATTTTACTATGTCTAATAAGAAACTCGAGAAGGCAAGACAACAATTCACTCCTGATTTATTATATCTATATTACATACGATATCGTAGAGCTTAAGTATAATTATAAAGTAATACTTATTAGCGTATTTGTAAACTGAAGTGACAGTGGGCTTGATATATCTGCCGCAGAATCGACAACTGCTGGGGCAGATGTATTCTAAAGTATCACGAATCAGCAAAGGTTATGTAGAACGCTGAACGCTCTGAGCTTCGATTTAGTAACGATATAAGTAAGGCAGCTAGTAGCATCTAGAAGCAAAAATCCAAAAATTGGACTGATTGGCATGTCTTGAAAGAGGCCTATGGCTAACAGTGAACTATGAAAGGTTGATGATAAATATACATACGAATACACCATCATACATTTATAATAGTCTTACCTTTCTTTTCATCATCAGCGCTCCACCCCGCTCCGTCTTTCTTTGGCACTGAGAGGTTCAAAGGTTCTTCACTCCTAAAGTACACCAACTCACTCTCACTAGTCCTAACCTTCTGCAGTAACTGTTCCTGCAACTTATTCTTATGAACACTAAGCACTTTCTTCTCGTCGGCAACCTGAACACTTTTCTCTTGATATGCATTCTTCTCGAATCTCTTTACACTCATCAACTGGCTTACAGACTTTTTTTCTTTTGCCGACAATCCTAGAATATATTCTATCGTGTGTGGCGTTGGTTTTTTTGGCGGTTTTCCGTAGACATGCGGATGCCATGTTGGCTGTTCTATTTCTTTACTTTCAGGTTCAATATCATTACTTTGTTCCACGTCAATTTGAGGGTCTTCCTGATCGATTACTAATTCTTTATCATCATCATCGACATTAATTTTCTCGTCAGGGCTGAGTCGATCACAATCGTATCCAGAATCGTTCGCATTATGTTCGAGTTTGCTGTCTGCTTCTATCAAATCAGCCGCGTACGACACCACTGTCTGCATATCTCTAGAATCTTTATTATTATTCTCGCTCATGTGTGTTACTGCAGTTTAACATATAACATGTTTATTTTTATGATTGATTTAGCGTTTAATAGTCCACTTGGGATTGCGTTTGATGTGAAACGTTTGATGTTGTTTCCTGTAACAAGCAGATGGATGTTTAGAATGAGATTGAGATTGAAATAGAGTTGAAATCAGAATCGCAATCGGTATTATGGCTTCGGACACACTTAAAAGCTTATTATCCGACATACTTAAAGGCACACCGAATCAACTGGACGCTAACATTCCGAGGCTCGGGTAAAAGTAAAAAGGTATCGGTAGTTCAACATGTGGTGTGCGATAAAAATAGTAACACACCTAAAATAAGATCACGTATTAAATAAGAAACACTTCAAAAGTACATGAAATATATAATGTTTGTCCGATTCGCTAATCAGTTTTAAATCAATGCTAGAGAATATCCCACATTTAAAAAAATACTTGACATCGGCGAATGAATGTATTTTCATTCGCCGCTTGACATAAATATTTAATTAACAGTAAAGTCCGTTGTTTGTTTTTGTGACAGTTAATATACAGCCTGAAAGTCTTTGACATGATATTGTTATAATACAAACAATGGATGACAACGTAACATATCATCCAATCCACGGTAGACTCACGATCAGTTGTAAATCCAAAATCGGTCACCCAAACAAAAACTGACCGGATGTCTGATGTTTTAACTTTAGTGACCTTATGGGAACACTTAGTGAAGTAAAGTCACGCTATCTAATATGTGAGCATCGTGCATTCAAAGATTTGATTCAGATACACGATCAAAAACTTCAAACAAATTAAAAAAGGAAATGAGATTAGAGTATAATATTATGTTTTATCTAAAATTAGTCACCAATTGCGCTACTTAAGTATCCGCCTATAAAAATTATGGCGCAATTAAGAAATATCATGCCATGTAGAAGTGATTCAAATACCTACGAAATAGTGATTATCAGTAATAAAATGATATCTATAGCTTGATATCCATCGCATATCACTTAAATACATTATGTGTCTACATTCGAAGTTTTCAGCTTTTATTTAATAAGCTTGCATTTGGCTACAGTCTTAAAAATTTCAAAGTAATGAGCGTCATAGGAACGATTCTATACACTTTATTTTGTTACTAAACGTTCTGAGTACCGCTGCAATGGTCATGGACAGGAATTATCTCCCATAAGGAGAGCGTTTCATTTGTCTCATTGCTTTTCGAAATAAAAAAGTGTCACTTGCGCACAGAGGGTCCCGTACTAGGATTTGTTTTCATAACAATAATATTAATAAAATAAGACGAAAACAATTGATGCTCTAAGCCATGCACTAAGACTGAAGTGGAAGTGGGCGGGTCACGTAGCGCGCCTCACAGATCACAGATGGACAAAAATAGTAACCAAACGGAGAGGTCCACCAGGCAAGCGCCGCAAAGGAAGGCCTTACACACGATGGGAGGAAGAAATAAAAAATATTGCAGGTCCACAATGGATGCAAATAGCTCAGGATAGAGAAAGATGGCAAACCTTGGGGGAGGCCTTCACCTGAGAGGGGTTCCTGATATTTACTATATATAAATAAGTGTTATAATAAATGTATGTTTAAATGTAAATAACAAGAAATAAAAGGCTTAATAAAAAAAATATAGTTTTCACAAAGCTTTAACAAACATACATGTATACATAATATGTTTAATGATATAACAAAAATAAAAACAAAATGCATTTTGTATCGGCCTAATTAATTTCAAGATTGTTTTCTTTCTTTGGTATCTGTAACAAATTCTTATTATTACCACAGATGCCACAGGTTCGTTTACTATCCAGGGCAAACATTTATGTGACGAACATAAATGTTTGTTCTACGTCTAGGTGTTCTGTATGTACCATAAGTATACATTTATAAATAACTATACAAGTATTCTTACACTTATCTCATACTACAAGCTTTATTTAGTTTAAGGCTAGATGGAGCTGTGTGAAATGTAAACCAATATTTATTTATTTGTTTTTACTGTTATCAATTTGAGATAAAGCACAATTACACGTATTAGCTAAATTACCAACGCGTTTCGCTAGTAACGTTACTCTGTTCTAATTGTGTACTGGGGTAGTATCAATACTCCATCCGAACAACCAAACCATTAACAACAAATTGTATCAACCAGACAACACCCGACGTATCATATCTCAAACAAAGGATAACATTTTTATGCAATTGGCCGCTTTATTTCAAAAGAGATAGGGTGCAAAACGTGTACGAAATTCTGTGATTTTCTCTTCACACGCACGTAGATAAACACACACACAAACGTAAAGGATCAACTCTCATCAGGCGCGCTGATTGATTTTTATTGGAACGATGTGTTAGGGTTGCCAGGACATCGAAACATGTTTTAAGAACAATATTTTTTTTCTAAATTAATTCTAAAAACTCTACCTATGTTAAATTTATTTGTGTTTTTTTGTTAGCTATCCGAATATCGAGATATATGGCGTGTCTTGTGAGAGACCTATGCCTAGCTGTGGACTATAATACGCTAATTGTGATGATGATTATTGGAGTACTTTGTTATCTATATCTTTAAACGAGCAATTCTTGTGTATATATATATATTCTGAATCTCGGAAACGGCTCTGAAACAACGATTTTCATGAAATTTTGTATCCAGGGGGTTTCGGGGGCGAAAAATCGATCTAGCTAGGTTTCATTTTCAGAAAACGTCGTTTTATCCATGTTTTCAGCCGAGCAATGCTCGGTCAACCAGGTACTTTTTATTAAGTGAATAAATTGATGGAGAGTCAATAAAGTATACCCTATTATTATTTGTTTATGAATAAAAGGGCTATTGAGATAACAAATTCTTTTTTTTTTATGTACTGTTAACGAAAATCTCCATGGAATCGCTGCTTTGGCGCTCATTACTTTAAGACATTATATGTATTTTTTTTTTAATTCAAAATATGTTTACATTTGACCTCATCCTGCCTGATGTTAAGCAGTAATGACATCTAGGATAGACCAAGCTCACCTAGCAGAAACCTGTTTCGCTCTGAATTTGAAGACATCCTAATTGTACTTAACGGAAAATACAGACTCCGGCAGAGAATTCCACATTCTCGCTGTACTTATGAAAAACGTGGAATTAAAGCGCTTAGTAAGTACGTGGGGAATATCAACTATGCTACGAATGGCGCTTTGGCTGTGTTAGTTTCAATAGCAGTATAATTTCACTAGCTGCAGTACGAGTACTACTCAAACTAGATCATAGTAAATTATACACACTATTGCTTGGCAGCAGAATATATGATACTTACTAAACGACCTCCTGTGAGAAACTACCTAGCAAAACTAATGATTCTTTACGAAATCGTTATATCGTCAAGCTGTCAGCCCTTATTTAAAGAGTGAAACAAAGGCTCATATTCTATCAAATGCTACAAGAGCACTCTCTGATCACATGCGGTGCTAAGCAAGGCAACATTTTATCATCATTAATCATCATCAGCCGGCGTCATGTTACGGTACTCATTTAGTCTTGATTAGCTTAGCTCTTTGTTGTTAACACCAAATTAAATCATTTAACTTTCAACTACCTATACTGATGGGCCTTACTGCTTAAAGCGATCTCTTCCATGCAACCTTGGTATAGATAGGACTCGCTAAAAAGGTCAAAAACGGGCTGCGCTATGAGAAGGAAAAGATAAGATACGATAACTTTATGTCACACAAAAAAAACATTTCACAAAAAAGGAATTACAAAAACAGACTAAATGAAAAACTGTATCATAGTATAGCAGTGGGCCCCAAACTCGGCAAGACCGGTCTCTTGGTGGCCCTATTTAAGACATGCTTACTTGAAATTTGCGCGCCACAGTATACATACGTTGTTGAATGAAAATAAAAATAAACAGTTAAAGAAAAATAAATAAAACAATTAATTATCATAAAATAAAACATAACTAAAACTATATAATAATTTAATGTCCTTACATATACTATAGAACAATAATAATTAAAATTCAAATTAAATTATATGTGTGTATATATTATGAATACACGTAACATTTACATAAATCATAAAGATACAAACATAAGTTACATTCATTATTACATACATAAATACTTGTATATAATATAAGCAATTAATATATTAGTTATATATCTACATAAATAATTAGTAACAATATACACCTAAACATTGTTGGGAGTAACGTTTCGAAACGTGGCCAACAAATGCCGCGGCTAAACTAAAATTGTGGTTTCTAATGACGGATTCGGCAATAAACAATAAATCCTGTTAACAGTCAAATAAAGCATGCAATAGTCGCTAAGTTCGTGACCGAAGTAATACAAAATTGATTTTGTGGTTTTTTTTTAATCTACAAAACATTCATTTCATTCATTCAACAGTCGACCTATTTTCACCCACTTTTCAACTTCTTTGTTTTGAAGTTCTTTTCTAAGAATGCGTGTAGGTTTTGTTACGTCTGCTCATAAATTTACTTCGCTTGGGGAACAAGTAAAAGGAGTATATAGCGTTATTCTTTTCTAGAGATAACCCCTTACAAGCAGGGCGGACCAGGAGTTTGTGTGCTAATACTACTTAGGGGCCTGCCTAAATAATCAACCAACTGCTATTTTGTCAAAATCCTGTTTTCGACAATGTGTAATAGGTACGCGGATTAGGAAAAAAGAAGGGCAATCAAATAATGTATTATGCTTTAGAGCAGCGGTCGGCAACACGCGGCCCGCAAGTCCTACTTGCGGCCCGTGATTGTTTTGTAAATTGGTCATAAATATCCAAAATACTATAGATTCTAAATATTAAATCATTACAAGTATAATAATTATATTGCCTTTATTTTAACAATTTTCAATAGCATTTTTTGTCCTATCTTTTTGTGCGATATGACCAATTATACGTTTATTAAGCTTCAAGGGTTATTATTGCAACTGAGGCCCGCATTTACTTTATTTTGCGGCCCCTGCCTGTCAAAAAGTTGCCGACCCGTGCTTTAGACACACAAACAGCAACTGAGAGATATTATCGCAAAATAAATCAACAGGTTGTGTGTACTTACATTTGATACATTAATTAATTATAAAGCAATATTTTTGCATCTTTGCGCCGCAAATTCCTTTATTGGCTCATCACATTGTAAGACCTTTATTAAATTACAATTTACGGAAATACTATTAAATGATTTAGTCGATAGTTTGACATTGTTGCTTTATATTTGTTTTCTATATTCGACACCCTGGATAAAGAGCGTTCTGCTTCAGGTAGTGGCAACGTTAAAAACATTTTAAGATAATATAATAATTACGGAAAACATCAACAAGTTTCTTTTCATAAATTAGCATAAAAAATTCACTGTGTTTTGTTTTCAATATGGTCTGGGGGCCCTTTATATCCACGGGGCCCTGGCCTGCAGCCCAAATAGCCCTTATATAGATCCGCCCCCGCTTAAAAGTCGGCCTTTGAATCCAAATCAATTAGGATCACACACATCATAAACGGTCTGTATGTATGTTAATCCTTCACCCAATCTGTACCACACACTGATCAAAGAGTGGAATTATACAAGCATTGAATATTGCTCGACGAACGCAAATCTACAAAACCCTTTACTAATATCGCACCCTATTAACTCCGTTTTGATATAATTTAAATTCGAAATACCTTTTGGTAACCGGTGTGTGTCAGAAAATAACTTTACGTCTATTGTTTTGTAGTATTTTTTATATAAGGAATGTGACGAACAGGACTCTCTCCTGATGGTAATAGAACTATTATAGGACTTTACAGCGACAGAGGTACATACTTGCTAAAACTTTTTGTAATAAAGCAAAGTGAAACCATTTGATGATAAGTTTTATTTGCCCTGTTATTTCACTAACTACACAGTACCCTTTAAACAGGAACATTACAATGTTTACGCACTACTACTTGACTGCAATTATCTGGTGCTACAGTAGGACCTACTTACTACCATCTGCAAAAGAGACCACGGAGTAAGTAAGTGATTGTGACAATTTTTTTAATTGAATTCCTTATGCTATATTTTTTTTCTTCTGAAGATGTAGTTAAGTTTGTGCATGGTTTTTTATGGTTGACATGCTAGGTATTTGACGACAGCTCATTTGATGTTAAGTGAAGTTGTTGTCGAAGATGATAAACACAGCTAGCTTGGAATGGAACTGACTCTCAAATGAGACTGCCGGAACACACCATTAGGTACTTGGCGGCAGTTTGTCTTGTTAAAACTAAACTTATCAAACGACTTTTTAACTTAAATAAAACATAGGAATGAATAGAACATTAAATCAATATTCCATCAATAAGACGCTTCCAACGACAGTAGTTTTGAAGTTATGAGGGTACAAATAAACATACATACACGCACGCATACATACATACGTATATGTGTACTACTTAAATCCATATATACATATATATATATATATATATATATATATACTACTTACATACCGGTCAGAAACAAAACCCTTTTGCATCGTCGTAGTCGGGTGAAGTCGATATAGATTTTTTTTTAAATGTCTACCAACCAAAAAGTGTTTTTTTTTTTAATGTATGAATGAATGTACACTGATCACTCGATCATATTAAGAACTAAATAGCATTTAAAATTAGATGAATAATATTGTTAGGACGCCTGCGATTTTAAAGATAATTGTTTCAAGCTAAACCACTTTAACCTATTTGTCAGGAAATAGTAATCAATCAGTAATAAAATTAATTAATAGACATTCAACACCTAATCCATATTCATAAGCATTATCTAATTAGAATACTGCTAACTCTAGTTTTTATTATTGACGTCAATAATTCGCCCTACATTATACCTACCGTGCAACAATATTAACACAAAATAAACCTTATACCTATTAAAAATAAAGTTTAATTTATAAACGGAATGTATAAGAAATGGCATTATAATATAAGTTTTGTGATTACTTCAAATTAAGCTATATAATGACAGCATAAGGTGCAAATTAGAAATTGAGGATATATGGAAAATATCACATTTCAGAGATAGTAGCAGATTGGAAAGTCAGCGATCTATGATGATGAATGTCGTACGAACAGTTAATAGTTTAGTAAGATTTCTCGAGACATTAAGGTCAATTTTAATACGATTTATGAAGCACAAAATATGGAACCTATTTTCTTTTTTACCTGACTGCCAAGGAAGGGTTATGTTCTTCGCGCGTATCTCGTATGTATGTATGTAAATTTCTTTATAACCTGTATCTTCCAAACGAACAGATTACGACAATTAACCAAGTAGGTTATCTCACATCATCAGCCATAGGACGTCCACTGCTGGACATAGGCCTCCTCCTTGGGGGGTTTTGCAAATACTCGCCACGCTTGGCAGGCGGGTTGGCGAGCGCAGTTAGGTGTGATTGTTCAAGGAAGGCGCTGCTGCCCATCTTTCGGATTACATCCCTTAGCCGACTCTCACAGCAACCACGGGTAGAGAGGGTGGGGTACATTTGTTACGCCGGCACCACCACGGCAAACACTCTAATCACTTCATATACAATAAAGCAATAACAACAACTTAAAGAGTTATGCTCATGTAAAAGTTTAAAAGCCGTTTTCTGTTATATTGTGTTTTTTGAGATATCACACTTTCGCTGCAAGTGGACGATGTATACCTATATATTCCTGGTTACATGGTCAATTTTTATCGCCGGTTGTGAAATCGTGTTTCAATGAATTCTGCAAAGTTTACGAATGATTTTCAGTGAAAGAAAGCCTGCAAATGTCCAGAGAAAAAATAACTCTACGTAACAGTTTTTCTTTCTTTTCTGACTTCAAAAAATGAGGAGGTTATCATTTAGTTGGAATCTTTTTTTTATGTATGTTCCCCGTTTACATTATGATTGTATGTAATTATGTTTTTTAATTGTCATTTTTGTATATTTTGTCATTTTGTTTATTATTCATTGACATGTAATCAGTGTTTTAAAACTCTTTTAATGATATTGATTATTATTTTATTGATTTTGAATTGACTTGTAACATTGGTGTTATCAATAAAATATTTGTATCACTGAGTCACCTGGACTGATTCGAGAAATTCTTTTTCAGTTAAAAGGGTATATTTCCGGGTGGTCCCTTTAACACCAAGTCAAGGATCTGATGATGCGATCCTAGAAAAATCGAGGGCAACCCTCAAATTTTACAGGGAAGCATAATACGCGTTTTTTATTTTCGTTGCGATGATAGCTCAGTGGTTAGCGCGGTCGGTTCGCTGCCGAAGGGCGTGGGTTCAAACCCCAACAATGAGCTTGAGCTGCCGGTGAAGGAAAACATCGTGAGGAAACCATAGCGTGGTGGTAGGGTACTTTCTAGTACTCGGCTGGCTAGCTACCAAATTGAAAATCTGCCGCCAAGCATCTAACGGTGTGAGCCGACAGCCTCACTTGAGAGCCAGTTCCATTCCAGGCTAGATGTGCTTTACCATCTTCGACCACACCTTCACGTAACATCAGGTGAGTTGTGATCAAACACCTAGCCTGTCAGCCATAAAAATAAAAACTGTTTAAGTATTTGCGTGTGGTACTTATCATCTCATGTTGCTGAGCTGATGATGGAAAATATAACTTCTTAACTATTAGGAGTTAGTGGATAATTCTTTAAATATTAAATATTATAGGCTCGTATTGACCGCTACTTATGTCCCTTTGACTTATTTAGGTGAGCTGATAATGGAAGGTACAACTCCTTGTTATTTGAAAGGATATCTTTCAGGTTGGTCCCCATAAAAATTTCATAATCGATTCAGTAGTTTGAGCCTAAAACCTAGCCTTGTTTGGGCTTAGGAATCACGGAATCGTTTTTTTTTTAAATCGAAATTATATTTTTTTACTAACCTAAATCTTGTGACTTAGCGCTACTTTTATAAGCTAACCGTTCCCAATAATCCGAAACAACATTAAATCTGTTAAATTAGGACAGAATCCTTAAACAAACCTGTCATTCACAACAAGCTCTCAGGCCGCTTGTCAACCCAATAAAAAACCGTCAAGCTTGTTTGAAGCCAGCTGTCATCAAATACGAATTAAAACGCGTAAAATAATTCACAGAAATCAAAGCGAGATCAAAAAGGAAACTGGAAAGGAAATGTCCCACTATTAACACTCGAAAAAAACTTTGAAAACTTGCATTTTCGCGTTTCCTACAGTGTCAGAACATAATAAAGGCTTTATTGATGCCTATAAAGTTTAGAGATTAGATGAATTTCATCTATTTCTTTTAACATGAAAGGCCACACAAGTCGCTGGCTTGACTCGACTAACTCGTCTAACACGACTTCCGGTGCTTTGCGGTCGCCGCCGTCGCATCGGTTCATATCATAATCAATACTGAACATAATTGGCCGGAACGTGCTTGTTTTTTTTATTGTTAGGTTGGCAGGACATGAGTGATGTAAGAACCTTTGGTTGTAAAGTGCGTCGTTTGACTTCCGGTGGGCTTTGATATAACTTATGTACCGAACTTTTTATTCCATTAAATTTATTGACCAATCAATGCTAAACTGGAAAAAAGTATTATGAACAGTAAAAAGTTATTTGCATTGTATCATGTAAGTCTTTAGTTTTTTCGCCGAATAATCTAACTTAGCTGCAGAAATTTAGTTCTCGTGGTATATAATTATATGAACCAAAGATTTATTTAAGTAAAAGAAGAGAGATAGTAGAGTAGATGCAATGAAATCATATTTTAAAATTGAACAGTATTTTATCTACATTTATCTGTCTCTGTCAGGAGACGCTCTCCTGATGGTAAATGATAACGCCTGTTCATGACCATTGCTGCGATATATAGAACTTTGAGTAGCAAATCTAAGTCTAAGGCAGCGCTGCTTTTGGCGTTTATTATTTGGAGAATTTAGATGGTTAGTCTGCAATATAGCTGTAATATAATATAGCCCTGTAATGTTTACACAGAACTGCTTGACGGGAGAATATCTAGTGCTGCGGTGGTACCTTCCTAGACAACAATTTGCTAAGATCTACCACCAAGTAAAACCACACTACTAATATGAGCTTGAGCTGCCGGTGAAGGAAAACATCGTGAGGAAACCATAGCGTGGTGGTAGGGTACTTTCTAGTACTCGGCTGGCTAGCTACCACCCTCAAGTTGAAAATCTGCCGCCAAGCATCTATCGGTGTGTTCCGGCATCCTCACTTGAGAGCCAGTTCCATTCCAGGCTAGGTGTGCTTTACCATCTTCGACCACACCGTCACTTAACATCAGGTGAGCTGTGGTCAAACACCTAGCCTGCCTGTGTAAAAAAAAACCACCGAGCTACCATCGCTACAAACACACACATAAAGCCTGCTCATGACCATTGCAGCGGTACCCAAAACTATGAGTAACAAAACAAAGTCCAGGACATCGCTGCTTTGGCGCTCATTACTTCAAGACATGCGATGCTTAGTCTCAATAGCCCAGTAATATTGCTAGCTGCAGTAAGTACCCTTCAAACCGGACCACAGTAATGTTTACTGTTTGTGTAGAATATCTGGTGCTGCTGTGGTACGTAGGTAGCTAGATGATATCCTGATAAGGAGATACCGTAAATATGTTCATTACTGGGATTTAATCGCGTACAAAATAATTAGAAATTAGGTTTGTTTGTTTGCTTTGGCGTTTCGGCATTGTTGCAATGGCCATGGTCACGAGTTGACCACGCTGAGCTAAAGGATATTCCGTTTAGCATTTCGCGTCTGCTAAGCGGTAATCTCTTACCGGTAAGTATGACTTGTTTAATATGTTTTTGTTAATTATATGATTGATGAATGGTCTCCACCCAAAGATTGACTAAATGATAACATTGCAGCGATAAGCCCACTCTTTTTATATCTTATCTTTAAAATTATATTTATGAGATAAAAAGGTAATTTTACCCATTACATTCTAGTTCATTTTGAATCGGTGACATGTACAATCAATTTTAGTGTCTTTTTTTGCTTTTTTTTTTATCTTTATAATCTGTGTGATTAGGTTTTATAGAAATACAGCTGAGTTTAAATTAGACTCTCATCTACATTATGAGAACAGCCTATGACTGTAGTTTTCAGATTGTTGCAGCATGCTTGGTATTTTTATGTTTATATCTGGCGCAACACAAAACAAAAAACGTTGAAAATAATTAATCTTCCTTGTATGAAAGGTTAAATGCAATTTAAACTTTCATATGCATTCCGATGCAATCTAAAACTAAATCTTGTCAAATTAAAAGTTCTCCAATTCTCTTATCAAAAATTTCACACAATCAAACTCGGAATTTCACTATTGAGGCTTTTACACAAATTTTAAATCTACTATGCATTAAAATTCTAAATGGCCAAGCAATTAAAATCAAATCAACAGCCAATCAAAAACCACAAAGGTAATTGCTTTGATCACTTTGTTTACATAACAAGTCATCAATTAACCGACTCTTTAATTGCTTTTTTTCTCACGCTTATACTACCAACTTACCAAAATGAATCAAATCCAAACACTACACAAAAACACAAATAAAGAAGAACAGTCACTCGAATTCCGAACGATCAAATTATGGCGCGAATCTCGATTCCTTGGTTTGAAAATGGAACGTGTTCCGCGCGATATGACGTTCTACTGGCGGTTCTCGCTCGGGTTGGGGATCCGTGTGAGTGTCGTACGCGTGTGTTGGTGAAGTACGGATGTGGGCGTGTGTGAGGAGGACAGCTATCGGTTGTTAACGCGGCGATTCTCGCAGTTAGACTAACTCACATCCAAATCGCTTAATTTTATGAGTTGTTGCCTTCTCCACCCCCTCGGAGGAGCAGATGCTGTAGCTTTGTCGCAGCGGGCAATGATTCGATATTTTAAAAGCTTTTTTAAAAGTAACGAACAAGACATTCGTTGACTATGTCTCTTGCAGTGCTATCCCGAATTTTATATTTAAAATTTTACTAGGGAGTAATATATTAGGTAACGGAATAAAAAGACCAATGTTAAAAGTTCCAAATAACAATTCCAAAAAAATCTTTTTTTTTTTATTCTATTAGATAAGATCAACAACATTTTTAATGAGCTTAATTTAAAAAATTAGAGTTTCCAAAATAGGATTTTGTACTTACTTACCCTCAATGACTTTTTGTTAAACCTTACTTTTATAGTAAAGTTTAACTTATTTATAACGGTTTAGAGCTCTTTAGGAATTTAGGATTTCAACTATGTCTTTAAGAATTTATACGATTTTACTGCTGCACGTTTGGATTACGTGTCGTGTACATTTCCTTTTTTTTATATTTCCTTAACATTGTACTATTAAAAAAATTATGTTATATAAAATGGCTTTAAAATATATATGTTAAAATCTTACCAATATTAATCAACTCAACGACTCTCAAATACTATGCAACTTGATTGTTTATTAGACAATACACACCTAAACGATTATGTCACGTACTAAAAGCTATTAACAATAAAACGACCTCAATTATGCGTCAATGTTCAGATAATGCTGCGATTAATCAGTAATTGTTCAATAATTATTATCATTTTATGTATTATTATTGATAAGAAAGACGATTTAGCCGATTATAATAATAAAATGAAAATTGCCGATAAGATTTCTAAACTATTACTAAAATTGTTTTTTAGTTTTAATACTTATCTGTCATAAAACACGGTTATTTTAATAAGGTAAGTATCTAATCATTAACTTATCTAAATTTTATCAACAATAACCGTACATGCATAATAGATTGGTTCAATTCTAGATTTTTCTATATATTGTACAAGATTATATGATTGCTTTATGTAAAGGTCCTCTTTTATTATATGAGATTTATCTATTAAGTGGTTTACAAGAGTACATAAGTTTGTAAAAACAAAAGTTTATATAAATATTACAGAAACGACTACTTAACAACCTTTGAACTTAAACCCCTTCATGTTACAAATTAGACGAATGATATATTCATAAGCATTCAACACAAAAAAATAATAGTTATTTTACGTGTAAGCTCCACATCTTCACATGTTATCTAATCGTTATTATGTGTCAACTTTATTGTGTTTGAGGTAAGTTTGGAAAGTTAATAGTATAACAAAAATAGGATATTCTTTATAGGAACGGCAAGATAAACGAAGAAAGGGAAGAATAGTCCCTAATTATTATTACGTAATAATGCTTCTAATAAATTAATATCTAAATTTGCTTATTTTTTTAAATAATTAAATATAATTAATATTAAAAAATGCACGCAGATATCATGTTACTCAAAAATCTTATATTAAATATATTCTCGTTATATATTTAATAATTGTTTTATGTAAAAATGTATATATTAATAATCACACTTGCTCGGCAATATCAGCAATACCAACAAAAATCAATAATACAATTATTATAACAAATAATGCTTAAGTACCTGGATGACCGAGCTTTGCTCGGCTAAAACACGAATTTTCATGAAATTTTGTATCCAGGGGTTTCGGGGGCGAAAAATCGATCTAGCTAGGTTTCATTTTCAGAAAACGTCGTTTTATCCATGTTCTCAGCCGAGCAATGCTCGGTCAACCAGGTATTATATATATATATATACAAGAATTGCTCGTTTATAGATATAGATATATTCAATATTCATAGTTAAAAATTAATGTACATTTATTACATGCAAAAAACGTATTATGCATATAATAATTATTACATGCATTAGGTATTTTTATTTATTAATAGTATTTTTTTTTAATTTACATTACGCGTTCCAAAGTCACGTCACCGGAACCATTTAGCAGCGGTACAGTAGCAATAACTCAGCGCAGGAAATCACGTCATCGCTCTATTACAGAACGCACACAGACGTAGCGCACACATCGACATCTAGTGTACTACGCAGACTAGACATGCGAATAGACAGGGTGCGATTTAAGTTTTCATACTAGGTTATTTGATAATTATTGCAAAAACTCAGTGTAATGATAGATTGCAATTAGTATATTTTATATAGGTTACTGCGCTCGTCATTATGAACAACATTTACTATCGGCACAACTTGTCTGCTCTTTTAGTTCATTTGGTAAAGTTCTGCTTCGAGAGCTGTAGGACGTAGGTTCAATTCCCACTCAGGACTAACATTTGTGTGACTAACATAGATGGTTGTTCTGTGTTGGGTGTCTGTATGTATATACAAACAAAAAAAAAGTATTTAAGTGTTCTGTCAGCTGTCTGGTTCCCATAAAACAAGCTTTGCTTAGTTTGAGGCTAGATGGCACTGTATGAAATTTCCTGGAATGTTTATTTATTATTTGTTATCTAACAACGCGCTTTTTCTATAGAACATTATATATATTTTGTATAATCATTGAATTGTAGTAAAAAAGCCCGTAGTAAAAGTTGATCATAATAATAAACGCAATGGCCCCTTTTTGGCTTAGTACTTCTAAAGCTCATGTAACATTTACACTAAAGAAATGATTTTAATCTGCAACAAAATTCGAAGATTATATTTAAAATTTTACGGATGATAGAAAATACTGTGTAGCATAAAATTCACGTAACATTGAGGTCACGTCCTCTCTTAATTAACCTTGAAAACAAAATACATATGTCTGTATGTACAGTACAAACAGATATTTTCGTTGATTAACTAGTCTTTAAAGAAGAATATATAGAAGAAAATAGTCAGCCAGATTGCGTACTTTTGTTATATCAAAATACATTTAAAAAATCTAATCCACATTCCCACTCTACCACTACTCTTTTTGCATGATGGTAGGGTATTTTCTAGTACTCGGCTGGCTAGTTACCCTCAAGTCGCTATTCTGCTGCCAAGCACCTAACAATGTGTTCCGGGAGCCTCACCTAAGAGCCAGTTCCATTCCAGGCTAAATATCTAGTGCTGCGGTGGTACTTACCAAGACGACCTTCTTAGGACGCTAAGGAGATCTACCATCCAGTAAGCTAACACAAGTGGTGGTAATATTGAGACACATTTGATATATTACAAGAATATAACGAATACTGGTGATTGTTCATACTTGTATTGTTTTCAATTATTATTTATCTATTAAAATTATTATTTCAAGTTTATTTAAATTTCCATCCTTGTTGTAATCAAAATAACTTGTTATCGGAAATACATTACAGATGTAACGTCAGAATACCGTACGCATATGCGCTGAGGGAAATATACTCCGGTATATATTCCTCAGCTCCCCGTATTAGGTCTCTTGAGCAAAAACGATACAAGGGAGCGCAAATACCCAGCACCCTCTCCAACACTCTTTTCTTAGTGCACACGCAGGAAGAAAAGGAAACCTTCATCAGCCAAGATTATGGGGAGGCACGGGGTCGTTCTTACCATTCACGAAGCTAACGTACGAGTAGGTAATCGCCATAAAGACTAAGCCAAGCATGAAGCTGTACGAGAGCATGTCGCAGTATCACGGCACACCAGGACCTTCGTCTACTACGCCGACAACATTGAAGACGATGCTATCAGTCGGCTCGTGCGTCGAGCGTTGGCTGCGTCGGCGAAGACCATCAAGGAGTACAACCTGAAGGCGGCTATCAAAGACCGGAACGCGGCGGTGATGGAGGCCCTGGATAGGAGGCGATTAAAATTCAAACGTTGTAGTGTAATTATTAAATGTAAAGAGAAATGAGTATTGTGTGTATGCCTCGAGCATTCGTGCTCACCATCGAAGGCTTCTTCTTGCGGCGGCGTCGTGTGTCGCTCTCCTCCCTCAGATATGGTTGAGAAGGGCGAAAGCTGGCACATGCGTCATACTCGTGATTGGGTGCTGCTTGCGGATCGCTGGTCTGCTCACGGTATACTTACGAACCCTACTTGAACCCTAGATTAAGATTAATTTGACGAACTCTCCTCTTCCTATATTGTTAAAATAAAAAATATTGTAATTCAAAGTTAACAAAGGTCACAGTCACAGTGTCTGTGGAGAGTAATTTAATTTTTTTTTAAAGTTACCTGTATATTGAGAGACTCTGCCTTCTCGAGAGAAACTCTCGCACCCTATCACGCCGCGTGTATTGTACAGCTTAATTGTGCACAACGCCATCACATTGCATTGTTATTGCCACGTATCCATCTGACATTAGATTATGAGAACATACATATTATACCTATATATATATACCTATATACATGCATATTGATCACATACGTGTTGTTACGTGCACGTTGAGTGCAATTCATATAGGTACCATATCAGTTTCACTTGGTGGTAGATCTCCTTAGCAGGAGGTCGTCTAAAGGTAGGTACCACAGCAGTACCAGATATTCTGCCGCAAAGCAGTAGTGTGTAGCGAAATTATTGAGACTAACCATCGAAAGTCTTAAACTAAAAGGCGCCAAAGTAGCGATACCCTAGACTTTGTTTTGTTATTCAAAGTTCATGGACACCTATTTTTTTGCCTATTACTGTTACCCTTAGACGGTGAAGGAAAACATCGTAGGGAAACAATATGTCTTAATGTTCTCGAAGATGTATCTTCTGCCGCCAAGCAATAGTGTGTAAACATTTTCGTGGCGATGATAGCCCAGTGGTTAGCACGGGCGGTTCACACTCCGAAGGGCGTGGGTTCAAACCCCAATGAGCTTGAGCTGCCGGTGAAGGATAACATCGGGAAAAAAAATCATAGCATGGTGGTAAGGTAATTTTTAGTACTTGACTGGCTAGTTACCATCCTCAAGTTGAAAATCTGGTAATAGGCACCTAACAGTGTGTTCCAGCAGCCTCACTTGAGAGCCCGTTCTATTCGAGGCTATGATTGCTTTACCATTTTCGATCACACCGTCACTTAGAATCAGGTGAGCTGTGGTCAGACATCTAGCACTTCAACTATTAAAAAAAACAGTTATAACTAAAAAGTAACTATAGATTATAATTTATTGACTTAAAAGCCATTATATTTAAAGTTATGTTGGTAAAAATAATTACCTACCAATTATGCAAATAGTCGCTTTACTCGGTTATGTAATTAAGTGCTACGGCGTAGCGGCGCGCGGCGTGCGGTGCTACGACACGCTACGACTGCTACGCTGCTATTAAATATTTATTTAGGAAAAGAAGAATTAAACCATAAGGTGAATTGTATAATTTACAAACGACGCACCCCGGCTTTGCTTGGGTGCAATGTAGATACTAATATGGTGCATATGCATGTATTATACATATAAACCTTCCTATTGAATCACTCTGTCTATTGATAGACATTAATTACATGATACCGCATTAAAATCCGATGCGTAGTTTAAAAGATCTGAGCGTACAGATGGCGGGAAGCGACTTTGTTTTATGCTATGTAGAGAAGTGTTATAGTTCATGTAAACAAAAATCAAATGATGTTCGTTGGTAAGCGCATAGCGGAACGGCTGAAACAATTTAGCTGATTCTTTTTTTTTATGGGCAAAGGCCATGCGCTACCTTTCCGGGTATGAATTACTGGACATTTAATTTTTATAAAAATTAAATAAATTCGCCAACATATCTTTTAAGATTCGAAAAAATATAGACATTTAATTTTTCATATTAAGTATTTATATTACAAACCACTTTAGGTTTTTTTACCCAACTAGTGCTACTATCTTACTTAATATTACTTATGAATGTAAAAGTTTATATGTTCGTTACCCAATTACGCAAAAACGGCTGAACGAATTTGGATGAGATTGGAACACATATAGTTTTTTACCTGGATTAACATAAAGAATACTTTTTATATAAGAAAAACTACTAATATTATACATGTGAAAGTTTGTATGTTTCTATGTTTGTTATTCAATCACGCAAAAACAGCTGACCGAATTTGATTTAAATTTTATTGCCTAATTTTATTTACTTTTTATAGGATATTTTTTGTGCCGGAAAATGTAAGGTTGTTTCTTTACGATAAATACAGAATTATGAAATTTTTGTACATTCTGCGAACTGATTTTTTTTTTTCATTAAATTTCAAATTTTGAATTCAATGCGGACGAAGTCGCGGAAACAGTGTTCTTACTTGTTTTTAATCCAAAACAATGTTGATTATTGATTCCAATTATTTTTTATCATTTAATTTTTTTTTTTAAATAATCCAGTCTATCAGGATAGATTAACAGGAATTAGGTACCTTAGATTATCAGTTATTGAATCGCTACAGATTAATTTATTTTTAAAATGTATTGTCTCGACGTGTGACTTAATTGTTTGTATTAATCATTGTCCCACGTGAGTGTAGCAACGCGATACGAGGCGCTCGCTGTTCCTACGTGGTTGTCCGGGAAAAAATATTAATTGTTACCACCGGCATTGAGGCAGGCAGTTAGTTTATACATTAAATTTTACTTGGTGGTAGATTTCCTTAGGTTACGTTTATGTAAATGTAATGAGACGAACGAGACGCTCTCCCAATGGTACGAGATAGCGCCTGTCCAGGACCAGTACAGCCATACACAGAACTTTGAGTAACAAAACAAAGTCCATTGTATCACTGCTTCGTTTATAATTACGCTAGCTGCAGTGCCCTTCAAACCGAAACACAGTACCGGAACATATGTTAACTACTAATGTTTACACAATACTGCTTGGTGGCAGAATATGGTGTGGTGGTACCTACCTAGACGACCCTTTGTTATGATCTTTAGATACTGCTGTTAGCTGTGAGCTTATTTACTATATACTTAACTCTATTCACCCATACGAACATTTATAAATTTCAACGCAGGGGCGTCCACAAAACGTTAGATCTTTGCAGCAATGAAAAGGAGGACCAACTTGTAACACCGTCGCACCGGCTCAAGTTGTAGAGGTCGGTATACATTCTGGGCCCGCGGTCTACAACCGCGTACCCGCCTCCGTCTGGGATGCACCTTCCACCGCGTGCTTCAGAACCAATTTAAGATCTTCGCTGTTAGAGATAGAGACCTTGTTTTATGACATTGACAAGTATTTTAAACTAAAAGACTATTCAACTACTAGTAAGTATTTTTTTTGACAATATTTTTATATTGATAATATTTTTTATATTGACATGTTTTTAAATCGACATACTTTATTTTGACATTTTGTTTTTTATTCGTTAACATGTAATCAGTGTTCTAAAACTTTTTTAATAATATATTTGAAATGATAGTATTACAGAATTTGACTTTTTACGTTTTTTATTGATTACATTGGTGTTATCAATAACAACCAATGGTGGTAACCTTACCTACCAAATACATAAATATATTCATAAAAATCGGTCGAGCCGTTTGGAAAGAGTGCGACCACAAACACCGTGACACGAGATTTTTATATAAATAGATTATAATACTTAAGTAGTACTTAACAAAATCATTACAAAGTAAGTAAATACTTATTCCTAGAAATCGAACGAATGTAACTTAACGAGGATATAAAAGTGCGTAATAAAACTTAAGTTATACATGCTTAATAGTGTTTTGGTAGCTTAGCTGTGTTTAGATATAGGTGGCTATGGGATTGAGTAACATATCATAGGAGTACCTACATAAAATGTTACAATACTACAGAATACATGATGTCATAAGAATTGTTAAGAATTACTTACGAATAAAATTAAGCTAGCTAAACAAGTTGATACTGAGTTTGCTTGGTTCTAGTAATGCTTATACATATAAACTACTAAAATAAGCCCTTATTCATAAACTTAGTTTCAAGTTAATCAAAGCTTAAAATGCTGTGTCAACTTCTTGCTGACGTAAAACGTCACGAGTAAAAAAGAGAGAAACTAGTAAACTCTAAGCAATGTTTAGCAAGTAAGACTGCATTCTATTTTTTATATAGATTATTTTTGTTGTTTTTAAATAAAACTTTTTTTGCTTGAAACAAATTTTCGACAAGTCAAAAAGTTTAAACAAGTTTTCTTTATACTTTATCACTGGATGACATTCAAACAAAAACAAAACTTTTTGTAAACATTTTGCTACAGATTTATTTATTAAATAGCTCGTAAATTTTTAATAAAAATATCAATAATGTTATATAATATAATATCACGCTACCTACTTTACTTCAAAAAAATTTTTTTTTTTTTCATCCTTGTTTAATATATTATTTTTATATATTTTTTTTATTACTTTATGGTTTTTGTTATCTACATGTTTGACCACAGCTCACCTGATGTTAAGTGACGGAATACAACTATTACTTATAATTATGTCACTTCTATAAGTTTTGGCGCTAATTTGTAATAATAAATGTTACATTTTATCATTATTTTACTAACCGACTTCAGAAAAGGAGGATATTCTCAATTCGATTGTTTTTTTTTAAATATTTGTTACTGACAGAACTGTCATTTATAAAAAAAATATTTTTTTTTTATTTGAGAGGATATAATTTAAAGAAAATTGGTCTTAATTTTTTTATCAAAATTGGTTCAGTAATTTGATTTTTAAACCAAAATAACTGGAGAACATATGTCATCCATGTAAACGATATTGCGTATTTTGCTTGCATGAATGTTTAATATATTTAAAACAAAAAGTGATTTGAAAAACTCTTTCCTACAAAATGACTTACATATTTGTAACTTAATGGTTTTTCTTTTCATAAGAACACACCCTGTACGCGTCTAACAATAAAAGAGCTATTAAAACAGAAAGCATTAGATCAAGGGGCGATGTCATAACGCAGCCGGTAAGTTACGATCGAGCTAAGTGAGACGTAACTTAATCGTAACTTAACCCTCACTTAACCGGGGATTTACTGTAATTGACTTGAACTTATTAAAGATCTAGTAGAGGTTCAATGAAGGTTAATTATCTCACTAGTTAAAAATAAATAAATATTCGAGGACATTTCACACAGTGCCATCTGACCCCAAACTAACCAGAGCTTGTGTGATGAAAATCAGATAACTGATAGAGTACATAAATTCTTTTTTTTGTTGTTGTTGTAAATACATACTTATAATACATACAGAACACCCAGACACAGAACGAACATTTGATGTTTGGCCTGGATGGGAATCGAACCGACGCCCTACTGATATATTAATAACCAAAATGGTGATTTCCTGTTTCCCATACCTACGTGCTGATCGACCGATATCAAACTAACCTCAATGTAAATTACGAGTTACAATTCAAACACTTACCATCACTTTGGACGACGTCATAGAATTTTAATACCACAATACTTATTCCCGTCCTAAAGTCTTCCAAGTCATTGTACCATATTAACCAAGCTATTAAGCTCCTGGAACGCTATAAAAAACTAATCCCTTTTTCAAACAATTAAGAAGAGGCAATTAAAACACCCATTTAGTTAATCGTCTTAAAAAAATACACGTACAAAAAGAGGCCAAACGGTCCAAAGATGTCTTTATAATGTGTACTTAATTTTTTGTGATCCGGGTTTGGGATCCTATAAAAGTTGAAAGCTAAGGCTCACATGTTGTTTACGATCCGAAGATGTAAACTTGAACTTATAAATTATTGGGACGTGTTTCCATCGTCACGATCCGAAATGCTACGGTTTTAAAAGCAAACACATCGCAACAAAAGAATGCGTGTTAATGTAAAAGAAATCATTGGCCCTTTGCATTTGATCAAAAAATGGCGCTCTTATCATAGCAATAATAGCTTAGTGGTTAGCGTGGTCGGATCTCACATTGAAGGGCGTGGATTCAAACACTAGAAATGAGCTTTATCTTCCGGTGAGGAAACCATAGCATAGTGGTATGAAACTTTTCTAGTATTCAGCTAGCTAAACATCCAACGCTGTATTCACGCAGTTCCAATCCAGGCTAGACAAGTTCACCATATTCGACCACACCGTCACTTAACATCAGGAGAGCTGTAGTCAATATCCTAACAAGCTTAAAAAATATTTAAGGATAAGTTACAGTTATATTAAGATCAAGTTTGAAGGTTGTAGATAAAGGTTATCGAAACTTTTTAATATTTTTTCTGACTTTTTAATTTCGGTTCATATGATTGCAACATTTTTATTAAATTAAGACCTGTCAACGAAAGCCTTCAAAATATGTCTTATTGGTAGTTTAGGCTTGTTATTGGTAATTTAATAAAGAAGTAAGGAATGTAAAATATAAGAATTACTATTTGTAATGTTATAATTAGTAATGTATCAACAATTTCAACACTAAATGTTGATGATGATCTAGTGTTGCTCGCGTTTCATGTCTAGTAGATTATTGGTCAATGAATACTGGCAATGTTTTGTTTGAAACTCTGTTCAATAGACAAAATATTTTAAAATAGTTCTCGAGAAATAGATTTAGTAAATTAAGATCGCTTCACTTCCTTAGTATTATCCACCCATTTTTCGGATAAAAACTATAAGTACTTGTTTGTCCCCAATAAAATGAATTTCACTAAAAATAGCTGCGTCCCGCGGTGTTAACCGCTGTTCCCATATGAACACAATTTTTTTTAGTCTGTGTTAATCCAGGTTGTCAGGTACCTTCATACAAAATTTCATCAAAATTGGTCCTGCCGTTTCAGTGTGAAGAAGTAATAAACATACAAACACACTCAAAAAACTCAAAAACCTTCGTCTATATAATATTAGTTTGATCTATGCAACAAACTTATATTTGCCCGCATATATCGCTCATTGTTGGAGTTTAAACCCACGCCCTTCGGGGTGTGACCCGACCGCGCTAACCACTGTGCTATCTATATTTAGTTGAAGTAAAAACAATAATATTGGTGCTTAAAAGTTGTATAATGTACAAGATCCCTTCTAGGTAAACATGCTCCATTCTAGACCGCATCATTGCTTAACATCAGGTGAGATGGCGACCAAACGCAAGCCTATTCAACATAAAAAAACAACTAACTTGTAAAATACATTTTTTAAATACTTTGCTCAAGTTATTTTACCGTAAGTTTATCATGAAAAATACTCACAAAGTCCCCAATCAATCTAAGAGACTTAAAAGCCTTCCTTAAGTACATAACAAATCAATCAGACTTTATCCGACAAAAACTTATTGTTCACCTTTTTATACAACCAAGACTAGAAGCTGTTTTATAGTTTTTTTGATTACAAAGTTAACTTTGACATCCAAATTTAAATCCGTCACTTCACATGACTCGTAAGTTAAGGGCTGTAAGGTATATATTATGATTAAACTAACTTTCCAATATATCGTTATTAATCTAGCTTTTTAAGGGCGCTAAAACGTTTGTCGCCAGTTTATCGGAGCAGGTAGTAATGGCTATAAAAATTAGTATTGGTAGTATATTTCGATAGGATGTAGGAGTATTTTTAAGGAATGTCATAATATTTAATTTTGTTTGAGGTTTTTGTAAAGTAAGAAGTAATGAGAATAATAGTTGTAAACAATTATACATATATGTACTATGGTATTGAATGTCATGATCCAAATATTCAAGTCAAAACCCTTTATCTACATATTTATTGCCAAATATCTCAGCCATCACAATAATATCTAACCTTGAAAATTTAACGCTTTTTTCATTATAAATTGTCAATACAAAATTCAATCAATCAACAAGTCAATTGTCATTATTTTACTTGCTGATAGATCACTTTAGCAGGAGGTCGTCTGGGTAGGTACTACAGCAGTTCCAGGTATTCTTCCAAGCAGTGTGTAAACATTACTGTGTTTCAATTTGAAGGGTACTGCAGCTAGTGAAACTACAGGGCTGTTGAGACCTTGAGACTAACCATCGAAAGTTTCAAAGTGAGGAGCACCAAATCAGCAGTGCCCTAGACTTTGTTTTGTTACTCAAAGTTCTGTGTATCGCTGCGATAGTCATGGACAGGCGTTATCCCTTACCGTCAGGAGAGCGACTCGTTCGTATCATTACTTTTACATTAAAAAAATAAACAAGTAAGGATGTCTTATTCAATTTCTAATAAAATGGAAAAACGAATTTAGCGGCTTGTGATTACTTGTTCCTCAACTGTGTAGTGTGTACCCATATACCTTGTACAAAATATTCAAACTATCTACAAAATATTTGAATTTCTTTAGTAATTAAATTGAGAATTTCTTGACATGAGAAAATGCGACAATGAAGTAAGTTACCATTAGTAATTTATATGCCAATCATGCAGATTGGTTGGCCGTTTACCACATACGTCTTTAGATTATCTTCTAGGCATGTAGATTTAGTTAAAGAGGAACGAGAACGATAAGAGAATTACTTTTCGAAAACTTCAAATGATAAGAGAAAACGTCTACTATTTAATTACTTTTAGACATTCTATGGTTAATCTCGATAGCCCTGTAATTTCGCTAACTTCATTACCCTTCAAAACGGAACACAGAAATGTTTACACACTACTGCTTGGCAGCAGAATATCTGGTACTGCGGTGGTCCCTACCTAGACGACCTCCTGCTCAGATCTACCACCAAGTAAACCAGTATTCTATCGGAACCATTCAATCGCATCAGACTAACGCCACAAACATCACATCAGACTGACCCCACAAGCTCTTTATAAAACCTTAGGTATACAAAATATAAATAATTTGGTACATTTAAAAAGACAGCAAAAGTAACTTAGCATTGGACACCCAACTCGTAAAATTAAGGCCGATACAGTTTTATTAAACCCATAATAAAGTAATTATAAACCATCGAAAAATGAGTCACAAGCCGAACCGCTCCGTTTTTACGCCACATTCCTCCTAACAATAAATAAAGGTAATATGGGCTCTATAGGTTGTAATAAAGCTGGTTTATGTTGTTCCATGTCAAACGACTAAATCGTTCATTGAAAGCTTAAGTAGCCGATTTCGTGCACTTTACTGTTTGTACTACTGTAGATATAGAGTGAGTTATTAAGACGTTCAATAACTATTGTGCGTGCTTTGGTAGTACAGTTGATTTGTAAACTTAAACCACAACACACAGCGTCGTGTTTCATCATCATCATCATCATTATCTCAGCCGTAGGACGTCCACTGCTGGACATAGGCATCCCCCATTGACTTCCATAAATACCGGTAGGAAGCGTCCAGCCCGTTCCAGCAGACTTCATTAGAACGCCTGTTCACCTTGTTGGTGGACGTCCTACGCTGCGCTTGCCGGTCCGTGGTCTCCACTCCAGAACTTTGTAACTCTATCGCCCATTAGTTCTGCGGGCTATTGCATACTGCCATTTCGACTTGCTAACGCTGGGCTACGTTCGCGTCGCGTTTAGAGGAGCAAAAATATGACAGAAACGCATCGGCGTTGGTATATGAATGTAATATAATTTTAAAAAAAATTACTATATTAAAAACTTCTAGCGATGATAGCGTGGGTTTAAATGCAGACAATGAGCTAGAGCTGCCGGTAGCGTGGTAGTAGGGCACTTGCACCTAACGGTGTTTACCGATGGCCTCACTTGAGAACATGCTCCATTCCAGGCTACATATGTTTACCATCTTCGACCAGACCGTCTCTTAACCAGTGAGCTGTAGTCAAACAACTAGCCGGTCACCAACAAGAAATTGTTCACGTTCTTCTCTTGGTAAGAGCCAATGCATTGCTATGGCCATCGCCGCGGTACCCAGAACTTTAAGTAACAAAATAAAGTGATGGGCATCGCTGCTTTGCTCTTTTTGTGAACCGACCGCGCTAACCACTGACTAAGGACACTAACTAGCATCACTACATACATACGATCATGCCTATTTCCAGTAGGTTTTGGCAGATACTATATCTTTCCACTTGCTATAATCCTGGTACACATCTTTTGTGTATCTTTTTTTCATGCATGGTCGTCGGTTGTAGGTACTTATGGCCGTTACCAGTGACCATGTGACCACTTGCCAATGTAACTCTCTTTCTCTTATTCAGGGTAGCAGCCTGTGACCGTACATGGAAATTGGTAGACCTTCTTCTTAATCTAAACATAATAAATACCTTCCACAAATTTATTTAAAGAAAACGTTTGGGACGTTTTTCTTTTATGTAAACACACGAAATCTTTAGGGGTCGACTTATCAAAGGCATTTTATAAAGGTCAATGGTATTATAACAATTTTAATACCTTTAGACTTTCATAAACAAGATCCTTTCTATTAATATACGAGGTTATAAGATTGGGATATATGGAATGGAACGAATGGAAGTACTCATAAGTGACGTGGGAGTGGGTTAATATGCTAGTATTATGAACAATTCTAACCATAGTTAACAGAAATAGTTTTAACTGTTCTGTATGTTTATCCATATCAATTTTGTTTTACTTGGTGGTAGATCTCCTTAGCAGGAGGTAGTCAAAGTAGGCGCCACCGCCGTTCCAGATATTCTGCCGCCAAGCAGTAGTGTCCTAAACATTACCGGGTTCCAGTTTGAAGGGCACCACAGCTAGCGAAATTACAAGGCTGTTGAGACTAACCATCGAAAGTCTCAAAGTAATAGCGTCAAAGCAGCGACGCCCTGGACTTTGTTTTACTTCTCAAAGGTCCTAAGAAAATACTTTCTAAGCATAGTGCCATGTTTGATCCCACGTATAATTTACATTTACCTACCCAACACCTTCTAACTTCTACGAAATGTCGCGCAGAACTTTTGAAACACAACACGAGAATCCATCAAAGTGTAGGCTTTACAGTATAGAGCTACAGAACAAAATGTTACATAATTTTTTTTAATAAACAACACGTCGAGACGCTTTTCTGTTCATTTTCACTAAGCTATTTATAACTTAGCCAACGCACTTTACTCTCGTGGAACAAAAAAGCTTTTATTTTTCTAGAAAAACGTTTTTTGCTGAATTGCCAATGATTTCTCCAATAATAATCTACGAAGATAATTATGATATCTTCATTATTACTCGCGTAGCGAAGCTCGGAAAGAGTAAAAACATTTTATTACAATAAAAGATGTCATTGGAAATGGCATCGTTATAGCATCGAGGTGGGTGGCATAAAAATAGAATCGAAATCAATACAATGTTCGTTGGAATACTCGTTTAGTGAAGGGAATAATTGGTTGAAATGTAGGCGTTTACATCGATTAAATCGAATCACCAGATTCTTTCACATTAATAAATTTTTAATGATTGTTATTTTAGACATTGTTATTTTTGTTTTAAAAGCTTCATAAAAATGGATTTCTCCTTTTCTTTCTCTGACATTGTATTCGCCTCTATCCAAAAATTTAAGAACACCATAGAACTGAGTACTTAAATGAATCTATTAGGTACAGTTTTCTATTAAGTTTTTGCATACTAATGACCTGTTGCATAAGGTTTAAGAGCTTATCATAAAATTTAATCACACTATCATTACGACTAGTTTTCATAGCGTGACTGAGTAAAATTGAAACGGTGCGGCGGCGGTCTGAACCCACCGAGATAGATCGGGACAGTCGAAAAACCTGTGTGGACGCCGCAAGTCTTTTGATTTGACTATTATCATCATCAGCCATAGGTCGTCCACTGCTGGACATAGGCCTCCTCCTGAGGGGTTTTGCCAATACTCGCCACGCTTGGCAGGCGGGTTGGCGAGCGCAGTTAGGTGTGATTGTTTAAGGAAGACGCTGCTGCTCATCTTCCGGATTACATCCCTTAGCCTACTCTTATGGCAACCACGGGTAGAGAGTGTGGGGTACTATTCTTACGCCGGCACCACCACGTCATATAGGACTATATTGCCTATTATATAAGAGGTAAGTTTAAGTATCTTATCGTAACATAAAATTTAATTTGTAGAGACATTCTATTAATAAATTTTAAGTAAGTATCAAAAAACATTTTAACAGTAATATCTATTACAAATAAATAAACATAAATGTGGAACGTCGATATCGATAAAAACAAATACGAGTTAACCACATCACTACCGTTCCCTTAGGGTTGTCAGCTTACTAAGTAATCGGCCATTATCTCAATCGATTCAACTCACTGCTGTCCACCGAATCACCGCCTGCTATCTCAACATCCTCACTGACTATACTAATTTCTATCATTAGATATCCATTACCGCCTTTAAGAGCACAGGTGCTCTATTTGATGATTGTTAAGAAGCGATGTATGTTGTACAGTATAAATAATCATAATTTTCAGAAATTATAGTATGGTTTTAACAAAGATATTAACATCGTTTAACCTTTGAATGAAACTTTGGTATAATTGATTCGGAAACAATTGTTTCTCTTAATTTCCCTTAACATCTCGTAAATATTTCAAATGGATTGATAATAATGATATTATGTAAAACTATAATGGTATTGGGTATATCAGATTTCAAATTAAGCTTCGGGAAAATCCAATCAAGCGGTGAGTCGTTTTGTGCGTCGAGTGTTCCGTGAACAGTATTAATAAAATATTTATTATTATTAATAATACATTTTTTTTTTTTTTCTTATTTCGATTCATTTTCGTTCTTTACTTTTTAAATGCCATTTCATCTTATCCCCTATGGTAGAACATAACCTAACATAACACAGCTACGGTCATAGTGCAGTCATGACGTGCCATTGACAGCTCTTTTACTCTTGTTCTTCTTTTTTTTCATTACATTGGTTTTGCACTTTATACATTCTCCAATTGTCAAGTGTCTCAAGATATTTAATTATATCATTAAGTCTAGTAAAGTAGTCGTGATGAAATTACATGTTTTACCATATTACATTTATTTCACTTCTTCACTCACGTAATTTAGTACTTTATAATTTAAACACAACTATAAAAAACACTAGTTGTGGAAAATAGCATAATGCAGCGACACGATTCCCGCGAAAATATTTTTATGCTTTGTTTTTTTTTTGCGTCGCTGGCGCGGAGCTGTATTTTTAGAGGCCACGAAATTAGCTGTTACATGAGGCCGTACTTATAATTATAACGTAGGTTTCACTATTTTTTGTCGCATCCACCACTATAAACGGCGGAAGTTTCAGCAGACCTAGCCGTGGTTTCAGCCGATCGCAAACCGCGTCAGTGTGTGGAAGGCCTGGTGCACTTTTATCTGCATTGGCGTAGAACGTTGTCATAGATCAATTAGGATTTGCTGTCATGAAATTGTATTAATGTGATTGATGCAAAGTATATCACGTAATGAGGTAAATATCATTTATTTTTTTAATATTTCGTAATCAATATTAAAGCTTTGTCACGTTTGCTCACGTGTCTTGGATCAAACAATATCTTCAGATAAGATCTGATACTTAGTATGCATTATTTCTTATCTCAAATATTTCAGGCAATTTCTTCAATAACAACAATAATGTATTAATTATCCCATTAAATAAGATACTTCTTAATGGTAAATGTTGGAATCATTTTGCATGAGGAAAAATAAAAGCTAACACAAATATTATGTTTTTTTTTTTTTCATGTATGACAGGCTAGGTTTTTAACAATAGCTTACCTAATGTTAAATGACGGTGTGAACGAAGATGGTAAACATACATAGCCTGAAATGAAACTGGCTCTCAAGTCAAGCTGCCGGAACACACCGTTACGTGCTTGGAGGCAGATTCATAACTTGAGGGTTGTAGCTAGCCAGCCGAGTACTAGAAAGCTATGATTTCTTCACGATGTTTTCCTTCACCGGCAGCTCAAGCTTATTGGGGTGTTTTAAACCCACGCCCTTCGGCGTGCGAACCGACCGATAACAATTAATCGATTAAACGTAAGTAACATTAGTTGCGCGGTGATATAGTACTGCTGGGACTATCGATGGGGTTAATACGCAAAATGAAAATTGACCAATTTTTGAATTGAAATTGTCAAATTTGATCAATGAAATTGATGATTAGCTAAAAATGGACCGAAACTCTAAAAACGGTGAAGTACTCGTGTTTAAGATTGAAAACTGGAAACTAATTCTAGTTCCGCTAATTGTGCAGCGACGGATTAGCATATTTCCCAAGTATATTCCAAATCAGCCCTATTTTTGTAAACTGTTCCACAGATGGGCGTGGGCCTCTCCTCAACGTGAGAAGGGTAAGACCGTATTCCACGCTGGCCAAGTGCAGGTTGATAGATATCACATATCTTCGAGTTTTTTTTTAAGAACTCTCGTGCTATAATGTTGTTAAATTTTTTCCGCCCTCGTCAATTGTTAGTTCCTAGATAAATTTTGCAATCCAACTATTTAGTTTAAATTCCGCAACAAATAGTTTTTCGGTATTGTTCTTAAAATTAGTACATGTTCAACAAACAATACACATAAAATTTAATCGATAAAATTATTCGATTATTATTTTTAATCTTTTAAACTGTAGAAAACGAACGACTTGAAACTAAACATATTTACTTTGCAATATTTTTTATTCAGTTGGGTAAACCATTCAGTCCCCAACGAATAGTCTATCTTCAATAAGAAGACTGAAATATATTTTCCAAAATTTATTAGATCCCCAAATCTGCCGCTCTAGGCTCAAACCTACTCAGCCTGCTGATAAATCCACCGTTGCAATTTTAATAAATGGTTCGTCTCTACAGATTGTTACAATCTTTAAATATTTGGGGCACATTGTTACAAAAGATTAGATTAAAAGTAACGTAGACGCAGATGTGCAAGGGGAACGTAAGGCGCTGGCTATCTGGGGAAATATGATCTCGCGTCGGTTTGATCGCTGCTCGAAAGAAGTGAAAATTACTTACTCCTTTCAAGGTTTAGTGTTAATACTTCATATTCTTCATCCACATTCGCGACTTGCGTGTCCAGTATAACGACATTTTCATGGTGTTGATGCGGCTGGCTCGCTTTCGCAGTGCGTGTATGACGTTCGCTGAGGAGCACACGGACAACTTCCATGTGATAGCAACTTGCGAAAGAAAGTCGTATCCTTACTACAGCGGGCGCGAACCCGCCACAACAGCATCCTGCAAATTAGTGGCCCGCACGGACTGTCCTATGCAATATTACGGGTGCATATAGAGATGGGTGAAAGTTTTAGTGAGATTTTCATTATAATTATGTATAATTAATTTAGTTGTATTTTTTTTATTTAATTTAGTTTTGAGTTATACCATATGGACCAAGTTAAATGTTTAGAAACACGGAAAAATCATGTCTCTGGATTAGATTAAACTACCGTGAATTTTTCAAAACTTAGCACAAATGTTCTGTTTGTTTTTTCAAACTAGTAATCTTTAAAATTACTGATCGCAAACATATATTTTACTGCGGTTTCCAAAACTCCGTAGACGTATAAATATATGACTTCCATGTTAGTTCATTTGATAGTAGTTCTGCATCCAGAGTTTCCTTTGACGAACATAGACGTTTGTCCTGTATCTGGGTGTTCTTTATGTATCTTCTTGATATATATAAATCTTCTGTCCGTGTGTTTGTCACCTAACTCCTCCTAAACGGCTGGACCGATTTGATTGAAATTTTGTGTGTAGTTTTCAATGGGTTCCTGAATGATTTTAAAACACAATTGGATTCGGTAGGTGGTGCTGCTGTCGGTACGTCTGTTGACTGTTAGGCGATACTTAGTTCGCCGGATCAACTAGTATGTAAATATGTATTTACAAAAACAGTGTAGGTATTTGTAATCTATCAGTTCACCGGTTGCCATAGAAGCTTTATTTACTTTAGGGCTAAGTGACGCTGGTGAAATGTTTTCTAATATTTATTCACATATTCACTTTTCTTGGGCATGGACTGGACATAACCGTTGTTTTTATATTTTATTTAAAAGTATTGATCAGAAGACTTACTACTAATATATTATTTTAACGTTAATTTATCATGAAATATTATAAATGATTACATACTTTACACTGGAAGAAAACACAAAGTGTGAAGCCAAAACAAGAAAAGAAAAATGCGCTATACGATCCGCTGTAAATCTTTAGCATCAAAAAAGATTTTAAAGCATCGATTATATAAGTTGGTTTAATCCAATTTAATTGGTTGGTTTAATTGGTTAATCCATACTTAAAGTAGTCATACCTTATTCCCACAAGTGACATTTCAGGGACGAGAAGTTGTCAAAACTTTTTAAAGCATTAGCGTTTATAAAAGGTTAGCCTTTTTGTAATACGACTAAATTTGTAATTACAATACAACAATCGTATTTTTAGTCATAAAGAATGACAAAATTTATATATTTTGATAATTTCATCATTATTTTGTTACCTTATATGGCCGTGTGATAGCGAATTTATTAATCTGTTATTAAAATCAGTAATGTATTGCTTATCATTAATATAGGTAAGTAGATAGGTACAATGTACCTATCATGATTTTTCATCTAATGTCACTAATTAGTTTCATAATTTTAGCACTCTGATCTAATATCATATTAGGCGATTGCTTCAGAGCAATGTCCTCGAACGTCGTCTCCGGCAATGTGTTCTTTTGATAAGTTTAAAGACGCACAACGAGCTATGGAGAGGGCTATGCTCGGAGTTTCCCTACGAGATCGAATCAGAAATGAGGAGATCCGTAGACGAACTAAAGTTACCGACATAGCCCAACGGATTAGCAAGTTGAAGTGGCAGTGGGCAGGGCACATAGCACGCAGAACTGATGACCGATGGGGCTGTTGGATCTCTGAAGAACTACAGAACCTACGATACAAGCACTGCTTAGTGTTGGTTCTATGTACCAACAATAATTGTTACAAATAAATGACAAAAAAAGTTCTCGAGTGGAGACCAGGGGCCGGCAAGCGCAGCGTAAGACGTCCACTCACAAGGTGGACAGACGACCTCATAAGGACCGCAGGAACGCGCTGGATGCGAGCCGCTTCCAACCGGTCTTTTTGGAAGTCAGTGGGGGAGGCCTATGTCCACCAGTGGACGTCCTACGGCTGAGATGATGATGATGATGAATGTCATCGAATTATCACGATATTAAAAACTTTATTCACTGACAGTCCTGCTAACTCATTTTGTAAGCTGCGCTTTTTAAGTTATAGGACATGGGTTTAGTCCACCCAGAACAATTTTATAGCGATGTTAGCGCGGTCGGTTCACACGCCGAAAGGTGTGGGTTCAAACTCCAACAATAACTTTGATCTGGTAAAGGAAATCATATTATCATGGTGGTAGGGTAGGTACTTTCTAGTACTCGACTGGCTAGCTACCACCCACAAGTTGAAAATCTGTCGCCAAGCACCTAACGGTGTGTTCCGACAGCCTCACTTGACCATGCTAGTTGTATTTAATCTTCGACCACAACGTCACTTAACAAGTGAGCTGTGGTCAAAAATGTTGCCCGTCAAACATAATAAAAAGATAAATAATTAGGTACGTATCAAATATAGAATGTTCCTTTTTATGTACAAGTAAAGAGACGAACAAAATGTTTTCTTGGTGGTAAGAGATAGCGGTACCCATAACTTTGAGTAACAATCCAAAATTAGTTGAGCCAGTTCCATTCCAGGATAGGCGTGCTTACCATATCCGATCACACCATCACTATGTAAGCTGTGGTCAAACATCTAGCCTATCACGTATAAAATAAAACTTTTTAAACAATAGAATTAGTTTAACCAAACTTTTTAAGCCCGTGTACATCCAACTCCAAACAGCAATTACGTAAAACAATACGATCGACAAAACATTAAATCCCGCAACTTTCCTGTTCTGTGCCTCAAATGAATCTCAAAACAAAGAAGGATCACCGTTCATCCCCTTATTCACCCCCCTTTTTTACCCCTTCACCTCCTTTCTTACCCCTTGCCCGTAATTAACGAGACTTTTTCTACCTTTTGTTCGTTCAGGAAGGGCAGCTAATTGTCTCTAATTAATTGGGCTTGGGCGTATTTTTAAACCCTTTTTACTCTTTGTGCGTTTTGCTTCGGTGTCGACAATTCGGAATTCTTAACTCTCAAATTTTGAAGTTCGTAAATCGGCTCTTTGTTTTTGGTCTTTTGTGATTTTGTTTGCTGTTTATAAGTTTTGATGACGTACATTTTCTTTTACAATGATTTCAAAATGCTGTTTGTGTGACGTAAGCAAAGAAAATAACCCATCGTCATCGTTTTTAAACGAAGTTATTCTATTAGCAATTAGCCGCCTTAAATTATGTGAAGTTTAAGTTGTGTGATGATTGTAATAGTTGGGTATTTGTTTGGGTATTTGTTGGGTTTTTATTTCAATCATTGATATACAAAAATGCTAAATAAAACATCACGTGATTAATGGACGGTGTGTTCCAACGGTCTCACTTGAGAGCCGTTTTATTCTAGCCTAAATGTGTTTGCCATTTTCGACCACGCCGTTACTTAACAACAGGTAAACTGTGTCAAACCTTGCCGGTTAACCATTAAAAAAAAGAGAGTTGTTCAGGTATTCGATGATATGTAAAGTCTGCCATATGCACATGTACATATTATAGTCGATGTGTTTAACTATGGCCTTACCATTCTCATAATGAGAAGACACCTGCGCCTAACGAATGCTATGTACCTAAAGAAAACTTCAAAAAAGATGTGTATGCAAAACCAACCTACAATTAATACCTACAATCGATTAATAAAACCAATCTATATATTTGTTGAGATATCTTTGTCATATAACAAATAAAAAAAAAGAATTGCAGTTCTACATAGTTGTAGCAGAGCACTTAACAAGTATGTGTACATTGCTCTACATTTGAGCGGATTGAAGTGATTATGTAGAATACTTCACCTTCGTAATAGATATAATAAATAAATAAAAATATCGTCGGACATTTCATTTTTTTTTATGGTTGACAAGCTAGATGTTTGACCACAGCTCACCTGATGTTAAGTAACGGTGTGGTCGAAGATGGTAAAGCATACCCAGCCTGGAATGGTACTGGCTCTGAAATGGGGCTACCGGAACACACCGTTAGATGCTTAGCGGCAGATTTTCAACTTGAGGGTGGTAGCTAGCCAGCCGAGTACTAGAAAGTACCCTACCACCACGCTATGGTTTCCTCACGATGTTTTCCTTCACCGGCAGCTCAAGCTCATGGTTGGGGTTTGAACCCACGCCCTTCAGCATGCGAACCGACCGCGCTAACCACTGAGCTATCATCGCTACAAAATCAATTACGCTACAAAAACAATTTCACACAGCGCCAAACTAATCAAAGCTATAGGAACCAGATACAATACTTATATACTTTTTTTTTGTAAATACTAAAGTACACCCAGTCATATAAATGTTTGTACCGGTGGGAATCGAACCCACGTTCTTGGAGCAGATATTCTACTAATTGAGCAAACAGAGCAGTCAAATATTACTGTATGCGCCCAGCACTGGGCAGTCACAAACAGGACTGATTTTGAATAAAACATGATAAGCTAACCACCGCCAACCAACCAACCAGTCCTGTCGCTTCCAACCGTTCTATAAGGAAGTCAATGGGGGAGGCCTATGTCCAGTAGTGACTGACATACGGCTGAGATGAAGATGATGATAAGTTATTTTGTAGAAATTCAAGATTGAGATCACGCCTAACAATAAAAGAGATTATTAATATAATTATATACTTGTACGTGTATAACTACCTACAAAATAATTATAGGTTAGCAAAAAATAACTTATCTGTACCTACTTATATGATTAACGTAATTATTATTCAGATACTACGGTATTTGTTTATCTGTTCGATATAAGTTCTTTTTATAAAGTTTTTTTATTTGTTTTTTTCTTTTTGAAATAAAAAAAATCGTCCATTTCAATTATGTATCGTTTTTTGCTACAATACACAAGTATTAAACATACTTCACTGGCTTCACGGTATTTTTTTCAAATATACTTTCTTGTGAAGTTCGCCTTCCGCCATCAAAAACCGCGGCAGCTTAACAGACCTTGTCAAGTTTTAGATGTACGCATTTCACGCGGCTACGCCAGGCCGCGTCTGTCTGTGGCAGGTCAGAATCAGAGTATTTTTATTGTGTCACTGTGCACAATATCCTCATATATAAATATTTGGTGACACGTTGTTTGTCCGCGATGAAAAATGTTTTTTTATTGCAAATTATTTGTTTATTATCTACAACAAAGAGGTATAATTTATCTGTGAGTTCCATAAAATTCTAATAGATGGCGGTGTAAGGTAATTTATTAACAAGATTGAGTAAATATCCAATAGATGTTAAAAGTCCAAACGTTTCATATGCGCTACAATCTAAATCACGTTACACGCGTGTGTTTAATTTGGCCACAGTAACGCGTGGCCGGGTCTGCTAGTAAAAATATAAGTATAAACAGCGTTATTCATCATGGATATACAATATTATATTATTTTAATTATATATACGACGTTACAAACAATAGTAACTATCCTACCCTACACTAATATCTAGATATTAAATAAAATCTTAAATTAAATAGCACATAAATAAACAATAAAATTCTAATCTTTTGTAGCGATGATAGCTCAGTGGTTAGCGCAGTTGGTTCGCATGCCAAAGGGCGTGGGTTCAAACCCCATCAATGAGCTTGAGCTGCCGATGAAGGAAAACATCGTGAGGAAACCGTAGCGTGGTGATAGTACTTTCTAGTACTCGGCTGGCTAGCTACCACCCTCAAGTTGAAAATCTGCCGCCAAGTATCTAGCGGTGTGTTCCGGCAGCCTCACTTGAGAGCCAGTTTTATTCCAGGCTAGGTGTTTTTACCATCTTCGACCACATCGTCACTTAACATCAGGTGAGCTGTAGTCAAACATCAAGCCTGTCAGCAATAAAATAAAAAACTTCAAAATTAACATCAAAATATTATTTGAGATTATAAAATGTTTTACCCGTTATACTCTCCTCTAGGGAATGTATATTAAGAAAAATCTTAATTTCTAGTTAATAACAACGAAAAGATATTTAGCTACAAATTGATTTAGATTTCCGAGATCTCTAAATATGTAGATGATCACAGTCTGTCCCATTTTGAATATAGTTTAACTTGGAAAAACGGATTGCCGCCTTTTTTTACATACTTGTTTTTATTAAGAATAAGTTTACGTTTAACCACACCTGCCACTTAAGCAGTGATGCGGTCTGGGAAGAAGCACGCTTGCCTATAAGAAATCTGTTTACTCTAAATTTAAAGATACCTAAATTCACGGGAAATATAATATAGACATCGGTAGAGAGTTTCCTAATTTTGCTGTATTTTTACAATTCGTTGTTTTGTTGCGTAATTGATAGTTATTTAATTCTTTGTTAGGTTTTTACAGCTTCTAAGCTTAATTATAAAACTTTATCTATAAGATGCTTAAAACCATCTCAGTATGTCTCTTTGATTGAACATTTTTGAATTGCTGTTGGAAAACCAATAAAATTCTTTCAACAGTTAAAAGTTCTGTTAAGTTTCAATAGAACAATATATTTTTTTTAAATTGTAAAGGACAATTTTTTTTTTTTAAATTATAAAGGACAAACTGTTGCGGCTATTACAATTTGTGTAGTGTTTCGGGCCCCAAACTAGGCGAAGCATGTATCTTGGTGACCCAAAGTTGGCCACCCAACCCAAAGGTTCACAAAGTTGCCAGTTGCAATGTCGTGCATCTACATATTAACGGAAAGATTTGTTTATAATAACAAGAAAATTATGTAAATAAAATGGTATCTCTCTCTTTCTTTCTGTGTGTGTGCATATATGTGTGTAAGAGGGAGTGTGTGTTTGTGTGAACACGCGCGCTTCGTGTATTATTGTACAATAATATTTACATAGGTAGATCAAATGTAAAAACAAAACATTTCATTGGACTTTGAAATCATCGGCTTAAATGTATTTAAAAGATATCAAATGATTATTAAGTTATCGAAATAAAATAACTACAAGCTAGATTAAGGAGTTATTGTGGCTCATTTATAAAGGAAATCCTTATGCTCTTTGTTTCTACACCATTTGAAACGGGTTAAGATATTAATTTCCTCGAAGAATCAGTTGCATTCGTTTGTTGAGAGAATATTTAATATTCTTAGTAGTAAGATTTTAAAAGTATTATTTTTGGAAAACAGTAATATTTACACACTACTGCTTAGCGGCAGATTATCTGGTACTGCGGTGGTCCTCCTGCTAAGGAAATCTACTACCAAGTAAAAGGTTGGATCACAGCTCACTCGATGTCAAATTATGGCGTTACTGACAATAAATACGGTTAGCCTGCAATGAGAGCTGGCTCTCAAATAGGACTGTTGCAACACAATGCTGAACTTAACAACTATTAGACCAGGCAACTACTCAGTTAAGTGGTAGAAAGTAGAAATATGGTTTAACAAAATCGCTATAACCCTCATCACATATCAAAACAATTTCCTGTCTGCCTTATCAGTGTAGTAAACTCTGCCACTTAATGGAACAGAAATCTGACAAGATAGCGATAATGCAAACGACTCTACTTAGCTATCAATATGTAGAGCTTAATCCTACTCGGGACTGAACAGAACCGTAATAAGGACCTTTTAGCGGGGGCAAGGTAACTTTTGAGCTTATTAGATTGCAAAAACGTGCGGTGCGGTGCATTGCAAAAGTGCCCTGGGGTACTCCGGCACGCCCATATTTCAACCAGCTAGGTCCTGTCGTTACCAGCCATTTTGATTTATTAAGTAGCAGTTTACGCCAGGACAAACCTTGAGGCGTATGCAGAGCGCGAACGAAGTTAATACGTTCACATTTCTCTCGGCAGATGGTCATAGCCCCGACGGTCTATTATCATCTGCCGAGAGAAATTACTGCAGCCATAGGTCTGCACTCATTTAAAATACGGTTAAAAATTGCCTGTCAAGCAATCTTTTTAGCAATTAAACGAGTTTTACAAATTTGAGATTTAAATTGACATGCTCTTTTTTTTTAATGGTTGCTATTTGTGTATTCGAGTTTGACCTGTAAATTGAATTTACCAATAAATATGAATGTTAAGTGCTTTTGAGCGCTCGGATGAAGCCTATCGAAATCTAACCTAGCCTGTGTTAGCTACCACGAATTTAGCCATTAAGACAGACCGTGTTATGTGCTCAGTTAAAGAAGTAGCTGATGAAAAAGTATTTTTAAGATATTGACGATTTTTTAAACAAGATGTCGTGTCTTTTACTGGTGCCTTGCTCCTACCACTATCCCATGCCACGTTTATCTTGGGCAGCATTAGCATAAGATTTAATATTATACCTTCTATCGTTAAATATTTACTCCTAAAACTCGAAACAAAATTATACAAGATATGACAAGAGTGGAGCAGAAATGGCCTGGAATGAAATATAAATGGAGCAAGAATAGAACTTTAATAAACTTAATATATAATAGTAATAGATTATTTTTATGGTGAGGAGTATTGAGAAGGAGGCGCTCTTCTAATGGTGTATGATACACGTACAGTCTCGGGAGAGAGATGATTCAAATGGACTGTATGAGGTGCATCTAGATCCAGGTGGGAAACGGATAGTCTATCCCCGCAAGCTGTCGAAGGTATAAGAAAAAACTCCACCAACCTTCAGCTTCCACAAGGCTTCAGCTTTCGTCGCGGGCTACGTACGATTCTAGCACGGCTAGAACTGCTGGTGGTCCAAATCTGTTCGCAACTTGACGGCACAATGTCACGGACACTGGTTTCGATGATTCTAGATTAATAAGTATTAGTATGCACGCGCGCCGTGAGCAGGGAACGTAACGTACGTCCGATCTCGACCGCAACGACAGAGCTTCTCTCGATCGACGGTTGCAAATGTGACAAATTGACGGAGCAAATTTCCGTCTACCCTCTATTGCTTGCTGGGACCGAACAAATGGTAAGAGATCCTTTGCCTCGGTACCCAGAACTTTGAGTAAGAAAACAACATCCAGACCATTATCGCATCAATCGATGGTAAGTTTGATATCACCAGACAATAAAATTATAACTAGAACAAAGCTGTAAGAGATGCTATGAATAAAAAAATAAAAGTCACCTACAAAAACCTACTATCGAACAGCCAGAAGCTCTAAAATCTGACATAGTTTTATAGTTGACTAGCTGCGCCCCACGATGTCACCCGTTGTTCCTACGTGAACACAATATTTTTTCGGGATTAAGAGTATCCTATGTTTTAATCCAGGGCTCGGCTACCTCTATACCAATTTTCATCAAAATTGGTCCAGCAGTTTGATCGTGAAGAAGTAACAAACATACAAGCACACTCACAAACTTTCGCTTTTATAATATTACTAGCTGCCCCGCGGTTTTACCCGCGTGGTGATGAATGATGATGATGATAAAAAGTATCTTATGTTTTATTCCAGGGTCTAAAGTATCTACACGCAAAATTTCATCCAGATCCGTTCAACCGTTCTGGCGTGGTTGAGTAACAAACATCCATCCATCCATCCAAACTTTCACATTTATAATATTAGTGGGATTAGTGTGATGTTCCAAAAACTCGAACTGGACGGTTCGAATCTACCTTCATCGTACGAAACAATGGAATGAGCTGCTCGAGTAGGTGTTCCTCGATAGATACAATCTGGGTGCCTTCAAGTGAATTGGTTTCTTCTAAGCGTGTTCTATGTTGTATAATGTTGCCGTGGTGGTGCTGGCGTAAGAATTGTAGGTACCCCACCCTCTCTACCCGTGGTTGCCGTAAGAGTCGGTTAAGGGATGTAATCCGGAACATGGGCAGCAGCGTCTTCCTTGAACAATCACACCTAACTGCGCTCGCCAACCCGCCTGCCAAGCGTGGCGAGTATTGGCAAAACCCCCCCAGGAGGAGGCCTATGTCCAGCAGTGGACGTCCTATGGCTGATGATGTGAAGCGTGTTCTAACGTAGACCGCATGCAACGCATACTTATTTACTAATAATAATTAAAAAAATCTAAAACACGACTGCTGCCCCAGGGTGCAGGCCTAGATGCGTCTCTCTGTCCACTCACTCAATACTTACACTAAGTTAATCTCATCATGCTTGTACAAGTGTTTAACTACAGCGATTGGCAGATGACATCCTCTATTATCGCATAAAGTAAAATGATGACGCAAAAGAGTAACCTCTCCATACATTAATAATTATAATAATTTTGTGTCTGAAATTATTTCGAATATTTAGATTACCTACATTCAATGTAAATAAACAATAATATATTTATTAAAATTCACAACAGCCTTTTTTTATGTAACTGTAATGAGACGAGCGAGACGCTCTCCTGATGTTAAGAGATAACGCCTGCCCATGACCATTGCAGCGGTACACAGAACTTTGAGTAGTAAAACAAAGTCCAGGGCTGCCTTGGCGCTCATTACTTCGAGACTAAATGGTTAGTCTCAACAGCCCTGTAATTTCGCTAGCTGCAGTATACCTACCCTTCAAAACGGAACACAGTAATGTTTATACACTACTGCTTAGCGGCTGAATATCTGGTACCTACCTAGACGCTAAGGAAATCTACCACCAAGTAAGATAAGCCTAGTCAGGAGGCTGTTTAGCTTCCAATCTGGAGGTCCTGGATTGAATTCCATGGCATCACCTGTCTTTTTTTAAGTTATTACCGCTGCCTTCAAAAGAGACTAGCTGACTGACTGATTGACTTCAGAAAAGACTTTAAACGTTACTCGGATTCTGATATCGCTTTTATAAGATTTGTTTATTTCATGTCATAAATTGTAAAAACTAGACGAGGCAATATGGCTTTACAGATTTAGCCTGTCTGATAAGGTAAAAAAAAATCCTTCATGTCAATTGTCAAAGCGAAACAAATGTGTCAAAATAGCTATGTATACTTTTTTGTTTTACATGGCAAGGGCATTTATATATTCAGCCTACTTTATGACATCAACGCTATAAAACGTTTGAAAACGTATTAAAAATCAACTACCGCAAAGATATCCAAAATATTAAAATTAGTTTCATAAAATACAGTGTACTAAGTATCAGTAAAAAATCCCACTAAATAATATTGATGAAAAGTATCCTATGTTTTATTCCAGGGGCTAAAGTATCTACATGCAAAATTTCATCCAGATCCGTTTAGTCGTTTTGGCGTGATTGAGTAACAAACATCCATTCATCCATCCATCCAAACTTTCACATTTATAATATTAGTGGGATTCTATCAGTTATCTGATTTCCATAGTACAAGATTTGCATAATTTGGAGTCAAATGGTGCTGTGAGTAATGTCTTACGATATTTATTTAAAATTTTACGATTTCAAAGTTTTGCCCATTATCGAATGTTCATATTAACGTACAATGACTTTCATTCGGCTTAGTACATTCCAAATTTGTAATCCTGTATAGAAGCTGCACGTGGTTCCGTTTCAGCGCAGGCCTAATCTACACTATCAAACTAATCCGACACGGCTTTATAGAAAAAAAAAATTCCACGATACGACCTCAAGTGTTTTAATAGGAGATTATACCACGTCCATTAAATGAGTAGCTATCAATTACTGATAATTTTTGTCGCGATAAGTTTCGGCAGTGTCGATTAAACCGCCAACATGTGCGCTTGTAGACAGAAGAAATCATTCCTTATTGTAGACATTCTCGGGGATACGAAGAAGAAACCTTACAAGAACCTCAGCCATGAGCCTTCGAAGCCACTCGTCTGTAACAAGAAAGCTCCCGAAATTGTTTCTGATAGAATTCAAACAGAAACTAATTTAAACTACCAAGATTATGACAAAATCATTGACACGAAGACTACGCGCATTGACATAAAGGCTACGCATGTTGACACAAAGGCTACGTATGTTGACACAAAGCTTACGCATGTTGACACGAAGCTTATGCATGTTGATACGAAGCTCACGCCTGTTGACACAAAGCTGGATGATAATCTAACGCGATTCAATGTCATAACTGAAGTGCAGCATGAAATGGAACTGAGCAAAGCGCATTTAGAGCATCGCAGGAACACGTACCCTTTACATCCCACGCCTATGAAACCGAACTATCCTTGGAACTACCGCGGGAAGGAAACTTTGGGTTATGTAGAACCCCGGTTAAAGGACTCAATGGGGTACATGGAACCTCGTTTGAGTTACTACAGCGAGCAAATGTTGAACACAAGTCAGTTGTTGAGGAGTCAGCTTGCTGCGAATAGATTTGTGGCACATCCATTCGCGATACGACAGTCTTATGGATTTGATAGAGGTAAGTGATACAATACTTGTTTAAATTGTACCTATTATTATGCGTAGCCAAGTTTAGTAGAACTTAATAACCTAGTTAAGGAAATCTCGTCTTACAACAGAATTCTGAGGTGTTTTCGATGCCGATGCATTTTTTTGGGAGGAAGGGGTTGAGAATTTACTTGCGTTTCAAGGAAGAAAAACATCGTAAGAAAACTTGTATACGTTCGGAGAAGAAATTCAATATCTGTGTTATATATAAACTTCAAACTCTGAGGGAGGAAGAAAAATAAACTTTTTATTCTTCACATCAAAGATTATATACCTTAATAGCTGCGTCGAGCGGTTCATCCCACATTTTCTAGGGTAAAAAGTAGGTTAAGTATGTGCATAATCCGGAGTAAAAGCTTAATATCAAGCACTCGTATACAAAATTTCAGCAAACAGAAAATCTAATTCTATGGTATTTTCTACTAGGTGATTCAGAGCCTCGTATTCACGGTAAGCGTTGCCATTTGCTAGCTTATCGACAAACTTTTCTTATACTACCTTTCTGATTCTGGCTAGTACCTTTTAGAATGCCTAGATAAATCATTTCAAAAACCCCGTATAGAATAAAAAAGGCTCTATTATAACAGCTCTATTGTTAATAGAGCAGATATTTCAGCATTTCTAAATGATTATGTACTTATAAGGATGTTAATAGTTTGTATCGATAGCTAACTAGAAATTATAACGGACATATTGTTAATCATAATTCATGAACCAGATAAGTGTTACAGCCAATTTTATGGCAATATTATTTATCTATCTGTACGCAACGCTAAACAAATAAGTTATAATTCGATTATACGATAATTATCAAATAGTCACATGATATTGAATCATCAATATTGGGTGTGGGACGTCTTTATCAATTTATCAGTCACGTAAAAGCTATTGGCATATCTTCTCGCACCTAGAGACTGAATAACTACTATCAGTCACACTAATATTATGTTATCCTAATGGTTTGAAATCAGCGACATTACGCCCATCATTTTATCAGCCCTGTTGGCTCATTGGTTGGTTGGTAGTCACATAATGCTTTAAGAGCTGTAGAGCGTGGGTTCGATTCCCACCCAGGACCAACATTTCGTCGTATAAACAAACTAACTGTTTGTTCTGTGTCTGTATGTATTATATGTATATATTTACAAAAAAAGTATATATATTCTATCAGTTATTTGACTGCCGTAGTACAAGCTTTGGGGTCAGATGGCGCTGTGTGTAATGTCTTACGATATTTATTTCGAAAAATCACTAAAAAAAGGTATTTTACTTACACAGTCATTGGATTTATTTTTGTAAAAGTCGGCTATATTCGTATCCGAAAAGTCATTAGGAACTACCCAGTAATAGTACGCCATATCTTTAATCTCACTCTTTATATTTTAAGTAAATGAGTACTTGCAGCACAATCAATTTGCGTCATTTTATTGCCGTGATTTTCATTTCGCTTTGATCGATATCTCCATTACCTGATACGTAAGCGATAAAATTTTAACACGCACTAGAAATTAAAACTTGCTGAATTACCTTTTAAAAAAAAAATCTTGGTATTTTAAGTCTCTATTAGCAACTATTGAGGGTTAAATCTTTTGTTAGCATCGAACTTCTTTTTCAAGGTATGTTCTTTATATTCTTTATATGTAGGTTTGTTCTTTTATTAAGACTAACCATCGAATGTCTCAATATAATGAACGCCAAAGCAGCTATGGCTTGGAATTTGTCTTTAATCGACTTCAAAAAAGGTTCTTAATTCGACTGTAGATATGTTTTTTTTATGTAAAATACATACAAAAATACGCGACCATTCCGCCAATTATGAATCGATTTTGATGATTCTTTTGTTTGGTAAATCATTTTGGTCCAATATAAATTTTATCGAAATTGATTTATCCTTTACTCCGAAACCTCGCTGTTTCATTGGAGCAGAGCATTTAGTTGGACTAAGGGTCATGGAGACGGTTTTTTAAAATTGTAATATTATACTTGTGTTACCTACTCAATGTTCGGGGTACCGGCGTTATATCTCTTACCATCAGTAGAGCGTTTCGTTCATTTCATTACTTTTACATTAAAAAGGCATGGAACATATATTGAATATGTTGTGTTCGCAAGCTTTAGCTGTTTCCATTTTTTCAATATTCGCAACAGCAATTCGACTATGCTTGCATTGCCTCATTTTAGCTTCAAAAACAACACCATAGTCAGCGTACTTACAATACAAATAATAAGCTTAGTAAAATCTGATAATGTGACAAAGTGGAACGATTAATGGTGATTATAGTGATAAAATAACGAAATTGTCTAGAAAAACACGGACTGTCGCAAGATAAGAATAATACAGTAATACCTCGGCAATAAGTCGAATTATCGCCCAATACGGCTTGATAAGAAATTACCTGGTTTGACTTTTAGGTAGATTACGCAAAATTAGACCACCTGAGTATAGGTAGGTAGGGATAAGATAGGGTATAAATCGGTAAGTAGGTAAGACATTGAGTTGCAGCGTTTACTTAATTTAGACATTTAATTAAGTTTACTATAAGCAAACAAATTAATATCGTAGAACATTTCACACAGCGCTATTTAAGCCCAAACTAAGCTGATAATTCGGTTCATACATCGAAGGGCGTGGGTTCAAACCTCAACAATGAGCTTGAGCCGGTGAAGGAAAACATAGTGAGGAAGCCATAGCTAGCTACCACCCTCAAGTTGAAGCTCTGTCGCCTATCATCTAACGGTGTATTCCAGTAGCCTCACTTGAGAGCCAGTTTATTTATTTATTTATTTATTAAGGTACGCCAGTTCCATTCCAGGCTAGGTGTGTTTGCCATCCCCGACCACATCGTCACTTAACAATCAGGTGAGCTGTGGTTAAACACTTAGCCTGTCAACCATAAAAAATAATAAATAAATTAAATACTTTATTAATTGTTTTTTGTAAAATAAAAATACCTACCTACTTATAATACCTACATACAGAACACCCAGACACAGAACACCCAGACACAGAACAAACATTTATCTCTTTAGTTAATACGCTGCGTAGTTTCATATAAAAAACTACATGTAAATCCAGGATATGCCCCTGCATTTCATAATTTAATTTGTAATTTGGCACTTGATGGTGAAACACAAGTTTTGAAAAATAATACAATGCAGCCGCATGATAAAAAAATAATATTGCTTTCTCCGCCTTCCACCAGAACTATAAAAAGTTTTTTTTTTTCGTTTCCAGTCGGTCCAAACTGTTGTACGCCGTGGTGGGGCTTGGGGGGGAGGAGGAAAGGCGGGCAGGTGCGGTTCACAGCCGCGCAGACGGGAGCGCTGGAGCGTCGCTTCAACGCCAGCAAATATCTGAGTCCAGACGAACGACGCGCTCTCGCGACTACGCTGCGACTTAGTGACCGACAGGTTTGTACCACCATCCAAGTATAGTTGGTAGTTCACTTTTGCTTACTTTACTTTGGTAGTAAAAAACGTATGAAACGCTCTTTTGGTGGTAGGTACTCAGAACCTTGAATAACGAATAAAGTCCAACTATCGCTACTTTTGTGCTCAAGACATTCGATAAGTAGTTAATAAATATCGTAAAACATTTCACACAGCGCCATCTAGCCCCAAACTAAGCAAAGCTTGTACTTACTATGTGAACCAGATAACTGATAGAATAGTGCTATACTTTTTATTTGTAAGTACTTACCTACTATTATAATACATACAGAACACCTAGACACAGAACAAACGATGCGATGTTAGCTCAGTGGTTAGCACGGTCGGTTCGCATGCCGAAGGGCGTGGGTTCAAACCCCAACAATGAGCTTGAGCTGCCGGTGAAGGAAAAACATCGTCAGGAAACCATAGCGTGGTGGTAGGGTACTTTCTAGTAATCGGCTGGCTAGCTACCACCCCCAAGTTGAAAAGCTGCCGCCAAGCATCTAACGTTCCGGCAGCCTCACTTGAGAGCCAGTTCCATTCCAGGCTAGGTGTGCATTACCATCTTCGACCATACCGTCACTTAACATCAGGTGAATTGTGGTCAAACACCAAGCCTGTCAGCAATAAAAAATAATCGTAAGAGAAATATTTGATCCAGTGGGAATCGGACAGACATTCTACCAAATAAACTAACAGGGCAATCAATATTGTGATTTTCCCATTATAGGTGAAGACCTGGTTCCAAAACCGCCGTGCCAAGTGGCGCAGAACAACTCCCGACTCCGCTGACGCCGGTAGCCCACCAACATCGGCGGACGGATCTGATGATGAAGTGCAGATAGCTGATGATGACAGCATCCTGTAGACTTCTGATGACCACCGCAGACGAAGACAGCATGAAATATGGACTTAAATATAATGTTCGGACTATAAGTTTATTTTATTTCTTTATATAAAATCCACTGATAAAATCCAATCTACCTGGGTTTCTTCTTCCATAAATACCTAGTTGTGAACTTCATTCATACCAGGTTGTAGATCTACTCAGCAGAAAGAAGGTTACCTCGTTAATAACATACCGCCAAAATAAGCTGTGTTCAAGTTTGAAGGGTAGGTACTGCAGCCAACGAATAACATTATTGCGCTAGCTATCCAATCTCCCAAAGTAATGAGCAAAGCAAAGATGCTCTGTACTTTGTTTCATAACTCAGTTTTAAGTATCGCTGCAATGGTCATGGACAGATAATGTCTCTACCATGGCAAAAATGTGTGGATTGACATTCGTCATCGAATTTCTTCTTACTTTAATTGATCCACATGCTAACAAAAGAAAATATAACGAGATATAATTGTGGAGATGTTTAACATCTCCACAATTATAGATATGGCTGCATGAGTACATTACAAATATTACTGCGAAATGTTAATCTATTTACGAGTTTAAATTAAATACAATTTTAAAAAAACTCGGCCATATAAAGGAATAAGTAAGTAAGATAAAACAAATACTTTAACTTTTACCGTAGTTTAAGTTTGGTACGGATTGATAAATAATTTGTTTATTTTTTAATTTGTCCAATCCACATCATCTTTAGAGGATTCATGATTAATGAACCCAGATTAATCTGTAATATGGTAGTAGCGATGATGGTTCAGTGGTTAGCGCGGTAGGTTCGCATGCCGAAGGGCGTGGGTTCAAACCCCAACAATGAGCTTGAGCTGCCGGTGAAGGAAAACATCGTGAGGAAACCATAGCGCGGTGGTAGGGTACTTTCTAGTACTCGGCTGGCCAGCTACCACCCTCAAGTTGAAAATCTGCCGCCAAGCATCTAACGGTGTGTTCCGGCAACCGCACTTGAGAGCCAGTTCCATTCCAGGCTAGGTGTGCTTTACCATCTTCGACCATACCGTCACTTAACATCAGGTGAGCTGTGGTCAAACACCTAGGCTGTCAGCCAAAAAAAAAAATTTTTTTTTTCCAATATTTGTTTTTCAGCTAAAGCAAGTCAGAAGTTTCGTTATTCGCTAATAAATTTTGCAACATTTTTTCAAAAACAAAACAAAAACATTGGTATACCGACAAAGCTACCAGCAAAAAAAAAACAGAACAATTAAAAATATTTTCTTTTATTTGAAAAAAAAAAAACAATCAAGGGAAAACCTCAAAAACAAACTCTTAAACACCAATACAAAACGGACAGAATTAAATATTTTATTTACATAAGTTATCATTTAATTTATAACATTAGGCCTTTTAAGAACACCCTTGCACCATTTGCTACTTTGTTTTCTTAGATATCGGTTATTTTTACACAAGTACTAATTATTGTTTTTTTTTTCGGAAAATGCTCGTCCCGTTTTGATGAAACTTGTTTGAGTTTATTCTAATTTGCAAAATACCGGTTGGTTAAATCATTAATACTACAAAATACACACCATACCTGTATTCACTTTTTAAAACCAAATAATGAAAAAAATTTAACACTCTTTTGGTTTGTTCAGTCTAGGCGTTCATACTATCAATACATAAGAATTACGTTAATTTAATTCAAACACGAAACTCGCGAGTATCCAAAGTAAAAATAAATTCGTAAAATCAATTTATCAAAAAAAAACCTTGTATAAAAATGTAAATCATAGTTATCAAAATATTCATAGTTATTTCCAATTTCAATTAACTAAAAATAAAAATTGGACGAGATGTAACCGAAATAATTAACAAGTGTAAGTACTAAGACGTCTTTATAAAAATGACCGACATCTGAAGCACACTTAATAGATATATTTTTAATGAAATGATTTGTGATGATATTACACTGCTAGACAAGATATATGGCACGTTTGCTTACACCGAATTCAATAAAAGTACTTGTGGCGTCATCTCGCGATTCACATAGGCATTTTTTTAACAGTGCTGTCAATTTTATTTCATCTGGTTTCTATCGACCACTGTGTTTCTTTATCTCACAGAAGAATTCACTTTTTTTTCTCGCTATTCAAAGTACGCGTCAAGAACTGTTCGGAGTGAAACGTTACACATTAACATGCCATATAATTATGTCTCTTATGTGACGTAAGATTTGAAAATTTTAAAACAGTTAACTTAAAGTTGAAAAAACATGACAACTTTTTCAAAGACAGCAATATTATTTGCTAGTTAAACTAGCTTACGTTTCTACTAAAACATTATAGAATATAGACTATTTATTATATATGTATTATTATTAACTTCATTCTCATTTAATCTTAGCTAATAAACAATGGTGGTAAGTAAATAGCTAAAATTTTCGCAACAAAACATTGAGATAACATTAAAATACAACGTAGTTACCTAGTGCACTGTCAAATAACATACTATTCAGTCAGTTATAAAATAAATACAATCAATTGAGTAGGTATATTTTTGTATACGGTGGAAGAAAAAGAAAACTTTTTTTAATAGAAAACAGCATGACTTGAGACTTAGGTCAATTTATTTGAATCTCGCACTAACACTGACGCTTGTATAGTGTGTGAATAAATAATATATAACAATTGAACATTTTGAACTCACATTTAATATTTTTTTAAATATTCTGTCTTTTTTATATGTACGGGGTGTTTTTTATATGTAAGTCTAATATGTGTACCGAAACAAAGCTTAATAATATACCTTTTAAAAACAGAACTTTTATCTTCTATTTTACTTTTTAAAGAATTATTTCTCCCATAGTACGGACTATATAACTGTTATTTAATATCTCTAATGTGTCTTTATTTTATAAAACGACGTTATAAAGGAAACTACATATAATAAATAGATTCATATCAAAATCAACGCACATTATGTCAACTCGACACCGATACTTGAGAGTAGATACAAATAATGCATAATTAGTAAGGAATGCAGGAAATTTATCGTTGAGTATTTAGTATAATTCATAAACGACAAAAATTAAGATAGTGTTATAGTTTTTGAAATAAAATTATATATAAACAATAACATGACGAAACTAATAAACCACAAACTGAACAAGAACTAAATAAAAAGGGAGAACGGTGAAAATAAAGAGTTAATTCGGTATGTAAAGTTTTTTTTGGTATTTATTTTATATTTTTTTCTGATAGTAAACTTTATTTCATGAAACTAATTTGAATATTTTGGCTTTTTATGCGGTAGTTGATTTTTAATACGTTTTCAAACTTTTGATAGCGATGACGTCATGAGGTTGGCATAATATCCATAGTAGGCCTTTGCCATATAAAACAAAAAATAATATTTTGACACATTTGATTGACTTTGACAACTGACATGAAGTAAAGAATTTTGTTTATCAAAGCTTCTTAATGTTGCTAATCTATTACTTTTTTGTATGGATTATTACGCTATTACGCCGCTGGCAAATCTATTAAGATTTTAAAAAATAGATGGATCTATTACAGCTGTTTTACAGAAACATTAGAACTGACAGAATGCACAGAGTATGGGGCCAAAAAGAAAAAGGACAAACCCAATGAACTATTTTTTTACGTGATTTGGCAATGCACGGTTGTTATATTTACCTATTTTGGTATTTTATAAGTGAAGTAACGAAATTATAGTATTTTTCCGTACTATCCTTAGATATGGATAGTATCTAGTACGGAGCATGAAATAGTTGTACAAATACTGTAATTATAGTACGAAATCCAACGCTGCGTTGACTTGAAATTGACAGTTTTTGTTAAGGTTCGCCATTGCTTTTGCACAGCGAACTACATGACGTCATTATGGGACTCATTGAAAGTCAAGTTTGCCTTGTGTATTTTATTGAAATATACCCCATCTCATAGTTTAGAGAGTTTTAAACGTCAAAATAATGTACAGGAATGTAATATTTCAAAATGGTTTTGGAATCGGCAAAGTATTTTTTTTTTCTTTACATACCGAATTGCGGATCCTACAATGTCAGAGACTTGGTTGGCAGGACTGTTTACTCAGGATGGAAAAAAATCGTTAAGTCAAAAAAGCATGTCGTGGAGAGTAAACTAACCGCCGTCTTGTCAGTCTAAATACTTTTAGATCGATTGGACGCTGTGCGGGCAGACCTGCGTCAATTCCAAGTTAGTGAAAAAGTAAGAAACTAGGACAACGCAGGACTAGAACAAGTGGGGTTCTCTGGTGTCAAAAGCCAAACCTATTTTAGGTTGCTGCGCCATAGGTGTTTATGTATGACGAAACATTTTGCTGAAAAGCAAGAAAGCAAAGTATCCACAGAAAAATATGCATCAATATAACGCCAACATTTTAACACTGTACATGTTATGTCTGTGCCGAGTAGATATGATGTTCGAAGACCATATTATTTACAATAATAAAATCTAAAATGACGATATACTTTAGTTGAGACACTAATCTTGTCATTTGCGCTTGAACATTTTAATAAATATCTAGTACGTATCTAAAATAGACATCAAAAGACGACTCTTATTTTTCTTTTATGTAAATATAAACAGATGAAATTTTACTATGCCAAACATATATTTACAGCATTCGACTGAAACACAAATTTGTTATTGGAAAATATTTTTAATAGTTCCAAGTGTGCCAATATTTCAGTCGTGCACTGTAAAATCCTAAGTATTTTATTTGGCTAATAATGTCATACATTTTACTAAACAACAATCTATGTGAAATTTATTGTAAGTACAGAAAAACCAACCTATTTGCAGAAAAAGGTGAACTATTAAGGAGCGAGTCAATTTGCTTACAGTTTCTTATTTGAAAGCATCTTGGTCACCTAGTTGACCAAGATGTATTGACTCTACAGCTAAGTTAGTCTCACTACATATCTCTTATACATTCGGTCTTTCGTATAAACATGTTTGTTAATTCTAGCTAGTAATATCTAGAGAAACCACGCTGGACCAAAGTGAATGAACATTAACGAATGAATGGATCCCAGAGTTAGACTGTAAGATAACTTTTATGTTCACACCAATTACAAACATTGATTAACAATGAAAAACTTAAGATTAGAGAAACAACTGGTGGCCTAGAACGGTCTCTCCCAGGCAAATAAGTAGTGTTCACTCTCATACATTCGCTAAGTATCCATTTAGATTGTGGCAGTGTTTTTTAATCATACTTGCAGCAAAATTTGCAATTTGTAAAAGGAAGCTACTGCCTTAAATCTTGTATTAATAATGATATGGTAGAACGTAGAACGTAGTACAGCAATTTTTTTAGACTAGTGATTAATTATTAAGTCTTTTATTGAAAAAAAAAGAAAAATGTATAGTTGCTATCCTTTGAAGACAATAGGCAACTCTGATGTAAAGTAACAGTGTAATCAATGACGACACAAGCATGGAATGAGCGCTAGCTCTCAATTGAGACTGTAAAATACACTGTTGGTGCATCATGACCGATTGCTAGCTAATTATTAAAAGTATCCTACCATGCTACGGTTTTCTAAATATATTTATGGTAACTTTAACATGTTCTGATTGAACATGTTAAAGTTAACTTACTGCTTTCTAGCATCATGTAGACAAAATTTAGGACAGTAGTTTACCTATATGGTTATTATAGTGACTTCAGTTAACTCACTGACAAGGTGACTCGAAACAAAAAAAAAACATTAACATTTTCAACCCTATCATGTAAAGGTATTCATTTGAAATTAAACCTTATGCTGTTGTGCCATTAATCGGTTTTCCTGAGCGCGCCGCGGGCTCGCCAAGCCTTCAGCAGGTTATAGCTGAAGTACAGTTGGAAGAAATGGATTTGGGATGCGAGGAATACGAAGGCGTACCACAGCAGACCGTATGGGTAACCCTGGAAGTAAATTAGATGGTTAGAAAAAAAAGATCCTTAAATGTATTGACTGCTAATTACTGTCTTTCAATACGCCAAATCCTTGCGCTACATATATGCTTGGTATAGTCCATGTGCAACTGTGCGCATATACTTGTTACAAATGAAATTTCAAGGGAGCTTCAATGAACATTATTCTGGTTAACTTTCAACTAAATCGCTTAGCGCACCCCCTTACACGCCTGAGCCATATATTGGCCATATTTAAGATTGTTTGGGTATTTAGCTGGATGACGAATCTATAGGTTATTTTATCTATGGAAAAAAAATTGCAACCAAATGCGACCCAGTGTGATACAAACGCCGATTTCGTACATTTTTATTTTATTTTAGTTTTTATGGCTGACAGGCTAGTTGTTTGACTACAACTCACCTGATGTTAAGTGACGGTGTGGTCGAAGATGGTAAAGCACAACTAGCCTGGAATGGAACTGGCTCTCAAGTGAGGCTGCCGGAACACGCCGTTAGATGCTTGGCGGCAGATTTTCAACTTGAGGGTGGTAGCCAGCCAGCCGAGTACTAGAAAGTACCCTACCACCACGCTATGGTTTCCTCACGATGTTTTCCTTCACCGGCAGCTCAAGCTCATTGTTGGGTTTTGAACCCACGCCCTTCGGCATGCGAACCGACCGCACTAACCACTGAGCTATCATCGCTACAAAAACATACACATATTAAATATACTTATTTATTATGTTTTATTTACAATATTTATCTTTGTTCTTGTCGAAATTATAATCAGATTGAATGTCACAATGATGTATTGAGGTTTTTACAATGTACGCTGCAATCTGTGCAATCTGTTTAGTATTGTCAAGCCATTTGTACACTTCACACCTTCACATTTCTACTTTCGTTTGTTACACTTTTAAGGGACAAAACCAATCAGTACCAATATGATCAAAGGAACCAACCTGCCACAGATCAATATCAATCTCGCTGCTGTCTTCATCTCCATCCATGGTCAAGTATCTCCAGACATCGCCGCAGTAGTATAGGAGGCAGTACAACAACGGTCCGAAGCCTAACACAGTGATGCCATACATATAATGCCGCATGTGACGGATATTGTTTCGTTTGATGGATGACAGACCGAGGAAGGAAAGTACAAGGGATAGGCACCAAATGTATTCCCACCAGAGTGGCTGAAACAGAAAAAAACTTACTTTAAAGATATTTTGTGAAATGAAGCAAGCAAGCAAGCTAGTAGGACACCATACAATCAGTCGACACTTCCGCCTATCAACATTTGCAATGCGTGAAACAGTAGTGGCACATTGCTTATTTTTCAGGTTAAGGCCAATCAATGCCATTTTCTGACTTAGACAAATTGTTTAGGGCATGAACAAATGGTTCTTAGTTCAATATTTAACCTGCTTACTATTCATGTTAACAGACATATCTATATAAATTCATTTACAAAATAAATCTGCTGTGACTGTACTAATCTATCTTTCATGCCCTTTGATGTTTGCTTCAAATACTATTTGCTCATGTATAGGGATAGGAGACTCGAGCCTTTAATTTTTTTTTAATGTATTTATCCTGTTTATAATTGTGTTTAGATTTGAATAGCCAAAGGAGCCATGGTCATAGATGTAAGGATTTAAATAAGTTGGTATATGTAAAATGCTTCTCATTTGCCATCAATGTAATTCAGTTTTTTAGGGTTCCGTATACAAGGGGTAAAACACGACCCTATTACTAAGACTCCGCTGTCCGTCTGTCACCAGGCTGTATCTCATGAACCATGATAGATAGACAGTTGAAATTTTCACAGATGATGTATTTCTGTTGCCGCTATAACAACAAAAACTAAAAAACAAAATAAAATAAATATTTAAGGGGGTTTCCATACAACAAACGTGATTTTGTGCAGTTTTTAATGATACAGAACCCTTTGTGCGCGAGTCTGACTCGCACTTTGCCGGTTTTTTTTAAATGTAAAAGTAATAAGACAAATGACACATTCTCCTGATGGTAAGAGATAGCATATGCTCATGACCATTGCAACAATACAGAGAACTTTGAGAAACAAGACAAAGTCCAAGGCATCGCTGTTTTGGCACTCATTACTTTGAGACTTGTAAGTCTTAACAGCCCAGTAAATTCTAGCTGCAGTACCCTTCAAGCCGGAACATAGACAGGCTATCAGCAGACATCTATTAGACATAGATTTTTCCAAATAAATTATCTCACAATATTCCACAGTTAAGACTATGGAATCCTGTTACTTTATTTACTGAGAGTAATTACTTAGGTAGACATTACCAAATTTACTGCAAACTATTACAAACTTTTTACTTCTTCAATAATCATATTATGTAAATTAATTTGAAATATAACATAATAAAAATCTAACCTGTGGTATCTGCAACTCTTCAATTTCCAGTATAAATATATCAAGCTTGTCGAGTATGTCTGACGAAAGTTTGGCAAGCATTGCTAGGAACATAACATGGTGGAAGAACACACAGTACTTTAGTCTGGACTTGTTTAGTGCACTGTAACAGAAACAAAGAATTTTTGCTAAAAATAAATATTATAAATGCTAATGTGTGATGGTTGGGGGTCATTTATTCCTCTTTGACACAGCAATCAAGATTAACACACTTTTTTTTTTTTATACTGACAGGCTAGGTGGTTGACCACAACTCACCTGATGTTAAATGGCGGTGTGGTCGAAGATGGTAAAGCACACCTAGCCTGGAATAGAACTGGCTCTCAAGTGAGGCTGCCAGAACACACCATTAGGTGCGTTATGGCAGCTAACCAGTTGAGTAGTAGAAAGTACCCTACCACCACGCTATGGTTTCCACACGATGTTGTCCTTCACCAGCAGCTCAAGCTTATTGTTGGGGTTTGAACCCACACCCTTCGGCATGCGAACCGCCCGCGGTAACCACTGAGCTATCATCGCTACTTTATGGCATAAAATAAGAATTAAGAAGTGAAAGCAGCTACTTTTATCCTAGACAAACAAGAAACATAGGTTAGTTCCATTCCAGGCTGGGTGTGCTTTACCATCTTCAACCACACTGTCATTTAAAATCAGGTGAGTTGTGGTCAAACTTCCAGCCTGTCAGCCAATAAAATAAAATAAAACTTATTTTTCAGACACATATTATGTGTTAAAAAACCAATGGTTCCTGTGACATTGTGGCGAACAGGGACATCTAGCTAGTTTGTATTGTTTATAAACTGTGATATCATCATGCGGAAGTTGCGGTCATTTAGGCCGTGGTAATGAACATTGGGATGTTTTAAATTATTGGCGCGAACCATAATACGCTATCGATTGCTTTCGTCTAAAAATAATTTGTCGGAACTTGATGAAAAAATACCTGTCAATTATTAATGTTAGACTTCAACAAGGACCTTTACAAGTTGAAAAGAGTCCTATATATGAAGAAATAAGAAGGAAAGCTTACCTGAGCTGATACTGTATCGCAATTTTCTCCCGATGTTCGAAGTCTGCACCGTTTGTACCTGTTACCATAACACCGCCTCGAGATGCCATTTTTCTAACTAAATTCTTACACAAACCGATATTAAACACAAACTACGAGAATCAGACTTTAAACAGCGGGCATCATTCAGAAATTCCTATCCAAGAATTTTGTATTTTCGATCAATTCATATTTCTCAGCCAGCTGGCAGAGTGCAAAACTGTGAACACGATTCACAAAAGTCAGTTAGCTGTCACTGTCAATTCTAATGACATATGATGACGAATGCCAACGTCAGCTAACATTTCGAGGTTTTACGTTCCTTTGCATGCATTTTGTATCAAAGATGTTAAAAGCACAGAGCTAATACTAATACCCTTTCTGCTGAAATATTTCTAATTCTTGTGTAACATAAACAACAATTGCTGCCTCGCCCATCATTATAACAATAGCTATCTATAAGCTATACTCAATAATACTTATCTAACTTTATATAATATCCTGTTGACGCGGTGGACCGAGCGTTTGGGATGGAATTAGCTCTTTCTATACCCACCCATAGTTGTCTCCCTATAGGTACTACTCTAAGACTGAGACATTCAATGGTGAAGGTCATTGGCCTCATTAGTTTTAATTCTACTGTTTCCAGATTACATCCTGACGGCTAAGGCAGTAATTTAGAAACACTAAGGCATCAAAGTACTTGTACCTACAGGGTACTGTGAATTCTTAATGCTATTTATGTTAGGCACAAAAAAGTTACGCTACGGTGAACCTTTTTACGAAGACATAGGTTATGCGGTTAACTTTTTTGTGCCAAATTTGAATGGTAATAAGCGCTCACAGTACCCACTTTGATTGGTGCATACTACTATTGGACATAACCTCTACTTTAGGTACCTACTATAAAATCTGTCTCGCTCTTATACTAATCTCGTTCAGTGGACCAAAAAAAAACCTTTCTGCAGGTATTCGATAACGCGGTCGTACCGCACGCTAAAAGACTCTGGGTTCAAATCCCCACAATAAGTTTGAGCATATTGAAGGAAAACATCATCATCATCAACATCATTGATAACAGCATTGTGTAAGCATAGCACGATGGTACGGTAGATACTTTCTAACACTCGACTGGTTAGCTACACCCTCAAGTTGAAAACTTGTAGCCAAACACCTACATAATAGTGTTTGTCCGAAAGCCTTTCTTAAGACCCAGTAACATACTACTGTAGGTGTGCCTTCCACATAATTTCTTCAATCACATCGACACTTATTAACATCAGGTGAGGTATCAAACACTGAACCTGTCGAATATTGCTAGAATCAGCGCTTTGTAAACAGGAATTGAAACTAACGTGTAGTAAATTAATGTTTAAACATTTTTGTATCTTTGTAGCGATGATAGCTCTGTGGTTTACATGCGGAAGGGCGTGGGTTCAAGCCCCGACAATGAGCTTGAGCTGCCGGTGAAGGAAAACATCGTGAGGAAATCATAGCATTGTGGTAGGGGTATTTTCTAGTAATTGACTGGTTAGCTGCCATCAAGCACCTAACGGTGTGTTCTGGCAGCCTCACTCGAAAGCCAGATCCATTCCAAACTAGATGTGCTTTACCATCTTCGACCACACCGCCACTTAACGTCAGGTGAGCTGTGGTCAAACAGCTAGCTTGTCAAACATTTAAAATAAAAACTCAACGGAAGTTTTTTCGATAATACTGTAGGTACTAAGCCTCAGATTTGTCTCGCAATGCTGACGATATCGTGCAGCTGTGCGACCAACGTGCTTGATAAATTTGCTTAACTTGAAAATTGCATAGGTAGGTATCCAAAACATTTTGCTTATTCAGCAATCGGATGAAAATATTATGTTGAATAGATAGATAAGTACCTAGATACCTACTTATTGTCTGCTTACCTACATTTCTAAGTCAAGACTCGTGTAGAGTTAATTAATCAATTAATCACGATTTCTATGGAGAAAATTGCACTATGGGTCATTACAATAGGGTTGTCTCACATAGATAAATGATACCTATTGCAACATTTGCAACTTATATATACCTAGACTTTATATTCCTTAGTTGAAATTGACATTGAAATTGCATTTACTTTTCCCTTCTCTACCCTTGAACAGCGCCGTAAATCCATCTAGATAATAAACCCACTGCGGGTTGGCGGATTAACATAGGTACACCATAGAATTCTTTCTCCGAACCTACACAGTTCGAACCATATATTTCTTAGCATGTTTTCTACTACCAAAAAGAAAATGTGGTAGGTAGTAATTTTTTTATATCCTTAGATACGTTCTGGTTACATTCGCAATGGTCATGGACAGCTGTTGACTCCATTAGCGAAAGCGTCCTGTTCATATCATTACTTTTTCATGCATTAATTTCGAGAAAATCGAAGAACTCAATAAGGTTAAATAAACGCAAGCCTATTTGTAATTAAAAAAATATTATATATATTACGGACTCTGGATCAAAACCGATCGAACTCAACGGAGTATTTCGATGAGTAGACCTTTTCGCGCTCAACCAACCTCATTTGCCTCAATACTGAAGTATATACAGATATCCTTTGAAGAATGTTATGTAAGTACCTATTACTGTAGTATCAGGTATTCTGCATCAAGCAATAATGTGTAGAATACTACAGTAATTCCGGTCAAAGGAATACTGTAGCTAGCGAAATTACACGGCTGTTGAGACTAACATTTTTATGTCACATCACACATCACATCATCAGCCATATAGGATGTCCACTGCTGGACATAGGCCTCCTCCTGGGGGGTTTTGCCAATACTCGCCACGCTTGGCAGGCGGGTTGGCGAGCGCAGCTAGGTGTGATTGTTCAAGGAAGACGCTGCTGCCCATCTTCCGGATTACATCCCTTAGCCTGCTCTTACGGCAACCACGGGTAGAGAGGGTGGGGTACTATTCTTACGCCGGCACCACCACGGCAAATTTATGTACCTAATTGTAATAACAACAACATTACTGACATTTACTGACTTGTAACACCCGTTAACAATAAATATGATTTATGATTTAATGAGACGAACGAAAAGCTCTGCTAATGGTAAGAGATAACGCCTGTTCATCATCATTGCAGCGATGCACAGAACGTTGAGTAGCAAAACAAAGTCCAGGGCATGGCTGCTTTGGCGCTCACTACTTTGTTTACACACTACTGCTTGGCGGCATATCTGGTACCGCGGTAGTACCTAGACGACCTCCTGCTAAGAAGATCTACCATCAAGCAAATATATACTTACATCAAAAGTCTCAAAGCGCCAAAGTAGCGGTGCCCTGGACTTTTTTTTCCTACTCTTAGTTCTGGATACTACTGCAAAGGTTATAGGCACGCGTTATCTTTATTTCGTAGCGATGATAGCTTAGTGGTTAGCGCGGTCGGTTCACACGCCGAAGGGCGTGGGTTCACACTCCAGCAATGCCGGTGAAGGAAAACACCGTGAGGAAAACATTACATGGTTTAGGGTATTTTCTAGTACTCGGCTGGCTAGCTACCATCCATAAGTTGAAAAACTGCCGGCAAGCATCTAACGCTGTGTTCCGGTAGCATCACTTGAGAGCCAGTTCCATTCCAGGTTTGGTTTGTTTTACCATCTTCAACTGCACCGTCACTTAACATTAGGTGAGCTGTGGTCACACACCTAGCCTATCAACCATTAAAAATCATGTTTGTCTCATTACTTTGTCAGTACCTGGATGACCTTTTTTTTGGTAAGCGACGTTTTCTAAAAATGAAACTTAGCTAGATCAATTTATCGCCCTCGAAATCCCCTGCTTACTAAACTTCATGAAAATCATTGGAGCCGTTAACGAGATTCAGATTATATATGTATATACAAGAATTGCTCGTTTAAAGATATTAGATAAATAAAAATGTGACTCAAATTGCTAGCTCAGCATTTTGTAACATACCTATTATCGCTAATTTATCTACTTATGCAATAAACTAAGTACGTGAACAATCGCATAATTCCAAATCAAGAAGAGTCACGTCGCGTTTACCAACCCTGAATTCTGACGCATTTTCCAATAGCACGATAACATTGATTGTTCCTGTATCGTGTTTTATAAACTAACCATTTGAACGTTGTAATAGTTTGTTTTGAAACATAGACTTGGTTGGTTATATATAGGAGTGGTGAGGTAGCCAGTCTGTTAATTTGTGATAATGAAGGTCTTAGTGATTGTAGCTCTTTTTGCGTTCGTCGCCGTTCAGGTGAGTTTTTTTAACTATAAAATTATAGCAGTAAACAGCTGTAGCAGAAGCAATAGCAGTCAGTAGTGATTATTTAGCTGAATTATAACATTTTGATTTAATGTCTAACGAGCGTCGGCTGTATTGATGTGAACTTTCTGGTTAATTCCCATATGTATATCAAATGTGATTTTTGATTGCTAAGTTGTACATTTCCCTTAGAATTCATAAGTCTTCGAAGTTGGATTCGATTTCAGGCTGATTAGATGTATGAACATCTGTCGAATTGTAGTGGTTTTTCATAAACATATCAAGAGCATTGATAACAATTTATGGTTATAACTCTACGGATGAAAAGAAAAACTTGTCGTTTTTTTTATTTTAAAACAAAGAAAAGATAGGATTATTCATTTGATTGTAAGATATCAGTTTTGGCGATAAGGCCGCTGTTTAACCGACTTCAAAAAAGAGGAGGATCTCAATTTGATTGGTAATTTTTTTTTATGTATGTACACCGGTTACTCTGAGATTTATGATAAAATATTTGTATTTGTATTCATCTTTAGTAAATTTCTTTTCGTGAAATAAAGAGCGTTACAATATGAGACAATGCTAGATCGATTTTGTTTTGCGACATATGCCAATCGCTAACCGATGATTCGACCAATTGTTTGCAGGTGTGTCATTCTGCGCCGATCCCTAATGATGAAAAAGTAGAAGTACCTGAAAAGAAGGACGAGCCAGCTGCGGCAGCATCCGCAGCCGATACCGTGGTTCCAGCACTGGCAGAAGCGGTAAAACGAACTAATCATTTTATATACATTAAATGAAAATAATTATTAAAGGTCCGTGGTGCCGGCGTAAGAATAGTACCCCACTCTCTCTACCCGTGGTGAGAGGGATGTAATCCGGAAGATGGGCAGCAGCGTCTTCCTTGAACAATCACACCTAACTGCGCTCGCCAACCCGCCTACCATGCGTGGCGAGTATTGGCAAAACCCCCCAGGAGGAGGCTTATGTCCAGCAGTGGACGTCCTATGGCTGATGATGTGTGATGTGTGTGATACGTAGGGTTCTTACTTACTAGCAATCGATCTCGCCTTTAACGTAAGCGAGGTTCAACATTAGGTACTAAGTATTGGTTCGTTAAAAGTATTATAGTTAAGTATAATAGGCAGGAATTGGTTGAGTTAAAGCGGACATCAATTATCGTAGTGATAAATAAGTTGCTCATATAAGAATGTATTCGTAAGCACTTAATATATACGTAAGCACTTGATTGATTCTTGACATCTTAACTAATATTATAAATGCTAATGTGAGTTTGTTTGTTACGCCTTCACGCCTAAACTACTTATCGGATCTGGGTGAAATTTTGCATGTAGGTACTTTAGGCCCTGGAATAAGACATAGGATACTAATCATCATCATCATCATCCATCACCAAGAGGCGCAGCTAGTTTAAAATAATTTGAATTTGTAATGTAGTTGAGAATGTAATTGATAAGAAACAATAAGAGATAGGGTAGGTACTATTGAGTGCCTAGACATTCGATATAACCGATAACGCTAATAGAAAAGTCCAAAAATGTACGAGGATAACATAAAGATAAACTGCCCACGTGACATATAGACAGCTCATGTCAAATTAGTAATTTAAAAAAAAAACATTTCTTAATCACTAATCAACGTTACGTTGTCTAGGTCATCTGATTGTCTTGCACGTCATCGCGTAGAAACAACTTTACGCTAATCTTATATTCTTCCTTTCCAGCCAAAAGCAGAATCTGAGCCAAAATCAGATGCAGTGGTACCTAAAGCAGCAGACCTGACTCCTCCCGCGGCTGTAGCAGAGGACAAGAAAGACTAACTCTTCATCTCCTTTAATCTTTAACCATCCTTCTTATTGGTAAGCTCAATTTATTTTGAACGGCGTGAATTGCACAAAATTCACATAATTAATAGCAACAAGATTGCAATGGCTGAAAAATGTTCTCCGATTATTTTTCCAACGTCTTTAAAACGTAAGCAATTATGGCGTAAAACATACTATCGATAACCATTCACAACTCATAGTTAGTGATATTTCTAATTGGTTTCCGATCCGCCATCTTTGTTCAACCGTTTTGAAATATGCTCCCAACTTCACGCCGATTCTGATAAATTGACATATCAAAATTTATAAATGCACCAAAAATATAGCTGCGCAGTTTCTTGAAATAGTTTATTCTATATCTACACTAACTTCTTCAAATTTTACCTAACTGTTTACTTACCTATTTAACATTACCATCTAGTATTTAACCCATTTGTAAAATAAATGAGATTTATCAGAAAACTACTGATGTGGTCCTATTAATTTCATACATGTGTCTAATTACTTTTTAAGCGAACTTATACATTTGAAAAACCTTGAACCTTCGACATTAAGTTCAATCCCGACTTACAGAGCCGAAATCGCATTAAACGCAAATCCCCGGAACAAAATGTCCCACTACCGGGAGACAGCTTCTTCCCACAATAATAAATTTGAGAAACATAAAAATTTACAATGAAAAACAAAAGTATGTAATTCCAAATAAATAAAGTAAAAATGTGTCATAATTAGGCTTTATTAGTAATTATATTCAGCTAGTATTAGTGGTAAAGAACAGTATATCCCGGACGGACCCACCTGACGGTAGGTCTAGCGGCGTCACCGACACGCTCCCGGGACGTCGTCCCGCCGTCGGTTCTGATCCTTGGATGTACAGGGTCACCTGGAATAACGGCCAATGGTACAACGGATTTTCAATTAGTTCCATTCAACTACAAAATAAAAATTGTTCAAGAGGATTTCGCTTCCGCTAATGAAGACACAGACGTAGCGATTCAAATTCAATTCATCAAAAAAGCGTTCAAAAATGTATTGGGTTGACATAAGCTATTGATATGTCATGTGGCCTATCGATAACGAATCAAAATTTGCTAGACAATGTATTTAACATTCGATTCTATGAAAGGAATCAACATTCGATTGACGATGTTGCTTCCACAGAAATATAAACACTAGTCATGACCTACAGAAATATATATAAGGTGAGGTAAACGTTCTGTCGTTAAAATCCTATGCACGAGAAGGCCCTGTCTTGTCGACATCCGTATAAAAAAGGATGTATTATCATCAAGCGAAAAGATTTTTTCGCAAATTGCCATTTTAAACCTTCTGATGGTGGGTTTACCTGTGGCAGATGCGTATGCGCACTAGGTTCGCTTGACAGCGGCACGGAGCGCGGTTCCAGATTTCGCCGCCGCTTGGCCGCGCGCCGTTCATGCCTTTTGCGCACTCCGCTCGTCACTGTTGACGGCTCTGTACAAAATGAGACGAAAACATAGTTAGCTAGAACTAGATGAAGAAAAACTAGAAGCTCTTTTAAGTCTAGATGTGAGTACAAACCTCAGGACACGCGCTTTTATCTTTTCCAAAATTATTATGTGCGCACAATGTAGGTATTTCAAACGGCGAAGGAAAACCTTGTATGGAAACCTGCGTAACAGCGAGTTTGTAATGTTCTCGAAAATGTGTTTTGGCGGGAATTCTGAAAGGCGTCGCTACGTTATTTTTTGTTGTGTACAAATAGTGGTGTTTTATTCATATAATTTCCAAAACGTATGTTTTAGTGTTTCTAAATGGAGTTTTATTATAAAGTATTATAAAACTAGATAAACAAACTAAACTTGACAGTGTCTTGCGTTTCTTGACTGCGACTGACTTTTGGCAAATTCACAATGTGCGACGTCATTATTCTCTATGAAGAAAAAAAAAATCCGTCCAATAGCAAGTTATCTTACCGTCACTAGTATCTTTAGGCATGGGTGGTGGAAGCGGCTGCAGCGCTGCGGTATTTTTGAATATGATACCACGTCGGCCATCTATTAGGCGCAGTAAGCATTCAAGGGCGGTTTGTTTATTCTGAAAAATGATCATGAATATGGTACAGCACACCTAGCCTGCAATGGCACAAGCTCTCAAGTTAGACTGTCGCAACGTGCAGTTGGGTACTTGGCGACAGGTTTTCAAATCGAGGGTGGTAGTAAGCCAGCCGAGTACTATGAACCCTACCACCATACTATGATTTTCTAACGATGTTTTTTTCACCACTAGACTCATTCGTGGAGTTTAAACCCACATCCTCAGACGTGTCATCCAATCACATTTAACAATAAGCTATCATCGCTAAAAATAAAGTCATCTCGTGAATCTTGCCGAAAAATAAAGTATCTAGATAGCTACAGAATTTGGGACAAATAATGACTAACTCTAATTTCTTCGATAATTGTGTCAAAAGCTGCCGGATCACTCGAATCTTTCAATGCTTCCCAGCTTTTGTATAATTTTCGATCCGACATGCGAACTGTATTTTCCAGCTCACGAACTTCTGTTGGGAAAACAAAGAATTTGTAACTTATTTATACATACTTAATCATTTGTACTAGAAGGTAAGATTAATTTTCTAAAGGAAACAAATATACACATTTTATTTCAAAAAAATCTTGTTTTTTCTCTACCAGTGTATTAAAATTTAATGCACTTTTACGTTAGTTTCAGTCCCCGTTTACGCCCGCTGGGAACGTTGAACCATTTTTATTACGAGCAATTCTTGTATATATATGTATATATATATAATCCGAATCTCGGAAACGGCTCCAACTATTTTCATGAAATTTTGTATGCAGGGGATTTCGAAATCGATCTAGCTAGGTTTCATTTTTGGAAAACGTCGTTTGATCCGTGTTTTCAGCCGAGCAACGCTCGGTCATCCAGGTTCTTGGAATTAAATGTAACGCTCATCACAGTACCGGTATCTTTCAAACTGGTGAGCTGGTCCTGAAGCTGGCGCCTGTGATCGCGCAGGGCGCGTCTTTGTACGCGCGTACGTTGGATCACGTCGCGCGCGTTACGCGTCTCCGCTGCTAACGCGGCCACTTCTCGCGCTTCACGCTCTAACCGACGCTCAAGCTCGCTGCAATCGGGAGGTTTTATGCGTAAATGTAAAATCAAATTTCCCATCTGAAAACCCTTACAAAAACTTATGTTTTGGAAATTAATGTACTCTATTTCTATGCTGTATGTGCGAGTCTTCACTACATAGTATAAAACAAAGTCGCTTTCTCTGTCCCTATATCCCTATGTATGCTTAAATCTTTAAAACTACGCAACGGATTTTGATGCGGTTTTTTTAAATAGATAGAGCGATTGAAGAGGAAGGTTTATATGTATAATACATGCATATGCACCACATTAATATCTACATTGCACCCGTGCGAAGCGGGGGCGGGTCGCTAGTAGGTAATAAGTAGTACGTAGTTCGACACGGCGCTACTCACACTGAAATATAGTGTATGTACATTCGTCTCAAAAAGCCTTTTTAGGGGTCATCCGAGGGGGAAATTAGACTTCATATTTAACTATTCAAGTACCGCCTAAAAGGTTAAATAGTTTTGAATGAGGCACTAAATTCGTATTTATCTCGTGTCATAAAACTGCAATAGAGATCCAATAACAATTAGGCCACCTAGTGTTTTTTTATTATTCTTTGTGAGTTACAGTGAAAAATACAGATTTATCTTACAATGTTATCAGTTGCGAACAGTTAGCTCTAGTTAATTAAGTTGCGAGAGTTATTTAAGTTAATTAAAGAGAGTAAGTTAACGTTAATCGAATATATGAAAAAACCAGCTTCCATGTATTATCGCCAGGGGCGCTGTTCCACTTAATATACATTTATCTATCGTTTAATAGTAATAGTACTAAATCTCGCAAAATAATATACTAGCCCTAATTTTAACAAACTACTTATGTATAAGAATCAAAGTTCTTTTTGATATTTTCAAGGCCAGAGTGAATAGGTATCTTCTAAGTCTGCGTGCTTTATCTTCGACCACATCATCGCTTACCATCAGGCGAGTTGGTGGTAAAACGCGGACTTATCTGTATTAAAAAAAAAGCAATTGAGAGAAAATTCAAGTATTTCCACAGTAGCTCAAGGGGCATGTCTTTTGTCAAAGTGTGATAAATAGTCTAGCTAGGGGATACGAGGGTACAAAACAAATTATCATATCCTCATAGATATATGCCTCGGTTAACTTAACTCACGTGGGATATTCTCCAGTGACATGCGCGTATGACTGTATGTTCCTGATGACTTCCACCAGGTGGTGTAGTTGATCGCAGAAACCTGGTAACTGTTCCGCTGTCATGTACTGACCTCCATATCTGGAAATGGCACTGCACCACTTACACTTTTACTTGGTGGTAGATCTCAGCAGGAAGCCGTCTAGGTAGATACCACCGCTGTACTAGAAAGTCTGCCGCCAAGCAATAATGTGTAAACATTACTATGCTCCGGTTTGAAGGGCACTACAGCTAGCGAAATCACAGGGCTGTTGAGACTTACTAGTGAATGTCTCAAAGTAGTAATGCCCTAAACTTTTGCTACACAAAGCTCCATGCTCGCTGCAATGGTCATGGCATGGCATGGCAACCTTATTACTTACCATCAGGAGAAAATCTTGTTCGTCTCATTACTCTTACAAAAAAATAACTGCCAAATACACAAAGTGCGATGCCAAAAACAAAGAAGAAAACATCTTCAGTACCAACCTAAGATCAATGTTTGGTGCGAAACAGTCATCGTCAGACAACGCGGACGAAATGTTCGGAGGCGCGTGGATGATGGGAGGGTCCAGAAAGTCGTCTTCTTCATTTGTACTGCCGCAAAAGCCTGTGCTTTCACTCATGCTGGAGAGTCCAGTAAAAATAATTGAAAATAAATAACATATCACTACGTTTATCACAGGAGACTATTGCGTTTAAAATCACTACATATTATAAAACAAAGACGTCCGCCGTGTCTGTCTGTTCGCAATAAACTTAAAAACTACTGAACGGATTATCATGCCAGTTTCAGCAAGAGATACAGTGATTCATGAGGAAGGTTTAGGTATATAATTTGTCAAGGTTTTGTGTAAGTACTCGTAAATTGCTTGAAATATGATGATAATTGTTGGAAGTCTCGGAAAAAGTCAAGCCAACTGGAAGCTTTCATCGAGAACGCTGCCTAATAATCCCTTTGAGGTAGATCAAAAGCCCCGTGCGTAGCCGGGGCGGGTAGCTAGTACTAAATAGTTTTGTTTATTTACCTCGACGTTTCGGCCATGTTGCAATAGCCGTGGTCACGAACTGACTGAAGAATGAGGTTCGTCTCGGAACAAAATGAAGGTGTTGTGGTCTCCTACCCTCATTAAAGTCTTACAGAAACGTAAAGGGTACACACATCCACATTTACTGTTTCCGCAGACCTTTCTGGAACTCCGCGATACTAGCACTTGCTTATGACTGGATTCCATGACGCCCATAATTTTAAACTACCTTCCCAATTGAAATTGCGATGTTTCCTAACATCTAGCGCTTCATAAACTTCTTGAATAGTAATGAACAACGAAAAAAAATTAGTTCATTCTCGTTATAATGAACAGAAAAACGTTGAAACCTTATATCGTAAAACTCATTTAATATTCAATAATATGAGTGTTTATTTTTCTATAAACACGTTTTTTAAAAAACTATGATAACCATTAGGTACCAAATCCGCCATTTTGGTTAACACTATTGTATATAATGTAAGAAGAAAATAACTGATGTTGATGCTCAATAATTAAAGGGTTGTATCATCAAATAAATATCTGGACATTTTACACAGCACTACCGAGCCCCAAAATAAGCAAAACTCGTATTATGGGAACCAGATAATTGACAGAATACTTGTATACTTTTTTGTTGTAAATACGAATAGGATTTACAACAAAAAAGTACGAATAAATAGTTACATAAAATACATATAGAACCCTCAGACAGAACAAACATTAATGCTCATCACACAAATGTTTGCCGAATTGAATCTACACAGGCCATAATAGTAAATTAAGTTGCGTATGAATTTACTAAAATAATCTTCATAATGACCGTAATTTTTTGCAGTACACGATTTAATCACGAAAATAGGCACTACTATAGTAATTTGAGAGAATCATGTGCGTAACTTATATAAAACTTATTAAAAAAAAAAGCAATTTCCATAGCAACCAGGGTTGCTGTTGTAGTTTTCATAAATTTTTCTATAGTTTATTTACATTGAGACTTACGCAGTAGAGCAAAATGAGCTAGCCTTGTCGATGGAGTATTTGTGGTGGTCACCGCGCAGTCTGTGCAGTAGCCGACCCAGGCGCGACTTGCCACCGCCCTCCATGGAACGGTCACTGCTTGTTGGCTGGAAGATAACTTGAGGATCTCATGGCAATTTGCGAAAAACTTTCTTCTTCGCTGCCGAAATATGACCCCTAGCGGGCGTCAACATTATATATTAAGGTAAATGCTGACATTGCATATACTCGGCAGCCACGTTTGAAACAAGACTTACTTATAGATTTGTTCTTCGTGTATAGTTTCAGTTTGAAATACGATGCTTGTGATGGGTCACTTTCGTTGGTAATGCCATTGTTTAGCTTTTTGTATTTATGAAAAAAATTATCCCATTCTGATGACAACGCTTTTTGTATTTGATGTTGACAGTTATAACAGTTGACAGAATGGTGCAAGTTTCAAACCTTTTTTTTTTTATTTACCTAAAAGTTTCTAAGTCCCATAAGTAAAGTTTAGTTTGTAGCGATGATAGCTCAGCGATTACCGCGTTCAGTTCACACGGCGAAGGGCGTGGGTTCAAACCCTAACAATGAGCTTGAGCTGCCAGTGAAGGAAAACATCGTGGTAGGATTTTTCTAGCAATCGGCTGACTAGCTACTACCTTCAAAAAAAATTAAAATTTCCTCTAGCACCTAACGTTGTTCCGGCAGCCTAAATTGAGAGCCAGTTCCATTCCAGGTTATGTGTGCTTAACCATCTACGACCACACCGTCACATTAGGTGAGCTGTGGGTAAATACCTAGCTTGTCAACAATAAAAAAAGTAACAGACTTCTTTCAATCACGTTTATTGATTCACTCTTGGCTCATTATCCATTATGATTTTATTATCCCACTGGATAGGTGTCGGCTAAATGGAGAATATCTTTGTTCTCTATTTAAATGTTTGTTGACAGCTAAGGCAAGAGTATTTATTATAAGGGAGTAAAAAAGTGAGCCTAAATCATATGTATTTAACATAATGAACGTCTTTAGAAGCCTACTCTTTTTCTAAAAGATATAGGCCGCTATTATTCTTAGAAAAATTGGTATAGTAAGGATTATTTACACGGGTATAACTAAGAGAGGGTAAAATCAATTTTGATGTCTTTAGTTGACAGTTCTAAAGTAAATTTTCCTTTCCTTCCTTTTCTAATTTTGTAAATTTTTTAAATATCTATCTAGTTGCTAAAGTACAAGTTTAGCTTAGTTTGGGTTTACATGGCGTTGTAAGATATGTCCTAGGATATTTATTTATTCTCTAATGATAAAAAAACATGTTAAGAACTGCCAACAGAAGCCCCAAAATCGATCTTAGAATGTCAATAAAAATTCCAATTACATTTTCCATACACTTTAATTCGTATAAAAATACAATTATAATAATTATCAATATACATAATCGCGTTTGCTGGCGACGCATACAATTAGTAAATATATCAATAAAATCGCAATAATTGCAAAACATCGAGAATTAAGTACACCAACGAATTGCGTACAGGCACAAGTCAGTTCATCACAATAATTAATTAAAAAATACAGTCCGAAAGGAAGATACGAGTTTTTGGTCGAATTGTGACCGAAGTCTAAAAAGTTTGGCAACGTCGAAGACGCGAAACACAAAATGCGAGATTTCCGGCTTTTGCGCATGTACACGCTTCACATCGAGATACTGCCTTACATCGAGATACTGCCTTACGATCAAACCACTCATACATTTATCACCCTCCTTTTCTCCTCTGTTCATAACTTTTATAATTTAGAAATACAACAAACTTTGTGTCGACGATACGAAAACGTGCCATGATAATTAGACAGTTTCATTAATGGTTTACCATGGATTTTGTGCCGTCCATTGATGTTGCTAAGCTATTAGAAATAGTACAATAAAAGTTTTTATAGAAATCGACATAAGTTATTTTAGTTATCATATTAATATGAAGGTAGTTATAAATTTAAAATCTCAAAAATTCAAAAAGCGTCCGTTACAAAGACACTAGAAGCTCATGTATAGCGTGTACAGCACATAAATCCGTAATTCTAAAGTATGTAAATAAAACTACGTACAAACTAAAACGATACATTTGTTCAGTAAATAAGACAGCCTTCTGAAGCCATCGTTGCTTATAAGCGAGAAAAGACGCCAGGACCAGGCGGATGATTTCTGTCAATTTTGTCACAAACGAAAATACGTCACCAGTTCAAAAGGTGTCAAAGATTTTCTCGCGCGTAAAATTAACATTAAATGAGCTTTTGAGTGCGCAGATTAGCATCTTGATTTCGTTGACTGTCACTTGCAATAGCGTTTATAGCTCGCGAGCGAGATATTGGTAATGACAGCTTATGTAATTAGGCGGCTGGTGACGTATCCGTTTGCGATTCTGTAATGACATCTACTGGAATCACCCAGCAGGTCTTCCTATAACAACTACAAAACAACTAGCTTCTAGCTTCACAACAAAGGCACAACAAACCCTAAAAAGCAGGGCACAAGGCTTTATAGATAGATAATGCGGCGATATAAGGTTTTTTCGAGTTGAAACAGTGCAAGTTACGAATATATTTACGGTTTTCAATTATTGAAATCAGGCTAACACTTTAACTGCTGAAAACACACACGTTGTGTTTTTTCTGGGTCCGCAGTGCGGCTTCACACGCCAGGCGCGTGAAGCCTACTTTCAATACAACAGTGCGCAAAACACATCCGACGGCAGTGCGGCTTTACGCGCCTAGCGTGTTTTCGTAAACACGCCCTGCGTGTAATCCCGCACTCGCGTTACTCGACCGCCGCAATACTCGACGCCAGTGCTGCGGACGCGCCTAGCGTGTAATTTTCGTAGTTTTGGATTTTGACAATAAACACCTCAGCAGTAAAAGTGTTAAAAGCCGATGGTATAGCTCTTACGACACCATCGCTATCACATACGTTTCACTAGATTAAATGATAGATATGTTATAGCAATAGAACGCAGTGAAATATCTTAACTAAGGTGACATGCTATGGAATTTTATTTTACCAACATAAGAAATATAAAAGCATTAAAGATATATTTCTCGCCTTTTATAGCCCGATCTATACGTACACAACTAGATAAATAGGAACTAAAATTGCAACTTATTTGCAAGACTTAAATGCAAGTAACCGTTTATATGTACGTACATTCATTAAATTTAGAATTAAAAACATATCGTGTCCATGTTGTATTATTATTAGCATTTGTGGTGATTTATAATCATATTTATATATGGTGTTTTGTTTTATACAACTTGCCTGTTCCAATTAATCACACCACATTCTTAATCAGTTTTTCTTAATATGTTGTTTTCAATGACTATTATGATTTATAAATCACACGCATCAAAATTATAAAGCATTTTCTCCATATGTGTATTCTTAAGAAGCAAACATATAATTATGTATGTAGTCTATTTCTTTCGGTGGTAATACCATTTCTATTTGAGATTAGGTGTTTACCATCTTCGATCTCACCATTATTTAACATCAGGTGAGCTGTGGTCACTTAGCATGTCACCAGTATTAAAAAAAAACGTAAAGCGCAACACTGTTTCAAGCCTAAAATAAACAAAAAAAAAGGATTTAAATCGTGTTAAATCACACTATAAAATTGTGCAGTATGAGTCTACGCCTATATAATAAAGCCACAGCTATTTCATCATTCTAAATATGTATAAAATGTCACTGGATAAAATATGATTATGTTTTTTTTGCTTTGGCTTGGCAGAGACGGCCAGACTACTCAGAGCGTGAGCAAAAGCTAAGCGGAGTTGCATTTCGACAAAAATACTTAGTTTTGAGAAATATGTAGCAATCTCTTAGCCGACGACAAAAAAGAGGTTGTTCTGCTCGTTGTCTCTAGTCACCGCCGTCCCTTTTGAATGAAAACAACATTGATGTGACACATTTATTTGGGGATAGCGATAAAAAATTTGGAAAAAAAAAACAAAGTTAAAAATGCGTCACCAACAAACAAAGCCCCAAATAAATATATCGACGATTTTGACGATGATCCATATAGATAATGACAACAATGGTAAAAATACAATAATTCCATTCAAATGTTAATAAAATTGAATGATATATGATGAATTTGGTATCATACCATCTTGAAAATGAAACGTGTTTCGACCTCATACAGTCGTAAACGAGAAAACATCTCACATCGACCGCATGCCATGTGCCCAGCAAAAATAAACCTAACTGGTCCCAGCGAGAATCTCATCAAACTAAACTGACCATTTTAGCATTAATCTTCTATACAGTGATATTAATTTTATACGGTTTATGTTGATATATTAATTTATATTAGCCTGGAAAACAGTAATTTTAACTTTAGGTTTTGGAAAACTATTGAGTGTTCACAAATTTTACGTGTTAGTTAGGTACAATATATTAAGTGTTACCAGTCTGCAAAACTATTCTAACTATTAGGTAGCTCGTTAGTTAGAAAAGAAAATAAAACACTTGTTGATCATCTAACATCACTCTACAGAAGTAACGCGTTGCTAGGTCCTAAATGCGGCCAATCTTACCAGAGCCCCGAGGAGAAACCGCCTGGAGGCACGCGAACGCGCTTCGGCGGCTCAGCCCTTGCCGCTGGTTCTTGGAACGATGCTGGCTCCTGTTTCTCAGGTTTTGCCTCAACAACTGGTTCGGGAGTTGGGATTGGAGCTGGAGCTGGAGCTGGCTCAGGCTCGCTGATTGGAGCTGGCTCAGAAGTTCCGTTGGTTGGCTTCTGCTCGTCTCCTTGGCCTGAAACGTGAATGAGAATCAATTAATTATTGTGATATTTGTGACAAATACAAAAACAGCTAATGCCAAGGCCCTTAACCCTGAACAAAGACCTATGTCCGTGTTTTTAGGCGCCTTAGGTCATGATGGTCGTGATCATGCACTAAACCAAACTAAAGTAAAAAGGAGATACGTGATTTTGACCAACGCAAATTTTTCACCATTTTATTTTTAACCCACGTCCAGCAGTGCTCGTTAGAAGCCAGAGTGGTTCATTAAAATTAATGCCTCTTAAAAATGCGAAGAAACTAAAAAATGCATAATCTATCTTATCTATAAATCTATAAAAGAAACTGACAGACTGATTCACTGACTGATCAATAAAAGTTTATATGAAATTTGATGATCAAATTTAAAGTTAGAAATCAAAAAAATTACGTATGTGCTCAAGGTTTGAAACAAAAGTTTACTGTAAAGGGGGTAAAATAGGGGATGAAAATTCTGAATCTAATTCCAAAGTCAACGCGGACGAAGTCGCGCGCGCAATCTAGTATGTATTAATATAAGGTATAAAAGCTTGGGATATACTAAGACGAAATGGGGGTTATTAGACTCGTCGTTGTAAACAACTTTTTTATTATGAGCACAACTCTGACATTGCGATAAAAATCAGTTGTTTCATACATTGGGCAATTTATTACTTTCGAATTATTTTTTTACGAGTTGTGTATATAGTAAATACTAAATAAAGCATAATACAGCCTCCCCATAAAAAGTGGATTTAGCAAAACTGACTTTTAATGTGAGTGGGTTAAAAAAATTTGCTATACAATTCTCCATTCATCACCAACACCATGGTAATTTAAAATTAAACCAGATATTGTGTTTGGCTTGATAAGATTTATTACGGCATGCCCAAATGCGTGAGCTTAGCAGTGGGCGGTTAGAAGTAGTCCAACGGGTCTTGGCCATTTATCTCTATGGTTTTAGCTCCATTGTAGTAAACATTGTAAATTTACTTTACGTTTAATTAGAATATTTAGTTTTTTAGGCACTCATTATTTTGAGACATTTGATGTTTCGTCCCAATAGCCATGTAATTAACGAACTGGCCCATTGCACTGTGCTCTGTAATAAAATTACAGGACTAACAAGACTCATCTTCGCATGTCCCGAAATAGAGGTCAATACGCTATACATATAAGTATATCTTTTCAAAAATGTTGACAAACTGCGCTGCGTTTCGACTCTGCATTAGATAGGTTTCGCTCGTCAACTAAAGGGTTAAACCCTTGAGACATTTTCAGATGCTTGATTACGTCAGTGTACAATCGAGTTACGTGGTACCCACTAAAACTCCACCGGATGGCCTTCCTTAGTACTTATCGGAAGCTTAAATAGAACTCACCGATACCCTCAGTACCGGCTTTCGGCTCCTTTCAGGAGTGCCGAAAAACCACATCTGTCTATGAAAACATGGGCCACCTAAAGTTGTTAACTTCTATGGACTCTTTAAATGGTTTCTCAGAGTCCCAACACCAACTGTCCAAAGCCTACCCCTATTAGCAAGCTCTTATTACAGGCAGGGGATACCGATGCTGTATTCTTTTGGCTCGGCATAAACTCGCAAGTTAATCATAAATTTGAAATTATTAGTATAATGTGCAAGCAAGATATGAACTGACCGATGACATTAGTAGCCGGTTGGGGCGGCGCCAGACGCCTACCACGCGGGGGCTCTGGGTCTCCACCGAAAATGTCCGTATGCCCGCCGCCAGGAGGGCGGAGTACCCGCGACGACAGTCGCGATCCGTCTCCGGAGAGACCCACGTTGAACGAGGTGGAAGTCATTCTTGCAATCTTGATGCCGGTTCTAAACTTGTTAGTATCTGAAATTAAAGAGAATGGTCTTGTAGCATATCTACATAAACATCATTAAAAGAGTTTCTATTTATCTATCTACCATTTAGACTGAGGGTGTTTATCATTTTCGACAACATTTGTAACCGAGCCCAGAAAACTTATTTAACATTCCTCATTAAGATATTATCTCCCAGCTCAATAAAAATGTATGAGGGCATTTATTTCCCCCCTAAACAACATGCCTAATTGGCAATATCCTATACACGTTCAAGAACCTTAAACTAAATGGCAATATGCCCAGTTCTCTAACAGACCTAACGTTGAATCATCCTAATATAGGAGGTCGATAAAGCCTTCATCTAGGAAAGTTTTTGGTGTTCTGCCAAAGTTGCCTAATCGATCTGTTACGTAAGATACCTAGAATCTAGGAGATAGGTATAGTTGTTTGTGCTGACTGGGTCAGAATTCTGATCGTCGCACTGGAAACAACTAAATGAGAGTAGTCGTATCGAAGTTTGGATTAAGAAACACGGGTGGAATAACAAATAGTTAAGGTTTTGCGTACAAGTAATGAAAAGTGAATTTTATGAGTAATCCGACACAAAGTAACGTTCAGTTACAATAACATTCACGGTAATATATGACTTTGATTATTATTATTATAGCATACTTCATCCACACCTATTCAGCTTTTGCTACAATTTTCCTCTGTATGACTAAGACAATAGTTTTATTACTCCAGACAGACAATGGGTAATCAGTAACCTAGATGGCTAGAAAGCTCATTAACATCACGACAATAGTTTGCGTTCGCACATCCTCTTGCAAATATTAATATAAATCGAGATGTGTGTCATCGTGTCATTTTATTAATATGGAATGTTCAAACCTTGAAATCTGAATATTTAAGTCTAATTCTCTTTGCATAATGAAAGTGAAACATACGAGGCATAAAAAAATCCCATTCTTTCATGTAAAAAATTAACAACAGATGTACTGTTAATTTTGTCACTATAACAATATACAAACAAACATTGTGGCAGCTGTAACACAGGGTTACCTAGTAGAGTTACGAACGAGAATCCAAATAAATTTTATTTGTATATTAAATTGGTTTTTACTACGAAGAAATTGGTAAAAATAAATTTGGTGATATTGTAATGTTACATATTATGCAATAGATTGAATTGAAACAATGTACAATTTTACTATAGTGCTTCATTTACAAGAGTTTAGTAAAGTCGCAGCGGTGGCGCGGCGGGGGATTTTGAACCTAAGTCAAACCGGGAAAAGCTGAATCTTCCACGCTGCTAGTGCGCGTCCTTTCTTCCCGCGGGAGATGGATTTTGAAACATTTTATAAAATTGCTTTATACATATATTGTGACATAATAAATAGAAAAATATAAGCTCCTCAGTTGCTCTTTTGGAATAAAATTAATTCTCGGTAGAGACAATCTTGTAAGTTGTAGTAGGTATTAATACTAAATCCAGTTTTATAGTCGGCAGAAACGAATAATATAAGTACGTACAAAGTCATTCATTTTAGTTTAATTTGTCACAATTACATACGGCTAGCTTACGGTAATTCATACGGTTAGCTCATTTGGTAATACGAGTTTATCTGGTTCAAGGGTATTAGGGCGTGGGTTCGATTTCTACCCTGGACAAACATTTGTCACGATAAATATTTGCTCTGAGTATTCTGTTTTTATTATAAGTACATCGTCACCTTCTAAGTGCTAAATTGTTGAGCTTAATTTTTGTGCTATTCTAAGTAAACTTTCATTAAATGATTTATTTATAATTCCAGAATATTCTGTTAAAAACTCACTCGGTCCCCAAGCCTCGTGTTTAAATATAAATAAATAAATAAAATACATAATAATAAAAGCTGTTTTAACTAATTACTTCCAATTTCATGAGTGAATAATTATAATTTCGCAATTAACAAATCGATTATTGAAACGGAATTGTTTGTTTAATCGATTTCATGAGAGTTAATTGACAATGATATTTCTCACCACCTGTAATAATATTTACAGTATTCGGTGTAAGATTGCATAACAAAGACAATTCTGGCCTGGTATTGACTATTTAATTCGAGTCCCATCTCTATTATTCCTTTCTTTCGTGAAACAGCTAAGTTCGATAAACTCGCGACCTCGAAGATCTTTCCAGAAAAATACCCCACTCATTTGTTTAACATTTATCATTTCACTCCAAAGAAGCTAGACATTCATTTGGAATAGTGGGACCGCATCCATGGAGCTCTTTAGGGATCTACAAATACTGCCTTCACTGTGTGAACTCATTTACAAAGTAGCCTAGATCACCACAGCACATTAGGTATTCACAACAATAAAGACCAATTCGTAACGTTCTCGACCAAAACGGAGGACGGTGTACATTCTGTGGCTCGTCGTCTATAATTACAGGCTTCCGTCCGGATGCCGCGTGCTTCAGAACCAAGCTGAGATCTTGGCTAAGCAAGAGATCTTGTTTTACAAGTTTGACATTGATTTAATTCTTTATCCTTTTGTGTTATCAATAAAATATTGTTTTGTTTAGTAAATATAGATATGTGGATGTCTACTAAAATTCGACTTGTGCATCACCAAACCGTAATGGAAAGATCCAATAGAACGAATGGAAACAGGTTATTGTTTTTAGACAACTAGTTGAGACAAGACCTCAGACTAGTCTAGGACATTCCGTAGAAAGATGCACGGGGATAATAGTGGCGTTTCTTAGACTGGACTGGACTGACGTTCAGACTTATTTGTATAAAATTATATAAATATATATATATAAATTTATGTAAAAAAAAAACAATACAACATACACTAATACGAGTTAGTTTAGGTTTTTTTTAAATACTTAATAGTGTTACAGCGTCTTCCGTCTATTTTTAATCTGTATCGTGTTTTCCTTTCTTGGTTGCTTGGAAGAGATCGCTCTTAGGGATAAGGCCGCCACTTGTGGCGCTAGCTCATAAGATTATTTTGTTTTCTGTACTTTATTTTTTATTTTTGGTGTGTACAATTAAGAGTTTCTATCTATGTGTAACAATAAAGATACATTTAATTTTATTTACTAGAATTTATAACAGAAGCGGCGGTGGCACGTCAGGGCATTTTGAACCTAAGCAAAACTGAAAAGAGGTGAATCTTCCACGCCGGCCCCTAGCACGCCCGTGTGTCTCCCCTATTTCGGCGAGCAATGGACTTCGAAACATTTTACTACAATATTATAATGGACTTTGAAACCTTTTACTACAATATTATAAAATAAATTTATATATTGTGACGCAATGAATAGAAATATCCTAACTCTTCACAAGCTTCTTCCAAACTTCGGTAGAGAAATCTTGTAGTACGCGTAAATTTTAGTACTTATAGTAAAGTTTGTACAGTCTTTTTTCTTTGTTAGCATTTCCTACCGGACCACAATAGTTTGCATTATCATTTATCATGTACTATAAAAAGATTTCCTATATCATCAATCAATCTTATTCGTCATATAAAATAGATAAGCGAGGGCATTTCACATAGTGTGATCAAAATAATAATTATGTATACACTATTGTTTGACTGCCCTGTTAGCTCACTGCGCTGTGTGAAATTTCCTACGATTTTTATTTATTTGTCCATGCGTCACAATATCGAAATTATCTGATGATTATCAAATCATGGTCAAGTCCAGTTACGAATTTCATATCTCCTTGAGATTAAGGCGTCGTTTACCTGAAAAAAATCATCCAGGTATCTTATGTATGGAAGAGTTAAAGCGTAATTTATAAATATTATGGGTTAGTTAAAAATTGTCAGCCTTACCGTGTAAACGTTGAAAAATTCCATTTTTGAAAGCTATCAATTTAAAACTACATGTCTACAAGATTGCAGGTAGTCTGGTCATTTTATAGTCGCTACATATTATAAAACAAAGTTGTCCGCCGCGTCTGTCTGTTCGCGATAAACTTAAAAACTACTGAACGTATTATCATTACGAGTTTCACCAATAGATAGAGTGATTCATGAGGAAGGTTCAGGTATATAATCGGTTGAAATATGATAATTGTTTCGGAAAAAGTGTAGCTTTCTGGAAGCTTTCATCGAAAAGGCTGTCTAATCCTTTTGAAATATAATAAAACAATGCATGGTGGGATATTCCTCTTTTATAGATCTACAAAAAAAGTCCGCGGTGGCATATATCTACTTTTATACGTATGCGTAACGCGTGCGAAGCCGGGGCGGGTCGCTAGTTAAAAATAAATTTAGATAAAGCCAGTCTCCAGCTATAAATAATTGATGTCTAGTCGTGTCAAATAAATGAAAGTCTGACGTCTGAATTTAGAGTAATTGTGAAAGGAAATTCTTTGTTCCTCTCAGACTAATCATAGCGAATCTACTAGAAAATCTTTCTAGGAAACGAGATACGATTAATCATATTTCGATACGAATAAAAATCGAGGTAGGTACAATCTACATTCTACAGGTATTATGAACAGTATCGAATACGAAAGTCATTGCTCTTTAATTCGCTGCGCTGAAAAGCTAATTTGTATGTAACATTATGTTAGCTTGATCAGTTTTTGATTACCGTAATATTAACCCTAGGTCGGTCGCATGGGGTCTTTGAAAGCACGGGGTCCAGAAAAATTGATATATTTTGTTTAACAGTAAAGGTACAAACTTCTGTTTTATAGTAGCTTCCTAAATAATACTGAAGTTCAAAATAGTGCAGTTACCACTCAGTTAGCGCGCTGCACTTGCGCTAGATAGACGTTTGTTTTGCGCAAGGGCTTTAAAAGACCCCATGCGACTGATCGTGTAACTTTTTTTGGTCGAAGGCAATCACTTGTTTATGAAATAAATAGCCGAAAATGGATCGTTCCAAAGAAAAGCAAATTATCCGATGGCTTGAAGAAGCGTCTGAAGATAATCTGGATGATTAGATTGATGAAGGTGATAGTGAGCACTCCAATTATAATCCCGATGTGCTGGAAGAAAGTCCTCATGAAACCGATTCTGAGGAAGACGGCATATCGGATCTTGAACCGCCTGAAGAACTAAATTCAGACGATGATGACGAAGAGAATGTTCTAATCGCACATATAAGAATATCGAACTATTATGTTGTTCATCGGAAACTACGCAATGGTAATACTGAAACCATAATATATCGCTGGAAGAAAACTTCTCCCAATGCTTCAGTTCGAACACGACAGCATAATATTATATCGTATTTGCCGGGTTCACGAATGTAGCTTGTGATATCAATACCCCTTTCGAGGGTTGGACTTTATATTTTCCCATAGATGTACTGAATACTATTGTACAATCCACAAACGAAAAAATTTGGACTCTTCAGGACAAATATGAAAGGTTACGAGATTCACAACCGACAAACATACCAGAGATAAGAGCACTGCTGAGGCTATTATACCTGATTGGTACACAAAAGTCTTTCCATTTGAAAATTGAAGAGGTGTTCCCAGCTGATGGGATTGGTATGGACATAGCAAGGGCGGTAATCTCAGTTCAGAGATTTAGATTTCTTTTGCGCTGTTTGAGATTTGACAGCTAAATGATGTGTAAAATTTAACCACTTATTTTGATAATTGTATGTTTTTTTTTTGTGATCTCATTAAAATAAGTATTTGTTTTGCTAGTTAATGTTAATTTCAGAAAGAAAATATTATAGTTATTGATTTTATTTCGGTTTAAACTAAAGTTGCCAAAAATGAGCCAAAAATGTTTTAGTTTAGTGTTATTAAGACTGATTAAAACTAACAAAGATTTAAAAGATTATTATATATTTATTTTAAATTACACCTTATAACCTTTTTATTCAATAAATAAAAATTAAGAATATACAAAAGAATCATATAAAAAACTTAAAAATATAACAGGGCTTTCAAAGACCCCATGCGACCGACGCAGTTACAATAATTAGCGCGACCGACCTAGGGTTAATTGATATTTTGTAGGTTTAAAGTTTACGAGATGCAAAATCTGATTTTTTTTAAATATAAAAGTAATAAGACGAACGCGGCCTCCTGATGGTAAGGGGTACACAGAACTTTAAGTAGCAAAGCATAGGGTATCGCTGCTTTGGTGCTCATTAATTTGATACTTCCGACGGTTTCGCTAGTTGAACGCTGCATTAACCGTTAGATGCCTGGCGACAGATTTTTTAACTTGAGAGTGGTAGCTAGTCGAGTACTAGAAAGTACCCTACTACCACGCTATGGTTTCCTCGCGATGTTTTCCTTAACCGGGAGGGTTATGCAGGTTAATCTACTACGCTATAACTACTTAATAAACAGTATACGAGCTATTAAGCTCATTTGAGGCAGTGATCACAAAACTAAAAGCTCTATGCAGTGAAATAACTCTTTCAAATGGTCCGATTTCACTGCATAAAGGCTGTTTTACACGGCATTGGTCATCAATACCCCCTTATTGGGTTTAATGTCTCCTTATTTAAACGCAAATGATGCTTATTCAGTTGCATCAAGGTCGATAATCGTGAGTTGAGGCCATTTAAGGTTCAAAGGCGTCATTTGATACAGAAACAATGAGCGCAGTAAGGAAATTGCAGAGTAGCCTACTTTAACTGACTGTACGCATATATTCTGCAAGCTAGGGTTGATATATTGTGAAATGGACTTTAATATTGAACAAATACATACTTTTCAATCCATACTAAACACGGACAAGTGCGAGTCAGACTCGCCCACCGAGGGTTCCGTACAAATAGCAGGTATAAAATAGTTCGGGAATCGAGTGTTGAAGTTAATGGTTTTGATTGATCCTATTCTTTTGAGATTAAAATAAAAATGTAGTCTTCGGATTTTTTCCTTTATATGTACTATAAGACAATGCTTCTTGTCAAATTTCATAGTTCTAGGTCAACGGGAAATACCCTATAGGTTTTGATTCCTTGCGAGTGTCGAAATATGCTGTTTTTTGCGACATGAAGGGCTGTAACTTATTTTTACGATAACTGAGAAGTTTGATTATTTTTTCACAGCTGTAAGTGTCTACAGATCTGCTTAAATATGGTTTTAATTTTAACTCGATACCTCCACGCGTTCCAGAGTTAAAAGGGCTTGACAGACGGAGAACAAAGTGGTCCTATAAGGGTTCCGTTTATTTCCTTTTGAGGTACGGAACTCAAAAAAACAATAAGATGCTATTTTTGCAAAAACTATACTTTACATCAAATATTATTTTGTTTTTGTCACAAGAAATTGGTAAAAGTATTGGTAGATCGTTATCTAATCGGTTCTCGTAATTTGAGGATTACTGCACTTCCACGAAGAATTTAAAGTTATGGATAAGTTTGATAACAATATATCTAATGTTAAATATATCGCGATCTATCGTTTTAGCCTAAAATGCATTTTACAAGTCCCATAAAGCAACAATTTGCCAAGCATTTTGCGCATTTCGTACGAGGATAGGTGATTATGCAACATTGGACTATGTGATGATAAATTAAGAAGGATTGAACTACTTCTTCTTCTTTATTTTGTAACGGATTTGTCTCTATTTGCTTGTTTTTGTTTTACAGAATAAAAACTTTCTTCGTCTTTGGCATCTGATTCGGTCCTGTGCGAATCTAACTCCGGAGGGTTACCATGAGCTCATATTGCCATTCAAATAGGTTATCACGAAAATGTTACACAATTGCAAACTTTTTTTATAGTTGGCAATCAAATAGGTTATCACGAAAATGTTACACAATTGCTAACTTTTTTTATGGTCGGCAAGCTAGGTGGTTGACCACAGCTCACGTAATGTTATGTAACGGTGTGGTGGAAAGATGGTAAAGCACACCTATCCTCTCAAGTGAGGCTGCCGGAACACACCGTTACAAGCCTATTGTTACAATTCACTCGTAGTATGGGCAATTGGTATATAGATAAGAACCCACGGTACCCCTAGGTTTGACTCGCAATGGAGACGACCAATTGCCCATACTACGAGTGAATTGTAACAATAGGCTTGTCATAAGGAGTGGCTCCTTATGCGGGCCACTATGGATGCAAAATGTAAGCTATTTGTTTATGCTAAGTTGAATGTTTGCTTTAGTGAGACAATGTGAAAAAACACATGCGATGATAGCTCAGTGGTAAGCGCGGTCGGTTCGCATGCCGAAGGGCGTGGGTTCAAACCCCCAACAATGAGCTTGAGCTGCCGGTGAAGGAAAACATCGTGAGGAAACCATAGCGTGGTGGTAGGGTACTTTCTAGTACTCGGCTGGCTAGCTACCACCCTCAAGTTGAAAATCTGCCGCCAAGCATCTAACGGTGTGTTCCGGCAGCCTCACTTGAGAGCCATTTCTATTCCAGGCTAGGTGTGCTTTACCATCTTCGACCACACCGTCACTTAACATCAGGTAAGTTGTGGTCAAACACCTAGCCTGTCAGACATAAAAAAAAAAAAAAAAAAAAAAAAGGCTTACATTTGACCGCTATTTCACCTCATATTAAGTACTCATATGGTCGAAGATGGAGCACGCATACAAACAACACGCACATAAAAACATATAAACACAACACATTTATGTACATACATATAACCTTAAATACGTATATATAACCTTAAATACGTATATCAACTATTTTAATTACATCGTGGATTCGATTCCGAACCACGACAAACACTTTGTGGTATAAACAAATATTTGTTCTGATCTGGATGTTCTACAGAACTAGTATTATTTACAAAAAAAAACCAGCCAAGTGCGAGTCGGACTCGCGCACGAAGGGTTCCGTGACATTATCAATGAGAAAGGCAAAAAAAAATTGCGTTTGCTGTATGGAAGCCTTTAATATATATTTTATTTTGTTTTTAGTATTTGTTGTTATAGCGGCAACAGAAATACATAATTTTTTGAAAAATTTAACTGTCTAGCTATCGCGGTTCTTGAGATACAGCCTGGTGACAGACAGACGGACGGACAGACAGACATCGAAGTCTTAGTAATAGGGTCCCATTTTTACCCTTTGGGTACGGAACCCTAAAACAGTAATTTAAGTATTCTATCAGCCATCTGACTTCCATAGTACCTACAAGCTTTGCTTAGTTTGTGGTCAGATGGCGCTGTGTGTATTGTTCTACGATATATATTTTTTTAATTATCAAATAAAGATCATAATCATTACCACCCTCAGGTTGAAAACCTGCCGTCAAGCACCTATCGGTGTATTCCGGCAGACTCACTTGAGAGCCAGTTCCATTCCAGGTTAGGTGTGTCCATTTTCAACTACACCGTCACTTAAGATCAGATGAGCTATGGTCAAAATGGTCTTGTCAGCGTGAGAGTTGTGTGTCAAAACACACCGTTAGGAGCTTGGCAGCAGATTTTAGTTTTAACGCGTCTATAAAATGTAATAATAATCTCGTAAAGGCAAACTGTTTACCTGGCTAGGGTAAAAGGTAGGAAGGCTCTGCAAAAAAATATGTGAATTACGGCTCGGCTAGATAATAGTTGAACATGCTATGGGACTGCAGCTGGTCATAGACTTATGGTTGTGAGCCTTACACAAGATATTTTATCGCGTGTCCGTTATTGAAACTGGGTGTCTTTAAGTGCGAGTGTATTTGTTAAATCGGAGAAGCGTACTCAGTCTATCGTACACAGCACAATCAAAAGCTGATCGTAAGACAAAATGGCGGTCGAACGTATGTAAGCTATATTTTAAACTTAACCTTTAGATACAACACAAATGTAGATAAGGTTAAGCTCTTTTGTCTAATCTAAGTAATGATGAGTCGTAATTTATACTGATGTATTTCATTTATCGACATTAAAAATTATGTATAATTTATCCATCATTCTACTTTAACGTGAAACAAAAACAAATATACCCACATTATTATATGAACAGGTATTAAAGTTGTGAAAGACATCAAATTGGAGGCTTCATCAAAATTCGACGGTTAAGTCTCTGAATCATGCAAGTTCAATCACCTTTACGTATCTATGATACCAAATCGTTTTGTGACGTACAATGCAAAATCCTTTAACTAAATTACAAAGAATAACGACCACCCTTGATAGCTGGGGCCAGACAGACACCATATATATGTACCTATGTACGTACACTGGACTTTATAGTATGCGCCAAATTTTTGGGCCGCTTTATTCAAATACAAATATTTTATTGAAAACACCAAAGTTACAGGTCAATAGTTTGTTATAGATTGCGTCACACTTAGCAATAGCCAATGCAGTAGGTTCAACAAAAAAAATCAGCTGTCATCTCGAGATAGGACCTGTTCAACCGTTTGAAAATTGACAGCCTTTTCCAGTTGATAGATGGATTTAGGCATCATTCACAGGTCGCTTTTGAGTTAACGAACACGAACTTCTTAGCATACCGGGTACATCGCGTTGTAATGACAGGAACCCAGTATCTAAGTCTAAGTATTTAAATACGTATTAATGCTCACCTTCACTGCCCGTGTTCCCATCCCAGCCCAACCATAATTTGATATGATTCTACCAACGCCGCTTTGGATACTCTTTCCAACAGTTAATTTATAGATATCTTGGTAGGCTGAGGTCTTTTAGTAGATTACAGAGATTTGGCTGGAATTCCTTTCGCTCCCACTTCTACTGTACATAAATTGGCTATATAACCATTTATGGTAAACTCATTTGTAAGGTCACAATATCTATTTTGCTTTATCGTCTTTAAGGTAATTTGTTTCCCCATGGTACAGTAAGTTTTACAAGTACTAAACGTTTGTTTTCTTGAAAAAAGTAATATGTCTGGTTTGGATGACGAAAGAGCCAAGTATTAGTACCAAACATTACTGTGTTCCGGTTTAAAAGGTACTGCAGCTAGCGAAATTACAGGGATGTTGAGACTAACCATCGAAAGACTCAAAGTAATGAGCACCAAAGCAGCAATGCCCTAGACTTTTTTTTTCTACTTTTTAATTAAAGTTCTGTGTATCGGACCATCGGGAGAGCGTCTAGAACAAAAAAACTTATAATGTTTGGTATTCTGTTACTTGTGTCGGATTTTTTTAATGTATACTTGTAAATAGAGGAACATCATTATAAACGCCACTGCCTCACCCCCTCAATACTCATCGTATAGATCGGCCAAGAAATTTGGCACGCACTATAGTAGGTAAGCGGGCGCCTAAACACGCAGTCAGCACGCTATGTAGATACTAGGAAATTCCAAGCATATTATATGACATGACATTATATGACATATTATATTATTATATGACACGCTAGGTTACGAATATTTGAAGGCAAGGCACAAGATTAATATATCTTTCGGGTATGAATACTGAGATTGATGCCCCATAATGCCTTGTCTTAATTTTCATCTACATCTAATAACCGAAAATGTAAAAAAAAAATTACCAATTGAATAGAAAATTGTAATTCATATTCTAGGAAATGTACCTATTGATGTTTTTGCACGGTTTCAGTGTCGGTCTCAAAAGTTGTTTGCAATGAAGTTGCCCCTTTTGGTATTGCACTACGGTTTTGAATAACCCTGTGCAGTTTCTTATCCTACAATTACTTGCCTTGATAAACATGTAACCAAGTGGGTGAATTCTTCCTGTGGTTACGAAATCAGGTAATATAATTATTATTTTTCGATTAGTGACAAATTCAATCACTAAGCAAAATATAGACAGTCATTAAAATAGCGAAGCTAGTTTGTCTAGTCATATAATAAGACTGACGGTGACTAAAATGGGGTTTTGACATGAGTATTGTCGGGGTAATTACAGCAAATTATACCTTCGAGGGTGTAATGCCCTATGCATGATGGGGTGGCGGAGCAATTTTATCATAAAATATTTTCTTTTGTAATGAGTTGGTAGGTTTGAATGAAATGGAAAACTAAATTCAACATGACAGCTTACCTAGGTTGTATAATTAGCATTGGTACACATAAAGACCTGAATTTTTACTATATCACTAATCAATTAAATATTTTGTGTGTCTATCATATGTTTTGTTAGATAGATAGAAATTCTTTGTTGTGCACACCAAATATAGAAAAAGAGTACAGAAAACAAAATAATCTTATGAGCTAGTGCCACAAATGGTAAGTTGATGTATGTAATATAATATTATAAGAATACATATCTTTACAAAATAGTATGTAAGTATTCTATCAATTCTTGAGTGGTACTACCTACTTGTAAAAATGGTGTTATCAATAAAATATTTGTTTGTCTGTATTATCTGTAGGTACTAGTATTATTTATTATCTGTAACAAAATTATACAAAAAAATATTTTACTAGAACCATTTTTTTCATGGTTGACAAGCTAGGTGATTGACCACAGCTCACCTCATATTCAAGTGACGGTGTGGTCAAAGATGGTAAAGCACACCTAGCCTGGAATCGGTATGAAGTGTTTTGGTTGTTTATCATATTACTATGACGAGTGTGCCCAAGAACTACATGACCTAATCTTGCCATCGCCGTTTTACAACACAACGACCAGACGCTCGATCAAGACACCCTCTTACAGTTGAAATTCCGTATAAACGTGCAAAACGTTTTCAAACCATGTTTCTTGTAAGAACTGCTGATGTGTGGAACTTATTGCCAGCGTCTGTGTTTCCAACTAAGTACAACCCGGGGTTGTTCAAGAAAAACGTGAATAGGCATTTTCTAGGTCAGCGTGCTCCATCTTCGGCCACATCGTCAGGTGAAATCATGGCCAAACAATAATTTAACTGGCTTTCAAGTTAGGCTTCCGAAACACTGTCAAGTGCTTGGCGGTAGATTTTCCCTACCACCATGCTATGGTTTCCTCACAATATTTTTCTTTTACCGGCAGCACAAGCTTCAATCTCATAACAACAAAATTAAATATTGACACACCCTTCTGTTAGAGGAAAAACTACTCAGCATGATTAGTCACAGGTATTTTAATAATTTCAGGAATGTGTAACAAGGAAAGATATGAAGTCACCAAAATAAACAGGACAGGATAAAGAAGTATCTGTTATACTTGGGGGCACAGCAGTATTGATGACTCAGAGTTTATGTTGACTGGAATGGTTCATGGCCAAACAAATCGCTAACTAAGAATAAAAAGAAAATTTGCAGATGTTGGTACTAAGATGTTGAAGTAGTCAACATGGTTTCAGAATAAATATAATCAGCAAAATGTCTACATTTCAAAGCACTTAAGAAAATGTGTTAATCTTCATAATACTTCTGAGGGAACTAATTGTTCTTGAAAGATGATGAAAATGTTTTTTTTTTTTTTTGATAGAATGCAATCTTAAAAAACCCCTGAAATATGTTTTCTGTGTAAATGTTATTATAAAACATAATAATTAAACTACTCAATATTATGCACAATACTTCATTTAACGGTTGTTGCTTTTTTTTAAATCAACAGTTTTGATTTGACATTTATTATCTACTAGCTGCGCCTCGCGGTTTTACCCACGTGGTGATGGATGATGATGATGAAAAGTATCATATGTTTTATTCCAGGGCTTAAAGTATCTACATGCAAAATTTGATCCAGATCCGTTCAGCCGTTCTGGCGTGATTGAGTAAAACATCTATACATCCATCCAAACTTTCACATTTATAATATTAGTGGGATTTTCCGTTAAATGCACAACGACGCATTACTGTCATATTTTTGCTTCGCTAAACGCGACTCTATGTACTGCAATATAAGTTTAGTAATCAACAGAGCTATTAAAACACTCACATTAGCGCCTCAATAAGCATAAAGAAAATTTGCAGTTGCAAATATTTTAATGATAAGTAATGAGACAAACAACTGCTGGAAAGAGATAACGCCTGTCTATGACCATTGCAGTAGTCCTTAATACTTTGTGTAACAAAACAAAGTCCAGGGCATTGCTGCTTCTGTACTTATTATAAATTATACTTAGTTACAGTTATTCAATAAATATAGAAACACTGAAAAGTTACCAGTTGATAAATTTAATCATTTAATTACCTAGTTGTTTATCAGCCAACAGGCAGTTCATTGTGCTTTCACTGATAACAAATACAGCAGATATAGGAGACCTTATCAAAATTAGGTCATGCAAGTTATCTATTCATACTTTTAACCATGATTACTAACAGGTGGTTAGTAGGAAATGGTAATAAATTACAAGTGATTAGGTGACTACGTAGATGCACAACCACTAATCAGATGATTAACAGGAAGTGGCTGTACAATAATTTTCTTTTAATGTGAATGCGTTCACCTTTGTAAGCATCACATGGTTGATATTAAAAGTGAAATACAAATGTCTAAATCTTCATACACTCAATTCTGACCTTGTAAAGGAACTACTATATACCTATATACTATACTATCCTACTAATATTATAAAGGCGAAAGTTTGTGAGTGTGTAAGAGTGTTTTGTATGTTTGATACTTCTTCACACTCGAACGGCTGGGCCAATTTTAATGAAATTTGGTATGGAGGTAGCTGGATTAACATATAAGCTACTTTTTTCCCGAAAAAATGTAGCGAGTAACACCGCGGGGCGCAACTAGTAAACTATATGCACTAAAATATGATTAAATATTGGCCAATCTAATTTATATTTATAGAACAGCATATAATTTATATTTAATGATATCTTTTTGTTTTTACTATTGACATTGATTTGTTTTATATATTATTGTTTGCGAGGTATCTATCGATCTATCTAATCTAATACCTTTAAACGAGCAATTCTTGTATATATGTATATATATATCTATATATAATATAATCTGAAACTCGGAAACGGCTCCAACGATTTTCATTAAATTTTGTATCCAGGGGGTTTCGGGGGCGAAAAATCGATCTAGCTAGGTTTAATTTTCAGAAAACGTCGTTTTATCCGTGTTTACACTCGAGCAAAGCTCGGTCATCCAGGTACTATAATTTATATAATAAATGTAACGATTTACAGAACTATTATGTAGATATGTATACAATTTCAGTTATTTTTGGTTCACATAACACCAATGTAAATTGTAATCCTAATAATGCCCTTCACTTTACAAGCAATCAATTCAGTTTTTTTTTATATTTAACTGTAATGAGTTAAGCGCTCTTCTGATGGTAAGAGATAATGCATGACAATAACCATTAATTAGCAGCACTGAAGTAAGGCGTTAAAACTTTAGTATGCCCATTATAATGCATTATATAACTTGATATAAAGCTGTATATCGCAATCTATTGTTTGGGTCCTCGCGAATCACTACGTAATCAATTTAAAGATTTTAAGATATTAACGTTACCGTCACAGTACATTTACGAAAACATTATGTTTGTCCGGAAAAATTTAAATTCGTTTGAAATTAATAGTAGCCGCCATAACTTAAATACAAGAAATAAAGATAAAATTGTGACACCTAGATTCAGGTTATCTAAAGCTTATAAGTATTTTCTCGGGAATTGCGTTAGATTCTATAATAAAATCCCACTTGAGGTAACTTAAATGTCCTATAATAAATTCAAAGATTTTATAAAGCAGAGGTTAATTGACAAAGCCTACTATAAGGTGGCTCATTACGTGGAAGACAGGAATATATGGTTGTTGTAGCTTCTCACTGCACTTGCATCTCCCTGGCTAAGTGACAATTGTAGTAAGCATAATGTATGTATTAATATTTATAACTGTAAATTGTAACCTAATATGAAAAGAAAGATCCACAAAAAAATGCCTTGTCGAGTTTCTTGCCGGAGTCTTCTCAATTGAAGTGTAATTACGAGCCGGTCGTAGATTCAAACATGTAACTTAACGTTCATAAGTGCCTAAACTGAATAAATTACTTTTGATTTTGATATGATTTAATTGAAGACCTGACATAAAGTTATGTCTCTATTTGTACAAAACAAGAGACAACTAATGATGCAGTATGTATCATGAGAAAGCTCTTACGACAGACATCTTTGGCAACTTAATCCACCCACAGCTAACATCCTTTTATGAGAAGGATATTGCATACTGTTATATAACTAATACACATTATACAGTTACTTGTGGAACTTTGTGTTCTACAACTTTAGTAAATGGCATAATCATGTCCTGTTAGTGTCAACACAAGTTATTGATTTATGTATAACTAGGCAACCATGCACAATACACCCCAAGCGGGACGTCAGTGCAGGACTTATCGCCCCCACGTGGAATAAGAATAAGAATAAGAATAGGCAACCATGGGATGATAAAACTCCATAAACTAGTAGTATAGACGGAAAGTATAACCTAAACTTAGAATTACCATTTATGAAAATCCGTTGAAGCATTCAAGATTATAATTATATTATATGGAAGATTCAAATATTATGTTTATAATATCTTTTTCGAAGCCTAGCCCAGATGTCTGGTAAAACAAAATATAAACCAAATTTTTCAGCCCTGACAGAGATGGAGGGATGAACTTGACTCCTGTATAAAATAATTGACTCAGGTTGCAAAAGATAGAGAAAGATGGAAGAAGCGAAGGGAGGGCTTTGCGCTGCAGTGGGACATTACAGACTGATAATTTTTTATATTTTGACCTTGATCATTAGAAGCTGTGTGGCATTGTAAAGTATGTTTTTTAAAGTCATTGGTGTTTTTATAAAAATAATAAGTATATCACAACATCTCCAGTCTGTTCTTAAAATGTACCTATAGTGTTTTCTATACTCGGTTGCCTGGCAGAGATCGCTCTTAGTGATAAGGTTGCCACTTGGGGCACTAGCTCGTGGGATTCTTTTGTTTTCTGTACTTTTTTTTCTATTTTTGGTATGTTTGGTGTACAATAAAGAGTTTCTATCTATTTATACTTAGGAAACGAAAATATAAAAAATTAGATTATTATAGAGAAGTACCAAGAATTTTAACCATTATGATCAAATCTAAATCAAGAATACACTCTATTATAGTTTTATTTAACAAATGCATCTTTAAACATAGGTAATGAGATTAAGTTAATCACTTACAAGATGACAATAAAGTTTGAAATATTAGCATACATAGTAAACCAGTCGAGACTCATCTGACATATTGAGAATATTGTTTGCCTTCTCATTGTCTATGACCTTCCACAATATATGAAGATCCCATTGTAGCGTGAAGATCAAGCCTAAATAGACACATATCAATAAAGTGGATCACTTGATCGGCTAACAGAAAATTTAAATTGTCTCATCCTCAATGTCAAATTATTTAATCATTTTGCCCAGTCTTTGATTATTTCTTTTGCTATGGTATCTTTATTCACGGTCATGGAATTGTATGAAATAAAACAGGAATGTAATTATAATTTTAAATGATGTTGGGTGAACAGATTCCAACATAACAGGTCTAAATACCCATAACATTATTCAGTGTTTATATTTGAATTGTTTATGGAGAATTTTTAGGTAGGTACCTATGTATGTAAAAAGAGAAATATGTTTTGGACATCACAAACAGCGCCATCTAGCGCTAAACTAAACAAAGCTATGGGAACCAATCTGATTTCATACTTTCTTTAAAGCTCAAGACAGAACAAAGCAATGTTTTGTACTTACATCTTCGACCACACCATCACTTAACATCAGGTGAGCTGTGGTCAACACCTAGCCATAAAAAAAAAACAAGTTTAGCATATGAGCAGGGCCACCAAGTGTTAAAACATTATACTTACCTACTTTAACTTTTAGCTACAATAGTAGGTTATGGTGTATGTTTATGTAACTAGGTGGTCTTGTATGTTAAGTTTATACAAAGAGCAACACAAAACCCGTCATAACTTTGCATCTCAGAATTAGTCATACAACAAAGACTATAAAATAGGTTTAAGCAATTTCATGTATTGAATGGTAGGAAGCTATAAAATCTTCCGTATATACCCTCAGAAAGGAAGTCGACAGCAACTAATCTGTGGAGAACATGTAGGTAGTAGATACATGTCTAGCTAGGATTACTTCCACAGACGACGGTAATACATACATAATTATATCACAATATAGCATCGGCAATAGTAATACCTAGATATCCAAGACACATAACTGTAAATCAAAATAAAATGGGCGCATACTGCGGTTCATCCATTCATGCGGCTAATCATAACGGCGGTTTGCGTCCTGCTCTAACGTTTTTATCCAAATCCGGGTAAATTCAATTCATCGCGGTTATACAAATACCTAGCGAAATGGAATTCTCACACCCTAAAGCCGGCCGAACTCGAGCCCCGTCCTACAACACACAAAGCACATTGACCCTAGCAAAATCTTGAAAAATAACGGCCTATTTCCGACAACGACATCTGCCACTGCGATATTAGAATACGGCGTAAAAGATTACTCACCGTAAGCTGGAAGCACCGGATGGCAGCTTCACAATTTCTTAGGCACTTAGAAAAGCGGGCGGAACCAATTTGTACAGTTAAGTATCTTTTATTCTGAAATTATTACGGATTACTCACCACCGCTCGCTTTTCTCCTTTTTGACTGAATGAAAAAAAAAGATGAAAATTTGTCGGAACTTATTGTCAGATTTGACAGATTCTACAAGTATTGCCAAAAGAGAAGAATTAATATTCTACCATTTTTTATGGATATGGTTTTACAGTTATTGATTACTGACGGCTGGAGACATTTGGGCGGTACATTGACTATGACTCCAGAACAGTTTACTCACCCTACATGAAAGAACTAAGAACAATGCTGGAGGCTTTAGTAGTTATCTTTTTCATTACTAAGCTTCAACTTGTTCGTAATGACTACTGCGGTGTCTTTTTAGTTTTAATTCATTACATAAAGACAGTGACATTTTTTAAAGTTTACATTGTCAACAGCTTTTAAAATTAGTCCTACAAAATATCCTTTATTATTTGAATATGAGGAGTCCCATACTATAAACCAATATTTAAACCAGTCTACTCTGTTCGCTTGTCGCAAATGCAATATTGTTATTAATAATAAATAAATGAAAACATTTTAATCATTATTAATATTGCTATTAGATATTAGTTATTTTAAAAAAAAACAATATAATCTTTTACTACTTCATGGATCTATGAAATAATAAATCGTGTTGGATGGCTCAGATAAATAGCTGATTGATATTTAAAAAATAATTTATACGTGATAATAACAGTCAGGATTAAAAATTGTCTTTAAGAAGTATAACTCAAGCAACGGAAGTACCACATTGTACTAATAAATATTGTTTTTATTTTTTATTTGCGTCATCATCTATATGGAGTTATTAAACATTCACGAAAGCCAAATTGTGGAACAATGATGAATTTTATATTGTTTCTGTCTCTTTTACTCCTTATGTTTTACAGTTGGACTTTTTTAAATCAAGGAGAAAGTTGATAGATTATATCAAGTTTTTTATTAGGAGATAGGAATGTTGTTTGTGATATTTTATCACAAAAGACACACTAGAAAAAAAATTGTCTTTTAAGTATATAATCTACTACTTTCGTAGTAAATTTTGTAATTATGGCAGCTTTGCATTTAGCATTGATCGAGAACTAGTTTTAACCAGATTTCTCATTCTCGTTCAAAACTTTGATTTCCCCTTTGTAGAAACTACTTTTTAATTTGGAAATAAACTAGCACTCAACATAGATACCACACCTAGAATTATTTACAACAAGATAGTAATGAGCACTCCTGCCTCCTGCATCGGCATGTTTCTGTTTTTACCTTAAACAAAAAGACTTCTCATCTTTCATCAAAGGTACTAATAAATTTTTGAACAGAATTAGTTATCGCTAGTGCTGAAATTAATAACGATTATTACTTACCGATGTTATTCGATTAGTGTTATGCTCATGAGTGTATTCAAACAGGTTAGCTTTGTAGTTTATTTCATAAACTAGCAGTACTGTGTTGATTTTGTTTTTACACTTTTGACGTGAATACGTCTTTGAATTTATTTCAATAGTAGGATGCCTCCTACTTCAGAAAACTGATGAATGAAATAGGAAGATCTGGTTTGGTATTGCAGCTACTTATCATTTATATCTAAAATGGAATCGCACCACTCGAAAGCTAAAAGATAAAAGAATTCGTTATGTTCAGTGAACCTGAAGCATGAAAATCAGAAAGAATCATATTTCCTGTTGCTGACCTAGAAAACTTTAATAATTTTATTTGTAAATTTACAAAATGTTCAATGAGTATCTTTTAACTACTTAAAATGTATTTTAAACTTCTTCACATGTAATTTGATGTAAGTAGAAATTGAACTCAAACCCAGCTCTCAGGTATTGTATTATCAACGATAGCAACTGAGGTATTGCATAGACCATTATAGGACTGGAAGGAAAACCTTCAAATCTTATCAAATAATTAAAGATCATGTTAATATTCTGTTTTATGAGGTCGTTTTTTTTTAAAATTCTGTTACCGCTGATGGTACGACCACGATGGTTCAAAATAATAATGTTATCTTCACTAGATTCATTATAAACTCTGTGGGTGCTTATTGATTTCATGATTTCATAATTTGACTTTAGCACAACACTATTTGAAAGAAAACGTCTTCTTTCGGATTGTTTAGTGTTTTCAGTGTAATTTAATTGCTCTAAAATGGAAACGGTAGCAGAAGAAACTCAAAAAGAAGGCATAGAAAATGCACAAGCAGAATCTAGTAGCGCTGTAAGTCTGTTATCAATACTTTTATCACCCGATATATAAATAGAATGCGATCGAATGTCGGTAGAACTTCGCTACTTTCGCGCAAATTTAAATGTGTAATAGCCAATATATGAAAAACAAAAAAATACAAAAAAATCTTTAGCTTCATGCACAACGAAATATATTAAAAATTGATTTATCTTGTAAAAAAAAAGAAATTATTTAACCTATAAGTTTATTGGCTTTTTGCCAAATTAATATGTTTACGTTATTTCCGTACAAAAGCACGTTTCAGGTGGTTTCATAATTTATTGATGAAGACAATTCACTATTCTTTTGGCTACATCAAGCCACTGTCCTTGAAAATAAGACATAACAATGTTAAGTATTCATGACATTCAGCAATATGTTAGGGTTTACCTATCACACCTTTTTAGGACACAAATGATATGTGGGAGTCAAATTTCCTACTCGAATGTTAAAAGATAGTATGATGTTACCATGGACACGGAAACTGTATATTTCTGTAGTAATTTATGAGATTTGTGACCTCATGTCTTATCAACTTGTTGCATTTTAATTTATATTGACAAACCAATACCATACAGTAATTCAGATTTCTGTGAGGTAATCATCATCAAAACAAAAAATAATCTCCTCGTGGATAACAGTGGGTCATGTAGTGGCAGTGGGGCTGAATAGCCATGAATAGTGATATGGTGAAACATAGAGTCAAAATGTTTGGCACATACACAAGGAAATTCCATTATGTATGGATAGTAGTGTGCCATCTTTCTACTTGTAAAAAAGGGGATGGAAGTACAAGGTTGTACAGTTCAGTAGCACATTTACCGAAAGAATCCTGTAGAAAATTTACAGATTCGCTACTTTCCCGTGGTGTTCAAGACTTAAAAGTTTTTTTTCTACCAACTTATTATCACCAATAAGTCAAACAACATGCCACTCTATCGAATCAAGAACTTGAAGTTGGTACTTGGCAGAACTATCCCGAAGTTGGCTGCAATATTCCACACATGGCCGGACTTGTGCTTAATACAATGCAAGCAGCTGTCCTGGTGTGAAATATCGCCTAACCTTACGCACAACACTCAGATTTTTCCAAGCTAATTTAGCTCTTGACTCCAGGTAGGCGTTAAGTGTTGGGGTAAGGGTTAACCCAAGGATTTCAAGGTGGTCTACCTAAGGTACAGAACATTTTCAACTTAAGGGTTGTACCTAGCCATTAGACTACTAGAAACTACCCTATGTTATGTATTCCTTCACAGGCAGCTCATCACTTGGAATATTATCACTACAAAATAAAACTTACCTTTAGCACTTTGCTTAGCAAACTAAGCACTAGATTTTATTGTGTAAAATGTCCTTTAGTATTTTTTTTCTATGCAACTTGTAACTTAGTAGTTAACAATGAATCTTGTGCCGTTACTTTATAGCTTTAATAATCCAGAATCAATTCACAGCTAAATCAATACCAATCATACTGTTTGTATTTTAGGAAAATGGCTCTACATCTGTCACAACCATAGCAACAACTCCCATCTCTACAGCCCCAGTGATATCCACACCTTCATGTTCAGCAGCATCCACAGCCACAGCTGGCCCCACGCCTACAGTCGTGCCCACACCCAAAGTAATGTCCACACCCACAAGAGCACAACCAGACCCTCCAAAAAAATCCAAACGTGATGATCGCAACAAGAAAGAAGATGAATATGTTAAACAGTTTATGAAAGCTATTAACTCAGCTCCAACTTTAGAAGAAAAGATGCAAATAGCCATACAGAGATATGCTCACATGGTGGATGATAACAAGAAAATGCAGGTACATGTTCTTATTTTACAGGACTGTTCTTGTGTTTGACCACAGCTCACCTGATATTAATCAGGTAGTGGTTGATGGTGTGGTAATGATGGTACACACAACCAGCCTGAAGCGGGAACTGGTTCTCAAGTGAGTCTGCCAGACACTTCAAAAATATCACACCCTTAGTAGCAAATTTTCTACTTGAGGGTGGTAACTAGCCAAACAAGTGTTTGAAAGTACCCTAGCCACCACCATGCTGTGAGGTTAATCATAAGGAGGTTTTCTTACAATGTTTTACTTACTTGACATATGGTGATCCCATTTTCTGCACATCATCATACCACACTAACCATCCGTATACAATCTACCACCAAATTTACTTGGTAGTAGATCTCCTTAGCAGGAGGTTGTCTAGGTTCAACCAAATTAGTACCAGATATTCTACCGTGAAGCAGTAGAATGTAAACATCAGTGTTCCAGTTCGAAGGGTACTGCAGCTGTGAAATTGCATGGCTGTTGAGACTAACCACCGAAAGTCTCAAAGTAATGAACGCCATGGACTTTGTTTTGCTATTCAAAGTTCTTTGTATCTCTCTTATGGTCATGGAAAGTTGTTGTCTCTTACCATCAAAAGAGCATCTCGTTGGTCTCATGACTTTTAGATTAAGCAAAAATCAATGAGGTATAATTGTTTCGAAAACAAAATAGCAGTTCTCTAACTAAAATGCTCATATCTATTATCTGATGTTAAACAACAGCTTTTATTATAGCTAGGGGATGGCAACAATTGTATACCATACTAAACAACTACTTTTACAAGCAAGTGCGTCTACAAAAAGCAAATACATACTTCCATTCCTACCTATGAATACTATTAGACTTGCAGTGATTACTGCTAATTGTTCTATCTTATTATTATTCCAAGTGGGGGTGATAAGTCTTGCACTGACTTCCCGCTTGGGGTGTTTTGTGCATTTTTCCCTTACAGAATCTACCCGAACCAACCCAGCTCCTTGAAGTATCGGAGCGAGGCTCTGGGCCGCTGGCATAGTAGCTCCAGTGAATGAAATCCAATAGGTGGAATGTTTCCAGTGGGTTGCGTGGTTTCAGTTCCAGTGTTTGTTCTTTATTGTATGACATATTTTCTAAGCTAATTTGTTGAATCACATTGAATCCTGTTCAGATATCTTATAAAGCCACATACATTGGTGATACTAATGCTATAGCAGTTTCTTTGAGAAATGGTTTTATTTTCTAGTTCTACATCAAGCAGTCTGAAAAACGTCATGGAATGGTGATGAAAGAGAAAGAACAACTGCAGCTAGAATATAATAAAACAATACTTGTCAAGTCCAAGCTGGAAAACTTGTGCAGAGAGCTGCAGAAGCAAAATAAGACTATCAAGGTTTGTTGGTTTTTTTATGGTTTACAATCAAGGTGTTTGACCGCAGCTCACCTAATGTTAAGTGACAGTGTGGTCGAAAATGGTAAAGCACACCTATCCTGAAATAGAACTGGATCTCAAGTGAGGTTGCCGGAACACACCGATGGAATAATATCAAAATACTATCTTTATAACGTCACCAACCAGGGGACGATAGTTTTGCACCTCCGGATGTAGAATAAGAAACCAGAATAGTACTTTAAACATTAAAAATTCTAGGAAGAATCTCTGCTCAAGATCCGCGAAGAAGAAGAACGTCGCAAAGAGACCCAGGCTAAATTCCAGAACACTCTGTCAGAGATCACGGCCCTTCTGCAGCAGAACAATGAGAAGAACGCCAAGCTCAGGGATGATAACATCTCCATGACTGAGAAGTTTAAGAATGTTGTTACACAGTACCAGCTAAGAGAGCAGCAGGTAAGTGTTTCTTAATGAAGGCTGGTCGACAAAAAAGAGGAGTTAAAAAACCGGCCAAGTGTGAGTCGGATTCGCGCACCGAGGGGTTCCGTACAAACCTGTAGGTAAATTATTATAAGTAAAAGTTATGGTATTTTTTTTTAATGGTAATTTATGCTTTTCGCAATTTTTCCTTTATCTGTGCTATAAGACGTTGCTTCGTACCAAATTTCAAGATTCTGAGTTCACGGGAGTCACCTTCACCCTGTAGGTTTTAATTCCCTTGTGAGTGTCGAAAATTTGCAGCATAAACGGCTGTATCTTTTGATTGCGTTGGCTTAGAAGATTGATTTATTCACAGCTCCAAGGGACAGTAGACCTGAGTATTTGATATGAATTTCAGCTTGATACCTCCACGTGTTCCTGAGAAAAAGGGTCTTGACAGACAGACAGGCGAACAACAATGTAATCCTATAAGGGTTCCGTTTTTTACATTTGAGTTACGGAACCCTAAAAATTATAAGAAGAGAATCTGTGTGATATGGATAAAATGCAAAAGTGTTTTCTTTTTCATTGTGCACAGATTTAATTACATTTTGACCTTTTAAAATAGAGAAGCTATTATAATGTCTTCAGTTTACAAGTATTTTTCAACAACAAATTAAAACCCTATTGTTAGAATGAGACGCCAATACAATGAAATCATTGTCTCAAACAGACGCATCAATATCTTTCACTTAAAACTATACAAATTTCAAAGACAGATTAAGATATAGTTGATATTTTTACACATTCTTATGTATTTTGACTGTATAACTTACCTATTATTATTTAATTTATAAATAAATAGAAGTTAACTTACATAAATTAGATGTTTAGTTTAGTATGATATTTATGCAAACTATAGTGTTTTAGGGTTCCATACACAAAGGGTAACACAGGACCCTATTACTAAGACTCCGCTGTCCGTCAGTCTGTCTATCTGTCCATCTGTCACCAGGCTGTATCTCATGAACTGTGATAGACGGTTGAAATTTTCACAGATGATGTTATTCTGTTGCCGCTATAACAAACAAATACCTACTAAAAAGCAATAAAATAAATATTTAAGGGGGCTCCCATACAGCATCAAAAAGTTCCATACATTTTCTAAATCAATAGGTCAATGAATTTTTTTTATAGAACAGTTGATTTTAAAAGTATATAAAAAGCCTTGTGTCTTCTTAGTACATACTATATGTATACCATTTCATACCGTATAACATACAGCAATTTTTAAATATTTCTTGTATCATCTTGCAGATTGAGAAGATGGCAAAACAAATGGCCCTGGAACAGCAACTAGCTGACGCGAAGCTGATGAAAGCCAATCTAGAGCACCGAGCGGAGCGAGAACGTCTGCAAGCAGAGATGGAGGGACTGCGAGCCTCTGTGCAGCAGCACCGGGCTAAAGTCATGGAACTGCATGGGACGGAGACAGGTATAGAACATATAATTGTTGTTATTTTGACATATATATGTACACTAGCTGCACCCCGATGCTTTACCCGCGTGGTGATGGATGATGATGATGAAAAGTATCCTATGTTTTATTCCAGGGTCTAAAGTATCTTTTGTAGCGATGATGGCTCAGTGGTTAGCGCGGTAGGTTCGCATGCCGAAGGGCGTGGGTTCAACAATGAGCTTGAGCTGCCGGTGAAGGTAAACATCGTGAGGAAACCATAGCGTGGTGGTAGGGTACTTTCTAGTACTCTGCTGGCTGGCTACCACCCTCAAGTTGAAAATCTGCCGCCAAGCATCTAACGGTGTGTTCCAGCAGCCTCACTTGAGAGCCAGTACCATTCCAGGCTAGGTGTGCTTTACCATCTTCGACCACACCGTCACTTAACATCAGGTGAGCTGTGGTCAAACAACTAGCCTGTCAACCATAAAAAAAAACTTGAGGATGGTAGCTAGCCAGTCGAGTACTAGAAAGTACCCTACCACCAATATACAATGAACAACATTGTCTATTGGTGGTAGGCTTTCGCTTTGTGGCCTTTCTGTGTTGCCACAACGTGTTATAAGTGTTTTTATAAGAGAATCGCCGAAACATATTGCACCCCTGCGTAGTCGCGGCAGGTCGCCAATTATTAATATAAGTGATTAAGAGAATTGACGTTTATTATTTATAAGTCTGAAAGCTTCCTTTGCCGGGCATAGGCGCAGTTCACCCTCAGTGAAGTGCAGACAAGCACGGCCTGCGGTGGCGGATAAATTCGGGGGCCCCGCCGCTGCCAGTACTGCATACCGAGCCTTTGTGGGGCAAGCTTAGAAATAAAAGCTTTATACATCCCGATTTAGGGCAGACGCTAGAAGGTAAAAACAATTTTGAAAGTGAAGTCAACAGAAGAATACAGTTAGGCTGGGCAGCGTTCGGAAAACAACGAGTTTTCTCGTCACCCATCCAGCAAAGTCTCAAGACAAAAGTCTTCAATCAGTGCGTTCTACCTGTCATGGTCTACGGAGCCAAAACGTGGACACTCACAGCGAGAATGGACCACAAGTTCAAAGTCGCTCAGCGAGCTATGGAAAGAGCTATGCTCGGCATTTCTCTGAGGGATCGTGTACGGAACGAAGTAATTCGCCAGAGAACTAAAGTCACAGACATAGCTCAGCGTATTAGCAAGCTGAAGTGGCAATGGGCTGGACATATCTGTCGTAGAATCGATAGCCGCTGGGGTAGACTTGTTCTAGAGTGGAGATCGCGAATTGGCAAACGTAGGGTAGGACGCCCTGAGACTCGATTGAGTGACAATATACATAGGACATAGGTGGACTTCGATAGGCTGATGATGACGATGACATCCCGATTTAACCAACTTTAATTTAATCGGACACACACGGTAACCTTTTTCTAGGCGTATACTTTAATTGTTTTTTTTAAATCGTTTTGCAGGTTTACGCAGTCAGCTTGCCGTGTACACTGATAAATATGACGAATTCCAAAACGCTCTCGTGAAGAGTAACCAAGTGTTTGGCGGATTCAAGGAAGAAATGGAAAAGGTAACAAACTACTACCTAATGTAATGTAATTTACCCGTGTTACCTGTTGGTGATAAAAGTATGATAATTTGGTACTATCCTACTATTAACTTATTATTATAACCAAAAACTAAAAACTAAATCAGTAATAACTAAAAACCGGCCAAGTGCGATTCAGACTCGCGCACGAATGGTTCCGTACCATTACAACGCTTATGATATAAAGTATCTTCTTGTTAAATTATAGTAAGATAGCAAGAAGTGAAGAGGTAACCAACAGATAGAGTAACAGAGTCAAAGTTAGTTTACCTTTTTGTTAAGACTAATGTTCGATGCCGTGTGTAAAAACCGGCCAAGTGCGATTCAGACTCGCGCACGAATGGTTCCGTACCATTACAACGCTTATGATATAAAGTATCTTCTTGTTAAATTATAGTAAGATAGCAAGAAGTGAAGAGGTAACCAACAGATAGAGTAACAGAGTCAAAGTTAGTTTACCTTTTTGTTAAGACTAATGTTCGGTGCCGTGTGCCGTGTGTTCGGTGTGCCGTGGTGGTGCCGGCGTTAGAATAGTACCCCACCCTCTCTACCCGTGGTTGCCGTAAGAGTCGGCTAAGGGATGTAATCCGGAAGACGGGCAGCAGCGTCTTCTTTGAACAATCACACCTAACTGCGCTCGCCAACCCGCCTGCCAAGCGTGGCGAGTATTGGCAAAACCCCCCCAGGAGGAGGCCTATGTCCAGCAGTGGACGTCATATGGCTGATGATGATGATGTGATGAATGTTCGGTGCTTTCATGTGTACAATGCTCGGTGTAAGAGCTCTACTCGTGTGGCCGGTTTTTGACCACCAATCTGTTTATAGATGTCCAAAAAGATCAAGAAACTTGAAAAAGAGTCACTTTCATGGAAGAAACGCTGGGAAACCTCGCAAACGGCGTTGCTGGACATGTGCGGCGAGCGTCAAGCCAGCGAGGAAAGAGCGGCCGGCGTCGCGCGTCAGTTGCACAACATGCAAAGCCTATGTCGCACGCTCCAGGTACGTAATTTTGAGGTGAATACTTCTCTAAATTTGTTTCTATTGTGAAAGGTAATTCAAAGAATTGTTGATAACAAAATTGGGGGATTCTGTTTGGTATTCCAGCTGCATATCTGTCATCTACATCTGAAATTTAACTACACCATTCGATAGCTAAAGAATCAAAGAACTCGTTACGAGTAACGACTTGAAACATGGAAATCAGTAGGACTTCTTAGTCTTAAAATGTATACTTATTCACGTACATGACCTTGTTCACGACACAGCCAAACTCCATGCTAAGTTTTTGACCACAGCTCACTTGATTTCAAGTGACGGTGTGGTCGAAGACGGTGAACACGGTTGGTCTGGAATGTAACTGGCTGCCAAGTTAGGCTGCCGGAACATACCGCTAGATGCTTGTCAACAGATTTTCAAATTGGGAGTTGTAGTAAGTACGAGTACTAGCGAGTACACTACTACCATGTTTCCTTACGGTTTTTTTATTAATCTACAGATCAAGCTCATTGTTGGAGTTTGAACTCACGCTCTCCGGTGTGGAAACCGACTGCGCTAAAATACCACAATCTATATATTTTTTTATTTTTTTACACATTACACACAGCGCCATCTGACCCCCAAACTAAGCAGAGCTTGTGTGATGGAAGTCAGATAACTGATAGGATACATAAATACTTTTTTTTTTGTAAATACATACTTATAATACATACAGAACACCCAGACACAGAACAAACGTTTGTTTATACCAAACAAACATTTGTCCTTAGCGGGAATCGAACCCACGCCCTACAGCTCAGGCAGACATATTCCCAATGAGCCAACAGGGCTGTCAAATTTAATTCTTTATTGCACACTTACAACTTTAAAATGTACAATGGAAGGAGTAAATTAAACATAAGTTGTATTTTAAACACAAGTTTAAAACAATAATACAATGCAGCGACGTGATTCCCGTTTTTGTATGTATGTTTAGGCTGAACGTACTCTCTTGCTGGGTACGCTTAAAGAAAACAACATCGAGCGGCCCCCGCTCCCCGCACCGGTGCCTGCGCCCCCACCGCCGCCTGCACCCGCTCAGCCCGCTTCCAACGCAAAGGTAACTAACTCACGGAACAATGCATCATATGTTCAGCCCTTAAAAATAATACTGATACCAAATCATTTAGCAAAACCTAAAAATAACCAACCTATGCCTGCTCTAGGTGGATGCGATGGCCGCAAACTGCGCCCAGCTGCGCCAAAGTCTCGCTCACCTCCAGAGCCAACTAAATGTTCTTACAAACAAACAACAACAGCCTGAAGAACCACCCAAACCAGAAAAAACAAAGAAATCCAAATCCAAAAAATCAAAGAAACAGGAAGTTCTGAAAGAGTCTGAAAGTGACTCGAATACTAAAGAAAGTGCCACAGAAAGTGCTAATGAGGAAAAATCAGCTACAGTGGAAGCTTTGGCTGATGAAGCTATTGCTAAACAAACTGATGACAAAGAAGCTGCAGTCGATCAAGCAGAATCGACTGTTGATAAAACAGAACTAGTTGCTGATACAGCAAATTCTGCAGAGACAGTTGTTGACGTAGTAGAGCTTGAAGATAAAATGAAAGACGTTATTACAGATGACAAAACGCTAGAAAGTCTCATCCAAGCTATAAACAACGCCAATATAAATTTATCCGATTTAGAAGTGATTGGAGATGACAAAATTGACCTTGATGATATTTTAGACGTAGATTCACTGACACAATCTACCGACACGGCAAGCTCTGAAATGTCAAAAGATACGTCAAATGAACAAAGCCCTAAAAACGAACCGAAACCAGTCGATGTGGTTGAAGAAATTACCAATGGAATGAACGTAATTCTAATGACAGACAGACTAGGCGATGGTGCTCAAGTAGTAGAGTTCATGGAAGAAATAACCAACGGACCTAATGGACCTAAAATCGTTGAGCTTACAGATGCAATTGCAACAACACCTAAAATTATAGAACTACCTGATAATACTTCTACAGATGATGCAATTTTACCTGATTCAAACATCGGCGTACCGAAAGAAGTAAAAGACGTAGCGAACACAGAAATCAAGGCACAATTGACTGCACAAGTAAATGACGCATAAGTGATTAATTATTCTTGTTCTATTCTATGTAAATAGTTTTATAAAATTTTCTACCTTTAATTTTATTGTTTTTTTGAGTGCCTTTTAGTTCTTGTTTTATTATTTTAGGTGAAGGATATGACGTAATGGAACTGCAATTATGACAACAATAGGCATTTATCTTGACCCCGTTTCTGGATCTAGATTCGCGTTTGCAAAGTTACTTCTTATTCATTATTTAAAAAATTGGTTTTGTTACGTTATAAAGTCGCCGTTGAAAGATCTTAAATAGTTGTTTGTTTTTAATGTCTTTGCAAGTAAGATATGTTGATTAGAATTTACATTATTTGCACGTAACAATTTTGACAGAATTCTTCTTTTAATATCAAATATTTCAGTTACATTGAAACGTTAACGATTTAACAGAAGAAAATATTTTATGGCACAAATTTGTGTTGGAATAGTTTTGTGCAAATATGTCTTAAGTATTATTAGATTTGTCTTTTTTAATACATTTTTTTTCAAGAATATCGGCACGTTATCAAATCAATTGTTTTTAACAATAAGTGCCTATAGATCATATCTAGTCTGTCACACTGCTTTCACCACTTAGAATTAGATGGAAACACTGAAACTGAATTTTGACTATCAGCAATTGATTCTATAAATGTATCACGATATTTCAATTAAATGTAATAAAATAAATATATGTTCAATCAATTAACTATCTGTATGTTAGATTTGATGTGTCAAAATAATGGATTACTTGGTCTTAAATATACTAAATAGTGTCAGAAAAAAATGTTCAATGTCATTAAATGTAGTAAATTTGTCAAGTTAGCATTAAGATGTAAAATCTAAAAATATCTTAGTGGACAAATGCTGATATCTGTCTACTAACTATAAAAAATTAAATTTAGTAACATTAATTTGTCAAATGGCAAAGATAAGATCTCATTACAACACTTTTCTAGGAGCAAAACGATTGTCAAACTATTGTATTAGGTCATTAAAATATAAAATAACATTAAAATTTCCAGTGTCACTAAAATGACGTACATACTAGTCTAGTATATTATTTTTTATCTAGGAAAGATTAAAATGTCAATTATGTATATCTCGAATTCTTACTGAGACTTAAAATCAGGAAATTTATTTAAAAAAAAATATGTTATTTTGGGTCCCAAAATAGGCAATTCTTGTATCTCGGTGACTCAATTATCCAGATACAAACAGATAACAGTTATGGAACAAAACTTTTGGAAATGCCAAATTTTCGACCAAGTATTAGAACATTATTATAAGTGTTTACTTGAGCCATATTTGTTGTTTATAGGCAGTTACTGTCAAATAGTTCACTTATCTCTTAAATGGAAGTGTATACACTGTATTCCGAATTTATTGAAATATATTGTAGATGGTGTAAATGTAACCAGTAGTTTACAGTAGAACGTACAACCGGCCTATACTTTTGTTATATCTTTTTCTAATAAACATGGTAACAGACGAAACATATCTTGGATTGACCTTAGCTTTTTGTTATTCGTTCTTTTTGTGTTTAAGTCTCCGTTCCTCGGTATCAACATAGACTTTGGAATCTTGAAGCAAGAACTTTCTTTTTAAATCATCCCAACCGATGAACCAGAATTGATTTTTAAATGTCTGTGGTTACTTAAAGTATTGTGTAAATGAGATTTGTTCTGAAAAGATAACTTTTACATGTATATATATAAAAAAATATCTGTTCTTGTCACTGGACTCTGCCTGAACGGCTGTACTGAATTTGTTGGTTTTTTTTGTCTGTCCACATATTTTTCCGTCAATGGCGAACCGGGGAATTGAGCAGGAATAAAATAAAATTCTATTCAACTTTATTTAGTTACTACACAATGAATTTAGAACGTTGAAAAATAACTATTGGTTACGTGAAAAAGGCATGATTATATGTAATCCAAGTTTATTAGTAAAAGACGTAAATATTTTTGAACTTCTATGTGTATTACTATTGAAAAAACAGTGTTTGGTATAAATAAAGTTAGAATGTGCAATTATTGTGGAGTTTCATTGTTTTTTAGGGTTCCGTGCCTTAAAAGGAAAAAAATGGAACCATTCTCATCTGATCACTTTGTTGTCCGTCTGTCAAGACCTACTATCTCGGGATCGCGTGGAGGTATCGAGTTGAAATTAAAACCATATACGCTGATCTGTAGTCTCTTGCATCTGTAAATGAACCAAATTTCTAAGTTTTCTTAGAAAAAGTTCCAGCTGTTTATGTCGCAAAAAACCGCATATTTCGACACTCGCAAGGGAATCAAAGCTAGCATACTTCCCGTTAACTTAGAACTATGAAATTTGGCAAGAAGCATTGTCTTATAGTACACGAAGGAAAATCCGTAACTAAAACTAAATTTTTAGTTTGATCACAAAAAAAAAAATTCATTGAATACCATAAATTTCAACATTCACTCGATTTCCCAACTATTTATCATGCTAGGTGCTTATATTTTCTTGCTAGGTGAGTGACCACAGCTCACCTGATGTTAAGTGACGGTGTGGTCGAATACGAGTATGTTAAAACTCACTTAGCCTGAAATGGAACTGCCTCTCGAGTGAAGCTGCAGGAACACACCGTTAGGTGCTTGGCGGCAGATGTTCAACTTGAAGGCGGTAGCTAGCCAGCAGAGTACTAGAAAATACTCTACCACCACGCTATGATTTCTTCGCGATGTTTTCCTTTACCGACAGCTCAAGCTCATTATTGGGGTTTGAACCCTCGGCCTTCGACGTGTGAGCCGACCGCGCTAACCACTAAACTATCACTGCTAAATACAAAATACATAGCTTGGAAATCCATTATGAAATCCATAAGGACTTGGATCTTTCGTCATCCAGGCCAGGCATATTACTTTTCTCAAGAAAACTTAGTAGATACTTGTAGAACTTACTGTAGGTACCATGGGAAACAAATTACCTTAAAAACCAAATGATAAACTTAAATACTTAGATTTATTTATTTGTTATAAAATTCGAGTTAATGAGTTAACCAGAGTTTCTTTATTTTATATATTCTTATTTTTTTAAATTCGTCAGTATCATAAAATGCTTGTACAATGAGCCATTTTTTCCACTTTGCTTTGATATTTTCATGGTAGGTTATTAATATGGAATAGAAGAGGAAATGAAAGTAATTCCAGTAATATATCTCTAGAAACTACTAAAAGACTTCGGCCTTCCAAGTAGGTACAACTGATTTGTTGCTGGAAAGAGTATCCAAACACAAATACCACCAATGTTAGGTACATGTCAATTCCGTAATATTTCAAATATATCATTATAAGAGTTATAGCGATGATATAGTTATAGATAGTTTTAGTTGTTTGTAGCGATGATCGCTCAGTGGTTAGCGTGGTCGGTTCGCATGCCGAAGGGCGTGGGTTCAAACCCCAACAATGGACTTGAGCTGTCGGTGAAGGAAAACATCGTGAGGAAACCATAGCGTGGTGGTAGAGTACTTTCTAGTACTCGGCTGGCTAGCAACTACCCTCAAGTTGAAAATCTGCCGCCAAGCATCTAACGGTGTGTTCCGGCAGCCTCATTTGAGAGCCAGTTCCATTCCAGGCTAGGTGTGCCTTACCATCTTCGACCACACCGTCACTTAACATCAGGTGAGTTGTGGTCAAACACCAAGCCTGTCAGCAATAAAAAAAAAAATAGAGTTCTGTTTTAAAACACTGATTACATGTCAATGAATAAAAAACAAAATGCTCAAATAAAGTATGCTGATATAAAAATATAGCAATATAAAAATATATCAATATAATAAAATGTCGAAAAAAATCATTATTACTTACTAGTAATTTAATAATCTTTTAGTTTAAACTCGTCAATGTCATAAAACAAGGTCTCTAGCAGCTAAAACTAATATCTTAACTTAGATCTGAAGCACGCGGTGGAAGGTGCATCCCGGACGGAGGCGGGTATGCGGTTGTAGACCGCGGGCCCCAGAATGTATACCGACCTCTCCGACTTGAAAGCAGTGTTGGTAGGTACTCGACTAATGTTATAGCTATAAGTAAAAAGTAGGCTTAATTAATGTCTAAATACACTTTCAAATTTCTATTTATTGTTACGTTTCAGCATTTAATATAACTGAAAAAAAAACTGCTATTTTGGACGGGCCCAATCGTAGAAAATTACATTGTTCTTCTGTTATTTTCATTTTGTTTCGCGGAAACTGCAGTTGCAATGGGGCCACGAAACCAGCGGTGACACAGATTAAGCAATAGTATGTTGCTAAACGCTGTCATTGTGACCACCTCTTTAAATTGGTTCGTGTCAGAATGGTTTGTCAGATTTTCAACTTGAGGGTGGTAGCCAGCCGAGTATGTAGGTACATACTAGAAAGTACTCTACCAACATGCTATGGTTTCCTCAGGACGTCTTCCTTCACCGGCAGCTCAAGCTCATTGTTGGGGTTCGAACCCAGGCCCTTCGGCATGTGAAGCGACCGAAGTGTGAATATTGTATTACAAGAAAATAATCTGGCCCAGCTTGGGGATTTGGAAACGCTTTGCCCTATCGAATGTGAGCGTCTTAATGAAATTTTAATGTTGAACAGTGGGGCCTCACCTTTACTCTGTTATCTAACCATTGCAGCGGTTTAGGAAAGACGGCATAACGCAGTTTTTGTTTCAATTCTGCAAAAAATCTGCGAATTTCGCGTGAAAACTTGATGATCTTTTTAACAGATACAGTCTGGTGGTTTGCAGATTTGTGGCGCTGAGAAGTTATGTAGTTTGTTCTGAGTAACGAAATGAGCTGGATGCACGCCTGATGTGGAAGGCTTGCTCAATCTTTTGTGCAAATGTGTCGCTCTGCCTCGTACAAAAAGCCAATAACTAAATATTTACACGGAGAAGAGATATTAAAAATTATATAAATTTTAGTTCGCAATTTTATCTTCTAAATATTGAATACTGGCTAACCTGAGAGACGTTGTCTTGTCTTAGTTTCATCAAACGCACGAACTGTCAAACGCGCGAAGTTAAAATATGTTTACTGAAATTTTCTCAATTTTTCTTTCCGTTAGAACCTTCTACAAAGTAATAGAAAACTTAAAAGATGAATGAAATCGATAAAGTCGTTTTCAAGTTTTTTTTTGACTGACTGTATAGGTCTTAGGTAGGTATAGGAAGGCTGACTGTATAGGTCTTTTTCCACAGCTCACCTGATGTTAAATGACGGTGTGGTCGAAGATGGTAAAGCACACCTAGCCTGGAATGGATAGTTATGGCTTGACCAAGGGCAGGGATTCATTTATATATGTATATATATTAAGTTATTTATTTTATTGACACCTTTGTTTTTAAATACATAATTATGTGTTGTAAACATATTTTTAGTGATATGTTTGATTTAAATTTCTATGGAGGAATCATTTTAAATTGCGTTTCTAGTTTCTGAATATATTTAAACTGATTGTGACCCTATTTGACCAAACATCTCTTTTACTATTTTTTGTTTAAATCTAGCTGTTGCCCGCGTCTATATTCGCGTGAAATTTAACAAAAAGTTTTTTTCAGTTTGCAGTATAAAAAGTATTTTATGTGTTAATCCATGCCATAAACTATATTGATGCTAAATTTCATTTTAATCCGTTCAGAAGTTTCTGCGTGAAAGACAAACATCCATCTATACTCACAATCTTTTACATTTATAATATTAGTAGGATAATATAATATAGATATATGTAGGTCTGCCGTGGTGGTGCCGGCGTAAGAATTGTATCCCACCCTCTCTACCCGTGGTTGCCGTAAGAGTCGGCTAAGGGATGTAATCCGGAAGATGGGCAGCAGCGTCTTCCTTCTTCCATGAACAATCACACCTAACTGCGCTCGCCAACCCGCCAGCTAACCGTGGCGAGTATTGGCAAAACTCCCCCAGGAGGAGGCCTATGTCCAGCAGTGGACGTCCTATGGCTGATGATGTGATATATAAGTATTTTTTTTTTTTTGTTTGTGATAAAGACTTACGCTCTGACCCGACAAGGCACGCGTCAGGCAATAACCAACGCTCTGCCACAGTTACAAAGATCAACATCTTACGGAACATCAGTTTCATAAACTTTACCAATTGTCACGTGATCGTTGCACCGTAACGATTAACCTACTAACCAACACTTTTTCACCATTTTTATTGCACCTTCTCACATTGAGATAGAGCTGGAAATCCCACGAAAAGTCCCTTCGTGTCACCGCCAGTTTTTCATCATTTTCTGATACTTCACCGCATGATAATAGAGTTGGGATTCCTACAAATATTCTCTCGACGATAAGGAGTCAAGAACGTGACCAGAAATATTATTTTTAAATCGGTAAAAGTTGTATTTATTGTAAAAGATGTTACAATTCGCGAGGCACGTTTTGAAAGTAATATTTTATTGTTTGTCCCGAAATCTGCTGTTAAATTGTGAATGAAAGGGCGCTGAAAGTTAATTCCGTAGAAAAATCTCGATCATTTTAAAGAAATTATCTTTCAGGCAATAAGTTTCTGTCATTGGCAGTCTTTCTTATTGAATAAAATGCGGTCTTTATACCAAGTATTTTTTTGTTGCTTTTATGGGTAATTGAACACGGCTTAGCTCTAAAGTGACGATGTAGTCGAAAATCGTTAATACACATAGTCTAGAATGATAATTTTCGCTTTTTATGGTTAACAAGCTTGGTGTGTTTGACTATCATATGGCTCATCTGTTGTTAAGTGACGGTGTTGTCGAAGATGCTAAAGCACACCTAGCCTGGAATAGAACTGGCCAAAACCTTAAAGAGATTTCCAAATTCTAAGACGTTTTGAGTAGAAAACATTTGTGTTATTTTCTGTGCTTTTAAAAATAAAGTTATCTATATATAAGCCGTATAAGTTATCTATATATCTATGTATTAATCGTGGTGGTGCCGGCGTAAGAATAGTACCCCACCCTCTCTACCCGTGGTTGCCGTAAGAGTCGGCTAAGGGATGTAATACGGAAGATGGGCAGCAGCGTCTTCCTTGAACAATCACACCTAACTGCGCTCGCCAACCCGCTTGCCAAGTGTGGCGAGTATTGGTAAAACCCCCCCAGGAGGAGGCCTATGTCTAGCAGTGGACGTTCTATGGCTGATGATATATATGCCAATATCCTGAGGGCGCAGACACTGTATCATTCGATATATTCGATATATTCGATAATAACGCTAATTAATAGAAAGGGATTGACATAAGCTGCTGCCCACGTGACATATCGACATATATCAATACCACACATTATTATCCTATCTATTAGCGTCATCGCTAATCGAAAGTTACTACTACTTGTCTAGACCCTCTGATCTTAGAAACATCGAGCACGAGAAACTCCAAAGTTTCAGTGGTTTATTTATTTCGTAGTGTTTTTTTAAGTTTCACCTCGCCATACTTGGCATGCTCTGAATTCTAATTCATGTTGATTGGGCAATAACAAATAATGGACAAACTTTAGCGAAGTTTCGGCAACCTAGTTTGGAGACCTTCCTATCTGGAGGTCCTGGGTTCAAATCCCATGGCACGCACCTGTCTTTTCTAGCTTATGCTGATAACTTCAAACGGTAAAGGAAAACATAGTGCGGAAATACACATGTCGTAGAGGTCTTTAAAAAAAATGCTCTCGAATGCTCTCCCACACTTGGCCAGTGTGGTGGACTATGGTTTGTCCTTCTCACAATGAGAAGAGACCCACACCCAGCAGTGAGCTAATTTATCAAAAAACAGGGCTGACTCGGAACTGTTGATATATAGCTAGTCATAACGTCAAAAAGTGGACAATTCGTTACATGGAGTACGAGAAATATGGTAAGAATTTATTTGAGTAAAAAACAATACTACAGCGAAGTTAATAGGCACTTAAACTATTACGAAGGTTTATGTAGGATTTCATTTACATTGCCAAGGCATTTAAGATCTTATCTTATAATAGGTGCTTACCGACTAACTTTTACTAGCTGTGGACCCTAAATCTCACTCTAGGGACTCCCGTGTCGTCAGGTTCAGAGATTCCCACCTTTATTGACTAAGTATTGCAAATTTGATTTTATGTTTTTCCTAAGTAATATTTAAGATCTCAAGATAGTTCGAGCAGAATTAAAATTGCGTGATTGTTTGAAGTGAAGTATGCTTATATGTATGAGTATGATCATTGGTCTCCTCGTACCTCCTCGTAGATTATTATTTATCACATTGACAAACGAGATTCCAGTCGACGCTACTTTGGAAATAATAAAGGCTCTACATGAGGTCTGATAATTTTTTGACAGTACGAGCCATATGGTTTCGTCTTGGCAACATTTTACATGAGAATGTTTTCGGTGGGATCATTTATACCTAATTATGTAGGTACACATAACAAGTTCAGTTCTAAGATTTTTAAGAAAATCAATGCAAACACGCATTGTAATTGTCACATAATTATGACAAGACACTTTTAACGATAAGATCATCTTATGTACCTATTTTTAAAACTTTTTTTGGTCGTTTTTCTTTATGTGGAGTCAATAAAGTGTTATTGTATAATTATGTTTGTAAATATATTTATTTTGAAACTCAATTTAGGTTAGAGTAATATCTTCTAAAACTGGGTGCTTCATTTCCAACCACATAATCGCTTACCATCAGGCGAGTTGGTGATCAAACGTGAGCTTATACGCGTTAAAAATGCGTTACTGGTTAGTATAGATAAAATCCCGATTCCTGAGCTTTACCCGAACCCCCTTTCTTTACGTCGCTGCTTTGTCGCTTATTATTTTAAGACTTTCGTTGATTAATCTCAACACTCAACAGTCCAGTTATTTCGCTAGCTGCAGTACCCTTCATACCGGAATGTTGTATACCATAGTGATGTTTACACAATCCAGCATTTTTTTAAAATTCCTATTTAGTTAAGAGACTTTTATGACATCCACATGGCAGTCCCATCGTATTTTCTACAATGTTTTTTTTACAAGTAAAAAAATTAATAATATTACCTACACACAACATAATTATAGTTATACACACTTTCTCGACAACACATTCACTCCCCTGCATACACAGAAAAAAATCAAAGTACTCTAGGTCACTTGAGGCGACTCACACAAATGAAAAGCTCCCTGGCTGCTTCAGAACAGGGGTCGGACAACAGCCTGTTGTAGCTACCAAAGTCCAGTCTGTTCAAATGGTAAGTCACCTCAACAATACTGCTTGGTGGCAGAATATCTGGTACTTCGGTGGTACATACTTTCTTAGACGGCCTCCTGCTGACGAGATCTCCCCATCATCATCATCAGCCATAGGACGTCCACTGCTGGACATAGGCCTCCTCCTGGGGAGGGGTTTTGCCAATACTCGCCACGCTTGGCAGGCGGGTTGGCGAGCGCAGTTAGGTGTGATTGTTCAAGGAAGACGCTGCTGCCCATCGTCCGTATTACATCCCTTAGCCGACTCTTACGGCAACCACGGGTAGAGAAGGTGGGGTACAATTCTTACGCCGGCACTAAAAATAAAGAAACTCACATATATACATACATAAATGTACATGATAACCATTAAAAAAATATATGTCCTGAACCTGTTCTACGAGCTGTTCTGTCGAGCTGTTGAATGAAATACGACCCAGTAGCTCTAGAGCGACCTTAAGCACTGTGGATTTGACATCAAGATCACAGACACATTTTAATTTTCTTGCTTTTATGGACTCGAGTATATTTAGCCAATCTTTACCTACTTAACGTCGCATTACAAAAATCTCTGCAATATCAAATTTCAAACAACGCAACAGCGACAACGGCCAAGTACAATAAAGTTAATGAAATGAAATGTAACAGTAAAGTAACAATGTCGATTATAAAATGTATGCTATTTAATCGCATATCAAAAAAAATTGTAGTCCTAGCAAAAATATAATAGTACTGTACTTTAGAAATAATCTAGTGAGTTTGCTGGGTTAAATTCTTAAATAAATTAAAATTGAACGATGTTAAACCGATTAAGTTGATTTTTAAATAAATGATCGTGTTATTTTGAATGAGGTTTTATATAGATGCGAGGCCGAAGATCAAGCGTCATCGCATCGGATAGAAAGTACTGGACATTCAGTTAAGTGTAAAAGAAAGTATCCCTTCGCTTCATTCTTACTTGCGTACTTAATTTTTACACGACTGCCAAAAAAAGAGTGTAATGTTGTCAGGGTTTTGGTATGTATGTATGTGAGATGTCTAGGTAGGTACCACCGCAGTACCAGATATTCTACCGCCAAGCAGTAGTGTGTAACATTACTATGTTCCGGTTTGAAGGATGCTGCAGCTAGCGAAATTACAGGGCTGTTGAGACTAACCATCGAAAGTCTCAAAGTAATAACGGCTAAAGAAACGATGCCCTGGACTTTGTTTTGCTACTCAAAGTTCTGTGTATCGTTGCAATGGTCATGGATATGCGTTATCTCTTACCATCAGGAGAACGAACTCGTTCGTTTCATTACATTTTCATTTTTTTAAACATAGCTTATAAATGCCTGAACAGATTTGGATGTATAGATGTATGTATCGTTTTATCATCTAGAGTGACATTAGCTAAAATTAAAAAAAAAAACTATATAGCTGTAGTGTTGTTACATTTTTAATGCAGTTTTATTTTCGTTATACTCAATACTCATTTTCATTATCTGCTATAACCATAGACTGGGAAATGGATCTAGATATATCTAATTGTTTGCAGTATAAGTAGTACCTTCTAAGTAGAAGGTCACCGTATAGAATGTACCACCGGAGTATCAAATATTCACAATATAATCAAAATCAAAAAGTCATTTATTCAGTTTAGGCCCTGGTAAGGCACTTATGAACGTTAAGTTACATTTTTGAATCTACCACCGGCTCGTAATTACACTTCAACTGAAAATACTCCGGCAAAAAACTCAGCAAGGCATTTTTTTTGTGTATCTTTCTTTTCATATTAGGTTACAGTTTATACAGTTATAAATATCAATACATTATGCTTACTTCAATTGTCACTTACCCAGGGGGATGCAAGTGCAGAGAGAAGCTTCTACAACCATATATTCTTGTCTTCCACGTAATGAGCTACCTTATACTCGTAGTAGGCTTTGTCAATGAAATCAATTACAATAGTAATGAGTGCGGTGTGTACCGATTGCCGCATGTACTGCCACTGCCTCTGCCGCCGCCTACAGGGTTCATACGCAACAAACTAAATATCATTATGTTTCGGTTTGAAAGGATGGCAAAATTACAGGGTTATTGAGAGAACTAATGAGCATAAGTTCTAAGTACCGTTACAATGGCCAAGGGTACATATTATCTTTTTTGCATAAAAAAATAATTTTGATGTGCTATTAATTACTTAAGAACAAAATTTGTCGTGTGTCCGAACGCACAGTGGGCCGAATCACACAACCACAGAATATTCTGCAGTCACGACAACATAAAACATGATTTTGTTTGTCTGGGCCAAGGTTACTTCGTTATACAACTGCTTTCCCTTAAAATTTAGCTTGAATTAGTAATTTTTATTCTAGTAATATTGGGAAGGAAATGCAATTTTATATGGTTCTATAACGTTATTAAAGTCGAAGAAAACGAAAACGTTTTGTTATTTTATTGCGAACTGGAATGAATGAAATAGACGCTCCCCCGATGGTAAGAGAGAACACCTTCCCATAATCATTGCAGCATTACCCAGAACACAGTAACAAAACAAAGTCCAGGGTTCAATTCCCACTTAGGACCGGCATTTTGTGGTATAAACGAAATAATTTGTACAATAAATACATTCTACATTTACTATCTTCGACCCCAGCGTCACTAAAATACTCGTATAGGTAAGTTGTTGTTAAATATTTCGACGGTAAACTAGCTACTATGTATGTACTGTCTGATTTATCCTATGGTTGCACGGACTGATCTGTCCTATGGTTATAGCCGCTATTTGCTAACCCATGGATTTGATGGCCATTATTAAGAAGCATTTATTATTAATTTAATTTTAACTTTTTGAGATTTTGCGAGATTTGTTGGAAACCCTGTTACGTGAGATTAACGTTATTTGTTAAAGGACTAAATTTAAGATCTTTTAGCCATGGTTCAGAAGAACACTCCAAAATTATTTTGTACCTTACCTGTGTAATGAATATTACAAAAAAGTTAACATTGCAATTTTCAATTAGGTAAAGTAACTGAAGGGGGTGTTAAGGGTGTAGTTAGTTTAAATCAGGTTTGCCGAGTTTATTTTTTGGATTTTAAAAATCAATTTAAATTACTCTAAGTCAAAGTGACTCAAAGTAAGTCATATTCGAGTCCAGTCATGCTCTAGTAAAGTAGTGGTGACTTTACTACAAGCTTCGATAGAGTTTTGGGAGCAGCATGAAAAATCCAATTTTAACCCTTTATTGCGCACACCAAAAATAGAAAAAAAAGTACAGAAAGAAAACCACAAGTGACGGCCTTATCGCTAAGAGCTTTTAGGCAAACAAGAATGAAAAACACGATACAGGTTAAAAACACACGGGAGATATTGTAACACTAAAAATTTAAAGTAATAAAAAGAATACATAATTTTATTATGTTTTGCTACATTATATCACTTTTCCACAATTACACGCGTAATTCGGCACAAACTTATTAATAAAACACTTATTTTTATATATATACTAGAACACAACTATTGAAATTATGAATTATAATTATTTCCGTGTTCCCGCAAAACCCCCGAAGTACACTTTTACCGTCACCTGAAAAAGGAATTGTACGACAAAAGATGCCTTTTTAATTCTTTACTCAATACTTACCAATCATTTGGTTTTTGTTAATAAATCACGAATTACTTTCCAATTCATTCCTGTAGGCTTTTTGCCAATAACAAAGACATTTGGTCACTTTTACTTTTTGTTTGTCATTAAATAGCTGTTGATGAGTGCAGACTGAAAATTAATTGGATTTCGTGCTTTCTCTAAAATGCAAGTCTATTTTTACGACATTTCAAGTTAGCTGAGGACATGGCTCTTTATTCTTCCAGACCAGACATTTTGCTCTTCTTAAGAAAACTAAAACGTATAGGACTTGTTGAGCTTACTGCACCATGAGAAACAAAATAAAGCTATATATATATATTATGACCTTACGAATGAGTTGATCACTTGATCTCCTTAGCAGGAGGTCCTCTAGGTAGGTACCACCGCAGTACCAGATATTCTACCGCCAGGCAGTAGTGTGTAAACATAACTTTGTTTCGGTTTGAAGGGTACTGTAGCTAATGAAATTACAGGGCTGTTGAAACTAACCATCGAAAGTAATGAGCGAAAACAGCGATGCCCTGGACTTTGTTTTCCTACTCAAAGTACTGTGTATCGCTGCAATGGTCAGGTGTTATCTCTTACCATCAGGAGAGTGTTTCGTTCGTCTCATTACTTTTACATTTTGTAGCGATGATAGCTCAGTGGTTAGTGCGGTTGGTTCGCATGCCGAAGGGCGTGGGTTTAACCCCCAACTTTGAACGTTCAAAATGAACTTCCGCAAAGTAACGCCTGAATCAATCAATTACATCTATGATATTTTCGTTAACTCCGAAACTTCGCTGTTTCATTGGAGCAGTGCGTTTAGTTGACCTAAGGACCATGAAGACGGTTTTAAAAAAATAGTATATTTATTATACGAAAGCATTTGGTTAGTCTCATTTAAATTTACATAAAAAAAACCTCTTGTATAACAATATTGAAAGGCGCAATAAATACTAGTCAGTATTTAATATTTCAAAGGTATTGAAAAAGCCAAGACTTGCCAAACTTGTATAAAACCAAATTTTTATTGCACGAGGAAGAAGATAAAAGTCAGTTGTATAAGATATTAAAACCTTACATAAGTTCCGAAGAACAAATTAATACGGGACCGGATTCGAAAGGACAACATCCCAAATCAACTTTACTTAACTAGGTACTGTCTATTTATTTAATTAGTTCCACAGTAGGCCTCAATCAATGATTAATTATTATCAACTTGTCCATTCTTTAGTCACCTTTCACAACCCCTTGCGTAATACTTAGAATTGTGTCAATGTTTTTGACCATAACTTTAGCATTCTTTTTCATTTAAGGTCATTGATCCTCGATATTACATTCAAAAGTAACAGAAAATTAACAGTAAGATCTTGTTGATAAATGTTAACCTTCATTGGAATGAAATTAAAAATTGCTCTGATAAGTTTCTCGTGTAAACGAATGCTTTTACAATAGGTGTGGTTGACAGTTTAGATTCGTTGTAATGAACGAAGAAGTTCCCGAAAATATTTTTTGGACGAATTACTTTTCTTCAGATTTCTACATACATAGCTATAAACGGCGAACGACCAAATCGCTGAATAAATTTATTTATTTATATTAATGGTGTTATAATCATTTCAGTTACAATAGGCAAGTCATAACTACATAATTACAAAATAACATGTCAATATAATAATCCAATAATAATAAATTCCTAATAAAAATGAATCTAAATCATAATAATTATAATACTTATGTCAGCTTAAATTTAAGTATAAATACACACAAATCACAAATTACAATACACTAACATCAAGTAACTTCATACGAGAAAGAACAAACAAAATCTTGTCTGTTTGAAAGGTTGTTTAAAGATTTTATCAGCTCTTCTAGTAAAAATTATGTTAAATGGATGTAAGCGTCTACCACAGGTCTTATCGAGTCGAAATTTGATTTTCTATTACCGGTGTCGGGGGTTTTAATTTTTAAATTCAGTAGTAAGAATAATATGCCTACTCGTTGAAATCTTTGTTCTATTTGTAAGTATGCTGTGATTTGGCAAACAGAGGACGGTGATGCATTTATGTTTACCGGTCCAGGGGATTTCCAATATTTTTTTTGCATTTCCTTGTTTCAGTAGGTATTTTGAATTTTCCACAGCATGACCATGTAATCGCAATAGATGCATGAAATGGCTCGCCCGTGGCGCCCGACTTGCACGAACTATTTCTTTATTTAAATTATGACTTTTGCACGCTTCGTAATGTGGATCGAAGTATCTGATTGTTTTCTAAATAGCATCCATATTGATTTCGCGAATATTTTCTTGTAGTCGTGGCAGCCTGTTTCCGAGACATTCAGGGGCACATCTATAGTATCTGTATATCATTACTATGAGTAGCAATTTAATGCTGACTCTAAGGGTCTTTACTCAGCCTTGAAGATCTTACTTCTTTACTTAATCCAGTCTCCGTCCGGTCACGAAAGTTCTTTTTAAGAAAGTTCTTTGTAAGAGTTTAGTTCACAAATTGTTTATCGTGTATAACGTTTAACCTGCGACCTTCAACACGTGTCAATTAGCTATGATATTTTTTTTAAGTGTAAAATTAATGGCACGTACTAAACGATCTCAAGATAGTAAGCTATAACCTTTGCGGCAGTACCTAGAACTTTCAGTACCAAAATAGAACAAGCCCAGGGTATCGCTGCTTTGGTGTTCATTACTTTGAGACTTTCTATGGTTAGTCTCAATAGTCCTGTAATTTCGCTAGCTGCGCTTTCGCTCAAACCGAAACACAGTAATATTTACACACTACTGCTTGGCGGTAGAATATCAGATACAGGGTTTATTATCTAGAGATTTTTTGCAAAGGAGATCCACCTAAAAAAGAGGGCATTAGGGCAGGACAAATCTTACGGCAAGGAGGGATCCAAATAACTAAGAGCACTTGTGCGCTTGTCGCCATATTGCCAAGGAGCCAAGTGAAGAAAAGGCAGTCAATTCGTACCGCATTATAAGACTTAATAAATTAAGAGCAATTGCCTAAAGACTTAATCTGACGCTCTCTGTAGCTCAAGCGTTAGATTCCCAGTAAAGAAAATGTTTGAATGATTAATTTGAATGTCATTCAAAAGAACTGCTTAGCTGGGCTTATTGTTTTTTGTATACGTATATACAGATCACTGATGTGACTCAAAAAGGTGCCATGCTAAAGTAGGACTGGGCTGGAGACGCCTGCCGTATGTCAGCGGAGCTGTGGGAAAAAGCCACCACAGGATTAGACCTCAATAGCAGAAAACAGAGAAGCATGGAAAGGAGGAAGGTAGGCCTTTGCCCAGTAGTGGGACAAAATAGTCTATAATAATAAATAAATGTTGTTGTTGTGAGGATTAATCTTTTAAATATCTTCGAAACCCACGATAAAGTCACCTTATAAATAAAACAAGAAAATCGGTTTACCTCTTTGATAGCTACGCTGTCACAGACAGAAAAACACGTTAAACCTATATCTCCCTTCTGTTTTCGTCGGGGGTTAAGAGGCAATAAATAATATTGCTCGTAAATACGTCCCGTGTTAACGCATAGTTAAAAAAAAGACAAAAGTTCTATGAAATAAGTATTTGTTACTTGATTGCCTTTAAGTAAATAATATAGCTTTTCCTCGCCTATACTTACTTCCAAACGCATAAAACTGTACTTGATTTACATGGAGCTGTTGATATCTAAAAAACATATTAAAATATCTAAAATTGATTTTTCGCAGATATCTGAAATTAACTGTTTCGAATTAATTAAATAATAATTTTAAAATTAAATAAATTGTCATATTTATGATATTCAAGTTATTGTATATGTTATTTGTCAAATAGAAAAACTTCAAATAATAAATGCGTGTAATTTTGGTGAGATCAATAAATTAATTGAAGTCTGTTAAAAAAGCTTACTTCTCACGAGTAAAGGATTCAATACTTGGGGATATTTAATAAGTTTAATAGATGTATTGTTTAATGTATATGCTATTCTTACATTTGAGTTTTTCATTATATGTATAATTATGTAAAATACTAAAAATAAATATTAGAAAAAGTATAAAAGTACACAGAGAGCCGCCGGCAGCGGGGCAGTGCTGAATCTGCCGTTGGTTAGGGCTGCACAGTAAGTAGCCTCCTGACAATGCGTACCGGGTCAAGAATTGCTACCATTTGGATCTGTCCCTTAACCCGATAGGTATTATTCTTATTGAATCAATTGTTTGTATTACAATGATAATGATTATTGCAATATTGTTGTGATAATATTATATTTGTTCTGATATTATATTTTCGCATATATATCTAATAATTCAAAAAGTTTCTATAATACGTGGTGTTTACATGTTTGTAAATCTCCTTAGCAAGATTATTATCAATTAATGATTATTCCCCAGATTTTATCTGTGAAAAAAAAAACTGTCATTATCTTACAGGGTTCTAAGCACACAGTCATGTGGTCATTGTATTCATCATTATGAATAACTTAAATATAGTAACTACAACGCTGAAATTGTAAAAAAATGGGTTGTTATATAGAAAAATTACGTTTATCCTTGAGAGTTGTGTCATTGTAAAAGTTGGCCAAAAAATGAGTAGAATAATCCAGGCTCAGCACACCCTAAGCTAGCCCCTACAAGCTAGCTAACCGTGTCGACATCTAGCTTTAGTTTTTTCATTATTAAGTTAGTTTATAGAAATCAAAAGTTAGAAAATAAATAATACATTTAATATAACGATTCCCGTTCTGGCTGATTCCTGGCCCAACGGATCTCTCTTGTGATTCAGCGGGGGAACACGGCCAGTATTGCGGGGAATTTTAGCCAGAGCTCGATGCGAGGGAGAACTTTAAATAGTTCCAATTGGCAAGTAAGTAATTAGTTTTAAGGTTGTAATTAATTATTTGTATTTAAAAAATATTTAATTTATTAAAAACTGATAGGTATATGATAGTAAATTAAAGAGTTTTTTTTGTATAACAATATTATAACATATACATACTTACTTAATTTTGAATAAATTAAAAGACATTTCTTAAATTTATCGTGAATTTTTTGAAATTTATAATCCAACAAACCATTTTCCTTAATACTCGGTTATCTAACAGTGAATTTTTACATTATTGAATAAGCGATGAAATCGTGACAAAATATTGCATTGTCCTTACACTTTACAATAATAAGCGTGCTCTCCTCTCTATAGATATCTTGGTCAAGCTACCAAGGTACTATTATCTATTCTATGGTCAAGTGCACTCTTGCATAGTAACTAGTGTGTAATCTGTGGTTGGAGTGGCAATCACTATAAATAGAAGTACTGACTGTCTGATCGTACATTGCCTCACAGACAAGTGAACCAGGGGTTCGATCCCCGCGACCTAAACTGAAAAAATTAAGCGTTTGTGAAAGTACTGGAAGGTATAAATTTTCTAAAGTGATTTGAAGTGTCATATAATAAGTTTAATTATTTTTTTTGTGATTTGAATTTAAATATAATTTATAAGTGTTAATGGATTTTCTGTGGTGTGTTTCAGTTCGACTGTAGCTAAAATGAAGGCCTTTAGGACAGTTTTGTTTTGTATCGGTGAGTAGATAATAATCTGATAATAGCATATCTAAAAAACGACGAAAAATAGTACCCAAAAATATTTTAGGTAAAAAAGAAAAGATAATTTCTGTTCAAGTTCAAATATAGATTAGATTATTTTAACTTATTTATATATTTAATTCTTTACTGCACACTTACTAGAATAAGATATAAGACTTAATGCTAAAGCATTTTCTACCAGATATTTCCACAGTATATGAGATGAGGTTGCAGGCGCGCTTCAAAACGTAAAAAAAAGCACTGAGACGTATAGACACATATGTATAAACACAGGAAACAAATAAATATTTTACTACTTAATATTAATAAATAAATAATAAAACATTATGAATTATACATATAAATTTATAAATAATGAATCGTTTGATCAAAAATTTACAAGATTGCTCATTTTTTGTTTTTACATAATTTTAACTTATTTTTTAATAAGCACCCAGTCTAAATCGTTACATATAAAATGTAAGCTATGTATATATACCACAGCCGCAGAAGTGTGCGCTAAAAATTTCAACGAGATACTTTCACATAATTTCACATAATTCATATTATTACTGGATTTATGAAGATTTTTACAAAAAATATACATACACTATATATACTTGAATCGAAGCTCGTTCTTTTAGATAAATTTTCCGTCTCCTATATTAGGAAACTTCGACAGCTTAGTTGATATCTACTTGATTATCAATTTGGCGGTCTGGGTTTGAATCCCGTCATCCACCATCCAAGGTCCCTTCTCACAATGAGAAGAATCTCACGCCCAACAGAGGCACAGCTATTAACAAGTAAAATTAAAAAAAAAACCGACTTCATTTGGTTTTCTCATGGATGCCATTGTCAGAACTGGACCAAAATTAAATATCACACGGGAAGCAAAAACTTAAAAAAAAAAAAACCTCAAAATCGGTTCACCTAGTCAAAAGTTCTGAGGTAACAAACATAAAAAAGCAGTCGAATTGTGAACCTCCTCCTCCTTTTTTGAAGTCGGTTAAAAGTAGAGCTGATCTGGGTGCCGTCCATAACGTAAAAGCTAGTGTTTAAAAGTCTAACCTATTTTTTCTGAATCTGATTTCGTGAGAATCTTTTTTGCAAATACTGTTTAGATATAACTGGTACAAGTTCTAGCTGCTAACAACTTTTGCAGCGATGATAGCCCAGTGGTTAGCGCGATCGATTCACACGCCGAAGGGCGTCGGTTCAAACCCCAACAATGAGCTTGAGCTGCCGGTGAAGTAAAACATTGTCAGAAAAGCATCGTGTGGTGGTAGAGTACTTTCTAGTACTCGGCTGGCTAGCTACCACCCTCAAGTTGAAAACCTGTCGCCAAGCACCTAGCGGTGTGTTCCAGCAACCTCGCTTGAGTGCTTTAGCGCTTAATGTTTTGAGACTTTATGTGCTGTATATTATATTGTATAACACTAGGAACTCGCCCCGGCTTCGCGCGAGTACAAAATATTAAATTTCTCTTGTTATAATCTCTAGTTTGTATTATGTGTTATGTTATATATGTTAACCTCATAATTTTCTTAGCTTTTTTTTCATACTTATTATTGGTACACTCCGTTTTCTAGTTGTTCTTGAATCCTTTCCATCCTAAGGTTGACTGAAAGAGATCGCCTTTAGCGGTAAGAACGCCAATTTTTTTTTAATTGGATATTTTTTATTGTTTTAGAAATACCGTTTTTGGTATGAACAATAAAAAGTTTATCTATCTATCATTTATAAAAAAGTTTATTGGTATGTTTTATATACCTACTTACAAACATTCCCATTAAAAAAAAAACTCTAAAAATAATATTGAAAAGCATATCAAAAACCGTTACGTGGTTTAAAAGAAGTAAACAATTTCGTGTCTGTCTGTATGTCCACACAGACGCGAATTGTTTTATACTACCTAAAGATAAGGAAGAGGGTTTAGGATAAAGAAAATGTTACTCCAATTTCTTCCATTGAAGCAATTCTTATATAATAGTAATAGTTCCGGACAAAATATTAAAAATTTATAAGTACAAAAGTCCTCCCAGATCTGTCTCGCACGGACGGCAAACGACCGGATGCGCTTACGTTGATTCTATGGCGGAAAGGTCGCTGCGTCGCATGGGATGCCATATGCGCAAGCACGTCTGCATCTTGTCACCTCCCTCCCAGCAGTCAGCTGGTGCGGAAGCGGAGGCAGTGGCAAGAGCCAAGGCCTGGAATCGGCGTATGATTTTGTCCAGTTTGCTTGAAGAAACAGCAGCAGTGGTGCTCTGAGGCAATAAAATTTGTGCAGGAAATAGGGTATCGTTTGAGGGAGAAGGAAAGAGATCCTCGGTCGAGGTGGTTCTTGACCCAGAAAATATCCCTGGCCATCCATTGGGGAACGTTTTGGGGACTTTTGGGCAGGACTGGTGCGCGGTGGACTTTTTCAGTATAGTTAGACTGTAGTTTTGACTGTATTATATTTTTATTAATAAAAAATAAATCTCAAATTATGTACAAAATAAATTTGTATAAATACAAACATAATTAAAAAGAAATTAGGTTACGTGTGCGTATATCGTGCGAAATTAAAACGTTACACAACATATTACATAGGATAAATATATTGTAACTTGGAGCGCAATACCAAATACTTAATTAACTTCCTTTTACTTCCACACGCAAAATAAGTACACGAGTTTCCTACTCTTTACGCTTCACTTGGCCCATAATAAAAATTAGTATGCTTTAAAGTTACGTATTCGTTTTGATAAATACTATGATACTATGGAAACTTGATAACTCATAGACTTTTTTGTAAATACATACTTATAATACATACAGTACACCCAGACACAGAACACTTTTCGGCACATACATTTTGTTCCGGTGGGAATTGAACCCAGATATTTTACCGAATGAACTGAATGAATGAGGCAGTCAATTTAAACTGTATAAAGATACAACTTATTATATCATCAGATTAGTATTATCATTTTTATGGCGATGACAACTTAGTGATTAGCGCGATCGGATTATACACCGACGAACGTGGGTTCAAGTCTTAATGATGAGCTTGAGTTGCTGGTGAAGGGAAATTTCGTAAGGAAACCATAGCATGTTGGTAGGGTACCCATTTACTAGTAATTCAAATGATCTATTAGTTTTAAATTAATCATCGGTGTCATAAAATACTATCTTGGTTTTAGAAAAGATCTCAGAATGGTATAAAAATAAGTTAGTATTTGATAAGTAGTAAGTTAGTAATCACCTTCATCTTACAGGTACCCTGACGATCGCCTCCGCCGCCCCAGTGCCCGCTCCTCAGCACGGTTCCCCCCAACACGCAGAATACGAATATGACTATGACAACTCAGCACAAACAGCTCAAGCACAAGAACCTGAAGCACAGCACAGCCATTATGACGCTTATTTACAAGAGGTTAAAGCCGCCAATGAGGGAAAGAAAGGCTTCAGCAGAGGCAGTGGTCTTAGAACGATAGCTGTCGGTTCTGCGAATCAAGCTAAGACAGCGCTTGGAAATCAAGCGGCTGCTGCGTACCAAGCCGCATATGTGGCTAAGAACACGTTAGCTCAATCAGCGGCTCAAGCTAGTGCTACAGCGCAGGCAGCGCTGGCTGGCAAGCAGGTGATTCTGTCTGGGTTGGAGCAGCAAGTGAGGGATGCTAAGGTTGGGCTGCAAGGAGAAGAGATGCAGTTGCAGCAGGCTAAGAGAGCGGCGCAGGCCGCGGCGCAGGCTGCCCAGCAGGCTATGCACCAGGTACATTTTGCATATATTGACAGATTTCCGAGGTTTCACACGCTACTTAATTTCATGCGTCACTAGGTTATACATTTCCTTAGCTAGAAATCGTATAGAGCCCACCGCAATATCAGATATTCTGCAAAGCAGTCTGTATAAACTTTACTCTGCTCCGGTTAAAGGGTACTGCAACTAGCAACATCACAGGGTAATTATGACTAAATATCGAATGCTTTATAGTAATGACCGCCAAAACAGCGATGCTATGGACTTTGACTTGTTACTCAAAGTTCTGGGTATGGTCGTGGATAGACGTTATCTCTTACCATAAGGAGAGCTTTTAGTTCGACTCTTTAATTTAAACATAAAAATGCTATTCTAGAGGTTAAATGTTAATCCAGAAGACAAGCTTTACAAACATATTTTTTTAAATTGTTATTTCACTCAAATCCGTTGCATAGCATTAAAGTAACAGCAGATTTTGCGTTGCACATTTTTCGTACCGGTGAATGTTTTTTTTTGTGTTTGCACCATAGCTCACCTAACGATAACTGGCTGTGGTCATTCCCACAAGTTTAACTTTTTTGAGTTGAGGACCCGTTCTATCGAACGAATATGAATACGAATCATTGCGAATTGTTTGCATGCAATCAAAGTCACAGAGCGGTAACTTTTACAAGTCCAAGAAATCAAAAAATAATTAGCAATGTACAAAAAACAACTTTCAGTTGCTTTCAGAGTGGAGATAAGAAAAAATAAAAAATAAATACGAAACCTAAAAAACAACTTATACCGAGCAGTTACCTTTTACTTCCTACTTAATGGTTCTTCTTATTTCATTCAAAAAATTATTGATAAAAAGTCCGTTGCGTAAAGCAGTAGGCAACAAACACGATCGACCGAGACAGAAAACGACATAGAATAACAATTAAAAAGTAAAATAGATGACAGTATAATGGATAGTATAATAAAATCGGCTTTATAAAAAATGTCCAAAATGAAGTCAAAGAAAAGATCAAAACTTAGTGACATTATGATCTAAGACGTAGGAAGAATAATACTGTTCGAAGACTACGTAAGATGATATGATGTAGTATCAAAGTTTTGTTTTGACTTTGTGGAAGTTCATTTTAGGTATTTAAGGGATATGATTATCTCTAGTGTATTTCCGCTTAAAAGTTGTTTTGGTTACAATAGCGACATGGATGTATTTTAATTTAAATATTTTTCTAACTTGACGACAATTTTGAAATATCTATCCGAAATATTAATTAATATCTGAAACTAAAATCCAACATAAACTTAATAACTAAATAAATTAGAAATATCTTATTCGCTTGGCTGTGCGCAGCTAAGAGCTAATCAAAACGAATTTTAAATGGAAATACACTAAAAATATCCAAGTTTTATTTATTTTTGTTCATTACAGTAAGCGCACCTTCGATACGAGAGAGTACCTTTACCATTGAGCGGCATTTTAGATTAGTTTATTTTATTTAAATATATTAGAGTCTTTCTAGTATGTACCTAAACAGTCACAAACAATTACAATTCGGTATGTTTTTATATATTAGATTGCTTCACATAAAACACTAGCAATTCGCTACCGTATTACTCGTAATGTATGATAAATAAACTTTCTTAGGTAATAGCAATCTAAAGCATTTCCATAGACGAACATACCCATAATAAATATCATCTAAATTACCAGTTACTGAGTTGTGTGGGTGCAAACAAACTGGCATAAACTTTGGCACTTATAATGCTAATACGTAGATTGAAAAAAATCTAAATTACCAGTCTTCTTTATCCCTTTGATGGGTCTCTTATTATGCCACCGTCTTCGGTTACGCGTCAATCGTGTCCAGCAATATCGCCTGCACATCTAACCATAGAAGGTCAATACTCGTGATCGGGTGCTGCTTGCGGGTTGTTGGTCTTTATTATAACCATAGAAGGTCGAGATGCCTTGCATTTATTCGCCACGCTTAAGTAATGAGACGAAGGAGACGCTCTCCTGAGAATAAGAGACATTGCGTGATCATAGTTATCGCAGCGGTACCCAAAACTTTGAGTAATAAAACATAGTCCAAGGAATTATTGTTTTGGCGCTCATTATTGCCTTGGTTTGCCGCCAATCTGTCATTTGATTAGGATTCTGTGTGAAAAGAACGCGATTTTATAAAGACACAAAAAGATTTTTATTTTATATTGTCGCATTGTAAAATTTCAAACGGCCAGGCGCGTCGTATGTACTCTGTTTTGAAAAAGATCACCGGGTTTGACCGAAACTATAGTCAATGTATCCGAACCAAACGTGAGTAATCAAACTAATATTATAAATGGGAAAGTTTGGCTATTTATATTTATGTTTGTTTGTTGATTCTGATAAATTTGGAATGCAAATAGTTTATACCTTGGTTTAACACATAGGCCACTTTTTATCCAGGAAAACAACCAAACGTAAACGCGCGACCCATATGAATTAACAATTGGCAGTTATAGGGACTTCAAATAGAATAGAAAACTTAAAACACGACACATTAGTATGTCATTGCCGCGAACCCATAAGTTTTGCTCCTACCAAAAATCGCTCAACGCGGCTAAAGAAATGTTCACTTCAATAACCCTTTTAACTCGATCTAAATAATGATTGGTTTTTTATATCTCTTATAAAAATATAACAACTCAAATTAAATTGTCTGAAACTACGTGCTCAGCAAACATGTCTCCATAAAATCAATTTAAAACTGTGACTTAAATTTGTCAACAGAATCTTTACAAACAGACAGAAAAACTGATCAGACTTGCGAAAACGTTTAGCAAACCGTGGCCAATGACGTGGTGAAACATTGATTAAATATGAGTTCGAAATGTGATTGCTAAACAGTACCAGAAAATAATTAGGTGAAATTGCCGTTTAGTTAAACTGTTATCTTTGTTTTTTTTTTCTATCTTTTGCGTATAAAGCTTGTTAGAGTCGAATAATCGAAACTTCTCTATGCTGAATCGACATTTTATAACATAGATTCATCGACATAAGTATGCGTTTAATTATGATGACTCTCTTGATAATAAGCGTCTGTCCATGTCCATTGCAGCGATACCCAGAACTTTGTGATACCAAACAAATTACAGGGTATCGCTGCTTTCACGCCCGTTCCCTTTAGACATTCGATGGTTAGTCTCTTTACCCTTGTTATTTTTATTATTATACGGCCAGACAAAAGCGCCCAGATCGCCATTCTGAAATTGTAAATTGCTCACGTTACATAACGCCCTGAGCGCAGCGATTCCATATGCGAGTATACCTTTATATACGATATACATATATAAGAGCGAGTATTATACCTATGGGTGTCTTCAAACCCAAAGTAGGCCAGTTTCTTTAAGTATTATCACTACGTAACATATCAGGTTTGCCGTGGTGGTATCGGCGTAAGAATAGTACCCCACTCTCTCTACCCGTGGTTGCCGTAAGAGTCGGCTAACGCATGTAATCCGGAAGGTGGGCAGCAGCGTCTATCACACTTAACTGCGCTCGCCAACCCGCCTACCAAGCGTGGCGAGTATTGGCAAAACCCCCCCAGGAGGAGGCCTATGTTCAGCAGTGGATGTTCTATGGCTGATGATGTGTGATGAGATGTGAACATATCAGGTAGGATGTGTCCAAGTCACAAGCTTATTTTATGTGACTGTGTTGTGATTTTGTAATTTGTGCATGTTTGAACACTAAGAAGTTCTTTGGATTTTATGTTTCAAATTCTCACTCAATGTAATTAATACTTGGATTCCTTAGCTATCGAGTGGTATAAGTAGTTAAACTTTGAATGTAGACTATAGGTAATGTATATATTTTAGCTGTAACACCAAACTGTATTCCCCGATTTTGTTATAATATCATCAGATTACTGAATTACCACCCACTATAAAAATAAATTTAAAAACGTAAATACGAACAATGACTATTATAAAATCAATAGTTTTCAGAGATCCAATTTTTTTTCAATATTACGATATATTTTTTCATGGTGACATTCTACAAATAACACAAATTGCCGTAATTGACCGCAGTGACTGCTGTTACTCTAAATTGACATAAATTGTGGCAATTGTTATCTAATAACGACTGTCATTTACTTAAGTAACAACATTGATACGGCTCTATTCGTTACTTAAACAAAAAATACTTATGAGTGGTTAAATTCGTGATGTTTAGAGCAAAAATTATTTATCAAATTGAAAAACGGGACAAAAAACCATGCTTCTAGTTTTTTATACTAATCGATAAATATATAATATACTCCTTTTTTTTTACTACACCGTCGCTTAACATCAGGCGAGTTGTGGCTAAATACCAAATACGTGTTTAGTCGTCAAACAAAAAAAAAATTGTCTTGACTTCATTAAGTTTTTAAAACTAAATGAGCTATCTTTTTATAACATTTTCGTCACGTTACATTATCTTGTTCTATTTAACTTTATTTGTTCTCAAGTTTATCACAAAAGTAGATTGTTACGCTCTAATTATCAGGCTTTCGATAAGCATTAAGTTTTTGTGATTGCTTATTGCAATGTACGCAAATAAGTTACATTTAAAAAAGAGTTACGACATATCAGAGGTCAGATTTAGTTCATTACTTTCGCTAGATTTTCGTTTAAAACTTAATTAATTATTAATTTTAACCTTCAAATAATTTATTACCACTTTATTACCTACACAATTAAGTATATTAATCTACATTTAATTTTCAAAAATGCTTTGCAGTTTTTTCAATTAAAGGCATAAAGTAATTTGTATTACAAAAGTACTTAAATAAAATTTCATGATGGTTTAAAAAGAACCTAATTCTAATAGCTACACTTTATTTTTTTGCTTCTCAAAAATAATCATCTTTATTAAATCATTGCTTGATATGGTTTGTATTTCTCGGTTCAAATGTGTCATGCAGTGTTCCACATCAACTCTGATTTACCTATTTTCTATATTAGAGATTAAGTTCATTATTAGTATTGTATTACTTACGTCTCATTGAACTAGAAAGTTTAACGAACTAGAATAATTTCTATTAATATTTATTAGAACTAAGGAAATTTTAGATCCACGATGACGATAGAAATAATGTGTACCTGTCTTAATAGATTTAATTACTCTTTATTAGAAACGGTTTAGTTACGGTTTCAAACCATTGAGCATTGTCGTAGAGTTGCTAGCTTGCCGCTTTTTACAGGGTACATTTTGGAGATTGTGCATTTGAACTGCGCAACGGACGGCCAGACAAACGCGACCAAAACGTCATCGTCCGTACAGACACAGACAGAACAAACATAAATATTTGTCAAGAGATTGTACTTATGTTATTGCCATACAAGTTACGATCACGAAGAAACGCGACTTACTGTAAATTACGCGTTACTATATGCGGTCGCGAAACTTTTTCATGATTGCATAACATTAACGGAACGGAATTAATTGAATATAAGATTTTAATAATTTTACGTGAAAATCTGTATCGCAGGAACTACATAGGTAGGTAGGTACTCTTACACGTGGTGCGCTGCTGTATATAGGTGATTGTGATAGATTGTATAGGGAGTACTTAGATTCCTAATGAGGAGGGTGCAAGACGAGTTTTGAAGAGAGTATATATGTGGGTGTGTGTGTGTGAAGTTTAGCGTTGAATAAAACAAAAGTACACAGTATAGGTCTTATATCTCACGAAGCAGAGCCACCCAACAAGGCAGTTATAGACTATAACTTATTTCGTACTTTTTTGTAAATGGAGGTATATTTGTTCCCAGGTGAACGTTATCCAAGCAGCTTTAAACGCGGCTCAAGCCACTTCCGAAAACGCCAACGAGGCGGCTTCCCAGGCGGCTGGTGAGCTCGGTGCACAGACTGCCATGGTGGGCGCCGCGAGACAGCGACTTAACACGCTTCAGGAGCAGCTGCATGGAGTCAGAATCGACTTTGAGGCCACACAGTCTGCTGCCAGGAAGGCTCAGGTCAGTGCAAATAGTATTTTATCTATGTACCTCACAGAGATGATGATCTTTAGAGATGCCCTGATACTTATTGCTTGATTTTCCTGCAAGCACATTTGCGTTTACAAATGTGTCAAATAATCGTTGCAATTTGTCTGTACAAACCGTCTTTATAAATGGACGAATCTTTTTTAAAATATCGTACCTAATACATTACGAATACATTCTTGTTCATAATTTTTTTTATTTGTTATTTAATGTTCTACAATTTAGTAAAAATTAAATTTTGAAGTAGAAACTTAAAGATCAATTTTGTTTTCTTGTTTAGGAAACCACGAAGAATACAAACATCTACGTAATCGATGACGTAACGATATCGATGTTCTTCTAGAAAAATGACCAAATTTAAAAAATCATGTTTGTGTAACCTGTGTGTTTCAGTTAATAAACACCTCGAAATGTTAACAGTATCTTTTTTTCAGATCCCATTTAGTTATACCTATGGCCATTTTTTTTCTGTTTTCTTTTTGTGTCCAGATGGCTTAGACAAAGTAACATTCAATTAACAATAACAATGATAGAAAAAAATATACAGGTTTGACATAAGCCGTCCAAGTGACATATTGACAGCTTATGTTAATTTTCTACCGCTATTCATTCAAATGTTACTCTGTCTAGGCCCTCTGGTTTTTAGTTACCTTTTCTAACTAAACACATATCAAAGAAATACATGATAGCCCTGTTGGCACATTGGTAGTATATCTGCCTTAAGAGCTGTAAGGCGTGGGTTCGATTCCCACTCAGAACAAACATTTTGTGGTATAAACAAATGTTTGTTCTGTGTCCTACACACAGAACAAACATCTTGTTCTGTATGTATATGTTATAAGCAGGGTCCGGATTATATGCATTTGAATATTAAGCCAACCTCAGTGGTAATAGCATATTTTACCTTACGATCTAGTTATGACGCTTATTATCGGTACATTTACGATATTTTTTCGAGTGCAGTTCACTCACCCTGCGTTTCGAAATGCGATAAAAGTGTTAGCGCAAAATATAAGGGTTAGTGATTCGCGACTATACTCATAACTCGCGATATTATCACTTCTAGCGCATTTCGCAACGCAGGCTCAATAGCCGCGCGCGTCTTTTGTTTTGGAAGTTACCTTTAAAATTAAAGAGAAAGAAGAGAGTCGCGCTCGCCTTGAATTTAATTAATTAACTAATTGTAGACATATTATGAAAAAAAAAAAGAAAATTTACTATTCTTAATTTTTTGGGTTCTTAAAATTTATAAATTTTTGCATATTCTGCCAATTTTCGTGCATAATTTAAGAATTTTTCATGCATTTATCAAACTTTTTATGTTGCATTTAATCCGGTCTCTAATTATAAATATGAATTTACAAAAAAAAAAGTATTTACTTATGTATTTTATCAGTGTTTGTGTAATGTTACACGATATTTATTTATTTGCATGTCGCATATAGATGCATATTTCGACTTTCTTGTCTGATTGAAATTCAATCCTTATTTATTGTTGATCCGCAGGCTGCGGCTCAACAAGCTCAAGCTAACGCTGCCGCTGCAGCTGCGAAGGCCGCCGCAGCCGGTCTCGGAGGCCACAAGGATGCTTCATATGAAGGTACGGCTCCCGAGGAGTACAAGGTACAGGCCCCGCAGCAAGATAGCGGCAGCCAGGAATACTACCAGTCGGACTACCAGCACCAGTAACGTTGTTTAGGTGACGTTTTGGGTTTTTAATTTTTTGAGGTTATTTGGCAATGAACAATTTTTTGAATGGATTAAAATTTGTAACTTTATTTTCTATTAAAACTTTTACACATATACATATTGTAATTTAAGGTATTAATTTTTTATTGTGAGCATAATTATGTATTTATATAATTTATCAAATATTTCTTTTATTAACATTTAAACTGAAAATACATTTTTTAAACTTTATATTGGTTCATTAATAAAGAATAATTAATGAAATATTAATTTCCAGTCAAATAATCTCAAAAATCAATGAAATACCGAAACCAAAATTGAAGGCAACATTAATATTGGCGCGTCAAAATCCCAATCTTAATGTTGCCATATAAAGTAGATAATATCTACGAAATGTAAATAAATTATAATTTGTTATTAAGTAGATTTATGTCTTAACTGTTGGTATACGACTTGTGATATATTTTATACTTTTATACAAATAACATCTAATTTATAAACGCTTTCAGTTTTGTTATGTGTAACTATTAACGGTTATAATTCAAAAAAGAAAGCTGTAGTACAACTTTGAATGTGACGAAACATGCAACGACACATGTAACATTCATTTGCAGCATGTTACTGTTACAAGTTACATGTTTCGTTGTAATGTTGCGATTACTAACAAGAGTTAAGTGCGATGTCTCATGAGTGATGATAAGAAATAAATTAAAAAAATGTTTTTTGTTATAATTTGGTATTTTTGTAAACCGACTGTCGACTATTTCTGACTATTTCTCTTGACTGTTTTCTATACTTCTGACTTCTTGACATCTCACTTAATATTTACTTGACTCATTGATATGTACTTGACTAACTTTCACTTGACCATATTACAGTCACCTTATTACCTTGACTAACCCCTTTCACAGTAAGTTCGAGGCACCATCCACTTTTAGAAATAATGCGATTATATAAATATAACTTATTTATCAGTATACTTAAGTATTTAGTTAAAACTCTAGGACAATAGTAATAAAACTAGCTAAATCTCATAAATAAATAAATAATTTGTACCTAGGTATACCACGTTTGCTAAAGAAAGATTCACTCTTAGAACGTACCTATAACTACAGACTGATAATTAAAATTGTACTTATAATGTTGTTATGGACGACATTAAAAGGTAAATCAAAACTGCCTCATATCCCTCCATATATTACTTAGTCAACTTAGGCCCAACCTTAAAAAAATAAAAGCTTAGTTTGTCTTCATATTGACTTGAACCGTTGCTTGCCGTCACATTAATAAAACACTTACATGGCATTAATGAGTTTATTAGTTATCTTGATATTACTAAAAGTAAAAACTTAAGGAAAAAAAATTGGTACTATAAACACTCACCAATGATCTTTTAAAAATAGATTCTACACCTTATGACATTCTGCCCAAGACCAATCGATCCAATAATAGGCTCGATGACAATTTTGAAAAACTATCCAATAATGTTCGGAAACGTACGAGTAGGTATATTATTTATAATGAATCACATATTTCTGTAGTAGGTAAAATTACATTTAAGTTTTTAGATTTAAAATTCGCACCAAAACGCTTGGTAGTGTCATGGCGTTGCTTGTGACGTCACGTTTTAAAAACAAAACTTAATTTCTAAACTTAGTTTCTTAGACGCTCATTGAATAATTTAGTTATTTTAGGCGTCATCGCCATAGGATTACCTGTAGGACCGAAAATAAAGAAATCAATGTATAAATGTTCGGTTCTATATATAAATAAACAGTACCTGGATGACCGAGCTTCGCTCGGCTGAAAACACGGACAAAATGACGTTTTCTAAAAATGAAACCTAGCTAGATCGATTTATCTCCCTCGAAACCCCCTGCATACTAAATTTCATGAAAATCGTTGGAGCCGTTTCCGAGATTCAGAATATAATTATATATATACAAGAATTGCTCGTTTAAAGATATAGAATAGATTTTAAAAGTGTATTTCTATGACAACCTATAATATTAACCTGCTATGAAATACATAAAAAAAAGAATTTTAGATGATTTGGATTTATTTAATATCTGAAATTAAATGATTTTTAAATAATTATTTATTAATGCACTTACATGGAAGTTTTAACATTTCTCAATTCTGCTGAACAAAAGTCTTTGATTGTTTGATGCTTAAAACTCTCTTGGCATCAAAACATCGATTTTAGGTAAAGTAGCTCTGTTTGCCTTAGCAAAGTATCGTCGTAGGTAGCAAAAGGTAGTTAAAAATCATATAACTATATACCTACGTAGTAGACACATTAATTTGTAGGTTCTCTGTAGATACATTGTAGACACATATTATGTAAGTAGGTATTCCTGTCCTTTAATATCCTTAGTTTATTTGTAAAACTGCATTTTACCTTATACTTATTATGTCGAGATTCGATTATATACGGCTAAAGATTAAAGATAAATTAGAGGTAAAAGTTATTCTTCTAACAAAGCGACCTGGTTCGTAGATGGGTAAAGCGAGTGTTTTCCCTCTTCCAGAACCGCCACGCCAGCCGCACGCCAACGCATTGCACGCACCGCAAGGACTAACACACGAACCTGCACCTGCTAAAATCACCCTTAAACCCACTGCATTAAAGTCCTTCGATCTAGCAACACATTCAAAACCAAACCATTACATACCCGATAGCTCAAAACCAGTACAATCTGACGCTAACCAGATTTTACCAGAAAAGGTTCAGTTTGAACAGATCCAATCTACTGATAACCAGTTTGTACCAGATTCAAAGGAGATTCAATTCAGGCCGTTTCTGTCTGTTTCTAATGAGAATGAAGGGAATTTTGAGGGAATAAACTTGCATAATGAGTCTTCGGGAAAAGCATTTCCAGATACGTTTGTAAAATTAGACGATTTTGGAAACGAGGAGTCTGAAGTTGTTCCTCAGAAAGCTTTGGAGCATTTTTTTGGCTGGTAGATTAGCGATTGGAAGATAATGGAAGGTAGGTTGCTAATAATTTGGATTAAGTAGGTACTATTATAAGTTTTGAAAATTTTGGATTGGTAGGTCCAAATAAGTATCAAGGTATTTGAAAGTTTCACTACTAAGCCGAGTGCGTTCTAAGCTTTAAGCATATACATTTTAGTTTTTAGAGTCTATGATAGCCCAAATCAAGCCCATAGTGCGTCACATGTTTATAAAAGTAGTCGATAATAAACATTTATAAATTATTACATATGTACCCAGCAGTAAGTTATAAATTGATGACGATGAAATTTAAGAAGTACCTTTTGATATAGATATAGCAACACTAAATGAAGTAATAAAAAAAATCGCCAGTTATGACGACCACGAACAAAATATTTTTACATATTAATGACCCGTCCCGATGTCGCACGGGTTGAATTTCTCTACTTAGGTATTTAAGTATACAAAAGTTTTAGGATGTGTTGTTTAATCAAACCTTTCATAAAATAGTTATATAAAAATTACAGTGAAAACTGTTTCAATATTCGTTGTTTAGAAGTAAGTGGACGTACCTACAGCAAGATGCGGCAGCGACTTTTTTATACTCTAAGTATGACTGATATTAAGTACCTAATATTACCTAACTAACACGAAGCACGCGACTTAATTATTTGTTGGAACCATTAAATAAGATATGGTTTCTTTACAAGGTAAAACTAGTATACACAGATATATACATATAAATACTAATTATAATATTTAATATTACTGCAAAATTTGTAAATTAGTTAGATGTGTGAGTGGATAGAAAGGTGGAATAGAAGTAACGTATAGGGTGGAATAGGAGTAACATAATATAAGCAGATAGACGCATTAATTTTCTTTTAATATATTATGCGAAACACCGTAACTCTTTTTCTGGGTGTTCAGATAAAAAGGAATAAAATTACATCCGTGCAACAACGATAAAGGTATTGATACATATTCATACAATATCCGCAGACCCAAATTTAACTAACATTGCAGAAATCAAAGAGCAACCAAAAGCAGAAGAAGCTGAAGAAGAAGAAGAAGATGAAGAAGATTGCGAAGAAGAAAAGTAATCAAAACTCCGCCTGATTGAATTAGCTAAATGCCATTACTATAGTTGTGTCTATTTAAATCCATGTATTGTTAATTATTTTTAAGCAATCTGCAATAAATCCATATGATAGATTGACATTTTTTTTATTAAAAAAAATAATGAACGCAACTTTTTTTATTTTAAATATGACTACACCTCTCACCAGGGTTGGATTTAGGTAGCTTGAAAATTATAGTACAAAAATTTAAAAATTATAGTATGCCGATGGTACACAATTTTTTTTTTGTAAATCAAAATAATGATTAATTCGTCGAATCAACACTTTTATGCAAAATTTACTACTACTCTTCTAAATTAATCAGTTCTTGAATATTTTCTTCATCCTTAGCATCTAATCTTATCAACATGTCTTCTGTGGGTTTTGGCGGGAACGCGAAAGGAGTCGTGTCGCCCAATTGTATTTTTTTTCCAAAACTAGTTTTTAATCGAGTGTTTATGTATACAAATGTTGGTGTTTTATTCATAAAGTGCCGAATTACAAGCGCGAGTGTGGGAAAGTGATATAATGTAATGAAAGATGACTTTTTGTGTTACTTCCAAAACTCCATCGAAGCTTATAGTAAAGTCACCACTACTTTACAAAAGCATGACTAGATTTGACTGGCACGGACTGGACTTGACCCAGACTGGACTTTGACTATAAAGTTAAAGACTATGACTATAAAAATACGGAAACATTGAAATTGGCAATATGCACAGAGTGCGATGCCAAGAAGAAAAAGAAAAAACCCAATGACTGTTTTTTACACATGGTTTGGCAAATAATAAAAAATAATTATAGTATTTTCCGTACTATCCTTAGATATGGATAGTATCTAGTACGGAGCATGAAATAGTAGTACAAATACTATAATTATAGTACGAAATCCAACCCTGCCTCTCACCTTTAATACTAAATACGTTCCATTTCATTAAATAATACCATTAAAGGAAATGCAGAAACAACTAAAAACGGTAGAGTTAAATGAGAAAGCCACAACTGAAAGTTAAGGTCAGCCTTTAAGGCTGACCTTAACTTTCCCTAGTAAAATTTCAGTTCATAATTTGCCACAAACGAAGAGTACTCATTGGTTCGGATTATATTTTATAAAGTATTAGTCTCTAAATCTCACTCTTCGACGTGTAACGGAACCCTTCATTCAAAACACGCTGTTTGTCGTGTTTCACGTTGCAGTAAATATATTTATTATTCGTACAAAATGTCTGTAATAAAGAAAAAAAAGCATGTTTCCAAGAAAAATAAAAAAGACTGGCGCAAGCATTGTGATATCCAGGACGTGGAGGCTTTTCTAGAAGATCAGAGATTAGAAGAACGACTGGGGTAAGGTTATGTTTTGGTTTGTTTTTATATTATTTAACAAGATATTAGTATACTCGGCAATGCAGTATAATTTAAAATGCGATATGTTTCTAAGATAAATATAGTTACACTAGTTACAGCAGAAATTTATACAAAAATAGTTACCCAATAAGTAGTAGGTAGTAATCAAACATTGTTTTTTGCCTTGAGATTATTTTAAAAGTAATAAAGCAACATAAGAACAGCGTGAACCCCATTTCATGTACAGTACGGTATTTTATGGATAACACCAACACCAAAGTTTCATTTCAACTTAATCATACTTTAATGTATGTTTGTTGTAATGTATGAATATATATGAAAACTGCAATAATGTCTAAATGACATACTTATATTTTCAAAGGTTGGAGTGACGAGAGCACATCAAACAAAATTCTATTTGCTACTGGATAATTGTTTTTAGTTGTCAATTTTGCAATATAAGAACATCTTATTTCATAGTATATCATACACAACTTCTTACTAAAGGAAAATAATAAACCAATAAGGTTATTAAAAACGTTGGAGCTTTATTCACTTTTAGATGATTTTATACAGCATTTAAATTATTACCATAGTTGAAGCTTAAAAATTGGTTGTTGATTGATTGTGTATGTAGCTAATATATGTACCTAGTTTTAATACAAATTTCACCTTATTTTCAATAATAACTGAAACATATTGAGAATGTGGTGTCATTGCAATCTGTTAATGAAAGGGAACAAGAAAAAAAATGTTATGGACAAAATACTATATAAATATAAATAAACTTTAATACTGTGATAAGGGCACATCAGCATATCTATCTAAATATATATAACTCAAAGGTGACTGACTGACTGATTGACTGACTGACATAGTGATCTATCAACGCACAGCCCAAACCACTGGACGGATTGGGCTGAAATTTGGCATGCAGGTAGATGTTATGACGTAGGCATTCGCTAAGAAAGGATTTTGATTAATTCTACCCCCAAGAGGATAAAATAGGGGATGAAAGTTTGTATAAAACTTTGTCAATTTTAAACCGATCGGGCTGAGATGCATGCATAAAACTACTATGACGTAGGCATCTAGCGCGGGTGAAACCGCGGGGCACAGCTAGTCATAATTATATATTGTTATAGTTGACAATTGCATAATTATTTCTGTTTTCAGCAAATTCGAAACTAAACCAGACAGTGAGATCTTTGTCATAGACACAGCTGGCGATGATAAATTTGGAGATTTAGATGTAAAGCCGCTCTCAGCCAAGCTGATAAAACGGCAAAAATTGGCATCCACTCCAAAATGTTTTGAAGTGTTAATTTCATCATCAAAGGTAACAGAATATGTTTGAACAGCTTCTTATTCGGAATGAGGGTATAATCTCTAATATTCTACTTAGGGTGTATTGTGCATTTCCACTAGCATCTACCTGAGCCAACTCAGGTCTTTGAAATACTGGAGCAAGGCTCTGGGTCACTATAGTAGCTACAGCATAGTACATATACCTATATAGTGGTACAGCATAGTAGCTCTAGTGGGTGATATGGAATTATGTATGTTGATGAAGCATTTAATCTGGCGGTGACATGAGTGAAGATGATAAAGCTGCTACATGCAATCTAGTGTCATTTTTATAAAATGTGATAGTCATGAGACGAACAAGACATTCTCGTGATGGTAAGAGATAACACCTACCTATGACCATTGCTGCGATACACAGAATTTTGATTTACAAAACAAAGTCCAGGGCATAGCTGCTTTGGTGCTCATTGCTTTGAGACTTTTGATGGTTAGTCTCAACAGCCCTGTAATTATGCTAGCTGCAGTACCTTTCAAACTGAAACACAGTAATATTTACACATTACTGCTTGGCTGTAGAACATCTGACCTCCTGTTAAGGAGTTCTACCACCAAGTGAATGCTATTCATTACCCTTATGATTAGTTTTAAACAGGTGGCTCAAAGGTGTATTCAAATTGCAATGACTGATTGTCATTATAAGGTTTGTAAAATTGTGATTATAAGGCTTACTAAAAGACGAGGCTTCATTTGTTATAACTTCAGTAGTTTGTTAGGTTTGCCTAAGCATGTTATTTGTAGTTACATTGCTGCATAAAAGATGGATAAACCAATGATGACCAGAGCAGATAAATATTTTATTTGAATACTTAATACCGAAAATCAGGACTCACAAAATCAACATATTGCAAACTCAAACCTTCATAGAATAAAAACTAGAAAGATTAAAATAGAAACGATTAGAATAGTCTCTTTACCATTACAGGTCCCAGACCCTAATGCCAAACGTAACATAGTGAAACCAGCAGGCTCGGCACTCACTGCACTCAGCAAGATAACCAATAAAAGACGCCTAGAGAAGGGAGTGTACCAACGTAAAGTAGAACAAGCTAGAGGCAACCGGAAGATTGCTTTGGAAAAGAAACGGAAAGCAAAGAATGCGCGACAGACATTTGATATGGATATGTGGGGTGATGCTTGTGAGTACTTTGTGTTTTAAGTGTCAAGATAGTTAATAAGCTTTGTGGCTCGGCATTCATGTGGCATTTTACAAATCAATTTATGTGCTGATAAATAAACTGTGATAGTTGATAGACAGTGTCTGAATAGCTGATCAAAATAAATGTTTGAAGAGTGATACTTGACTATTTGTTATATTGCAAATTATATACTTGGAAATGTGCTTGTTGATCCAATTTATTACTGAACAAATTTGACTTGAATATAAGTATATTTGAGATGTAAATGTAGGTTATAAATATAGCTAAATCTGATTTACATTTGTGTCATATATCCTGCAATATGTGGAGTGCTAGATGCAACAACAGACTCTATCTTCTTTTTTTTTTTAACGCTGACAAGCTAGGCGCTTGACCACAACTCGCCTGATGTGAAGTGACAATGTGGTCGAAGATGGCAAAGCACACCTAGCCTGGAATGGAACTGGCCCTCAAGTTGGGCTGCCGGAACACACCGTTAGATGTTTGGCGGCAGATTTTCAACTTGAGGGTGGTAGCTAGCCAGCCGAGTACTAGAAAGTACCCTACCACCACGCTATGGTTTCCTCACGATGTTTTTCCTTCACCGGCAGCTTAAGCTCATTGTTGGGGTTCGAACCCACGCCCTTCGGCATGTGAACCGACCGCGCTAACCACTGAGCTATCATCGCTACAAAATCTATATCTCTGTTACTTCTTCACGCTCAAACGGATGGATCAATTTTCATAAAATTTGGTATGGAGGTAGCTGACACCCTGGATTAACACATAGGCTACTTTTTATCCCGTAAACTGTAGCAAGTAACACCGCGGGGCGCAGCTAATGTGCTATAAAAATATAGGTAGTTATCAACAGTGTTACCCATCACAGACATAAGTGTAATATACAATCATTTTATATCATTAAAAAATGTACTTTTTAATATGTTAATTTTCTAGTACCAGAAGGTAAAGGCATCCCAGCCACTCTATGTGACGACTTCATGTCTTCTGAGGCCCAATATCACAATGTTCTGCCAGACAAGTGGCTTAAACCTAAGCCTTCACCACCCAAGACAGTAGCCACCAGGGCTGCAATAGAAGTCCCCCATCCTGGTGTCAGCTACAACCCTAGTTATCAGGTAATACATGTTCACTATTGTTGTGTCTTTGTATACATTTTTAACTGACTTCAAAAAAAGGAGGTTTCTCAATTCGACCATATATTTCTTTTTATTTCTTTATGTTTCATATGTCCACTAACATGTCTTTCAATATTGCTAATGTTTAAACTGCCAGCCACTCATAATTAAACTTGTATATTTTTATTTTACAGGAGCACCAAGCTTTACTCCAAAACGTGGTGAAGCATGAGCAGAAGATGATCAAAAAAGAAGAACACTTGCACCGCGTCACTACCGGGATGTTCAGCCGTGTCACGGCCGCTGAGAAAGAGGTAGGAACAAGAAGAATAGTTCACAACTACACACATGATTTAAGGAAGAAAAATTTGGGTCTATATGAATAACGAAGAAATATAGTTGAATACATTACTAACCTAGAAACATAGAAAAATACATACATTCCCATAATAATACATCCTAATACTTTTTTTTTTAATTATGTATGAATACAATTTTTTTTATTGACAACACCAATGGTACAAGTCAATTCCGTAATATCTACTCACACTCTCCTGATGGCAAGAGATACGCATGTCCATGTATGAATAATGAAATGAAATTACTTTGAGACATTACATTAGTTAAAATGAATGAAAGTGATACAGTCGACTCTTGATAATTCGAACCTCTATCCGTTCGAATCAGCCCTGTTTTTTTGTAAACTGGTCCACTGCTGGGCGCGGGCCTCTTCTCATTGTAAGAAGGGTAAGGCCATAGTCCACCACGGAGGCCAAGTGCGGTTTGGCAGACTTCGCACATCTTCGAAGTGTTCTTATTTGAGAACTCTCAGACATGTAAGTTCCCTCACGATGTTTTCGTTCACCGTTTGAAGTCAGCGGCAGTACGCATATAACAAAGACAGAGGTGCGTGCCGTGGAACTCGGGACTTCCGAAATATTCTAAACTGCCGAAACTTCCTAGGCTGACGAAACTGCCTAGGCTGCCGAAACTTCCCAGGCTGCCAAAACTTTTTAGGCTGCCGAACTTCCTAGGCTATCGAAACTTCCTAGTCTGCCGAAACTTCCTAGGCTGCTGAACTGCCTAGGTTGCCGAACTTTCTAGGCTGCCGAAAGTTCCTAGGCTGCCGAAACTTTCCAGGCTGTTGAAACTTTCTAGACTACCGAAACTTCCTAGACTGCTGAAACTTCCTAGACTGCCGAACTTCATAGACTGCCGAACTTCTTAGGCTTCCGAAACTCCCTAGGCTGCCGAAACTTCATAGGCTGCTGAAACTCCCTTGGCTACCGAAACTTCCTAGACTGCCGAAACTTCCTAGGCTGTCGAACTTCCTAGGCTTCCGAAACTCCCTAGGCTGCCAAAACTTTCTAGGCTATCGAAACTTCACTGGTAGAACGTTCGCCTGCTTTAAGCTTATACCCCTTTAAACATAATGTGATCGATTCAATTTCAATTTCAATTTCAAAAGATCTTTATTTAGCATAAGTTAACAATAAGTACAAGCACTAGTGTACATTTTTTAATCCTAGTGGTACAGCATTTGGTTATTTAAAATGTTTTATCAAGCACTGTGATGTGATTGATTGCAGAAGAAAGAAACACAAGAAGACGGATATAAATCACTTTCTTAACATCCATTTTGTTTATGAATATTTTCTAGCACAGATTTTAGATTTGTCATCCCATTTTACAGAACCAATGGCGTGAAGAGATGAGCGTTGGTCTCCCAACTCCACACAACCCGGCGAATGAGCCAGACTCGGCCTCAGACGGGGAATACAAGGCCATCAACCCACCGGTCAAAAACAAGAAGAAAGACCACAAAGCTAGAAGGAAACAGAAGGAGCGACTGCTTGAGAAGGAGCGTTTGAAGCGAGCCAAAATTGACAAAAAGAAAATTAGTGATATTTACAGGTATACTTCTATTTACGCAACTGTTCAAAAAAGGAGTGTAATTTTGTAAGAGTTCATGTATCTATGTGAGTTTCTTTATTCCAGCACAACCTAAATGCCTTAACAGATTTGGGTCTATCACGTATTGAATCCTTAAATCATCGAGATGACAATCGCTATAAATTAATTTATTAGTCGGTATACCTGTTTTTTGTGTATGTATTTGTATGCTGGTTACTTCTTCACTCTCAAACGGCTAAACCAATTTTGATGAAATTTGGCATAGAGGCAGCTGACTCCCTGGGTGGGACATAGGCTAGAAACTATTTGAAACAATTCACCATTAGCCAAATAGTATTTAGGTATTTAGTTTTTTTATAGGGTATTAGTCAAATACCCTATTGTCTTGAAAATTATTATTACACTTTTCGCCTTTCTACTATTAGGGACTATTCAAGTATTACGTAAGTAGAATTTTAGTAATTATTAACCCCTCCCTCCCCCTTGTCAGCAAATGTAAGCAAAGCTCTTACTTCCCTCTCCTATGCTTAAGTAAATATTAGTTTAATTAGCAACCATTTCGCTAAAACGAGGTGTGTCGATAACAAGGAAACCAAACAATCAGCATAGTTTATATGACTTTACTGATATTATCACCATTCAGATCGCCTCATCCCCAATGTCGTCAAAAATAAGCAAAGACTCCCCTCCCCCTTAGGTGCTTACTTAATACTTGAACGGCTCCTTACACATCACTAACATTACTGATTTAACACTTCCAGGCTCCGTAGACTCCAATCTTCGATCACCACCCGCGAGCAACGTCAAGCGACGCTCCGAGCGAAGCGAACGGAAAAGGAAGCGAAACTTGCAGAGACTGCCGTGCCTACCCTCAACGCGCATAAGACGCCTCTACCAGAACCGGACTTCGTCGAACCCAGCCTACTTAGTGGAAACTTGAAAAACGTTGCGCCTACCAGTAAGTTAAAAAAATAACGGAAAATAAAAAAAAAGCGCCATCTGTTGTTGTACCGCTTCACTACTACGATGTTGGAATGTTAAGCTCCTAACACGTATAGAGAGTGGCGCCATCTAGGCGCCAACACTAGAAAATACCCGGATTATCGTATATTGTAAAGTATGATGTATCTATGCAAATTTTTCTGCATTCTTAAAGCTATACCTTTCTTATTCTAGCGAACTTGCTTCGCGAGCGTTTTGTCTCTCTCCAACATCGTGGTGCCCTAGCAGCTTCCAAGATAATGATGAAGAAGAAACGTCACGTCAAAGCGTATTTCAAGCCAGGACACAAGGTCACCGAACAAGATATACAGCGGTACACCAGTAGGACTCCCGGGAAGAAGTGAGAAATATCTTTGTCGGGTTTGAGATGTCAGTGATGAATAAAATTGTGTATAGCAGATCGATCTTTTATTCTTATTCTGAATAAACATATAGGCTGACTGATAAAACTTTTGTATAATTGAAAAAATTAAATGTCTTTTTCTTAACGTTTAACAGGCTAGGTCTTTGTCTACAGCTCACCTGATATTAATTGACAGTGTGGTGGGAGATGGTAAACACACTTAGCCTAAAATAGAGCTGGCTCTCAAGTGAGGCTGCTGTAATATACATTTAGGTTCTTGGAGACATTATCTTTTTGAGAGAGGCAGCTAGTAAAGTACAACAAAGAACCCTACCACTACGCTATGGTTTCCTTACGCTGTTTTCCTACACCGACAACTCTAGCTCATTGTTGGGTTTTGAACCCATGCCCTTCGAAGTGTGAACCGAGCGCTCTAATATGTATTTCGTCATACTGTAACGGGATAATTAAAACAGGCTACTTTTTACCCGATAAAACGTTGGTAAAACTAGGAAGCGTTATTAGTAAGTAATAAGGATTCCATAAAATAAATGTAATAATATTCGAAAAGACCACCCCGTTATCGGGTAGGTCTTTTCGAATATTATTATTATATACAGGTACATGCCTGTGACCTGATAAGAATCCTATGCACGAATTTGGAACAGAAATCAACCCTCAACAAAATTTTACCATTGGGCATATAAAATCAGGTATAGGTTAATTTCCTTGGTGGTAGACCTCTTTAGCAGGATGTAGTAGTAGTAAGTACTACTGAAGTACCAGATATTTTGTGTAATAGTGGTGTGTAAATATTACTGTGTTGTGTTTCGGTTTGAAGGTACTGCAGCTAGCGAAATTACAGAGCTGTTGAGACTAACCATCGAATGTCTCAAAGTAATGAGCGCCAAATCAGTGATGCCCTGGATTTTGTTTTACTACTAAAAGTGTGTATCGCTGCTTGACGGCAGAATGTGTGCTGCGGCAATTAGTATAAGGGAAATGCAAAATAAAAATCGAGAAATATTTATAAAAAAATGTACTATAAAAATCTCTCTTAGTCTATTATAATACAACTACCATAATTAAAGATTACTTACAAAAATATTTTACAATACATCGTGGCATTAACAAAAATAAAATCTAAGACGAAATAGGTAACTCAGTGGTATATCCTAAGACTTCCAAAATAGGAAAAATGTACCATAATACTATTCGAAATAAGTCTATAGAATTATCGTTAACAAATCAAAATAAATTAACTATCTTATCAACTAAGGCAAGTAATACGAATAGCAACATATTGTGGTAACTTAAGAGTAGAAAATCTTAAGAAAGTCATATACTTACATTTTATTATTGTAGTTTTCTGATATGATACCATTCTCATACAAAATTCTAAGAACAAACGAATCTCGTTTAATATTTTAGAAAACATTTAACAGCGCTTTTTGTTGGAAATATGAAGCTAATTGATATAATAGATAATTTTTATTTGACAATTGACAAGGGGAATGTTAATACTAGTGGCCTACCAACAATACAGAAAAAACGTTTTTTCTTAACGTAGCGTTAAACTTCATCTTCATCTCACAACAGTAAAGACAGTAAGACAAACTTTTATGCACTAATATCAAAAAGTGTTTGAAGTATATGGTATGTGGCCCCCTTTTCGCCTATATTAATCTTCTATTTCTAAAAAAGCACCTGAAAATCACATTTACAAAATATTTTTTGTCAATCTTCAGACTTAAACGCAAAGAAAATATTATGCCACTTGATCTTATCCCATTTTATACTTACCAAATAATTAAGATCAGTTTTTCAGCCCCACCTCGCTGCTATAGTGTAAAGTGATCTTAATAATTCTAATGCTCTAGTGTCGGAAGCAGTTTTAAGGTCTGACTCTTTTGCTACTCTTGCTTCTGCTCTGGGAACGTCAGCAAACGAAGGCTCTGCGTCCGCAAACGTTGGTTTAATGTCGGCTAACGTTGGATTAGTGTCAGCAAACGTTGGCTTAGTGTCGGCAAACGTAGACCTAGTGTCAGCAAACGTTGGCTTAGTATCGGCAAACGTTGAACTAGTGTCCGCAAACGTAGGTTTTGTTTCGGCAAATGTAGGCTTAGTAGATCTAGGTTCGGTAGGTGTCGTTCTTGACGCGAATTTTCTGACGCCTCTACGACTTGTTCTATAAGGAATTTGAGTCGTTGTTACAGTTACTTGTTCTTCTTTTATCTGTAACTTTTCTGTGGTGGGATTTGACAAGGAGTTTATGGCGCTTGGATCGAATCTTAAACTCTTTCCACGTCTGTCTTGTCTCGACCTCACTTCTTGTCTTTCAATAACTCTGTCTGTTCTTCTGAGGGAGTCAATTTCTGTTTCAGGAGTATCTACAATGCCTTCTTCTTTAGCTATTTCTTCCATATCTTTTTGTGAGACCGCCATTAAAGCTTCAAGCAACGCTTTTTTAGATGCTTCCGCTGTTGTATTGTGGTCGTCGTCGCAGGTTTGTACTAAAAGAAGGATTAGTCTCTTAACAGTTTTTGATTTTGTCTTCTTCATAACGTTCATTAATTTTTCAGTTGTCGTCGAGTTCATGATTTCCTTTGCCTTTTCCACGACAGTGTCAGTTATGGCTGCTAAATCTTGCGATGGTTCAGTAGAAAAATCTTTTAAACTTTTTCCTCTTCTATTTTCACTTTTAGTATCATCAGTGGTAGGTTCTATATTGTTTGTCGTTGACACATATTCAATAGTAGCATAGTTTATTGTGGGTGTAGGTGTAGAACCTGTATACGAGGAATCATCGGCTGTTGGATTGGTTTCTTCGAATTCAGTTCTTAGTCCATCGTTTAAAGTAAGAGGGTCGATCATTGTGCTATGCCAATTGTCAAAAGTGGTCGACCATATAAATTGATTGGTTTGATGATCTACGTCAGGCGAAGTAAATATGCTGGAAGGTATTGAAGTCGTGGTCAAAACTTCCTCTTGTTTAATAGTCGTCGATGTAGGAGTGGTCTGGACAGTGGTAGGTTCAGTGTCAGATATGGTAGGAGCTTCCAAGTCTTCCGCAGGCTTCTTCACTGTTGAAGCTTCTAAATTAAGTTGTTTCCCCTGACGTATGCTGTTTCCACTTGGCGCAACAAAGGACTGACTATGTGCTCTTTGTAATTCTTCTTCATTTTCTAATTCAACGGTGTCAGTTTCAGTAAAAAATACTGTTGAAGTTGTTGGCAAAACAGTGGTCGTTCTGATCTTCTTGCTCTCAAAATCTTGCGTGGAGACTGAATTAGGAGTAGATGCTGATGTATCACCACCCCAAGCTGTAGGCAAGTTTGTGGCTTCTACATATTCATTCAAAGGTTTGCTTTCAGTCACTCCGTTACCGTATTGAGAATCACTTATAGTTAAAGCGTTATTCTGGAACCCTCCGTATCTAGGTACTACACTTTCTGTTGTTGACACTTCACCGGCCAATGAGTTGATTGTATAGGCATTCGTGTTGGTGTACACAGGTGAAGTTGATGGTGCTAACGGAGTTGAAGGTGAGGTGTAAGAAGCTGATATTCTTCCGCAGCATATGAAAGGATTTCTTGGCCTTGTTGATCTATACGTAGATGAAATGTACTCAGTTGGTCCGGGTGTAGTTGAAATATCAGCAACCGTGGTCGAGTATTGAGAAACAGTTGAAATTGTTGGGTACTTAGTAGTTTGGTCATCTGATGTGGTTTGGTATTTTATATCTTCAGAAATTGCTTGGTATTTGGAATTTTCCGACACGGACTGATATTTAAAGTCCGCCGAATTTGATTGAAATTTATTCCCGAGATCCAAAGCTTTTGGGTCTCTTAAAGATGAGATCGGTCGAGCTTTATTATCTTCAGAGAAACCTAAGATTTCATCATCTTCTTCGTTAACGGTAGTAGTAGGTTCAGTATTGGTTGTGTCTTCAGTAGTACCTATTGTGTCTCCGTAGTTTTCTCCAAAAGACGGATGTGTTGGTCTGATGTCAGATAGAACCTTTCTAAATTGAACTGGATCTTGAAGATACGCCGAAAGAGCATGAGTGAAGACCTGGGCTAATTCTCGTATTTGCGGTGACGTAGCTAAAGGACTTTGACTTTGCTGTGTCATTAGGTCTTCCATTAATTCGTTGTAGGTCCCATTAGGATCCGCTTTGATTTCTTCAAGTAATTCAGCATTACTGGCTCCATGACCAAATAGGCTACCGTATTTATTAATAGTGTTTGAACTGAATAACGCTGGTAAAGCTTCCTCCATAGCTTCATATTCATCAAACGCTGGTGTTGTTACTTCAACATCATCAGGAGTTGGAGTAGTGGATAAGTTGTCTAAAGCAGTTGCGTAGTAAATGGCTAAACTGTGTAAAGTTTTAGGGGTTAGTGATGGAGGAGTATTTACCTTGTTATTGGCTTCTTCGTTGTTGACTTTGTTTTCTGTAGTTGAAACGGTGGCTTCTGTTGGTACATATGTATCTAAATTCAACTTTCTCATCAGCCTGTCTCGTCTTTCTTTATACGACGGCTCAGTAGTACCTTCAGTTACTTGATTCACTGTAGAGAATACGTCATACCTATCAGATGAAGCTGTTTGACTGTAGAAAACGGCTCTAGTTGTTGGTATCTTGGTTGCGGATTCAAAAGATTCACGTGGTTTGAATGTAATTTTCTTAATCTCAATAGGTTCAGTATTTTCAGTTTCTTGAGTTTGTTTCGGAGTTGCTGTTGTGGTTATAGTAGTTTTGTTCTTTTCCTTTTCAATGTAATTCTTTAACAAAGATACCCCAGGTCTAGTATAAGGGTTATCGTTTACAGTTGTGTAAGTTTTCGTGTAAGGAACCAGTGTGGGACGTTTGGTAGAAGGCGGAGATACACGCGTGTAATGTGTTTGAGATTGCTGTTTTTCACGAATATCGTACAGAGTAGTCAAGTTAGGATTAGTCTTCACTCGTGTCCTCTCAGGCTTTTTAGTGGTGGTATTTGGGGTATAGACAGGGTAGGGACGGTAGTTCTTCGTATGATACTCTTGTAGGAACTGCCTGTTATTGTTATTGGCAAACGAGGCACTTTCAGCTGCAACCTGCATTTCTTTCAAATTGTAATCTACAGGCGTGGTTCTTAACGTTGAAACATCATAAGTAGGCACAGTACTCCTCGCGGGCACCGCGTAGTTGTTCGAAATCAGTTGGACCAAAGACTTTCTTCTCTTCTCAAAAGCAGTGGTAAGTTGACTTCTTTGCGTGGGATTGTTATTTTGTTTAGGATCGGGGAACAGGGCTTGGTAGCTCCTGGCCGTTGCTTGGGGCACGTAAGGGGTATCTTGCTGCCGCTGTCTTCCACGGTAAACCCTTTCAGTTGTGCTTGAAACAGGAATGACGACAGGTCTTCTAGTTTCCGCTCGTATATTTGTCTCAGCCAGCTGTTGCAAGTCTTGGTTCTTGGATAGGCTTTGAGTGACTTTCTGGGACTTTTTCTGCTCGTTGGAGTAATATTCAGCGCTCGATTCGTAGAGGGCTGGGGCGGAGGCGCAGTCCACCTTGAACCACCAGTCGCATATGAGGTGGGACTGGCTGAAGATGGTGCCGTTTGGACAGAGGAACGAAATCTTACGGGACGTGTCGCAGATGTGGAATACCTGAAAATGAGCAATGCAAATTAATACATTATGGTTTAATTAATTGGTTGTTTAGATGTTTAATTACGTGGCTGTTATAATGTATGTGTATTGTTGTAACGTAAGCGTTTAAATTAGGCTAAAAAATATGAACATATGTTCTATGCTGACCATGAAAGAACTGATTGAATCAATTTGATTTGTAAGCCAAAACAAAGCTATTAAAGATGGTGCAAATAAGATACTACTTATAGCAATAGGGTAGAAACTTCTTTTTTTAACCGACTTAAAAAAAGGAAGATGTTCTCAAATTGACCTGTATTTTTTTAAATGTTTGTTACCTCAGAGCTTTCGACTGGGTGATGCGATTGTGATAATTCTTTTTTATTTAAAAGCTTCCAGTGTGGATACTTCGCAATTTGGACCATTTCTGATAATGGCATCCATAACAAAAATATATGAAGTCGGTTTTTTTTGTTAAAATTTTACTTTGACCACATCTAATCAGTTGATATCGACAAAAGATTGGACAAATTTTTGTTAAGTGACGTAACAAATAGGTATATCGTTTTTAATGTTTACTTCAAAACAAGTTAGTTTAGTTATCGTTTGTTTGTTTGTGTTTACCTGGCAATCTGTCTCCAAGTCAGCGTAGTAGCCAGTAGGCACGTTCTTGCAGTTGAACCCCGTGTTGGGTATATTCGGATACGCCGGGAAGTCCACGCCAGCCTTACCGATTACGCCTGAAAAGCAAACATTCTAAATAAACAACCTTTTATTGTTAAGCAGGAACTTCAGAACAAGTTTTTGAACTATTGAACAAAGATTGAATTAGCAAAAGCTTCTTCCTCTTTATGCTTTTGAGTGAGCTGTATGAGATTAGATATTATCAGTTTTAGCGTTGGAGGATGCGCGATCAAACATGTTTTTTGCCATGATATTGTAAAAGAACCTTAATTAGGATCGATGTTAGTGGATACGTTAATATAAATAGTACCATTACTACATATTATAAAACGAAATCATCCGCCGCGTGTCTGTCTTTCTGTTCGCGATAAACTTAAAAACTACTGAACGGATTATCATGCGAGTAAGTAATTCACCAATAGATAGAGTGATTCATGAGAAAGGTTTAGGTATATAATTTGTCAAGTTTTTGTGTAAATCGGTTGAAATATGATGATAATTGTTGGATATGTTTAATATACGCATATGCACCACATTAGTGTCTACATCCCGTGCGAAACCGGTAGCCGGTAGCCGGTCGCTAGTGTCAATATAATAAAATGTCAACAAAATTAAAATTACTTATCTACTACTAAATAACAAACTAAGTTTTTATAAAAAAAAACGTTTTTTTATTAAATTCATAGTAGTAATGAGACAAACGATACTTATTTCTGAGAGTAAAAAACAACGCCTGTCCATCCAACAAACCAATATCCACCACAGCAGCGATACCCAAAACTTTGAGTAAATAAACAAAGTTTACTTAAAGACATTAGATGGTTAGTCTCAACAGCCCTGTAGTTTCGCTATTGTATTATCCTTCAAACCGGAACACAGAAATGTTTACACACTACTGCTTGGTGGCAATATCTGGTACTGCAGTAGTACCTACATAGATAACCTCTTGCTAAGGAGGTCTACCACCAAGTAAAATTAAAATTACTAAGAGTTGAAAAACATCGCCTAAACACTGCCCGTTCTTTAGTAGCGGTTATTGTTATTGACCTAGGTCAGGAATTAACAACCTGTTGAGACGGAAGAGCCAAAAAGTACAATTTACAAAATTTCCCAGTTTCTAAAGAGCCTCTAGAAACTGCTTTAATGGTATAGTATTTGCTGATATATATATTTGTTTTTTTTTTTATTTAACATAAACGACTTTAAATAGTTAATTATTTTAATTTTTGCGTATGGAACTAAAGAGCCGCAACTTTACATGGAATGAGCCGCAAGCGGCTCGAAAGCCGTAGGTTGCCGACCCCTGACCTAGGTCTATGGTGCTTTATACTCGTACCTTGATGTTCAACGAGATCGAGGTCGGGTTGTGAGTTAGCAGGTATGAGGCGCTTGACGAGCGCCCGGCCCTCGGTGTAGTGCTCGAATCCAGCGGCTCCCATCGCCTGTGCCAGCGCCTGTAAACTTTCCGGACTCGGTTCCGGAATGTACAGCTCGGGAGTACGGGATATATCCTGGGAACACGACGAGATTTAGTTAGAAGCCATACTAAAGAAAGAAACTACACTACTTAGTCAGACTACTTGTTTTCTGTTTTTTTTTTTAATTTCTGGTGCGCACAATCAAGAGTTTTTATCCATATATCTAAAGTAAGTTCTTATAGGCTGAGTAGCCAGCCCTAGTGCCAAAGATACCACCGCCTTCTAAAGGGTTTATAGCTCGAGATGTATTTATAATTAGAAACAACTTCTACTATGAACACGATTCTAAAATCACGAAAAATATCAGCTACATTTTGATAATTCTTCCCCGAAGTATCAAAATGTATCTCTCTCTATACATTTTGTTGGGGAAGAAAGGTCGTAACAGTTTTCGCTAGCTGCAGTAGCCTTCAAACCGGAACACAGTAATGTTTACACATTACTGCTTAGCGGCAGAATATCTGGTACTGCGGTGGTACTCACCTAGACGACCTCGTGCTAAGGAAATCTTAAATCTTAAACGTGTCGCAACTGTAATCAAAAAGTTCGGCTGTAAAATTCAGTGTCATAATAATCAACTATTATAAGTCTAGAATATTTTTTTTGGTCGCGTACTTTGCCTTTACGACCTTTCTTCCCCGAAATATTGATTCGGCCAGGAGTTAACGAACTTTATCAATAGAACAGCTGATTTTAACGATTTCGATGCCCGTGGTAAAAGTTGTACATAATAAGTGCAATGCCCTTTTAAACTAAGTACACGTTAAGCTTATAACTCCGTAGAAAGCGGTAGGCTACAAAATAGAACACAATGTAGCAAAAGTAAGTAGTTCATAATTATCTCTAAATAGTATAAAACAAAGTAGCTTTTCGCGTTCGTTTCTCCGGTTACTTCTTCTACTCGTAAAGCACGCACGTAAAGACTATATATATATAATTAATATATATATATATATATATATATAGTCTTGACAGACAGACAGACTATATATATATATATATAGTCTGTCTGTCTGTCAAGATCCTTTTTCTCAGGAACGCGTGGAGGTATCAAGCTCAAATTCATATCAAATACTCGGGTCTATTGTCCCTTAGAGCTGTGAAAAAATCAAACTTCTAAGCCAACGCAATCAAAAGATACAAATTTTACCGTTTATGCTGCAAATTTTCGACATTCGCACGGGAATCAAAACTTACAGAGTACTTCCCGTGAACTCAGAATCTTGAAATTTGGTACGAAGCAACGTCTTATAGCACAGATAACGGAAATTTGCAAAAAGCATAAATTACCATAAAAAAAAAAATAACATAACTTTTACTTATAGGTATACCTACAGGTTTGTACGGAACCCTCGGTGCGCGAGTCCGACTCGCACTTGGCTGGTTTTTTTTACTGTTGACAAGCTAGGTGTAGGTAGTTGACCACAGCTTACCTGATGTTAAGTAATGGTGTGGTCGAAATAGTAAAGCACACCTAGCCTGGAATAGAACTGATTCAGATAAGTAGACCAATTCAATGTTTTGTAATGGTCGCTAAAAAGTCGCCAAAGAAATTGCACCCGTGTGAATTAGTGTCGCTAGTTATCGTAATAATTTTATTACACCAGGGTAATAAATTAACAAATGTTATTACTTAGTGATGAAAACGAAACTAATTTACTTCTTTTCTATGCCCCGAGCATTCTATAAAATACCTGCAATAAGACGAATTTGAAATTAGATTATTTTTTTATGCAACAGTTCCTACTCCAGTTTTTAGCAAACTTGCTTCGGTGTAAAACCCCCAAAATATATCTATTATGTTTTGATTAGATTTCATTAGATAATTAATTGAGGTGTTAAATGATTGAACCACTTTATTGACGTGTGAAAGAGATTGAATGTAAGTGTTACATTTATCATTAATATTTTGTCATAAATCAGATAAACATAAGTAGACGTAATTGAAATCTTATATTCAATTACACCTACTCGTAAATTATAAAATCTAATTGAATAATGTTACCTAACATAATTATGTTATGTGGTAGAGAGTAGTGACTATATTTTATTAATGAGATGTTAATAGATGTTAGATGTTATAAAATAAAAATCACTACGTATTATAAAATAAAGTTGTCCGTCGCGTCTCTCTGTCTGTCTGTTCGCGATAAACTGAAAACCTACTGAACGGATTATCATGCGAGTTTCACCAATAGATAAAGTGATTCATGAGAAAGATTTAGGTCTATAATTTGTCAAGGTTTTGTGTAAATTGGTTGAAATATGATGATAATAATTGTTGTAGGTGTCGGAAAAAGTCAAGCCACCTAGGAGCTTCCATCGAAAACGCTGCCTAATCACTTTGAGATATAACAAAACAATGCATGGTGAAATATTCCTCTTTGATAGGTCTACAAAAGACTCCGCGGTGGCGAATCTACCTTTTAAGGATAGCGTACCTATACTCCCGGGAATTATTGAAATCTCCTTATTGTCTCTACAAATTCAACATTGGCAGCACTGTTAAGTGAAATAAAGTATAATGAGAGTGAGATAGCAAAACAAGTATGTTTAGACAGAAATACCTTTCGTCGCTGTGCAGTTCTTCTGGATCCGTCGCAGACTCCTGAAAAAAAACAGTTTGTGATTTTAGTAACACATAAAGGTAATTTAGTAAATAACTAATTCACTAATTGTCGTCGGGTGACAAAATTAACGTAATGACATCATAGTTCATTCCATAAAGTCGAAATACAGGAATCGACTGTACGCTGACTATGAATAAGGATAGAACGCCCACCCATCACATTAATTAATATAAATAATATATCTCTTCTTTATTTTTAACAGACTTCAAATAAAGAGGAGGTTCTCTATTCGGTTGCGTTTTTCATTTGTTACCTTAGAACTCTGTCTTTCATGAACTGATTTGGATTTATTTGATATACTTTCCGGTTGGTCCCATACAAATTTCATTGAAATCGTTATACTTAGTGTTTTAATTTTAAAACCAAAATAACCAGAAAAAATATGTCATCTGACTAAATGAAATTGAGTATTTTGCTTTTCTGTGACATCTGAGTGGTGTTTACGGTTACTAGAATAGTTTCAGTGAACTACCTACTTTCCGGTTTCATCATCAGATGACGATGAAATTAGAATACAGGCACCGTAACATAGTCGTGTTTAGGCTTAGTGCAAAAATGTCGGGTTTTTTTTTAGTAAAATGATACTTGTTTTTAACAAAATACCTTATTTTACTAGGAAACTGATGTAGGTTTGACACATTTTTGTTTTATTTATACGGAATTACATGCACAGCGGCCTGCAGTGCCGCGCGCGCGTTGTAATCAGTTTTGTCTCCAAGAAAAAGGCTACCAGATGAGGCCTAAACTAAAGTCCTCATTTGTTATATCTATAGTAAGTTTTTAAAAGGAGTTCGCCAATCGCCTATCAACATACTACCGACTACTGCGGTAGATTAAGTTAGGTTAGAGCTACGTGGAGCTCTAAGTTTGAGAAACCCTACGTTAGGCCATGTCAAACAGTGGACTACGATGATGGTGTGATCAAAAGATATGAAGCTATACAAATGACGCGTTCAGAGCTCATAAGTCACATTGCGTATTAGAAAGCAGATTCAAGTGCCATTGTATTGAAGATATTGAACAGTTTATTATATTGACTAGCATTGTACCTTACAACACTTGTCAGATTATACACTTTCGCTCTGCGAACAAGAGCAGCAACATTTCGACGGTAGAGAGGCAGGTATTAATAAAAGAAGACAAAGATTAGTACGAACTAGCTACGCCCCGTAGTTTAACCTGTGTTTTTCGGGATAAAAAGTTGCCTGTTATATAAGATGTTTTTTAAATTGTAGTAGATATACAATCTTTGAGACGAACAATAAAGAGTTCTGAACCAAAGTATAAAAGCTTCACCATCATAATCAGCCTATCAAAGTCCATTGCTGGACATAGGTTTTTCACAAGACGCCACACAATTCGATCTTCGTCTTTTCGCTTTCATCTACTGCCAGCTGTCCTACACATATCGCCACTCCATCGAGTCTTAAGGCATCCTTTAGCAACGTTTGCCAATTCGCGGTCTTCACTTTAGAACACGAGTCTAGAACCAGCGGTCATCGATTCTGCGACAGATACACACATATGTCCACCCCACTGCCACTTCAGCTTACTAAGCTCAGAACTTTGAGTAGCATAACAAAGTTCAAAGCATCGCAGTAAAAGAACACGAGAAAACAACTTATTATCATCATCTTACAAGAGAAAATTTAATCCCAGAGACGGGAAACTATATGCTTTACAATTCTCCAACTGATTATATGTAGATTATTAGGGCAAAGGCCAACGAATGTATCAAACAAAGAATTAATCGAATTAAGTAACTTTGTAAGTAGGTAAAGTATAATTCAAACAATATACAATCAGTCATCTGCCTTTCCATCTATGTCGACAATCGATCACCGGTCAATCGATACTCGATCACTGATCGATACAGAATCGGACAATAATCGATAGTGAAGTGCTGATCTAGTCTATTATGTACAACAATGGTTTTAATTGATGACGTTGTGCAATGTTGAGATGTTGATGAGATCTACATTGCTATCATACATGCTGGTACATGGTTGGGTTAGTCGGTTAGATGGTTTATATAACGAGGTCAATTGGACGGTATCTGTAAAACTTGTAAGTGGTTATCATTAGTTTACTGTAGTCCACTGCTGGACATAACGTCTCCTAAGAAGCGCCACTTAGTCCAATCATCGGTTATTAGCCTCCGCCAGCTGTTCTACATAATATATTGTCACACCATCTCTTTGAAAAATGACAATTTTGCCCATGGCTTTGCTTAACTGTGTTACGCTAACGCCACGTTTTTTTTTTGCTAAATTAGCTGGCGTTTGACCACATCCTGGTAATGTTAAGTAGCAGTGTGGTTTAAAATGGAGCACAGTTAGAGGTTAGAGAATGAACCTTTTTATTTTGGATTTAAAGACACTTATATTGTATCTTTCGGGGAACACAGACTGGCAGAGAGTTCCACATCCTCGCCATCATCATCAACCTATTGTAGACCACTGCTGGACAAAAGCCTCTTTTAAGACACGCCATTCCGCCTGATCTTGGACTTTTCGCTTCCGCCAGCTGTTCTATGTATATAATAATAATAATAATATAACTCTTTATTGTTCACACCAATTATTACTAAAAACAATTTTAAAGTAAAAACTTAATACTAGTTGAACAATTGGCGGCCTTATCGCTTAGAGCGATCTCTTCCAGGCAACCTAAGTATGGAGAGGGTTTAGTATATCGTCCTACGGAGGGTCAGGGTGTCCTACGCTACGTTTGCCGGTCATCGGTTCTGCGACAGATATATACAGCACACTGCAACTTCAGATTGCTAATACGCTGACCTATGTGACTTTAGTTCTCTGGCGAATTACTCTGTTCTGGATACGATTCCTTTAGAGAAATTCCAAGCATAGACCTTTAGCTCGCTGAGTGACTTTGGACTTATGCGTGAGAAATATCCACCATGTATGGAAAACTTTTTGGTCGTGCTTGTTAATATTTGACCTCACCTTTATTTATGTTAAAAACACAGTTTTAAGGCTGCACAGTAAACAATTGCGCCTTCGATTCGCCTCGAGGCATTAATTGTAATTCGGTTATCAGATGGCGACCGCTTCTCACGATCCGCGGTCGTAAGTTAAATGCACGATATTGTGGTTGAAATAAAACTAATTGTAAAATGAACAATAATTCATAGCTACTAGTGGTCTACTACCAGATTTATGAAGGTTAGGTACGTTACTATAGAGTATCGACATAAAAGAACTTTAGAGATTCTGGTGATGTGCCAGAATTTTTGAGATTTATGTTTTACGTGAATGATAGAAAAGTTTATTGGAAGTGACAGCGCAAAATCCATATATTAACACCTCATATACGTTATTTTTCTTTATTTTTGACATCGCACATTGTCCATTCTACCTGTGTCCAGTACCTACTCCATCTTTTCTATAATAAAATTAAATTAAAGAAGTCTTAGTAACAGTCAAAGTCACGCAAACCAAGGTTAAGTCAAATCATGCCCTGGTAAATTATGTTTATGTACTTTTTTTTGTAAGTACATATTTATACTTATAATACAAAACCGACATCTTTTTTTTTTCAGCTAACCCATCAATCTATATTTTGATACTATATTATATTCTAGTTTGATAGTTTTAATCCCAATTCTGTTTGAGTCCAGCAGTTTTGATGTACAATTCCATTTTACTTTGGCAGCTTTGACATACCATTTCATTTTAGTTTGACAGCTTCGACGTACAATTCCATTTTAGTTTGGCAGTTTTGAGGTACAATTCCATTTTAGTTAGGCAGTTTTGACGTACAATTTCATTTTAGTTTGGCAGTTTTGACACTTTATAGTTAGAAGAGTGAAAACCAAACGAAGAAAAAAAATTACGACTAGAAATTAATGTGAGATTTATCCTAAATTGATTCGCCTTGTATGTGCCAATGAAATCAACCTAGGAACTGATTGTGGTTTGCGGTATTGAAGGATATAACAGTGTTGTGGGTAAAAGCCAATGAGTGGGTGAGCGATATGTCATTGTTACGGCGACGTGTCTCACCCGGCACTGAGGAAGACATTTGGACGCGGTTTGGACTATGCGGATACAAGCACATTGCACGGAGTGAGTGAGTGCACCTTTTATAATCTTGGTTGTAATATATTTTGCTACATAATTTAAAAAGTTTAGAATTAATATATGCAACTTCAGTATGGATTGGCGATTGCTCGGTTCTTATCTCAACGTATAAACAACAACCTAAAAAGGTAATTGATTGATTCCGACGTTATTTTGCGGAACTTCATTTTGAGTATTCAAGAGATAGGTATATTGTTAGTGTATTTCCTTCTAAAAGTAGTTTTGACCCGTAGCATAGTGGTAGGATACTTTCTAGTACTCGATTGGCTACCATCCTCAAGTTGAAATTACAGGGCTGTTGAGACTAACTATTGAAGGTCTCAAAGTAATAAGTGCAAAAGCAGCGACGCCCTCGACTTTGTTATGCATTTCTATGTATCGCTGCAAAGATCATGGACAGGCGTTATCTATTACCATCAGGAGTGCGTCTCGTTCGTCCTTTTACTTTTACATTATTTTTTATTTTTTTATTATTTAAAATTTTATATTGTTTTTGTAACTCCGGCTGCCGTTGCATCGCGTGTCTATGGTTCGTCAGCTGTCATGTTGTACATTGATTGCAAATATACGTGTGAGAATAATGTTTTTTTTCTTTGGAATTTACGCACAATTAACACAATTTTTTTACCTTATCTATAGGTAATGTGCAAATTTAGGTTCTCACATCCATTCATCATGTAGATGAGAGCTGATAATTGATTAAGTCACCTTTCAAACATGACTGCCCATCATTTGAACTTTTATGTGTGCCTAATTTAGTGTTCTGTATACCCATGTATTATAAGTTTAAAAGTAATGAGCGCCACAGCAGCGATGTCCTTGTTTATTTTGTTACACACAAGCACAAAAACCCACACAAACACATTCAAATATACACTCACGCATACACACTACAATATAATAAGCTGAACATATTTTTTTTATAATTTTTACTTATTTCTTAGTTTCAATTCTATTATGGATAAATTTCATAATTATGTATTTTCTAGGAAGACACTGGCCGCAACAAAAGCATTTTTTTTTTAAATGTTAACGTAATGAGACGTACGAGACGCTTACCTGTTGGTAAGAAATAACGTCCGTCCATGACCATTACACCGATACCCAGAACTTTGCGTAGTAAAATAAAGTCATCACTGCTTTGGCGCTCATTATTTTGAGACTAGCCCTGTAATTACACTAGCTGTGGTATCCTTCAAACCGAAACATAGCAATGTTTACACACTACTGCTTGGCGGCAGAATATCTGGTACTGCGGTGGTATCTACCTAGATGACCTCCTGCTAAGGAGATCTACCACCAAATTAAGTATTTGTATTTGTACTTAAATTTCTGTGTATCGTTGCAATCATCATGGACATGCATTATCTCTTGCCATCACAAGAAAGCATTTGGTTCGTCTAATTACTTTAACATAAAAAACATATAAGACGTACCTATATTGACATAAGCTGTCGGTATGTCATCGACGTGGACAGCTCATGTCAACCCCGTACATTTTTGGATTTTCTATTAGCTTTATCGCTAATTGAACGTTACTTTGTCTAGGCTTTCAGGTCGGCTCTAACTCCGTTGCCCAACCGCTGCTGACAGCTAGCCCATCGCAAAGATCACATCCCAGGGTCCAATCATGCCGCAACGCAGCCTATATTCTATTGCGATTATTTCCTAATATCAGCGGAACTTGTGACATCGTAAATTAACAACCTTTGCTTGATTTAGATGATGCGATACGATTTTGCATTTTGAGAAGTTTGAGCAGCTTAGTAAAAGTTATTTTTACGTAAAAATATCATCTTATAGTACTGGTGGGAAAAATGATATTGCCGCATTATTTTATTATCCAAAACATGTTTTTCGCCGAGTGTTTATGTATAAAAATAGTGGTGTTTTATTCATAAATTTCGGAATTACGCATGTGATTATAGATAAGTATTTTAGAGATTGCTTCTCAAGACGAATTATTTAAGCCCAAACTCGCTGGGGCTATGTTGTTTTATCACAGAGATGCCGTGGCCATCTTCTAGCTTCATCATCAGACCCTGGATATAGTCTAGGCACAAAGTGTTCCTCAAGACGAATCGATCGAGCCCAAACTCGATGGGTTTATCTTGTTTAGTTCAGAGATTCCTATGACCATCTTCCGTCTCCATCATCAGACCAGCTCTATGCTACCATATCTTGTATTGTCACCAAAGATACATAAGTGCACCAAATTTGCGTGCCATCGGACATCGGAAAGTGGGTCAAATTTTACTTGCATGATTTGACCTGTGCATGTATATGTACATACATTGCAAGTTAAAAGCTTGTAAAAAGAAATGGTCTTACGTATAGTCGCCAATGAGAAAAGCAGCACCGCCCATAATATCTCCATTCCTAAACAATGTCTCCACCGCATGGTTAACTGGAACAAAAGAAAAATACATTAGAGAAATTAAAAAAATTAGGTACGCTTACGTAAAGTGCTGAATTCACTTGAGCCTCTCTTTTCTACCACAAAAGAGCCCGTCTCCGTGAAAAAGGTCACTCTGGTGGATAAATGGAACAGATTACTTTTGTCATTCGTTTCTCTCCCACGGGATTTCGTTTCCTCGTTCTATCGTTCATATTATGCAGCGGGCACTTACAATCGGGAAGCCCGGTTGCTTCTTAGACACTATTATTAATTTTTTAAATTATTTTTCTCGGTGTGCTCGAAGATGGTAAAGTACACCTAGCCTGGAATGGCCTGGAATGAATTGGCCTCCTCTTGGGGGGATTTTGCCAATACTCGCCACGCTTGGCAGGCGGGTTGGCGAGCGCAGTTAGGTGTGATTGTTCAAGGAAGACGCTCCTGCCCATCTCCCGGATTACATCCCTTAGCCGACTCTTACGGCAACTACGGGTAGAGAGGGTGGGGTACTATTCTTACGCCGGCACCACCTCGGCAAGAGCTGAGCAACCACTGAACTATCATCACTACAAAATTAGTACTTTTTAATAGAGATGCCATAAAATCACATCATCTGTTGCTTTTGGTCCCATAATCAACAGTTGTTTCAATGATGAATACAAAGACTTCCTTTCGGCTTACCTATTGTTAAACCTCCATAATAGTTGAATGAGACCGAGCTACGTCTCCAATAGTTAACCATAGAGTCATAAATTTGTCGTACACGGAAATTTCTTATATAACTAATAGCTTTAAAACGCACCACAAAGTAGCTACAATAGAGTTTATTGTGATTAAGATAGTTGTTGCGATTCTATTCATTGTCTTGCAGGCTTTGATGTTATTTTACTACCTGGCTGTAAAACTATAGAAAGATGAATACTAGTTATACGTATCTGTTTGTATATGTCGCAGGCAATTTGTATGATTCCGCATTTTACAAACGGCGTCGTCCGATTAATAACACTCGCAGTATTGAAATATGCCGAAAGTAAATTGTAAATTGCCTTGTCTCTATATAAAATGCCACAACATTTGATGGACAATTCAAACGCTGTATACAAAATGGCGCGGCCAATTGAAGTATTCCTACTTATAGTTTACAAAAGTATTAACTATTGTTTTGTATGTACCTAATGTCATCAGTTCAAATGTTGTTTTTGTTAAGTACTTTAATATTTTAAATACTTGAAAATGACTTAAGCACGTATTAATTTACTCTTATCTTAAGTCTTAATAGGTACCTAATTGCTAGAATAAAGTATGATCTGTGTTTTATGATAGTCATTCTACAATAACAAGTAATGTTGAAATCAAAAGATTGAACAAGTTGTCAATTTGCCTTAGGCAAATTTCAAGATAGCGTGTGTTTTACGACGCCGTTTGTAAAAAGCGGAAACATACAATTTGCCTGCGACATATATATAGTCGGTATATGTGCCGGTAAGTGGGCCGGCACTACTAGTAGTAGTAAGAATAGTACCCCACCCTTTCTTCCCGTGGTTACCGTAAGAGTCGGCTAAGGGATGTAATCCGGAAGATGGGCAGCAGCGTCTTCCTTAAACAATCACACCTAACTGCGCTCGCCAACCCGCCTGCCAAGCGTGGCGAGTATTAGTAAAACCCCCCTAGGAGGAGGATTATGTCCAGCAGTGGACGTCCCATGGCTGATGATGATGATGATGTGATATATACAGTAATGGCTATTCTTATCTACTTCTGACGACATCTGGTGATGATGGTTACATTTTTTGTATAATTCCACGCGGACAAAGTCGAGGGTAAAACCTGGTCAACTATATACTAAAGGTTATTCCTTAATAGCTATATAGTCACTATTAGGTAATTCAGTCTCTTAACAAACGCACGATATAATTATTTATTAACATTAGTTATATTTTGCATAAATGTTCAATATAAATAAGACGCACTCCGATATGTTTAAAGATACCTTAACGTATATATAGCATACCATTTGTCTGACGCGTGACAAGACCCATCTAGATTATATGCAAGTAAAGTAAATTAGATAAAACATTTCCGGCCATGTTGTCGAGATTAATTGTTCACAAGTAACTTTCTCTGACATTAGACCTTGCTACAATGAAGTCAAAGATCTAGATGGTTACAATTGCGATTAATAAGAACTGGAAATTTAGACTGAAGTAACAATCGTGTATGTTTTCTACTTTACGTGTAGGTAAATTTTTGCCATACACTTGCAAATTGTGGAATGATCTTCCTTCTTCCGTATTCCCGCGGAGTTACAACATTGGGCTCTTCAAAAGGCGTGTAAATAGAATCTTAAAAGGTCGGCAACGTATTTGTAGTGCCCCTGGTATTGCAGGTATCCGACGGTGATTGCTTACCATCAGGCAACCCGTCAGCTTGATCGCCACCTATGGCATTAAAAAAAAGGTACTACATAAGATTATGCACAATTTTTTTACTGTTATTTACCTTGTTTACCGTTTTCGACCACGCCGTTACTTAACGTCAGGCGAATTGTGGTGTAACCTAGCTTGTCAACAGTTAAAAAAAAGTTAATTTTATCGTAGTCGGTATGTTCTATTTTGTTTCCCATATTATTTATACGTAAAAGTACAAAGTTATTTTCATCTAAAAAGTCATTAAGATAATTATTTTCGTGAATTTAAAGTAATTGTATTTTTTTTTATTCTCAATAATTAAATAAAAATAATTTGATTCCATTGGCTCTAGACTTAAATTTGGAATTCGGTATGCCTATCAAATAAGAAAAAAAACGTATAAACTGAATATAAAAAATGAAAAGTAAACACTTTATCAAACTACAATATCATCTCTAGACTCCTAGCTAGATACTTAAGCAATTATGTACTTATACCTAAGTGTAGAGTATCCTGCCAATGTTTGCAGAAAGGTGAACTCTTGAACCTCTACCGTTCCAAATAATAGAGACTGCTCTACAATTATCGGCGTAGATCTCTAGACGAGCTATCAATTGTACCTGATCTGAAAAATTGCTCTTTTATTGCTGCGAAAGCAAACATGAACTATTAACCTTTCATCGAGTACTTGCCACTTACAATTGTCTGCCTCTATTATAGTCGCAGATATACAACCTTACATAATTCAGTTTTGGTTTTGACTTATCTTATAGAATCACGTTTTGAAGGCACAGTGACTATAATATTATAAAGGCGAAAGTTTGCGAGTGTGTTTGTTACTTCTTCATGCTCAAGCGGCTGGACCAATTTTGATGAAATTTTGTATGAAGGTAGCTGACACCCTGGATTAACACATTGGATACTTTTTATTCTGAAAAATTTTAGTGAGTATCACCACGAGGCGCAGCTAGTATCGGAAAACATCCACTCGTTCATCAATCCATTTATTTTAGTTACAAAGGGGAATTACAAAGAAAAAAGAATTTACGATTTTATGATTGACAGGTTAGGTGTTTGATCACTGCTCACTTGATGTTAAGTGCCGGTGTAATCGTAGTAAACACACCTAGGCTGGAATGGAACTGGCTCTCAAGTAAGGCTGCCGCAACACATGGATAGGTACTTGGCGGCTGATTTTCAACTTGAGGGTGGTAGCTAGCCAGTCGAGTACTTGTAAGTGCATAACCACCACGCTATGGTTTCCACACGATGTTTTTCTTTAGCTCAAACTTATTGTTGGCGTTTGAACCGACCGCACTAACCACTGAGTTATCATCGCTACGAAAAATGATATCATATCAAATAAGATGAATGAACTCGTTAAATTCTTAGGGTTGACTCACATCCTATGCAATGTATATCTCCCTCCAAGATCTCGTGGCATTATCGTTGAGTTTCAGTCGTGACCGTCGAAAGCACAATACGTAGATGAACTAAAGTCGAAAGCATGGGAAAAGCGACGAAAACGCAGCGTTCCGAGCGATCGAAAGATAGAAGTGAGCGGGAGGCGTGATATTTATCTTGAGGATGTTTGTTAAATGATTATCATCATATAAACTGCATGTTTCTGTTTAGCAATATTAACATTTTAAAATGAGAAAATATGTATTTTTTTCTTTCTTGCGGATTAGCGAGTTGAAGTGGCAGTGATGCACGCAGAACTGATTGTCGATGCAAAGTTCTGGAGTGGAGACCACGGGCCGGCAAGTGCAACGTAGGACGTCCTAATAAAGACCCCAGGAAAGCGCTGGATGCGAGCCGCTTCCAACCGGTCTTTATGGAAGTCAATGGGGGATGCCTATGTCCAGCAGTGGACGTCCTACGGCTGAGATGATGATGGTGATGATGATGATGATGATGATGATGATGATGACGATGATGATGATGATGGTGGTGATGATGATGATGATGATGATGATGATGATGATGATGATGATGATGATGGTGATGATGGTGATGATGATGATGATGATGATGATTGTTTACAATGTACAAGATTTCTCTTAATTGAAAATATATCGTTTTTAGAAATATTTATTTTTACAATCTATTGGATTTATCAAAGTCAACATAGAAGTTATGTTCCCAGATCACGCACCTTAGTTCATCTCTAAATTTCTCACTCGATCACAATACCATATAATATGAAATTTTATACCACACCAATATTTTTTAGTGTGATAATCATTTTACTACTAAGTTAAAGATTTTGAAATGCGAATATACCAAAAATTTACCAACGTGAACTCATTGAGAACTTACCACAAGCGCTGATCATCAAAAACAACGATTGACACGCTTGTTTTTTATTTTTTGTAAACATATTACCTATTAATGTGACCGATTTGTGACTGTCATTCCAATGTCAGACAAAATCTTGTGAATCTTAAGTCGATTTAAAAGCACATTAACGATGTTACAATAGGTAAATGATTTACTCAACCCTTATCGCGAATCACAGAAAGTGAAACAAAACGATTGCTACACCTGTAAGCACAAACAGCGACCAAATTTGGCACAATTTTTATGATTGTACAAATTAATACGACGTAGGTATCTCAATGTCATACATATTTATACATTCTCTTTAAATATATTTTGAAATTATAGTAAAAGCCGTATTAAAATTGTAGGTTTATAAGGATTAAGCATACAAACGGACACGCGAAATGCGGTTTAATTTTATATATTTTTTTCATTAATTTTGGCACGGTAATTTGTTTATTCTGCCTGTATCAAGTAGCTAATATTTTTAAGCGCCTCAAGATAACATCAAAATATAATAAGGTGTAGTGAAAATCAAAGTTACAGAATGGAAGTGGTGACGTAGTCTAGTTGTGAACTTTTTATACTATAGTGATAATGATTTGAAAAACCTTAAAAACAAGTCGCTGCGTGTTTGTACCTTTTCGTATATACCTACATGACTATATAAATAGCGATATTTTAATCATGAAGTGCCGAATTATTTGCACGAATTTGTGCAAGTGATATAATGTAACTGAGATATCTTTATGTTATTTCACAATTCCATAAAAGTCTTCCATAGTCATCTTTATTTTATTAGTATTGTACTGGACTTAACTTATTAAGTCTTTTTTTAAGTACTTGATTTTATCACGAGATACTTGAAAATATTAAATCTAGACACTTGCAGAAAGCACAGAGTGCGATGCCAAAAATGAGGAAAAAAATTATGAGAATTGCAATCCTTGTTACTGCGTTGCCGCTACATTGCGTCGGTGCACCGTTGTCAGTACATGCGATCACATCAATGGACCGCTCTGTGTGGACGGGCGTGAAATTGCAGAAGCCTGCGCAACAACATTCGAACAGGCCGCTCTTCACTGTCAAAAGCTAACGACATTTGTTACTGGCTTCGTTAATACCAGAAAATGTAGCGGCGGTAACACAAAAAAAAAAAAAACATTTTTTGAGTGTTGTTTTAAAGCAGAAATATACGCAAGAGTGTGGTGAAAGTGGACATGTCTTTTCGCATTCTGTGTAAATCTCCGTAAAAACTTTTAGTCACGATTGCTTTAGTAAGGCATGGTCGGGACTTGACGTTGACTGTGACTAAGACTTATTTTAGGTAAGTTTAGTTCACTTAAATAATGGACAAGTTGACACTGACAGAATGCAAAAAGCACGGTGCCAAAAACAAAAACAAAGTTGTATGGCTAACGTTTAACTTTAAGTAAATTTCAGCATTTTATTCCGAAAATAGAAATATCATACACGCGAATGTCGTGAATCATACACCTGTGATACGGACACATTTACAGACACGAACAGTACAAAAAAATCTATACCTCGGTACCATTTAATTGCACAAAATGGTTTGTTTGCTTTTGATTTATAAGCGATTTTGTTACTTGCAAGGAATTAAAATCGTCACTAGCTTCCTGGAAGTAGATTTTTCCGTATATTAGGAGAATATTACATGCTCCACTAAGCTCGATCGGCAGCTGGAAGAAAGAAGAACTGTATGTATCCACCAAACCGCATTGGATTTTAGACTTGGGGAAACTATGTGGGATTTTATCTACTAAAATTCCCTCGGTAGGCTACCTGTTTGGTATGAATGGCACCGGATTCTATAGACAAGCACCGGTATCAACTAGAGTTCTTCCTTTCCGAAGAATGCTGATATATTTCTCCTTATGTTTTCCACCGTAGAGAACAGCCGTCGCGGGCTTCGCGGTGCCATTGTCTTCCCCGGGCTTTAATAGTAACGCTTTTGAATTTGAACTGGCCATTTACCTTTACCAGGTCGGCCACAAGCAGTAAAACAATGAATAATGGTATGTCGGCAATCCGATCCGCCGACAAATCCTCGCGTTTAGCGTGCGTCGACCAATTTTCTTACTGATTTAGGCAACGGCTTCATTATGAGTTGGTCAAGTTGAAATTGCCAAGATAATGATATTCATGTGCGAATATTCTTAGAGACTCTGAATTATATCTCTATGGTAACAAGTATCTAAAATGAATCGCACCCTCAGAACAAAAGTGACAAAGTAAAAAAAAAAAAATGTTTTTTTATATGTGGTCTAGTTTTTTTTAAAATGTGGTTTGACAATATCTGCTCATTTAATGTTAAGTAATGGTGTGGTCGAAGATGGTAAAGCACACCTAGCCTGGAATGGAACTGGCTCTCAAGTGAGGCTGCCGGAACACACCCTTAGATGCTCGGCGGCAGATTTTCAACTTGAGGGTGGTAGCTAGCCAGCCGAGTACTAGAAAGTACCCTACCACCATGCTATGGTTTTCTCACGATGTTTTCCTTTACCGGCAGCTCAAGCTCATTGTTGGGGTTTGAACCCACGCCCTTCGGCATGCGAACCGACCGCGCTTACCACTGAGCTATCATCGCTACAAAAATACAAATCAGTGGTTAGCGCGATCGATTCACATGCCGAAGGAAGTGGGTTCGAATCCCAACAGTGAGCTTGAGATGCCGGTGAAGGAAACCATAGCATGATGGTAGGGTACTTTCTAGGTGCGGGATAGCTACCACCCTTAAGTTGAAAATTTCTCGCCAAGCAAGTAACGGTGTGTACCGACAGCCTCAGTTAAGAGCTAGTTCCATCCCAGGTTAGGCATGTTTACCATCTTCGACCACTCCTTCACCTAATATCAGGTGAGCTGTGATAAAAATTATGATTACTAGAAATTACCGGATTCACCTATCCGTCAGCTGTTATAACCTTGTCTTCATTTGACCTATTCTCTAAGTGCTTGTTACTCTTATTACCAATGTTTAAAGGTCAGAATCCTCTGATAGATTGAAGACATTCGGAAGTTATAGCGGATGTAATATGATTGTGAAACTATTGTTTTCCTAACAAACGTTTCATTTCATTGTTCTGGAACCTTGGCTTTGAGATTAGGAGGCAGCTAGAGCAGTGGTTCCCAAAGTTGACTGAATCTCGACCCACTAAATAAAACTTAAAAATTCGGGACTCACTGCTTGGTTGTCATGAATAAAAAAAGGAGCATAATAATACGTATAAATGAGTAATTGTCAAAATTAAAAAAAAAAATCACAAATTTTATATAAGTACTTTATATGAATACAAGATGTGCTATTTTTCAACAAGATTAGAATAACTTAAATTTTAGTTACTTTAAATCGTAATGTGTTATATATTTCCAATGTGTGTTCCGGCAACCTCACTTGAGAGCCTGTTCCATGCCAGACTACAAGTGCTTTACCATCTTAGTTCACATCAACACTTAACATCAGCTGAGCTGTGGTCAAACACTTAACCTGACAACAGTAGAAAAAGCATAGTCACAGTGTGTGCAAGTGATATAAGATGGTGAAACGCTTTTCTGTGTTTTTTTATAAACTCCATAGAAACTTTTATTAAAGTCACCGTTACTTTACTAGGGCATGGACTGGACTTGACTGTAACGTACTTTTAACTTTAAAAAAGATTTATTGTACTTGTTCACTTGACACTTCAAAATGTATACTTGACACTGGCACGTCAACATGCAAAACCAAAAATAAGGAAAAAAAAACAATTATCATCATAAATTTACCACATGCCATGCCATAGTTGCCTGGAAAAGATCGATTAGCAATAAGATCGCCAGTTGTTACACCTGTTAACTAAGTTAATTTCCTCTATATTGTTTTTTTTTGTGTGTACAAAAAAAGTTAATCAATCAACCAATCATGTTATATGCTTTCTGAAAACTTAAACAATTCTAATCAGCCAGTCTGGCTATTATATACCTACTTATCTTCGGTTTTGTTCATAGTTAAAGTTGTTTATAATAACCCCCTTTCGAGCTAGTACATCCTAAGCTTGTACCCTGTATATACCTAGCCTAGCCTATTATATATATTTCCGTTATCGATAAGGATCTAATCTAGCTAGATCCAATAACTCCTCCCATTCTTCCGGAAGATCTATTTACTTAAGATGTTAATTCCCTTTCTCTTCTCCATATAGAGAAAGATTTGCATTCGATAGTCGAAGAAACTTTGTAGGTATTGCAGAGATATTAGAGGTAAAAGCTACCGTGACCCAGGGTTCAGGCTTTCCGGTTGCTTGGCCTGTCCTTTAAAAGGGTACAGATAATAGCAAAAGTGTTTTAAAAATTAGAATGCCAAGTACAATTCTATATTTTCTTGCATACATACAAAATATCATTTTAAAGAAAAAAAATAAAAGCTTTTGACATTGAGAAGATAAACAAAAAAAAAATGTTTCCAGGATCTCCAGAAAAATACATATATCAACAAAATAAAACGGGTAAACTCGAGTCGGTGCCACATTTATTAAGGATTTTGCACTTCACAAAAAACACGATTATTCACAATTATACATTGTTTAGTGGTTCGAAACCTATGATGCGTGAGTCTGTCTTACGCTTATCGCTAAAAACGATCACTTTTAGGCAACCTTGGAATGGAAAACAGATTATAAACTAAGAACAGATAGTTGATGTAACACTTTACACACTTATTCTCACTCACAATATTCACTGTTGTGGCACTTTTGTTGTTGTTTTCTCTATAGTAATCCAATAATAGTATAAACTTAAGAAGCGTGTAGTTAGAGTCAAAGGATCCAGAATTTTGCTGATAATTTTCTGGCAAATAATTGTGTTTTTTTTAAACGATAAGGTTGCCAGGACGTAGACTTATTACTTACGTTTATTTTTCTCTTTAAAGTAACGTTTGGTGCTGACAATAAATAATCAATCAATGATTAATTTTGAAATTGGTTAAAGAAGAAACTTCGATCTAATTGTGCACAGAAACTATATGTAACTAATCTGTAGTAAAAAAATATTTTATGAATAGATTTTATTCACATCTGTACCACTTTCCTAGAGCTCTCTATAACCGTTTAATTTATGGCCGCTCGATGACACCTCAATAGCTCGAAGTTGTTTATCATCACTAGAATTAGAACCATTTCTTCCGTACATGGACATTTCCAAACTACTGACAACTACCGTCAAAATGAGTAGCGGCGCACGACAATTTGTTATTCTGATTTCAACAGGAAGAGTAAAAATTGATTGAATAAAAACATTTTTATGTTACCTAAAACAAAGTTTTACTTTTCTTTGAAACATATGTGTTTTGTCATTCTTTAAAAATTTCAAAATTTAAAACCATTCATAGACTGTGCATTATTTCATGTTGGCGTTATCAGTTAAGTATACAGCTACCCTTTTGGGCACACGAGATTTAGTATGTCTATTGGTATTTAAGATATTATTATATAATCACATTCGTCAAAAAAAAATTAACAATAATACATTTTTATTTTAAGAGTAAATGGCATAATAAGTTGTTAATGACATAATATATTGTTACAGTAAAAAAAATGTATGTCATAGTATTATTAAATAAGAATGTCAAGTTGTTCATTATGTAAGAATTTGTCAATATTATAACAGCATTTGTCATGTAACATTTTAATTAAATTTATTTTTAATTTTCTTATTGTCACAGCTTTCATTTCATCGGGTAAATGATTAAATAGCTTTGTACAAACTATATTATATACTTTAATTGTAAAATTTTGTTTTAGGGCCCTGAAGGGGTAATGCATAATAATCTTCCCTTGTTTTACGTGATCTTTATGTAATTTTAACATCAACATTTTGTTTTACTTATACTTTGAGACATGAACGGTTACTAATGAGGTTGTGCGTGCAAGTGGCACAGAGAGTCATGGAGCGCCATGCTCGGTATCAAACTACAAAACCGAGTGAGAAGTGTCGAGATCCGACACTGAACTACCAGGTTGTCCACCAGCTCGTGGGGTAGACGATATAATAAAAATCGCGGGTCGAATTTGGACAAGATTGGCACAGGACCGGGACGTACAAGAAGTTTTTTTTAATGCTCAGCAGTAGGCGATTACGGGCTGATGATGATTATATACGTATGAATCCATGTCGGATCACTGTATATAATTTGATGACCTTGTCTAGCGAGTTCATCTGAATAAGCATATTGGAGGAGAGGATTGCACTACAATTATTGAGTAATACTGCACTTACATGACCGAATTACATAGCTGAATCAGGCTGATTCTAGACCAAACGACATGATTTCTGTCTTTGTCATTATTATGTCTACCTTTGCAATAATTGCCTAGCTACCGTTCTGGACGTTTCTTGACATGTTCGTAGCGAGCTTAGTGGTTAGCTGTTTCGGTTCACATGCCGAAGAACGTGGGTACAAATCCCAACAATGAGTTGAAGGAAAACATTCGTGAGGTAACTATAGCATGGTGGTAAGGTACTTTGTAATACTTGGTTCGTTGACCGAGGAAACAAATGGAAACTCAGATGAACATTATCAGGAAAAGCTAATGATATTTTTCATAATTGGCCATCTTAATAAGTGTGAGGTATCATATCCATTGTATGAGAATTACCTCGCTGAGACGCAATTAAACTGCGATTGAAGATGTTTGTCGGTTGAGCGACTCCCGCGCATCTAGTGAAAGTGAGGTATGGTCCGAGAGATAAGTGATGGCGGGTGAGAATAAATTGAAGCGCCTGATTTTTCACTAACATAAGATTCCTTGCCAAAAACACGTATAGTTTTTATAACGTTACACGCTTTTAAAATTGATTGTTAAAACTGATACTAACAGACCTCGTGGCATTTTTTATAGTATACTAGCAGACCCAGCCTCGTTGTTGCGTGAACATGCGTGTATTATGAAATAAATTGTAGCTCATATGAATCGTTTGGACTTTTAACGTAGCGCCATCTATTGGATACTTACTCAATCCAGTTGATAAATTACCTTACACCGCCATCTATTAGAATTTTATGGTACTCACAGATAATTATACTTCTTTGTCGTATAATAAACAAATAATTTGCAATAAAAAAATAATGAGATAATTATAAATTGAGATATAAACTATTCTATCTCACAGTGTGCAAGATTTGGTTAAAATCGGTTAAGTAGTAGAGAAGATTATCGCAGACAAACAACGTGACACGAAATTTTTATATACAAAGATTAAAACAAAACCTAAACTTCAAGTAAATTTAAGGTGATTAGCGATGTTTTCTTTCACCGCCAGCTCAAGATTATTAGGATTTGAATTGACGTCCTTCAGCTTGTAATCCAATTGTGCTACTAAGCTATTTAGAGCTCTAGATTCATCTTTTTTTTTATTTTTAAACAAGTTTGGTGTTTGACCACAAATCACCTGATGTTAAGCGACGGTGTGATTGAAGATAATAAACGCACCTAGCTTGAAATTTAACTGGATCTTAAGCGAGGCTGTCGGAGCATACCGTTAGGTGCTTGACGGCAGATTTTCGACTAGTGGTAGCTAGCCAGCCGGGTACTAAGAGTACCCTATCATCATGCTATGGTTTCATCACTTTCTGCCACCGAGCAGTAGTATATAGCCATTACTGTGTTCCGGTTTGAAGGTACTGCAGCTAGCGAAACTACAGGGCTGTCGAGACTAACCAAGAAAAGTCTCAAAGTAATGAGCGCCAAAGCAGTGATGCCCTGGAATTAATTTTACTATTCAAAATTCTGTGTATCGCTAGACGTTATCTCTTACCATCAGGAGAGCGTCCCGTTCGTCTTATTACTTTTAGATAAAAAAAGGTCATTTTTAGGCTTTGAATTCACGACCTTCGGCATGTGAACCGACTGCGCTAACCACTGAGCTATAATCGCTATATTTATCACCATACATTAAAGAAACGCACACGCAAGCGCGAGGTTAGTGTACTTGCTGGTATTCTATGACGTCACAAGTCAGATAATCGCATTGACGACAGATCAACAATTATTGAGAGAAAGAGCCTCTTATCAATCATTACATAATTATCGTTCACATCTCGATCGAGAGCGATTCTGATTCCTACTCATTAATCTTCTTGCTACAGTTTCTTATTAGATCTGATTCTGTGCTGTATTGGATGGGAACGTAACTATGAATAGAAAGCTAATTTGTATTACCAAAGAGAATCACCGTGAAGATTTTTAGTGATGTTTTCTAGATTGTATGATGTTTGCTCTGTTTCAAAGTGAATGGGGTCAGACGGAACCTTCTTTTTAGGGTTCCTTGCGCGAAAAGTGTTCACACATACACACACATCACCAGCCATTTAAGACGTCCACTGCTGGACATAGGGCTCCTCCTGGGTGGGGTTTTGCCAATATTCGCCAGGCTTGGCAGGCGGGTTGGCGAGTGCAGTTAGGTGTGATTGTTTAAGGAAGACGCTGCTGCCCATCTTCCGGATTACATCCCTTAGCCGACTCTAACGGCAACCACGGGTAGAGAGGGTGGGGTACTATTCTTACGCCGGCACCACCATGGCAAAAAGTGTTCAATGAAACCAATTATCAAGCTTAATGCAGTCTGTTTATTGTTATAATATTTTTGAAGTACGCAGACGGTTAAAATTTAAACAAAGTATAGGCACGTTGTTGTAATGGTTTTCTATTTACAAAATTCGAGAAACCCCTAAACAAGACAAGTATTTTAAAACCATTAAATATTATGATTATCTATATAAATATATATGTTTATAAATCGATGTGTATATGTTCCCTCTATGGATTCCAAAACGGCATGACCAACTTCAATGAAATTGTCAAAAAAATCATCTGATTAGCTCAGCGAGTGATCCTGTGAAGTTTGGTAGCAATTGGATCAACAGATTTATTTTGGGTTGTAAAGTGCCTCCATGCGAAGGGCGGGCCACAAGTACATATACAAATCTAGCTGCACACGATGATTTTACATGCGTTTTCTAGGATAAAAAGTGTTAATCCAGGGTATAAAGCTATCTGCATTTCAAATTTCACTAAATAAGTCTATCCGTTTCTGCAAAACGAAGTCACCAACACATGTACAATGTACATATATGTAATCATATAGACAAACTTTCGCGTTTATTAAGTGTTAATATAAATTACAAAACAAAATTTTTCATCTGTTGATTTTAAACACAATAATTTATTTTTTTGTAGTGGTAAGGAACTCTCGGTGTGCGAGTTCGACTCGCGCGTGTCCAGTTTTATTTATTAGTCATAAGCTAGTCATGAGACATTCTATTGCAAGTTATTGACTAATGTTTGCAGACTTCACGCTTAGTTTGTGATCTTTTCATTATTTCGTATTTTTGTCAATACCACATGTAATACGCAATCGTCAAAAAAATTGAAAGCCTTTTGAATTGAAGACAAACGAAACGTGCAGAAACTTTTTACTTCACTGGAAATGTGTGAAATATTACATAAATCTTTTATTAGGCCCGTTGACAACCCCTGCTGCCAGAGTGTCTGTCAAACTATTTTTTTTTTTTTAATGTAGAAATAATGAGACGGTCGAGACGCTCTCCTGATGGTAAGAGACAACGCCTGTCCTTGACTGTTGCAGCGATACAGAGAATTTTGAGTAGTAAAACAAAGTCCAGGGCATCTGAAAAGTACTAAGGTGAACGGAACACTATGCAGATGGTTTGAGATAACGCTTGTCCATGACTATTGTAGCGGTACTCGGAACTATGAATAACAAAACAAAGTTAGGACATCGCTGCTTTAGCGCTCATTACTTATATAGAGACATTGAATGGTTAGTCTCAACGTGCTTGTAATTTTGCTACCTGCAGTACCCTTTAAATCGGAACAAAGTAATTTTTACACACTACTGCTTGGTGGTAGAATATCTGGTACAGCGGAGGTACCAACCTAGACTATCTCCTGCTAAGGAGATCTACCGCCAAGTAAATGGTGGTAGAGTGTTAGTGGGAAACACGAAACATATTTTCCTACATTTCTGTTTTCAGATTTATATTATTTGTTCACCTTACAGCTTACCTTACGTTCTGTTATACAAGGTAAGTCAATTAAATACATTGAGTTTGTAAGATGAACTTAAAAAACTTACTTCTTTTTTTGTAAATAACAATGTTTTAAAAAAATCCTGTGTTCATCTGTAAAGGTAAAGGAATAAAATTAACAAAAAAAAACGGCTTCATATGATTTTCTCATGGATGCCATGGTCAGAACTGGACCAAATTGAAATGGGACCACACGGGAAGCACCAGCTTTCAAATAAGAAAGAATCATCAAAATTCACCCAGTTGAAAGTTCTGATGTAACAAACAAAAAAAAAATACATTCGAATTGAGAACCTCCTCCTTTTTTGAAGTCGGTTAAAAATAGAATTCCTGTTGCTTCCAAAAATCAGTCGAAGTTTTTAGTAATAAACTACTTTACTCGGAATGACCAGAGTTGACGTACCTTCGTATCGTAAATCTTCGTAAAAACTTCTAGAAACGTCGCGTCATCAATATTTAGCGTAAGACTTAACTCTGTGTTGATGACTGTACTATGGCTTTGTATTAATGACTATAAAAAACTAAATACCGGAAAACCAGCGCTGGCCATACCAGCATTATGCATTTTAATTCAATTTTTTTCTTTCTAATTTTTAAAATTTAATTTTTTTACATGGCACTAGCACAAAAAAGCAATGATAAAAATGAAGAAATAAGTACCTTTGCAGCCTTAATACCTATAAAGTTCACGTTTTAATATGCAGATATCCCTTCATAAATCTGTCCGTGTATCAAGTAAATAATGCCAAAGATCTAGCACCCCATAACTCTCTCGATTACCTCACTGATACGTAACGTTCGATCTTATCTCGATGTGTTGAGAAACGCAGGAATCGAGGTAAATATTTTATAGTAGATATTTTTAATTATGATCATTTTGTGGTATTCTTAGAAATATATTAGATTCAGTCACACTAGTGGCGTAGCGTGTAGTTCAATTAGCTTTTTGTGAAAGACTTTTTTTTATAGCTGACAGACTAGGTTTTTGACCGCAGCTCACCTAATGTTAAGTGACGGTGTGGTCGAAGATGGTAAAGCACACCTAGCCTGGAATGGAGCTGGCTCTCAAGTGAGGCTGCTGGAACACACCGTTAGATGCCTGGCGGCAGATTTTCAACTTGAGGGTGGTAGCTAGCCAGCCTAGTACTAGAAAGTACCCTACCACCATGCTATGGTTAACTCTCGATGTTTTCCTTCACCGGCAGCTCAAGCTCATTGTTGGGGTTTGAACCCACGCCCTTCGGCATGCGAACTGAGCTATCATCGCTATAAAGAAGCTACAAAGAAGAACTGTCGAAGCTATTGAAGGAGATTGCTAGCAAAACTTGTAGCAATCAGATATGAACAAGCAAAAATATTTTTATTATGGTTTTCTTAATTTTAGGTTATTTTTAGTATTAAGTTTTCTTTATTTAGTTTTGTGCATGCTGTCAGTGTCAAGTGTGTCAAGTTAAAAAGACAGTCAGAATCAGATAAAGCAAATCAGAGACAAGTCATGAATTACCAAGTTTCCAGTCCAGTCATGAATTAGAAATACGACGGAGTTTTAGGAGCAGCACGAAAACTCATGTGCATTGACAATATTAGTGAAGTTTACCCTAGTTTGACGTTTATTTGTGTGTTTGTGTATAACAAATAAATTGTTGGACCATGTAGGTTTATTTAATTTTTTATAAGCATAACTACAGGGTTATAAGCTTGGCGCACACAAGCCTGGTCCCCATTGCACTCACTATGAGGACAACTTTGCAATCGCGAAAAAAATACCAGTACATAAATACAGTTGTAAGTTCCAATTCAAGTAGGTATAGATGTTACAGGAAACAAAATATACCTTGAAAAATAACACAAAGTAAAAGGAATACAATAAAAATACGAAAACCAGTTTTATATCAGTTTTACGCGTTGCATATAGCTAACGTAACGTATATTTTCAAAGTCAAGGCCATAGATAGTGAAAGTCATTATTATATGGCCCGCATCACCGCACACACGAGTTATACTTCACATCACACTGAGTAAGAAGGATTAATAACACAATAATATCTGTAATAGCTTCTCTAATCTCTAAATAGTAAGAAACAAAGTCAATGTCAGTTTACTTTTAAATCACGCAACGGATTTTCATATGGTTTTCACTGTCATTTAGATACAGTTAGGTATATTTAGGTACTTACTGAAAGATGAGCTCTCGTTGTTCCTATAACGTAAACTTTTTTTTTTTTTTGTGCCGTAGGTGGCAATCAAGCTGACGGGTTGCCTGATGGTAAGCAATCACCGTCGCCTATGGATACCAGGGGCACTACAAATACGTTGCCGACCAAATTTTATTAACTAACTTAATTAACTTTTGTAGCGATGATAGCTCAGTGGTTAGCGCGAACCCCAACAATGAGTTTGAGCATCCGGTGAAGGAAAACATTGTGAGGAAACCATAGCGTGGTGGTAGAGTACTTTCTAGTACTCGGCTGGCTAGCTACCATCCTCAAGTTGAAAATCTGCCGCTAAGCATCTAACGGTGTGTTCCGGCAGCCTCACTTGTGAGCCAGTTCCATTCCAGGCTAGGTGTGCTTTACCATCTTCGACCACACCGTCACTTAACATCAGGTGAGTTGTGGTCAAACACATAGCTGGTCAGCCATAAAAAAAAAAATTATGGACATGCATTCTCCCATCATCATTCTGTGGTGATAATAGCTCAGTGGTTAGCACGGTAGGTTCACAAGCCAAAGAGTGGGTTCAAACCCCAACAATGAACTTGAGCTGTAGGTGAGAAAACCGTAGTAGAGTATTTTTTCGTACTCAGCTATAGCTAGTTGAAAATCTGACGCTAAGCACCTAACAGTGTGTTCCGACAGCCTCATTTGAGAGCCAGTTCCATACCAGTCTAGATGTGCTTACCTTATTCGACCACGACGACACTTAACACGCGAGCTGTGTTCAAACACCTAGCCATTTAAACATATACAAAATCATTTGATGGACAGACGTGGTCTTTGACGAAAGGTCAGAAGACCGCAATAGAAGTTTGCTGGGCAATGTTGGGACGTATCTATCCTAGGAGTCAAAAACCAAACTATTAACACAAATACGACTTTATATTACATACATTTTTTTTTTTTTTTTTTATGATGAATAGGCTTGCGTTTGATCGCCATCTCACCTGATGTTAAGTGAAGATGCGATCTACATAATACATATTACATTTATGAATTACACGATTTATAATTATGATACAAATAATAGTTAGATATTTTATATACTCTACGTATTATAAAATAGACTTAAAATAGCATCTCAGAGCAATTTCTCGGTTGAAAGTGATTTAAATAGCTATTAAACACCATTTTATGTATCATTTTACCGCGGTGATGTTATATTATGCAACCTCGTGAATATTTATGTTGCAGTACATAAGTCATCGTTTTTGCGGTGAATGCCGTTTTGCGTTTTAATGTTTACCTACTCATATTTTATGAACTGCATTTTAATCTATATTTAAATTATACCTACTGTGGGGGTTTAAGAAGGATTTCTGCTGACGTCATCTATGAGATTTATCGCCAAACCCTAACTATCTGCGTGTTCCTCTGACTGCCGGGTGGGCTAGATAATGGAACTCTATTTCTGGTGATAACCATTTCTATTTCTTCACATATAATTACGTGTAGATTACATGGTTGAAAGCGAGTGCACTCTAACGTGGCTATGGGACAACTGACGAGTGGCGACCTTCGACCAAGCTATGGAATGCGCCACTGTCAAAAAAGACACTGTGTACTAATCACACTAATATTATAAAGTCGAAAGTTTGTGTGTGTATGTTTGTTACCTCTTTACATTCAAACGGCTGGACCAATTTTGATAAAATTTGGTATTGAGGTAGTTGACACCCTGAATTAACACAGAACGGTTGTGTTGTAAAAAATGTTGTGTTCACGTGAGTACGGCGTATAACGCAGCGGGGCGTAGCTAGTATTATTATAGTTAGAGAGTACCTATTACAGAAGCAAAATCTAAGACATATTTAAAAAAAAATTGTATGCCTGTAAAAAGCTAAACCGTTTTGTGCTTTACATATACTTATTTAAAGATCTTAATGTGACACGGTTTAAATAAATGTTTCTGATTTAAAATAAAAAAAGTCCAGCTATGAAAATAAATAATTTCTAGTATTGCAACTTACTTCTAGAAGTATAATTACTTACAGGGTTATAACGGTTACTTACAGTTTGAATTGAAGCACCTCTTTTAACATCAGGTGAGCTGTGGACAAACCCCTTGCCTGTCACTCATAGGTATGCAATACAGTTCAATTACATGTAATATATAAGTATTGCATGTAATTGAATTGGAGAGGAATAATTTTAAATGGGATACGAGATTATTCACCTTAATTGTGAGGCATTTTCCTTACGACTTTCAACAAAAACTTGATTATTTCTCGGAAATTGCTCGTGGAAAAGACTTTTAAGTAAATACATTTCAATTACCAATAAATAAATTACTGAAAGGCTAGGATTCTATCGTTTTTTAGAGTTAGACTTTCAAGTATTCATTTATTGGAAATTGAAATGTACTCGCTGAAAAGTCTAATTCCAACAAAAATTTCATTGGTTTTAATAAGTACCTGAATGTAATCGTCATAATCGGGTACCTAAATAGATTCCGAAAAAATGCATATAGGTAACATTTGTATGCAAATTACCACTTTAACACCGATACGTCGTATACAAAGTTATATAAGACATATCAAAGCATATTATACCATGCACAATTACCTAAACAAAACACGAAAACCAAAGCAAATAAAAAAGTAATTAATCTTACAATAGCTCCCTAACTATGCTCAAGCATGCATGCAGGAAGCAGGCGTGAAAACGGTGTTAATGCTGAGGATACTCGGAAAAGACACGCTAATACGAAGGGGATTTAAAAATCATGTTATAAAGTTTTTTCGACGCTGTACAAAACATTACATATTTATAAGTTTTATTCCAACAACAAAAGATTCTTTCACTTGAGATTCCTTGCCGAAAACACGTATTGTGTAACAACAGACGGTAAAAAAGTTTATTTGGACAGATCAAAAGGAGCACAAGCTTCTTCGTGTTTTTAATTTTGCTAATGGCGTAGATTATTCTACGGGCTGACAGTTTGAACACTAGCAATATTTAAAGACATGTTAGTTAGTGGTTATATGAGACGTATAAAGAAAAAAATGCGTTACGGCAACGCGGCCGCGTTACGTGCCTACTATGTGCTCATAGGAAAAAAAGCTTCAGGAAACGGAGCCAAAGTTTCGAGAAAAACTCACTCTAGTTATATATTGGATAAGTTAAAAGTGTTGTAGTTAGTTAATATATTTTACTTAAGAATTTGCCAAAAAAAAACTTCATTCTGTTTGAAATTTGTAAAATTTGTTATTGATAGAGCATTTGAGCCCCATTTGCTTACCATAGCCTTACTGATTAACCGTATCTAATAAAAAGTAAGTAGAAGGTAGGTAACGATGTGAACTTAACTCCGTGAGATAGTAAGCAGATAGTTGGGCACGAAGTCAGATAACTACAGCTAGAAGATCTTGCGATTATTTCATACATTAATCCTGAGAAAAGACGGTCGTGGCGGGCGGATAATAAACATTGGGTGCTATGAAAAATAAAGAAAATTAAGTATTTTAGAAAAAAAAACAGAACATTTGCAACCTTATTTTAGTAAACACAGTATTGACCTTTAAAAGTAATAGGTACAACTTTTAAAAAACAATATACGTTTGCCAACACCTTCCCTGATGTTAAGCAGAATGCGGTGTAAGATAGAGCATGCTTTACTAGAAGAAACCTGTTTACTCTGGATTTGAAGATAACCAAATTATACTTTGCGGGAAATACAGACATCGGCAGAAAGTTCTGTTTTATACTTGTAAACAATAAATATAGATACAGAAAAACCTCTGTTACAGGCACATTATTCATAATTTACATTTACTTTTCTAAATAATTAAATAGTTTATTCGTGATTATTCCTAAATAAATAGTTTGATTTTTTTTAAGGTAATGAGATGAATTCTTGTCCTGGTGGTAAGAGATAACACCCGTATTTAAGTATTCTTATTTTTAGAAATAATCTACAAAACAATGTCCAGTGTATTGACGCCTTTGCGCTAATTTTCACTGGCTAGGTGTTTGTTCCTGATTGTTCGGAACTAATAGCTAGTTTGTTCCCTTACATAAATTGAAGGTAAATTTTTTGATATCACCTTATAATTTCTATAAAACCATATGCCATACACCATCACCCTTTCTATGATGTTAAACTATTTTGATTCTAACTAAAGCTCAATTAGAAGCACTATAGTAAAATAATAGATTACCAATAAAATCTAATCATCTTGATCAAAACGAGGTCGAGGTCAAGGCGTCTTTTTACACATAGCCAGTCGTACACGAGACGACTAACCGTGATAAAACTAAGATAAGTCTTGGTCACAGACAAAGTCACATAAAGTAAGCCACAATCGAGTCTAGTCCATGGCTTAGTAAAGTAGTGGTGACTGCTAGTTTCTACGGAGTTTTGGAAACAGTAAAAGACATGTTTCACTATTTTCTATTTTGTTTCTATCACATTATATGATTAAAACACTGTTTCTAAAAATTTACACTTGAAAAATAATATAATGCAGTGATAGAATCTTTTGAGCCTTAAAGTATTTCACTCATCAATATGATGAACTTTTATTTTGGTTTCAATTAAATGATTTATGGTTGTGACATATTATTGCTAACTGAACTCGGGTTCTTCTTCAGTTCCTCCTCCTTACGTGGGGAGGTGGGCTATCGGCCTCGAGGGAAACCCTCATTGCCGAGGCATATTATTGGTGCATAGCAAGACTTGGCTACGTGCGCGTTATACTTTGCTTTAAAGAAGGCCCCTGGATGTAACTATAGTTGGAGTACCCGACGTGATTAATCCCGGATAAGTAAAAAAAAAACGTAATGATCCTAAAATTAAAAAAAAAAACCTCGTTCTATAGAAAAAGTTCGTTGATCCTTAACATATTAGGTAAAGGCATATGGCAGCTGCAATTTTATAATTGTATCCATTGTCATACACAGAGATTTTAAAATTGTAGGCATATTAGATGTTTGATTTTTGATCCTTACCAAGCGCTCTAAGAGTCAACACGTCCCGAGGATGCCTCTTAGATTTTAAGTTTAAGTCATTTATGTATGGATTTTAGTTTTAGATATTAAAGAATATTTTGGATAAATATTTAAAATATTATGTTCAAATTAAATTACATTATTGTCACTGCGGTAACCATAACGACTTTTAAGCAAAAAAAATTAAATTTGGGATTTCAGTTTTTTGTGTTAACTTGTGTCGCTTTGTGTACGAACGCCACAATACGCACCTAAGTAATATAAATTATATCGGTGATAATTCATCACGCTAAAAGGTGCTCGTCCTCATTAGTATTTTGGAAGTCACGATTATCGCACAGCAATAAAAAAATATAAAACAAATACGCGATTCATGACTCATTAACTTTTGATGTCGTAACCTTGACACCGAACAGTGTAATTAAAAGTTTATCGAATACAATGAGAACTACACGTTTTTGACATTTAATTGCAATTTATAAGGACGAGCATTTAGACACGGTGTACTCGTAGAAGTGAATTAGTAAAAAAATAGACATTTTAGCATTCAATAGTATCAACGTGTATTGTTTCTCCAACTGGGCCAGAAATGTTATAGTGGCGCCCCCAAATCCAATGTTCAAATAAATAGTTTAAAAATGTCATAATATGTATAATGTGTGTGTGTGTGGCATTTTTGTAACCGGGAGAATAGTTATACCCTTTAATGTATTTGCACTTTGTAGTTAAGTCTGTATTACTTAGAATCTGGGTGACGGAGCTTTCCTCGGTGTTTAGATTAATTTAAAACTCGGAAAACGCGATTTTCTAGAGATGAGACATAGCTAGATCGATTTTTCGGCCTCTAATACTCTCGCGGTTATTCAACTCGCTCGTAGAGCCAGTTCTCGATGCCACGGTGATTCCCCGGCAGATACATCATGTACACTATGCAAGCGTTCAAAAATCTACTAAGGATACTTTCAGAATGTAGCATAGGCAAAATTACAGTCCATTAATTTCGCTAGCTTCAGTTTCATTTAGACCGGAAATCAGCAGTGTTTACACACTACTGTTTGACGGCAGAATATTTGATACTGCGATGTAACTTACCACTAACTTAAAACGATTGAACGGGTTAAATCCCAATTTTACCGTGGTCATGTCACTAACAGAAAAGTTACCATAAGCATAAGCTGCGAACATTACTTACTTAAATATCTGATAAAACCAGTACCGTTTTTGTATTTTGCGAGGAATACCTACTTTCCAAGTAGCCCACCCACGGAACTACGATCTGGCTCGAGATTGGAGCCATCACGTCTTAGTTATGTAAAGATGAGTTTGACTTTCAAATGGAAAGGATAATAAATATAATACTGTTCTTGCTTTGGTTTTAGCCGCTATTTTCTATTATTTTGTGAGCGTTGTATTTAGGATGTTTTAAGCCAATCGTTCCGGTCTCACTATGATTTTTTATTTATTTTTATGACCGCATATCTCGCCTGATTTTAAGCGATGATGCGGTATACAATATTGAGCATACTTGTTTTGAAATGCGCCGAAATTGTATCTATCAGAGAAGACCCACTCGGGCATCAAGTTCCATTGTAGCATCGTTTGAACGCCCTACGGTATGCGAATCGACCGCGCTAAGGGTCACTGAAGGGCGTGGGTTCAAACCCCAACAATGAGCTTGAGCTGCCGGTGAAGGAAAACATTGTGAGGAAACAATACCGTGATGGTAGGGCACTTTCTAGTACTCGGCTGGCTAGCTACCACCCTCAAGTTAAAAAGCTGTCAAGCATCTAACGGTGTGCTCCGGCAGTCTCACTTGAGAGTCAATTCCATTCCAGGCTAGGTGTGCTTTTTACCGTCTTCGACCACACCGTCACTTTACATCAGGTGAGTTGTGGTCAAAGACCTAGTTTATCGACCATAAAAATCTTTCTCAGTTGTATATACCATCTGCAATATCATCCATGATATTATATTGGTCTGTCTCCTACCTACTAATTATTCAAAATACTTTTATTGTTGCAAGACATGTCGAATTTCTAAATAATTATACATTATGTGACGTTCTTCTTTGTATGCTGTCATTATATTAGTGATAAAGAAATTTTTATATCTAATTTCGGTTTCTACTTTTGACTTTATCCCGTTCATGCGGTACACTATTTGATTGTCGATCTTATAATGTTCATTGGTGATGTTAATCGCAACTTTCTAATTGTTAGAACTTAATAATTATATCTCCTTAAGTTTCAATTGTGGAGTGGTATTTTTTTAAAATCATTTTTCTTTGTTTTTGGCATCGAACTTTACACGTCTTTCCAATCGGAAATATTTTGATATTTTCAAGTATTTATAGTAAGTTATACAGGTTAATAAGACAGTCAAAGTCACACAAAGCAAGTCAGAGTCAAGTCCGGTCATGCCCTAGTAAAGTAGTGGTTACTTTGCCACAAGCTTCGACGAAATCTTGAACATGCTATGTTCAAGACACCACATTTTTTTTATGGCTGACGGGCTAGTTGTTTGGCCACAACTCATTCGATGTTAAGTGACTGTGTGGTCGAAGATGGTAAGCACACATAGCCTGGAATAGTTCGTATAATTTCCTATATATTAATAAAAAAAGCGTTAGTTATAAGCGAACATGTTATAAGGTATATTTCTTCTTGTAAAGTTTCTGGTCGTATTCTAAATTAGTACTAGTTAGCAAAATGTGAAAGTTTACAAACGAAGCCTGGAAACCGGAAAGTTATATTATAATTTAAAATAAAACAGCAGACATGTGTATGCCAAAGTACAGGTGTATTAAAAAAAAAATTGTCTCTGGGTTAAACCGAAATGTGATACATTTCTACTAGATCGAAAGAGCATTGTACTTTTATGTACTGCCTAGATTATGTATTTTATATTTTATTTTAGCTATGCTCCGTAGGAATACTTGTCTTTTAAACTGGAATGTCCCTAAACATCATAAATCTAAGCACCAAAAACTTCCGCTTGTGAACCAAATATGACCTTCCCATCAACAAAATTCCGCACTTATCACTGCATTAAATCGGTAACATCTATATAATTTTAACTTTAAACTTTGACCGTTGTAAATAAGGTGCAATATAGCAATTATTGGTTATTTCCAAGATATAGAGTTAGGCAAGAGGTACTAAACATTGGCGCCGAACGAAAGCAAGGTCGTTGATAAGTACTTTATGCCTAAATACAGGATGCTCAAAAAGGTTTTCTGATATTTCATTTCAAAAGTTCTTTATATTTATTAATCTTTACAATTACGTAAAATAAAACAGATATAAAAAAACGATGTATACAAATTGTTTTTGTATCATGGCTTCACCCGTCTAGAGAAAAAATATTAAAATTTAAAAAGTAGATTATCACATCTTGCGCAATTCCATAGGTTATACTCCCAATTTAAAGACAGCTTAAGACGAATAAAACCGGACAAAATTAATTGATTATATTAATTAATTTAATGAATCTGACAATAAAGTTTCATAAAATGTTTTAAAAAAATGTGTCAATCAATAAAAAATATTTTTAGATTTTATTATTTTAATAAATAAATGTCGTAGGACATTTTACACAGCACGATCTAGCCCCAAACAATTAAAGCTATTACAGGAACCAGATAACTGATAAAATGTTTTTTTTTTTTTTTGTAAATGCATACACGACAACCAGACACAGAAGATACATCTATACCTATGTTCGTAACATAAATGTTTATCCTGAGTAGAAATCGAACCCACGCCCTACAGTCTTAAGGCAGAGATAGGTAGATAGCCACATTCAAATTTAATTACTTATCATGCTGTTTCGCTGTTAGTGTCATTTTGAATACTTCAGATTTTTAACATTCTGTATATCTAGTTAACTATAATAAAAACAGTCATGCTACGTCACGATTTTTCGAAGATGATTTCTCGATCTAATGGAGTATTCAGAAAAAAAGAATAATTTTTGGTGTGAAAGGAACAATGTTAGATTATAGTACAGAATAAAATTACTTACTTATCGAACTACTGCTGTTATTAAGTACTTATTGTTGTCTTTGAAGTCACGAATAAGAAAATTTTATGCTCACCAGAAGTTTCTGTGCTCGACAGGGTCCATATTTGACTTTGTACCATATGTATTGTACCTGTGACTTTTCAGTCATGTGTAAACATGACTGAAATAGGCCTGAAGAACTATCCACCTTCCTTCATCTTCAGATGACACTGGAAGACAGGCACCGGAACTCAGTAATAAACAATATTCCTAACTTATCCGTGTTGTAGCTTAGTGAAATAAAGTCAACATTTTGTAAATTATACAAGTACTTTTAATTCAAGTTAGGCTATGACGATAAAGTTTGCTATCGCAAAATAAGGTTCGCAATTAAGTATGTAACCTTTTCATAATCACCTAACTTGGATGGCAATAAGAGTAGTGTTTGATCTGAGTAATAAGAGTTCACTCTATGGCCCCTGACGCACACACTATCAAGCGCTTGACGACAAAAATGTTTTTTGAACTAAAAGTACATCACAACACAAATCGATTCGTGTAATTTCATAAAGCTTCACCTGTTCTCAATTAGCACCCAATTATTTCTATAAGTTATCTTACAATCTCATTCTCAAGGCAACTCTTTTGTTTTTTTTAAATCAGTACAGTGCAGTGCAAACGTTACAGTCTATTTAGTCTCCCTGTAAACATATCGAGGATGTACTTGCAGTGTATAACGAGATAGCCATCGCGCAAGGGGCGTGAAACGAGATAGAAAATACGGCCTTTCATTGTTTGTGTACAATCACGTGCAATGCACTGTACGGATCGACTGGAAGGTTAAGTGCCCTGATTGGCAAATTGGTGCAGTTATCTTGTAGAGGTGCATTGGGCATTGGTGCTATAATTGGTTTGAAGTGTACGAGGTGCTTGTAATTCATTAAGATTACTGCGATATCCTTATAAGTAGCTCGGTAGCAGATCTTATGGGCAGAAGATAGTCCAATCGCAGTACTTGATGACTTTTGATCTTATTCAAAGTTCTGGGTATTGCAATGGTCGTGGGCGGATGATATCTGTTACCATCAGTAGAGCGTTTCGTTCGTCCCATTACTTGTCATTAAACAAGGAACGCGGTATGAAGCGACATGTAATCTAAAAAAATGAGGTTTTCAAATTAATTGATATAATGTAAAAATGTCACGTACCGATCATGACACTTTAGCTGACGTCGGCGCTAATCTGTGAAATGACATGAATCAATCTGATATTTATGCATAAGATTTAAAGCAATATGAAAAAAACCGTGATTAATTTTCGTGTGAATAACATCGCGACGTTTTAATTACTATGAAAGTGTTTTTTTTCCTATTCTATATAGAGTAATAATTTTTTGCCTATTTGTGACATCTGTGTATACATATGTCACAATCTAATCTCATGTTATGACATAAGATTAGATTTAGAGGCAAAACCGCGGCAAAGTCTAGCAAAACTATCACTTATATAATTTTACAATTATAACAAATATTTGCGTGTACTTGACCTATATTCGTCAAGTCGAAAAATAGCTTAATTAACTTATTAACAATAAAAGACAATTGTGTTTGGTTCCGCGGGTCAGCACGTGAGAAAAACATTGCAAAATGTATTTTTTTAATGTATATTTTTTCTATTCTCATTGATACTGTTATGCGAGATTACGCTAGTGTCAAGGAGATTACTAAATTGTTTTGTATATTTTTCTGTACTTATATTCTCATGCGAAAACGTATAATGCCAATGTGTATTTAAGACAAGTTTGAGGCAATGTTTATGCTACAATTATTTAATTGAGTAATAACTATAAAAATTGCGTTGAAATTGGATTAAGAAATATAGTTTAACTTTATAGAAAGTAATTAAATTATGTGTGTATGCATATACACTAATTGTTACTTTCAGGGCAAAGTTGAGAACACAAGACTGCGTGGCAGATCCCCGTTATGGAAGGATCAGTTTTTTTTTTTTTAAATTTCTTATGACAATACTCACAGCACTACCTGACAAACTAAGCAAAGCTTGTATGATGAAAATCAGATAACTGATAGAATACTTAAATACTTTTTGTTGTTGTAGACATATAATTATATACACACAGAACACCCAGACACAGAACAAAAAATTGTATACCACAAAATATTTGATGTGCCAACAGGGTTGTCTACGTGTGTATTCTAAATAGTATTTATTATTGGCTTAATCAATCATTAAAAAAAGAACTTTCTAACTTATAAAAATCCGTAAAAGATTGCTGCCGTAACAAACATCCACTCATCTCAACAATAGCCGATTTAATCTCCGAATGATCAACATATGTTATGTAATGTCATAAGTGTCATAACCTAATCATTTATCATAGCACGGCTCAGCTCACTCGACCTTTGCCATAACGAGATATTGGATATTGATATAAATTACATATCTCGATTATATTATTAGTAAGCGCACTTATTGTGATTATAGTTACAAAAGAGATTTTTTAAAAGAGCTTTGGGATAGAAAGTAAACATATTTTGTAAAAAATCTGAGTTCTGACAAATGAGTCTGTAACAATATCGAACGTAGGTACACTGATTATATTATATTTAGTTGCACTAAGTATTTTTTAATGGTTAACAAGCTTAGGTTTTTGGCCACAACTTACCTGATGTAAACTGACAGTGTGGTCGAAGATGGCAAGCACAGTTAGCTTGGAATGGCAACTGACTCTTAAGTGAGGCTGTAGGCGACGTTAGTAGCTTTGCGGTAGATTTTCTTCCCAGTCTTCTATTAGAAAGTACTGTACCACCATGCTATGATTTCCTCACGATGTTTTCCTTCACTGACAGCTCAAGCGCATTGTTGGGATTTGAACTTACACCCTTTTGCGTGTGAAACGACCGCGCGAACAACGATGTGATGGTAAGAGAAAAGGAGTGTGATGGTCAGAGAAAAAGCTTGCCCATGACCATTGCAGGAGTACTCAGAAGTTTGAGTTACAAAATTAAGTCTACGGTATCGCTGTTTTGGTACTCATTATTTTGAGACATCTCATTACTCATGTAATTTCGCAAGCTGCAGTACCTTGCAAACCGAAACACAGTAATTTTAACATACTAGCACTAATATACTACCGCTTAGCGGAAAAATATTTGACACCGAGGTGATACTTACTGAGTTGAGTTGCTAAGAAGACCTTACTACCTTTTTTATACTAAGAAAAAACCTGTTTACTCTGGATTTGAAGACACCCAAGTTGTACTAACCTAAGGAGTATTTATATTTATTCCTTGCATTGTAACATTACGACTAACGACTTTGTGCATTCTACCAGAATCTCATATTTTGAAGTGCCTCATGATAAAATCAATTCAAATAAGTGTCAGTCACAGCTGTGCTGAGCTGTGGTCAAAACACCTAGCTTAACAACCATAAAAAAGAAAAACTTATTGAAAGATAACAAAAGTCAATAAATGACAAAGCCTTTCAGTAGCTTCAAAACTATCAAGAATAATAAAATTACTTGTACAACATTTCAATAGTACAATACCTGTTAAGTCTGTTTCTTTATCAGTGTCCTAATCTAACATTATGACAAGTGTAAGTTTAACCTTTGACATGAGGCCATTGATATCATAATAAAGACTAAATATCTTAGATTATGACATAAGATACTAGGCTGTTTGTTAAGGCTATTGTTAATGTATCGCTATTTTATTTATCGTTCGATTCTTTGTTAAGTTTTTTAACAATAGTATCCATCTTTGGGGGGAAAGGTAAAAACTGGTCAAATGCGTGTCGGGCTCGTGTCTTAGTGGTTCCGTATTGCGTACTCACGCATTGCGTTCATAAGAATAATGTAATATTTGATCCTTATAATTATTAGAAGTATTTGTTTATTATTAATTGTTAGAGTCGGTTAAGAATACCTTAAGTACATGTAAAAAACAAAGAAAATAAACAATTATTAAGAATTAATTTCTTTCCAAGCACACCTATATGGTGTGGGAAATTTTGAATCGGTATTTTTCTTTTTAACTAGCAGAACTTCGTTAAAGGTGTACGATTTTAGCGCCACCTACTGGGTTAAATTTAAAACTATCCAGAGACACCCATACCAAAAAAAAAAAAAAAAATCTGCTGAATCGTTTTTAAGTTTTTGCGTGTCTAACGCATGGCAATTGAAATATAGAAGCTTATTTATTTGTTAGGAAATAACATTAAAATATCAAATATTTGGGGAGGAAGGATGAAAGAGAGGCCTTTGCTCAGCAGTGATACACTAGAGGCAGAAAATAAAATAATAAATAAATATTCAAATATTTAAAGAGACTTAAGCAAAACAGACTTTCTAAATATCTAAGATTTTTGGTAGAATCTAGTCAGAAAGTTTCGGGCACGGAATCCTAAAATATATCTGTAGTAAGAAAACACGCAGAATACGTTTGTGTTTTTGTCTCGTGTTTTAGTTCCGCATTCTAAATGTATTGTTAATTTTGTAAACGGTCACAACAGTTCATAACAATTGATAATTCGTGAGTTGTGTTAGCACATAGAACCTGGAATTTAAGAGCTAGACATGCGGAGAGTTTTAAAGTTGGTTGATGATGTAATCGTGACTTGGTGGTAGATCTTAGCAGGAGGTCGTCTAAGTAGGTACCACCGCAGTACCAGATATTCTGCCTCTAAGAAGTAGTGTGTAAACATTACTGTGTTCCGGTTTGAAGGGTACTTACTGTAGCTGTTGAGACTAACCATCGAAAGTCTCAAAGTAATTAGCGCCAAAGCAGCGATGCCCTGGACTTTGTTTTACTACACAAAGTTCTGTGTATCGCTGCAATGGTCATGGAAATACGACCATTTAGAGAATACATCAAAACTATCGATTTTTAACTTAAGGCCCAGTAAATTGTCATAAACTGCGCAAGAGATTACAATGGAATTTTGTAAACATTAAGCCCTCCGGAAAATTAACTCCTCCGAAAGAAATCCTAGATCCGCACCTGCGTACTTTCCATAATACCAATTTTGTATTAAATTTTAATTTCTATCCTAAAGTATGTCTAGAAATTGTTTACCTTATTACACGCTTACAGCTAAATAATTTTATTACTAATATGAGTCACCTATATCATCTATCCTATCTAGCATACGGTTGAGAATTACCAAATAGCAACCTATTTTGTAATTCTCAACCGAATATACAATATAGAATTACCAAATACGTGGACAAGTCCTACATTTAAATAGCCCTTTGCATTTCATAATTAGACCAGCATTTAGCGTCTCCATTTCGTGCCGTGTCCCAATATTTATTAGAACAATGGCTTCCCACGAGAGATGGCGTTAGTTATATAACGATGTTCTGGGAAAAGCGATGTTGGCACTCCGACGCAATGATTAAAACATTTTGGGGCGTGTGAATGTAACAATTTTGTAAAACGGTTAGTGACGTTATCTTTGTTCAAGTGTTGCCGAAGGCTAAGGAAAGTAAAACCTCGGGCATTTATGTGATTCGAATGTATTATCCACAGATGCTAGGAAAAAAGGCAGATAGAGCTCTTACACAAAACACAATGAAGTTACTCGTCTAGCTATGTATGTGTGACACCGCACACATCATAGTTATCCAGCGTCGTTTACAGAGTAGGAACTCGTATGTCTATGAGAGTTATGATGCTAACTAAGTGTTTAGGTTTTGTGTTCCAAGTTGTAAAAAGAAAAGCAAAAATCGATATTCGTCAAAATAATGGAAGTTGTTTCTGAACAAATATTCCATCGTGGCTCTATTGTTATTGGAAACATAAATACTACAGTGAAATAAGGTAAAATAAATTGTACAGAAAACGTACGACCGACTCATTGTTAAGCTGTGTACTGAGCGCAAAAAAGTATTACTCGCGTATTTAATATTGCTCCACTTACAGTAATTCTAATGTTGTCTAGGTCTTAGGCTGTGGAATTATTAAACTCACAAAAACGTCAGTCCTAAGAGAATGTATAAACGATCGTAGATACAGTAATCAAACCACACGATGGAAAGGTCCACAGGGTAAGAGGAATGTTGGCAGACCTGTAAGACGGTGGGCTGATGATATTATCCAGGTGTAAGGAAACGACTGGACAAATACAGGCAAGGACAGGGATTTGTGGAAAAAGCTAGAGGAGGCCTTTACCCAAGAAGGGTCCATATTTCAAATAATTAAGTAAATTTAATAATAACATTTGAAATGTAACTCAGAAATATGGAATAAAACGGCTTTTTATTATTATTATTATTATAGATACAGTAATCATTTAGTCAAGTTGTTCTATTTATCCCCTATCATTTTGCCCCGTTTGGGATAGCAAGAAAAAAAACTGTTGCCCAATATTTACTTCGCTGAATCTTAAAAAGCCTAAAATTAGCTTCTAAAACATCACAGATCGATGATTAAGAAGTCACTTAAATGTCCGTTATGATTGCTGATTAAGCAACATTTAAGTAATCCGGAATTAAGTCGTTGGAATTTAAATCGAATGTCAAGGCTCTCTGCTTGATCAAAACAAAGTTACTTGTACTTACATAAGTAATTGATTTGCTGAAAGTATATCATGTACATATATTTTTTTTGTAAAAGTAATGAGACGAGAGTTACGTTATCCTGATGGTAAGAGATAACGTATGCCCATGACCATTGCAGCAATACACAGAACATTGTCTAGTAAAACAAAGTCCGGGGCATCGCTGCTTTGGCGCTCATTACTTTGAGACTTTCGATGATTAGTCTCAACAGCCCAGTAATTTCGCAAGCTGCATTACCGTTCAAACCGGAACACATCAATGTTTACACACTACTGCTTGGTGGCAGAATATCTGGTACTGCGGTGGTACCTACTTAGATGGCCTCCAGCTAAGAAAACATACCACCAAGTAAAGTCTCCATAGTTGGTCTCTAGGTAACCACTAAGTAGTAAGTACCACTACAGTAACAGATATTTTGTCACCAATTTATCAATACAGTGATACCCTGGATTCAAACTTCTAGGTACCACTACAATGGTCATGCGCAGATGGTACCTCTTTTCAACAGGAGAGAGACTTGTTCGTCTCATTACTTGTTATCACAACAAATATAAATTTACAATTAAAAAAACCGATTCCATGACCCTTAGGCTAACTAAACGCACTGCTCTAATGAAACAGTGAAGTTTCGGAATAAAGGATAAATCAATTTTGATAAAATTTATACGAGACCACCTCTGAAGTATGATCTACCAAACACAAAAAAAGAATCGTCAAAATCGATTCTTAATTGGCGCAATGATCGCAAAAAAACAGTCGAATTGAGAACATACACCTTTTTTGAAGTCGGTTAAAAAGCAACCCTAACCTTGGCCCGGGCAGTGGGCATGTTTTGCTGTTATGTTGACCATAACAATATCCGTTCGGCCGTCTGTGAACAGAGTCGATATAAAGACATGGGAAGATGGCCTTTGCAATCTCGGCCACTGCATGAAAGGAACGTGCGCAGAAAAAGTAACACATATAATCTATCGACCAGAATATTTTTTGTTTTAGTGACAACTTAAGAGAATTGGCAGGTCTCATGTCATTTAAAAATAGTTTAGTAGGTTGTATATGAGTATATACCTATCTAATTACTTTTTTATTTAGATTACTTTATTAGATTTACTAGACATTCCACGCATAGCATGAAGAAATAACAAACATACAAATACATAAACTTTTATAGCTAAAAAAATTGGTGTGATATAGTTGCAATAAAATAATATACATTTAATTCATCATCATTCACTTTCTCAGCCTTGCATTGGCCACCGCTGAGCATAACATTTATGATGGCGACTAAGTGTTTAGGTTTTGTGTTCCAAGTTGTAAATAGATAAGTAAATTATCGATAATCGTTAAAATAATGAAACTTGTCTATGAAAAAATATTCCATCGTTGTTTCTTTTGTTATTGAATACATAACTACTACAGAGAACTAAGGTAAAAGTAATCGCACAAGAAAAGTACAACCAACTTAGACCACAGTATTGCCTTTCTGCTTGTACTTCATTAAAATTTATAGGTAACACAATTCCGCTCTACTTTTTCTGCCATCGGTACCAATCTCACGCGTCCTTGAACTTTCGCTATTGGGCAACACTCACACCTATACCTACCTACGTATAACGAACAAAAACAATTGTATACGGTACGCTGTTATTATGTGTTATATATACTATCATTATAGTAAGATTTACTGATCATATCAGGATGTACTTGATATCTACAAGTTGCTGGGAGGAGAATTTTATTGTGTTAATAATTATTGGTTGTTAATTTTATGATATGTTTATAATACGTACCTATTAAAATAATTATTCCTACTTTATGTGCATTTATAACAAGCTTTTATATAAGAGAAGGCTTTAAAAAATATATAAATTAATTATTTATGGAAAAAGAGGCAATCACTAGTATCTATTCTAAAGGTATTTTTAGTTTTATTTAATCTAAAATAATTTTGCGTTTGACCACGGGGTGCTTGATGTTAAGCAGGATGCAGTATAAGATGAAGTACGCTTAACTAGAAAAAACTTGTTTATTCTGGATTTGAAGAGACCCAAATTTATGTCATTAACAAGCAAATTTACCTGAAAACGATATACATTTGCGTGTCTTTAAATAATGATAAGTCTAAGGTAAGACCCCCAAATGTCATTATCAGGTAATTTTACCTGAAAATGATATAAATTTGAGTGTCTTCAAAAAATGATGAGTCTAAAATAAGAATTTGTTAAGCGACACTCACGACAAGCATAGGCTAGAGGTAAAATTATATGTTTAATTAGTAATGCTATATTCAAAGTATTAGTTTTAAAGATCAACTTGCGATCTTTGCCTATCTGCGTCAAAACATTTAAGCTTTACTTGCCCCAATTTATTTGAATGGCAATATACACGGATATAATTGTAATTATTCGCAGTTGGCTTTGGACTGTATTTGTAATTGGTAATAAAAAATAAAGTTGATGTATAGGGTTATCAGCTTAGGTTATATTACTTCGAAAGGAGGTCATTGTACTAATAATTATAGACAACCATGGTTTTCATAGAAAAAGTTCGTTGAACCTTAACCAAATGTACGAGTAGGTACGTACTAGGAGCAGTTATTTATGTTTGATGTTCCAAAGTTGTGCTTTTAGTTTGGTTCTTTTTAAAATTATGTTAGACTGCAAACATATCAATTCACGCTCGGAAATGCGAGTGTGGCGCCATCCGCCGCTAGTTAGCGAGACGCAACCTCGCAAAGAGTAGTTCTTCCACGCGTCTAACCACCGCCGCATCGACACCGCACGACGCTTCGAAAATTAACAAAATTAACGTCAATTCAGTTCGCGAGACCTTCCAAAAAGGGACCTAACCCTACTCGCGAGTGAGAAATACGGATCACGGAAACTGTGCCTATAGTTTGTAAGGAATTGTGGACCTGCGCACGCTGCGCTGGCCGCGCCGCCCACTCCGACCTCTGGACGCTGGATTGGTATGTACAGCCTACATAATTTCTTACAAGAAACACGAACCCTGGCCTTCAGTTTCTCTCCGTCTTTCCCCGCACCCACAAAAATATTATTTAATACCGAGAATATCCAGGAGCCACCGCACCGCCCGTGGTGAGAAAGAATTTAGTCCTTTTTCATCACCAAGTTAATAAGTAGTTTAGAAGTTATGTGGGAACAGATTAACATACATACCCACATACCGGTCAAAAACATAATTATATTTTTTGCTTCGCCGTAGTCGGGTAAAAATATGAATTCTTAAGTTTAGTATAACATAAGCTTATAGCACTGCATACGAGTATGTGACCACAATCTAAAAAAATAAAGTCAGGATTGTTAAAAAAACAACTAGGTATGATAAAAAATTATGGATAGTCAAAACGTCGCTAAAGAATGCCCTAGAATAGGGCACAATCTACTTTAAAAAGGTCACATACATTACATAACATAAACTAAAAAAAATAACAACGGAAATCTAAGTACGTGTTGCAATTACGACGAAGCTCATTTTGCAACGCGTAAGAAATGCTTTAATTAGTAACAAAGACATTTGAGTACATTGTGGTAACACTGGCTTAATTGACAAAAGTTTAAAGTGCACTGTGTATTTACATCGTTGGAACCAAATTAAAACTATCAATATGTTCTTTATCAGTTTTGACGTCAATACAGAGTGGACACGGTCTTGCATATCAACGTGAATAGATGTACAATTTTGACACTAAGAATTCTTTCTGATTTGTAAGTTTCATGGCTTTGATTCTTTAACTGTCGAGTGGTATAAAATTCTGGATGTAGATGATAGATATATAGCTGTAACTCTAAACTCTCTGATCCACAAAAAAAAATGCCTTGCTGAGTTTCTTACCGGAGTTGAAGCGTAATTACGAGCCGATGGCAGATTCAAAAATATAACTTAACGTTCATAAGTGCCTTACCAGGGCCTAAACTAAATGACTTTTTGATTTTGATTTTGATTAGGTTTTCATCACTTTTCTGAATTGCCCGTCTATATGGAAGCAAATTTAAAGACGTATTCGCGTTAAAAATAGCACAAAAAGAACCGCTTTTTTAAAAATAATTAAGCATTCATTCTCATTTGGGGAAAGTAATTTTTTTGTTTCTATTAGCTAAGATTAAAATAAAATAGCGAATATCGATAAAATAGTTGCACCTGATTCGGTAGATGGCAGTTACTATGCACTTTTATGTTAGCCCATATCCAAAACTGAGATTCGCATAGAAATAACAAGTCACTAAAGCCGACATTAAATTTTTGCGTTTGAAAAAGACGTAGCGATATATAAAGGGTCTACCCAAAAAGTGAACAAGTTTTAAAAAACCAAAAAAATAATTACTATTAAAAAAACTTTAAATTTAACAAACTAGAACGCTCAGAACTGTTCGCTATTTTAATTAATTGTTGTTGAGTAATTCAAGCTTCCGGATCGGTCCTGTTTTTATAACTGTCCCATAGCTGATGTTTTTAGTTGGAAAAAAGAGGTGTATGCCCTGGGATTCGAACCTTGGACCTCCAGATTATAAGCCAAAGAGCCATGGTAGACAGGCGAAATTTCTGAAAATCAGGTTTAATTATATTGTTATACCTGGCTGTTTCACGGTGTTTGTAATTAATTTGATTGTTTTGAATTCTTTGATGTCTTGTTTTTTGCAAGAACGCCATCTATTGAAACTTATTTAGTAAATTTTTTTTTTAAATATAGGTCACTTACCTTTTGATGTCAAAACGCGTTTTCTCCTGTCACAGAGCTTCACCTGAAAATAAACAAAAAAAAATTACAAATATGAATATTCCAAAGAAAAAATCTTTACTTATACGCATAAAACTTCATGGCCAAAAACACATAAACTAATAATTCTAAGAAAATAATACTTGGTGGCAGAACTGCGTAGCAGGAGTTCGTCTAGGAAGGTACCACCGCAGTATCAGGTATTGTGCCGCCAATCAATAGTGTGCAAACATTACTGTGTTCCTGTTTGAAGAGTACTGTAGCTAGCGAAATTACAGGGCTGTTGAGACTAACCATCGAAAGTCTCAAAGTAATGAGCGCCAAAGCAGCGATGTCCCAAACTTTGTTTTGTCTAAGTTTAGTGTACCGTTGCAATGGTCATGGACATGCGTTATGTCGTACCATCAGAGGAGCATCTCGTTCGACTTATGATATCACAAAAAAGTTTGTCTTTATCCAACTTTACTTTAATGATTTTGATTTTGATTTTGAAAATAAAAAAAATCGGATATAAAGCTGTTGCACTACATTTGAATACTTAGTTTTAAGTCGTGATAAATATGATGAAACAATTACGACAATAATTTGAATAACTTCAAACCAATTGCTTGACACATCTATCTCAAAAGGCTATCGAAAAAGTCATTTCAAAATTTATCTACCCCCGCATCGAAGACACCTCACACAATGACAGTTGCACCATATGAACCTTTTGCAACGTCTTCGTGTCAAAATGACATCCTGATGACACCAAAAATATATTGACTTATATGTCACAATTTATTATACCTATGAGTTTTGGCGGAAAGGTCGTGTCGTGTTAATATAATAATAATATAATAAAAAGTTTATTGCCAGAAATACATTAGAGGTTATACATAATATAAGTAGGTGGTTAAAATGTGATATTCTGATTCAAAAGAAAACGACAACGGGCCCCAAACTAGGCAAAGCCTGTATCTTGGGCGCCCTACAACAGGTTACCTAATTACAATTTACAGTAGGTATAATTTGCGCTGCGGGTTGTACACTTTTGTATTCTGAACATTAATAAAAATTATGTTACATATATTCCACTATTAATTTCCTCTAGGATAAAAACTATTTATTGTTTATAAATTTAACGTGAAATGAATTATTATATAATTTATGCCATACAAAGCTAAATTCGTTTACACATAACTATTTGTTGTGCACACTAAAATCAACGATCAACATTAATATGCCAAATAAAACAAAGTTTAGATTAAAATTAGATCCTAAGACTTACATGTAAATAAATTAATTTTTTATCATCATTTACTGATACGTTCTTGTCTGTGTGATTGTGTGATGTGTGTATGGGAGTGTGTTTGTATATGTTTGCGTGTATGTATGTGTGGTCGTGTATGTATGTGTGTGCGTGTTATGTATGTGTATGTGTGTGTGCGCGTGTATGTATGTGTTATTCTCAACAGTCCTGTAATTTCGCTAGCTGCCCTTTAAATCAGAACACAGTAATGTTTATACACTACTGCTTGACGGTGAAATATCTGGTACTGCGGAAGTACCTACCCAGACGAATTCCTACTAAGGAAATCTACCACCAAGTAAACGTTTATTTAATATAAGTACTTTTTTTATTCTGCTATCGAAAACAAAAATTGTTTAATGCTTAAATTTGTCTAAGTTTGTAAACTAAGTAGGTAAGTTTTCTCACCTTTGTTCTCAACTGAACTCTATATAATGATTTCTATATAATTCCATTTCTAAATTATTATGACCTGACATTTGACATTTAAAAGTACAATACAGAGTGAGTCTAGACTAGTTCATGTCAATCGAGACGTCTTCACTCGATCGTGAGATCCACGAGAGAGATAACAAACCACAAAGATAAATTGTGTAATGTGATAATTATAGCCAATTTCGTTCCATTCACCGTTACTTTTCTAAAACAAGTTTTATTTTACACTAGCTTGCGCCCGCGTCAGCGTCCGCGTTGGCTTTAGAATCGGGACAATTTTTTCGGAAAAAAAGTATCTTATGTGTTAATCCAGGTAATAAACTATATGTATGTCAAATTTTGTTCAGCAGTTTTTGTGTTATTGAGTAAAAAACAACCAAACATCTATACATCTAAACATACAAACTTTCACATTAATAATATTAGTAAAAAGATTCTTCTGAGATATATTTGATATTTTCCATGGCATCGCCACGCCACGGTAGAGGACTTTTCCGGGATTATAGTATGTCACCTGTCAATCTATATTTTAGCTAAAAAGTTACATAATTTTGGTGATTCGTTTGTGTGACAAAAAGACAAACAAACCGCATTTATGGCATTTTATTCTTGAATTGAAGATATTGGTAAAGGTCATTGCAATCCGAAATCCACTTTTTACTGGTTAGACGACCACGACTTACTTGTGACTTTGACTATGACTTAGGCCTATTAAACTTAACTTTTCATAACATACTTGAGTACATTGGAACACTGACACTGGCAAATGAACAAAGTGCAATGACAACAACAACAAAAAAACTAGCTTGAAAAACAATAAAAAAAAAACAGGTAATTTAAATTTTAACATTTATTTTCTTCTACATTAACTTATTTTATTATATTACTTGCCGTGGTGGTGCCGGCGTAAGAATAGTATCCACCCTCTCCACCCGTGGTTGCCGTAAGAGTCGGCTAAGGGATGTAATTCGGAAGATGGGCAGCAACGTCTTCCTTGAACAATCACACCTAACTGCGCTCGCCAACCCGCCTGCCAAGCGTGGCGAGTAATGGCAAAACCCCCCCAGGAGGAGGCATATGTCCAGCAGTGGACGTTTTATGGCTGATGATGACATGAACTTAATCACTCTGTGTTATATACGACTCAAAAACAATACATACGATTGCATATAACAACACAAAGCAATTTATGCACGCGTGTTTTGCCTAAATCTGTTCCTATAGAATTGACGAGTAGTTACTGTTTTATCAGCTTTCCCATCATTTGTGTTAACGTACTTGCCTATTTTATAATTGTGTGAATAGTAATTACATGTGATATGATAAAACTATTCTTGGGTTTAGATAAAAATCTGGAAATGTCAATAAGTATATAATGAACTAAGCTTTTGCCTGCGGCTTCGCTCACGTTAATGTATGTCTTTTTATATCTCGGGAATTTTTACACGACTGCCCAAAAAAGGAGTGTAATGTTTTTTATGGTTACACAGGACAAACGTTTTATGGTATAAACAAATGTTTGTTCTGTGTCTGGGTGTTCTGTATGTATAATAAGTATGTATTTACAAAAAAAAGTATTTATGTATTCTTATTTTTTTTTTGTGTTGAAATTACAGGGCTTTTGAGACTAACCATCTAGTCTCAAAGTAATGAGCGCCAAGGCAGCGATGCCCTGGACTTTGTTTTACTACTCAAAGTTCTGTGTATCGCTGCAATGGTCATGGACAGGCGTTATCTCTTAACATCAGGAAAGCGTCTCGTTCGTCTCTTTACAGTTACATAAAAAAAAAACAGTTATCTGACTTCTGTCACACAACCTCTGCTTAGTTTGGGGTCAGATGGCGCTGTGTGTAATGTCATACGATATTTATTTAATTATTTACTAGCTGCGCTCCGCTGTGTTACTCGCAGTTCCCACGTGAATACTAAATTTTTTCAGGATAAAAACCTGTGTTAATCCAGGGTGGTCATCCATACCAAATTGTAATAAAAAAGTTTATTAAAATTATCTAATCTAATACCGAGCGAGCGAGCGAAGATACTTAAACGAGCATATCGATTTTATATATATATATTTATATATATATAATCTGAAACTCGGAAACGGCTCCAACGATTTCCATGAAATTTAGTATGCAGGGGGTTTCGGCGGCGATAAATCGATCTAGTTAGGTTTCATTTTTAGAAATCGTCGTTTTTCCGTGTTTTCAACCGAGCAAAGCTCGGTCATCCAGGTACTAAAGTTAAAATTGAATAAGTAACCGCATTAAGATGCAAAAAACCAACCTATTAGATAAATTCAACTTAAATTAACTTTCGCTTAAAATATACCTATTAGTTGCTTATTCATGAAAATTAGATTAATTTTACGACACCACAAAGTTTTAAATATGTAGGTTGAAAATTGAAAGGTGAGTTCTATAAAGTTACAAGTTTTTTTTTTTAAATATTATTAACTTTTTTTTAAACTTAACATTTGACAGAAATAATATATACACTTAAAAAAAAAATTGACTGGCTTGGTGTTTGACCGCAGCTCATCTCATGTTAAATGACGGTGTGATCGAAGATGGTGAACACAACTTGCCTAAAATGGAACTCGCTCTCTGTTAAGTACTAGGAAGTACCTTCACCGGCCGCTCAAGCTCATTGTTGGGGTTCGAACCCACGCTCTGAGCACTGAGCTATCATCACTATAAAATAAACTTAACCCCATATGATAAACGTAATCAAAAATTGCGTGATTAATCACATTTCATGAAACAAATCAAGAATTTACATAATGAAAGAATGCTTGGATATACGCACATAATAGACAACAAGCAGAACAATCAACAATTTACAAGCATAAAATTACAATTATCCACTATAACTGATTATCTTAAGATTTACTTTCATCTGAGCGCATGCGTCCATGCGATGCTTTCTCTCCCATTTGATAGATGGTACCCACTGTGAAACTCTTATTAGGACTCTTACAACATCAATCTTACGAGCAAATTCTTAGTTTGTACTAACTTAACTTATCGTTTAATGGCTAGGTGTTTGACCGCAGGGCACCTGATGTTAAGTGACGGTGTGGTCGAAGATAGTAAAGCACACCTTACTTGGAATGGAACTGTCTCTCAAGTGAAGCTGCCGGAACACACCGTTGGATGATTGGCGGCAGATTTTCAACGTGAGAGTGGTAGCTAGCCAGCCGAGTACTAGAAAGTACCACCATGCAAACAAATAATATTTTTTTTCCACCATAACTTTTAAATGCCTATTGTAATTGTTATTCATTTGTACTGTTAGAATCAGTACATCACTACTAACACTGGCTATAATTTAAAATAAATTGTTAAGTCAATTAATAAATTGTTGTTTTTGCCGTGGTGGTGTCGGCGTAAGAATAAGTACCCCACTCTCTCTACCCGTGGTTGCCGTAAGAGTCGGCTAAGGGATGTAATCTGGAAGATGGGCATCAGCGTCTTCCTTGAACAATCACACCTAACTGTGTTCGCCAACCCGCCTGCCCAGCGTGGCGAGTATTGGCAAAACCCCCCCAGGAGGAGGCCTATGTCCAGCAGTGTACGATCTATGGATGATGATGTGATGTGTGTGATGTTTAGAAATAGAAATCGTTTTGAAAGAATCCTTGGGAACCAAGCGAATAAAAAAGCGCCAAGCGTTCGAGTTAACACGTCCTGAGGATGCCTCGTGTAGAGGCAAAACACGTGTCGGCAACTGATTACTGCAGCGAGAAGAGAATATAAAGACTTGTGGTTATTTTAAGTTTATGTCGGATTATACCTAATATTGAATATTAAGTAATATTTCACATAGTAAAATACAAGTATGTAAGAGAGCGATGGAAAGGAGTATACTGAACACACAAAGAAAACATAGAAAAAGAAACAGAGAAATAAGAAAAACGACAAAAATTATAGATGCTTTGGAACATTCTCTAAAACTAAAATGGAAATGGGCGGGTCACATTGCACGTACGGACAAGGAAAAATGGACACAGATAGTAACTACTTGGCAAGGACCAACAAACAAAAGACAAAGAGGTAGACCGATAGAAAAATAGGTTAATGAGATAATAAGAAAAGCTGGTGAAAATTGGATCACAAAGGCAAAGGACAGACAGACGTGGAGCAAAATGGAGGAGGCCTTTACTCGTTGAGGGGTCCATAATGATACTAAATTACTAATTGATTTGATATACGTATTATTTGTTTTGTAAGATATTCACTATGGAAATAATGAGGGTATATTATTATTTCACATAGATTTTTCAAAAAAAAGTCGGGGCTGCTCGCTAGCACGCTATAAATAACGATGTAATAATGTGTAATATGGACTTATTTTGTGCATTATGCACATTTCCAACAATCCACGTCTTGTTAGGGTAAAGAATGGCGTGAAGCCTTGGATTTATGACCACTTGCCATCTTCCATCTAAACGTATCACAAACCGTTAGTACTAAGTACTACAACAACAACCAATTTATTTGAGAAGTCGACCAAAAGTGGAACTGTACTCTCACTATAAATTTTTTACCCGACTGCCAAGGAAGGGATATGTTTTTCGCACGTATCTTGTATGTATGTATGTATGTACATTTCTCTATTACCTCGTATCTTCCAAAAGGCTGGATGGATTTCGACAGTTAAGGTATTGTTTAATTCGTCTTAAAAACCCAATTGTTCTCAGGTAGGTGTTTGAAAAAAATGGCGAATTTTGGCGCGAAATATAACACGTTAATAAAAAAACATAACCAAAACCTATCGAGTAGGGTATCAAAATAAAGAAAATAAAAAAGTATTACAGAAATATATATAAGTTAAATGTTTAAATTTAATTAGGAATAATAAATTTGTTGTGTGTGTAAATTGCACCATTACCTGGATGCACATCAAAAGATTATTTAAAAAAAATATAATTTTTCAATATTGTTAATAAATGTATCACTACAGGTAATGAAGATAAATATAATGTAGTATAATGGTGAAAAGATTAACGGTATATTTCCTAATCAAGCGTGCTCCATCTTCGGCTACATCGTCGCTTTCCATCAAGTGAGATCGTGGCCAAAGGCAAACCGATGTAAAAAAAACATAAAAGATGATATAAACGTAGTTTAAGGCGATTCGGTGAAACATAATTACATGAATATAAATATACTCCTAAAAACATAACCTTTCCTTTTGGCTTTGCCCTCGTCGGGTAACAACGTAATAGTAATTTTTATTCAGAAATTACAATAGTGGCTCCCTCATTCAACTGTACAGATAAGTTGGTTGTAGACGAGTCTCACACCTTGTTGGTAAAATTGAATGAAATGCCTAGATAGTAGATACTATCGGTGAGTCTAGCTTGGGAAATATAACATCATTTGTGGAAAACCAAATACACGTAAATGCTACATTAAATGTTCCACTGTTTCTTTTTTTATGTCTTTGTAATTTATTACTTGGCTTAGGTACAACTAGTTATTCGGTCCTTATGAACTTACGAAACTTTTCGTTATCCTTTTTTTATCTACTTGGTCCTGTTTGAAATTGAAACTTATGTTTGCACGAACATTTATATATAACATACCTAATTATAATAATTTATATACTCGTATAATTAATCAGTCGTTGAATTCGAATGAAGTTTTTTTATACAAAGTTTAGCCTTCTTTTCTTGTTTTCTTTTGATACACAAACTACGAGTTTTATTGCAGAAAAAAAAACTTTTATTTGGACATTTTAATTTTACTCGTATATTGACAACAACTTAATTATTGTTAATATTATTGCACGCTATCTTCACCTATAATAATTGTGACATTTGACTACTTACTATTTTTTGTAATCTCGACTGTCCTGTTAGCTCATTTGTATATCTGCTTCAAGAGTATTAGGGCGTGGATTTGATTCCCACCAGGCTAAATATTTATGTGACGATTTGTTCTGTATCTGTGTGTTCTGTACTCATTATAAGTACATAAAAAAAAGTATTATAACAATTATCTGGTTCCCATACTACAAGCTTTGCTTAGTTTGGGCCTAGATGGCGCTGTGTCAAATGTCTAAAGAGATTTATTTATTTATTAAATCAGGAGATAATGTTCACAGTATTGGAGATAATTTTTATCAAAATGTATAGTATTTCTGTAGGGCAAAAGCTTCCTTTCCATCCTTCCATTATGCTCTATCTTTTGCAACCTAAGCGATTTATAATTATTATATATTGATTAATTTGTAGCGATGATAGCTCAGTGGTTAGCGCGTTCGGTTCGCATGCCGAAGGGCGTGGGTTCAAACCCCAACAATGAGAAAATATCGTGAGGAAACCATAGCGTGGTGGTAGGGTACTTTCTAGTACTCGGCTGGCTAGCTACCCTCAAGTTGAAAATCTGCCGCCAAGCATCTAACGGTGTGTTCCGGCAGCCTCACTTGGGAGCCAGTTCTATTCCAGGCTAGGTGTGCTTTACCATCTTCGACCACACCGTCACTTAACATCAGGTGAGTTATGGTCAAACACCTAGCCTGTCAGCCATATATAAAAAAAAACCTGATTCCAATCTTTTAAGCAAGAGTCAACAAGTTCGTCCCGTCATCTCCATCGTTGGTGATCATTAATTATTTAAAGTCTTATGCACTTCCAATACCTACATAAGTGTCTTTTAATTATTATTATTATTATAGGTGGGTCCATACACGCTTAAAAAATCCGACATACACTATAGATTTAATTTGGTCATATAATCTGACAAGAACTAATAACAAAATATCTTAAATTAATACTATTTACAAATTTATAAAAATAACCCAATCTAAAATTAAACAAATATCCACGCGAGCAATATCTAGCTTACCTATACTTATTAAGCGTTAGCTAGAATCTCACTAAGGTACACGACAAACTTGTAAGTTTTAGAACAATTAACATGTTTGAAGCTGTAGCAAACATTTTAGAATTTGCGAACTTTAAAGGAATGTTTTTGATTAATTTAAAGTTAGCTTAGATTATATCACGTAAAAGGCAAATCAAGACAATTAACGCGTCCTTATTTACGTATAATGAGCGTGCTTATATACTCGTAGTAAACGACATTAAGTACGTGGTTTAGGCTTATTAAGATGATATTTATAATTTCTTAGTAATGATGTTTATATACAGGGCTGTTGAGACTAATCGAATGTCTCAAAGTAATGCGCACCGAAGCAGCGATGCTCTGTTTGTTTGGACATAGTTCTGTGTATCGCTGTAATGGTCATGGACATGCGTTATCTCTTACCATCAAAAGAGCGTCTTGTTCGTCCCATTACTTTTACATAAAAAAGTATAGGGCTAGAAGGTTAGGGCGTATTAAGCCAACATGCAAGCCGAAAAGCTTGGGCCGGCTTGCCGGCGATCAGTACGTGAGTGCCGGCCGCGCAGTCGGGGATAGCACGTAAATATCATTGTTTTCTGTTGTGTAGGTGTGTTCATGTTAAAATTGAATAGGTTAGTGACTTTTTAATAAAAAGGTAATATAAAGACACAGAAGTTTACGTGTGTCTCATAGATTTGATGTTAGCGAAACTACGAACAAAAAAGATCGATTGAAGATTTGTTCGTAGATTCGATGTCGACATCTCTACAAGCGCCGCGCGCTAAACCTTCTTGAATTAACGCTAGTAGGGAAGATGTACTACTAACTCGGGACACGCGCTCCAAGTAGGTACTTTGCTAAGAGCCGTCAACTAGGTAAGAAAAGGTAAAAAAATAAGGCATCTACAATAAAATAGGATGCATGCTTAACAATCTTCCACAGAGCGTTACAAACGTGCATGTTAACGTCATTAAAAGAAAGTGAAAATATTGTTTGAAAAGAATGCATTTTACTCACTGAATGAATGTAAAATTTATTATCTAATAATAACTCGGGAAAACGTATTTTATCAGAGACGAGACTGATTGACTGATAATTAAGATTCTGTATTACGTATTAGTTAAAAACGACACTTTATCTGTTAAAAAAATAAATTAATAAACACAATATTGCAGATAGCACTTGCAGCTTGCAGGCCACTTGCATTGGCCATGACTTTTAATCGCATGAAACTTTCGTAACAAAATACATACAAGGAAAGAGTACTTGCATTTTGAATTCTTGATAAATAATCTTGGTGCTGGATTTGGGAAATGACATTTGATATGTCGGCTGATACCTACTCTAGTTTCAATAGTAAAGATTGAGATGTGTAGTTTATTCGATTGTGGATTATAACAGAGGGTTGTCAGTTAACTAAATCTGACTTTCTTGAGTAAAGATATTTCATTTTATTTTATAGTATACAGTATAGATAAGTACAGATACAGCTAAGACAGAACTTTCGGCAGTCTAGTTTTACTTTATCTTTTTTTTATGGCTGACAGGCTAGGTGATTGACCACAACTCACCTGATGTTAAGTGACGGTGTGGTCGAAGATGGCAAAGCACACCTAACCTGGAATGGAACTGGCTCTCAAGTGAGGCTGCCAGAACACACCGTTAGATGCTAGGCGGCAGATTTTCAACTTGAGGGTGGTAGCTAGCCAGCCGAGTACTAGAAAGTACCCTACCACCACGCAAAACTTAGGCTCTAAGTTAGGCACCCATATTGTATCTATCAGGGAACACCCACTCGGGTAACGAATTCCATTGCTTAGCTGTTTGTACAATGAAAGTAGACTCAAACCGTTTAGTTCGGGTTTTAGGAATATCTAAAACACAGATCCATTAAAACAGGCTTGTGTCCACTTAGAATAAAATAAATTGGTTTTAGATGATTAATAATAATATAGTACAGGTTTTTAGCAAAAAATAAAATTATTTATTAAAAGATATTCTAGGTAAAAAATTTAGCAAAACCGCCAAAAAATTTAGCCCCGTGACTGAACATCAAACAGAGAGCGTGACATCACGCCGTGCAATATGCCATTGCTGTTTTTGTTATTATTGTAGAATAAACCATACATATATTATTGTTTTACACGACACAACATTGTACAGACGCCATGCAGGTTTGGCCATTGTCATAGTAAATTTATATTTGTGTTTTTTCGAATTTTCGTAAAGCCCACTCTTTAGGTGTACTAGACAATATTAAAGTGGATTATAAACCAATTTTGCAAATTTCGTAAATCAGTTATTTATAAATTTAGCAAACCATGACTTTAAGAATTACGACCTTAAGGCGTAGATTAAATCTCAGATGTGCATCATCTTGGCCTAATGGTTATTGGGCAGCCCTAATCGTGAGTAAGTATGGGAACGGTCATGGATCTCCAACAACCTTGAGTTCGTTCAGAGAGGCAAGTACTTGTGCTAGTGCTGTCCTCTCTCTTGTTCAAATGACAGTAAAGGAGGTCAATTTTAAATGATGAACCTCAGGTTACTTTCAAATATAATTTACTCGTACCAACGAAAATAAAATTTGTTTATACTTATGACTTTACTCTGTGTGCTTAAAGACACATTTTGAAAAGCTCTTTCAAAAAAAAAAAAGAATATTAAACAAAAATCTCAAAAGTTCTTTGAAAAAAGAGTAACTGCAAATTCATAGAATAAAACAATTACAGCAACATTTTGTTTATACCACAAAATGTTTATCCTAGGTGGGAATCGAACGCACGCCTTAAGCTCTTTAAGCAGATATACTACCAATGAGCCAACAAAGCTGTCTATATGACCATAAAAACAGGAAACCACTCAGTCACACCTCGTTAAGATCAGATACTGCAAATTAAAAATACCAACATTGCCGCCAATTCGATAAGCCATTCTAAAATTGGTCTTAATCTCAGTTAAATCTGGTTCGCATACTGTCGTCCTCAGCATCGCGTCACGAATTACGGACCGGCTAGCGAGGTCGTTGGACCTTAATGTTAAGGGCAGATGAATATAGATTATGTTATTTTTGCCTTTAAATTCAAAACTAGCGGCACAAGTTGATTTCGTCCGATATATAGAAACTTTACAATAAATAAATAAATGTCGTAGGACATTTCACACAGCGCCATCTAGCCTCAAACTAAGCAAAGCTTGTACTGTGGGAACCACATAACTGATAGAATACCTACTTATATACTTTTTTTCGTAAATACATAAAATATAGAATCACCCAAGGACCCAATGTTCGTTTTTTTATGGCTGATAGGCTAGTTGTTTGATCACAACTCACCTGATATTAAGTAACGGTGTGGTCGAAGATGGTAATGCACATCTAGCCTGGAATGGAACTGGCTCACAAGTGAGGCTGCCGGAACACACCGTTAAATGCTTTGCGGCAGATTTTCATCTTGAGTGTGGTAGCTAGCCAGCCAAGTACTAGAAAGTACCCTACCACCATGCTATGGTTTCCTCACAATGTTTTCCTTCACCGGCAGCTCAAGCTCATTGTTGGGGTTTGAACCCACGCTCTTCGGCATGCGAACCAACCGCGCCTAGCACTGAGCTATCCGGCAGCCTCACTTGAGAGACAGTTCTATTCCAGGCTGGGTGTGCTTTACCACCTTCGACCACAGCGTCACTTAACAGATGAGTTGTGGTCAAACACCTAGCCAGACAGCGATAAAAAAAACAAACGCTAAGGCATCGTGGTAAGTCTCAACTGACCTGTAATTTCGCTTTACACACTACAAAATCAAGTCTATTTTCAGTATTTTAAACATAAAAAAATTGCTATGTTATTTATTATGAGAACTTACTGGCCAGTAATAATTGGCCAGCCATATCTCGTGGGATTTCATTAAAGTTATGTGTGTTTGTTTCATGTAATTAAAAAGCTAAAAGCAAAATAATTTTACACACAAACATCTAATAAAAATTTCAATTAGCGAGGTACAGTATTAAAAGCTATATACAACAACTGGCGACCCGCCCCGGTTTCGCAGGTGTGCAATGTAGATACTTATGTGGTGCATATACATGTCATCATCATCAGCCATAGGACGTCCACTGCTGGACATAGGCCTCCTCCTGGGGGGTTTTGCTAACACTCGCCACGCTTGGCAGGCGGGTTGGCGAGCGCAGTTAGGTGTGATTGTTCAAGGAAAACGCTGCTGCCCATCTTCCGAATTACATCCCTTAGCCGACTCTTACGGCAACCACGGGTAGAGAGGGTGGAGTACCATTCTTACGCCGGCACCACCACGACAATATATATTATACGGCATATGCATGTATTATACATAGTACCTGGTTGACCGAGCTTTGCTCGGCTGAAAACATGGATAAAACGACGTTTTCTGAAAATGAAACCTAGCTAGATCGATTTTTCGCCCCCGAAACCCCCTGGATACAAAATTTCATGAAAATTGTTGGAGCCGTTTCCAAGATTCAGAAAATATATATATATATATACAAGAATTGCTCGTTTAAAGATATAGATAAACCCTCTCGGTTCACTCTGTCTATTCATGGAATCCGCATTAAAATCCGTTGCGTAGTTTAAATGATCTAAGCGTACAGACGGCGGGATGCGATTTTGTTTTTAATTGGTTCTCTAAACTGGCCGTTACATAAATAAATATTGGTAAACATTTGTTTGTTTGACTTTATTTTATACTATGTAGATTAGGACTAAAGTTCTTTGCAATTTTTATAAATGTGTTTATCTGTTATATATGTTAGCGCGGTTGGTTCACACGCTGAAGACCGCGGGTTCAAACACCGACAATGAGTTTGAGCTGCCAGTGAAGGAAAACATCGTGAGGGAACCATAGAATAGTGGTAGGGTACTTTCTGATACTCGGCTGGCTAGCTACCACCCTTAATCGGAAAATCTGCCGCCAAGCACCTAACGGTGTATTCCGGCAGCTGCTTACCATCTTCGATCGTACTTAACATGACAACTGTGGTCATACACCTAACCTGCTAACTGTTTAAAGAAAAAATAAAATAATAAACACTGATTGAACTCCCCTGTGCATTTTAATTAGCTTAAATATGTAAGAGTAGACAGTTGCAACCTATACATGACCTTTTAAAACTTTTCTCAATCAAAAACCACCTACAATTGTTATAATTTGAAATGAATGCCACAACCCACGGAAACACATACATATAATGACTTTATAAAGGGCATGCATGTCTGTCAGTTGTCCGGTTCCACTCTTACCAAATACTGCTCATTTGTAAAACTTAGGGCAATCTCAAAGGTTAAAGAAAATTATCTTGCAAAACACAGAGAAGAATATACTCTATTGTTTAAGAAATAAATCTCAGTTTTCGGTTGTGCAAAGCGTAATTATTTTAGATAATTAAGGTAATTACTTGAATAATTGATAGTGCGCAACTGTGGTGGTAATTTCTTTATTGTAGGAATTCGCATTGTTGCAAGTTGAGCTTTGACGTGTCCTTGAGACTTGACGAGCGTACATGTCAATTGTATCACCTGCTTCGTATCAAATTGATTTTTTGTGATTGACAAGCTAGGTGTTTGACCATAGCTCACCTGATATAAAGTGACGGTGTGGTCGAAGATGATAAAGTACTTGAATGAAATTGTCTCTAAAGTGAGGCTGCCAGAACACAAAATGTAAAAGTATTTTGACAAATGAAACGTTTGAAAAAGATCCTTTTATCCTGCCCCGGCTACGCATGGGTGCAATGTACATACTAATGTGGTGTATATGCATGTTTTAGGTATACACATAAACCTTCTTGAATCACTCTGTCCGTTGACGGAAACCATATTAAAATCCGTTGCGTAGTATAAAAGATCTAAGCGTACAGACGGTGGGAAGCAACTTATTTATTTATTATTTGAACGCAGATTAATCTATCAGGGAACACCCAATCGGACTGCAAATTTCATTGCTTAGTGGTTCGTACAATGAAGGTAGAACCGAATATCGACCGTGAAGCGGTGTTTTTTGAGCTTCTGGCTATCCGATAGTAGAATGGGCAGGATATAATTAGTTCATGTAGATCTAAAGCTCACTCTCTAAAATATATCCCGAAGAAACCGACAGACAAGCAACTTTGCTACAATCTTCAAGGCTTTAAAGTCTTTTCCGAACAAGCGAGTAGGCGAGTTTATCAATGTTTTAACGCGTGACGTTTGAACGCTATGCACGTTTTCGTCAAGGAATCTTTTGTGAGTTAGAGAGCTAAACAGTCCTACCACCTAATATTTTGAGTAGAATGTCGAATATCTGAACAAATTCTACAAAGAATTTGTTATTTAAATTACTTGATTAGTTTATTTAATTTAATTTGATTAGTAAATATATCTTAAAGAAAGCACACTAATATTATAAATGCCAAAGTTTGTGTGTGTGTGTAAGTGTGTTTTGTAGCGATGATAGTGGTGATAGTAAGCTCATTGTTGGGGTTTGCACCCACGCCCTTCGGCATGCGAACCGACCACGCTAACCACTGAGCTATCATCGCTATCATGAAAGTGCATTCACTATCACGTAATACTTTTAGAAAATGCACTAAAATTATCTAACATTGATAATTACACTAATAAAACCACAGCTGCATCCCAAACTGCGAAGTGAGATTAATTGTCTGTAACGAAGTAACGTCCATGCGTATTAATAGAAGGTAAATATGGGGTGAAGAGCATTGTATTGGATAACGTGTCATTTGCAAACTTCCATTCTACATGTTCGCATTGCGTAATGTGGGTTTTATATACCGTGATATTTTTTCACTTACTGTGCTCTGCTTTAACTAAATCATTAACATATTTGTGTTTTTTAGGGTTCCGTACCTTTTTTTTAAATGTCTGACAGGCTAGGTGTTTGACCACTACTCACCTGATGTTAAGTGACGGTGTGGTCGAAGATGGTAAAGCACACCTAGCCTGGAATAGAACTGACTCTCAAATGAGGCTGCTGGAACACACCGTTAGATGCTTGGCGGCAGATTTTCAACTTGAGGGTGGTAGCTAGCCAGCCGAGTACTAGAAAGTACTCTACCACCACGCTATGGTTTCCTCACGATGTTTTCCTTCACCGGCAGCTCAAGCTCATTGTTGAACCCACGCCCTTCGGTATGCGAACCGACTGCGCTAACCACTGAGCCATCATCGCTACAAATCAGTTTTATTCCAGGCTAGGTATGCCTTACCATCTTCGACCACAACGTCACTTGACATCAGAGAGCCGTGGTCAAACACCTAGCTTGCCAAGCATAAAAAATACCTTTTTTTTTCATTTACCACCTTTTAGATTCCAATAAAAATCCAAATATAAAGTCAAACTTAATCCATTTATATCATAAATCAAATATGAAAAACGTCAACTATTCAAGTTACTAATCTTTACTTCATTAAGAGGCAACGAAACAAATCATTTCGATTCTCGAATCGTTCGCTCTAATCGATTATAAATAACTCTATTTCGCATATTGCAATTAGTTATTTATGTCGGCTAATATGAACTTAGATAATTAACTTTGAACCGTAACTTTGTTCTTATCAACTGATTAACTTGCAGTTGTTTACAATCTCAACAAGTACATAATATATATAAGCAAATCCAAATTTGATTTATTCCAAATATTCATAGACTAGCGACCTGCTCCCGCTGCGTACGGATTTACATGGGGCTTTTAATCTATTTCAAAGGGATTAGGCAGCGTTTTCGATAAAAGCTCCCAGGTGGCCTGACTTTTTCCGACACTTCCAACAATTATCATCATATTTCAACCAATTTACACAAAACCTTGACAAATTATATACCTAAACCTTTCTCATGAATCACTCTATCTATTTGTAAAACTCACATCATAATCCGTAACTCATAGGTACTTACTATTAGAGCACCTGCTTAACTAACACCAAAAATCTCTACATAGTATAAAACAAAGTAACTTCCCGCCGTCTGTGCGCTTAGATCTTTTAAACTACGCAACGGATTTTAATGTGGTTTCCATCAATAGACAGAGTGATTCAATAGGAAGGTTCATATGGATAATATATGCCCGTGCAAAGCCGGGGCAGGTCGCTAGTTAGTTATAACTGAAAACGAATATGTGATTTCAACATCAAGTTAGTTATAAAAATTTGCAGTTTCAAAAAAAAAAAAAAACATTTCTTTGAAAGATCGATTAATGTTGGATCCGTGCTGGATGCAGATGAATTTGTTTTGATCCAGCATGAATCCAGCTGGATTTAAAATGCCACTGGATTGCAATCCCTAATGAATCCTCCTCGCTTAAAAATAAATACAAATCAAATGGAAAACTTCCTTTCTTTTGAAGTTGGTTAAGATGAAATAAAAAAAATAGCTCTATTTCACACATGCAATAATGATGACTAAAGGAAATAAGTAGTATAGATGGTAAGTGGATGCGCTCGCGCATAGAAATAGTTCACCGTACGTCAGGTGATTGACATATGTGAGAGTTTCTTTCATAAAAAAAAAAACTATTGCGTAACAAGTCACGCACGGCTTAACGACGTTTTATTGGTAAAACTAACTAAGTATTTAGATGACATCAGAATGGATAAATGTCAATTATTCACTTTTATGGACTCCGGGACTCTGGGTCAAATTCGAAATATTTTTGAAAATGTCAATATGTATGAAATAGGATTTATATGATTCTAGGTGGCTCGCCCCGGATTCGTATAGGTGCATTTAAAAAAAAAACGCTACTATAATTGACAGGACCACGCGCTAGGCTAATCTGAAGGTTGATTGAAAATTTCATCAAAATCGGTCACGCCGTTTTGGAGCCCATAGGGTACACAACTACACACAACGATTTTTTTTTCTATATAGTATAAATTTAACAAATAAAAATATTTTTTTTATTAAAAATATAGGTGTTTGGCCACACCTCATCTGATGTTAAGTGACGTTGCGGTCGAAGATGGTAAACACAGATTCGTTGTCATTGCGCGCGTGTCACTGATTGTATAAATTTCAAAGTCGATTTATACTTTTCTAAGCTTTTTATCTTGTTGATGTTATGAGATTTATTTATTATAGAAACTGGTTAACATTCTAGTCTTAATATTGAGGGAGTGTCAACAGTCTAGTTCATTCTACACACAATAGGATTTGGCTAGTCACTATTATTATATATATTTACTTGATGGTAGATCTTTCATCTAGGTAGGTACCACCGCAGTACCAGAAATTTTCCCGCCAAGCAGTAGTGTGTAAACATTGCTGTGTTCCGGTTTCAAGGGTACCTACTGCAGCTATTAAAGATGCTGATTTTACATTAATGCTTACATGTTATAAGGGAAATAATTTATAACTTGAGAAGATTGTTTTTTGTTTTACTTATGCGGGACTAGCTGTCACCCGCGTGGAATTTAACAAAAACTTAGTTCAGTTTGCAGTATAAAAAGTATCCTATATGTTAATCTAGGCAATAAACTATATGTGTATCAAATTTTAATCTGTTCAATAGTTTTTGCGTGAAAGATTAACAAACATCTATCCATCCAACCTCATAAACTCTCACATTTATAATACTAGCTGCGCCCCGAGATTTTACCATTTTACATTTTACCCGCGTGGTGATGGATGATGATGATGAAAAAGTATCCTATGTTTTATTCCAGGGCCTAAAGTATCTACATGCAAAATTTCATCCAGATCCGTTCATCCGTTCTGGCGTGGTTGAGTAACAAACATCCATCCATCCAAACTTTCACATTTATAATATTAGTGGGATTAGTAGGATAGGTTTTTAAAACTATATCGTTTACATATAGTATAAAGTAACGCAATACACAATGTAAATTATCCACACCATTATACTGATCCAATAATACAATAATCTAATAGCCTGTGCACAAAGCCCCTAATGATGCCCCATACAACATCATACGAGCCATGCAAAGCCATACAAGCCATACAGCGTCACACATTGGCAATATTCAGTAGCAATTTCCACAAAGGTCGCTACCGCAATGCTAAATAAACATAATTATTGCAAAAAAACATGGTCATCACCGTTATGATGGGGTATGGGCGGAGTCATAAGCTGAAGCGGATTTACTGTTTTAACTTCTATTATTTTTTAACGCGATTGTAACTTTTCATATAAGGTAACAAGATGTAAGTTAAGCTCTCGTTTAAAAATAGCATCAAAGTAGGGAAGTTGTATAAAGTTGAAGTTAAACGACAGTTTGGCAGAAAACTCTGTTGCACACCATTAAATAAATATCGTAGGACATTACATAATCTGAGTCAATCTGAGTCAAATAACTGATAGAATACTGAAATACTTTTTTGTGCATAGATAATTATAAACACACAGACGACAAAACAAACATTTGTTTATACCCCAGAATGTTTGAATGTCCTGAGTGGGAATCGAACCCATTCTCTTAAAGCAGATATACTACCAATGAGTCAGCAGAGATGTCGACCTTTATAGTATAGACCCAAGCGTATGCAAGTTTGGTACAAGACAGAAAGACAATGAACATTCTTAGAAAAGTATATTTAGTATCGTTTTATTTTTTTAAGTAAAAGTAATGAGACGAACTAGACGCTCGCCTGATGGTAAAAGATAATGCATATCCATTACCATTGCAGTGATACACAGTACTTTGAGTAGCAAAAGACAGTTCAGGGCATTGCTGCTTTGGTGCTTATTACTTTGAAACTTTCAAATTCTCAACAGCCCTGTTATTTCACTAGATGCAGTACCCTTCAAATTCTAAATAACCCTGTAATTTCACTAGATGCAGTACCCTTCAAACCGGAACACAGTAATGATTACACACTATAACAAAACCAAACCAAATTACTATCTACTACTAACCACCTACAATACCTACATCTAAACTTTTTATACAGCAAGTTATATTATTAACATATTATATGAAAAACTATGAGAATATTAAACTATACTTTAATGAAGAAATACTAAGTTATATCAATACTTTAGATTCACTAAAATAAATTAATAAGAGATAACGACTTCAATTTGTCGCTTCCACTTATAACTTACAAATCTTTTATACAGTAATATCTCACAGCATGAAAGCTTGATTATCTTTACTCAGAAGAATCAAATGATATGAACAACATTAACATTTTATTTCAATATGAAAAATAGATATGAAATCATATCTAATGTTCAATAAAAGTAATAAAAATATAGTAGTTAAATGTTTACTGCCGTTTTGTATCGCGTTTGACATTTTTTCTTTTATTACACAAGTATATTTCAAGCGCAATTTTATATCTAATTTAGCAATAGCAGATAAATATTTACACTTCATTTACGTAAATGCTAAAATTAATTTTGTAAGAACTGCAATCGTTTGCTATAAATTGAGCTGCTTCGCTACCCCAGTAGCTTTGTGATGTCGCAGTCATATCATACATCATAATCATATAATTCCATTACTATCCATAAAAATCTAAACACAACACGCCACAACTTACATAACTTAATTATATCCGCAAAAAAGGTCATTTAACATCATTCGTATGATCGCACGACAGAGTAGAAAACCTGCAAAGAAATAAGTCGAAATATGCTAGAATATACTGTCTTTATATACTGTACTCTACCTTAATTATGCGACACTTTCTAGTTTTTTATCGCGGATAAATCGGGTTTGATATTAAGTCTGTGGGTAAGCGATGGTGTGACCGAAGATGAAGCACGCAGACTTAGAATATACCTAAGCATCCTGACCTTAAAATACCTCAACAAGACTGAAACAAGAAAACTCGTATTTTGTCCTATTCTCTGTGTTCACGGTACGTAGATGGGAAAAATGGTAGTAGGCTATCATTCTTTTTCTATCGCCTTTTCGCCAAATTTAAAACAATATGATAATTTTTCAAGATTTACGCATTTGAAGAGATTTAGTCCACATTTAGCCCAAAAAATTACCGCAATAAATCAAATCATTACTTCGAGTATCTCGAGAATCAATGACATATTTTTTGTAACTGTTCGCTATTCGCTGATAATAATTGTCTTGTACCTACTTGTAGCTTCATAAACAAGACGGCATTTTAAGCTTTACATTTTACTATCGAAACTTACGTGGTTTTGATATTTTATTTTATTTATTTTGCATAATTATTATTTTTACTCACACTTTATAACGGCGACAGTATTATTAACTTTTATTTAATTGTGGTGTCATGTATGGAAAAAATAATGTTACTTTATTTTTTTCTGTCCGAAGCTATAACTCTGCAGATTTTCTCTTCAGCGCTCATATAGCCGCACGCCAAATAGACGACTTAGGAGATCACTTACTTATGTAAGCGGGGTTATGAGTTCAATTTAGCGATGTAGACTATGCGTTTCGGAAGAGATTTATAAAGTGGGAGATAACTGGTGAACAACGATCATAAGGGTTACAAATTCGGGGTGTATCAAACCGAAACGGGGACAGTACTTCTATAATGAACAACTTGGATTAGTTTTTAACTTCTATTACATTGACGTATTCTTGTACTTACATATTATTATATTGACATATAACATTATATTTTTCACTGGGTCTTAATCGCGCATAAATTCTCCATGGCTAGCAACGTCGAGATAAATAAACAAAACAAATGTCACAGTATGACCCAGTGATAAACATAATTGTGTTCAAATCGCGAAAGTTAAAAAATTACATGTAGGTAATAATTAATATTATGTCATTTTTTGTGTTGGTTTTGACATGAAAATTTTGGATTTAAAAAGATTTTATAGATATGTTGCTGTAATACCAAACTATACTTATACCTTAATTTTGTTATCATCAGTATTCTGGACTATCTCCCACTATGAAAACAAATTTTAAGCTCTAGTTCTTTTTATTTGCACAAGACGTACCCTTATTACCTTCACATCATCAGCCATAGATTATCCACTGCTGGACTTAGGCCTCCTTCTGGGGTAGTTTTGCCAATACTCGCCACGCTTGGCAGGCGGGTTGGCGAGCGCAGTTAGGTGTGATTGTTCAAGGAAGAAGCTGCTGCCCATCTTCTGGATTACATCCCTTAGCCGACTCTTACGGCAACCACGGGTAGAGAGGGTGGGGTACTATTCTTACGCCGGCACCACCACGGCAATTATTACCTTCGTCTGATTCGATTTAAAAAGTTCCAAAGCCAATCATAATGTTACTTACATTACATAGCTACGACTTATAACGTAACCTTACGTGACGCTCAACAATAATTTCAAGATAATTGAAAATACGATAAACTGTGCGTGCAACGATGCGCGTACGTAGTAGAGAAGACATCAACGCGAGAAGAGTTTCATTTAACTTTGTAGCGATGATAGCCCAGTGGTTAGCTCGGTCGGTTCACACGCCTGAGCTGCCGGCGAAGGAAAACATCGTGAAGAAACCATAGCGTGGTGGTAGGGTACGTTCTAGTACTCGGCTGGCTAGCTACCAGTAAATCAGCCGCCAAGCATCTAACGGTGTGTTCCGGCTGCCTCGCTTGAGTGCCAGCTCCATTCCAGGCTAGGTATGCTCTACTATCCATGACCACACCTTCACTTAACATCAGGTAGCCAAACACCTAGCTTGTAAACCTAACTAAAAAAAAACTAGCTTGTAAAAAGTACTTTGGATTAACACATAGGATAGTAGCGATTGTAGCGATGATGGCTCAGTGGTTAGCGCGGTAGGTTCGCATGCCGAAGGGCGTGGGTTCAAACCCCAACAATGAGCTTGAGCTGCCGGTGAAGGAAACATCGTGAAGAAACCATAGCGTGGTGGTAGGATACGTTCTAGTACTCGGCTGGCTAGCTACCACCCTTAAGTTGAAAATCAGCCGCCAAGCATCTAACGGTGTGTTCCAGCTGACTCGCTTGAGAGCCAGCTTCATTCCAGGCTATGCGTGCTCTACCATCTACGACCACACCGTTACTTAATATTAGGTGGTAAAACACCTAGCTTGTAAAACTAACTACAAAATCTAGCTCCACGGTTCAGCTCGCGTTATGCGAAAAAAAAAAAAGTAAAATGCGTTAATCCAGATTATAAACAATTTGTTTTCCAAATCCGTGAAACCTTTTTATTGTGAAGAACAAATTAAAAAAATATTCTTACATATACATAAACATATGCAATCAAACTTTCACATTTATAACATTAAGGTGATCGAATACAGTTTATTTAAGGAATCATAATATTTTTACTATTTTTATTATCTGCAACAAATTAGTCTCAGTTTCTCAGGAAATAACTTTAAAAAACTTTATATAAATTATTTATTTTAATGTATTGATATGTTGTTTACTTCGAGGTGACATTTTTACTTATCCTTGGAATACGCGCAACGGACGCACAATCACCCGACGGTATTATAATCATTACATTTTTAATAAAATTTCGTAATGTAATTAAAAAAAAACCAACTCATAATCTTATTACGAACATGTTTATCATAACTTTTAATTACGATTTTACTTATTCGAGATAATGAAGAACTAGAAAAATGTGAAATAAATATTCTATTAAATATTTAGTTTGCGCTAGAAGTCGAAATAAAAATCAATTAGTATATATTATATAAATATAAATATCTGTTAATATAAAAATGAATCCCTGTTTCCCTTGTTCACGCCATAACTTGAGACCGACTTTACCGATTATTTCAATTATTTTTTTTCGATTTTTTAAAGTTTTCTGTTACTTTGTAGAAGGTTAATACGGAAAGAAAATTAAGAAAATGGGGCAAAATATTTGAAAATTTTATAATTATTTTTTTGATAAATTTCACGCAGACGAAGCCGCTGGTAACAGCCGCTAGTGCTTGGGGATGGTAGCTAGCTAGCCGAGTAGTACATCACCGTATCTATATCCTCAAGATAGATGTTTTCCACCTCACGGGCAGCTCTAGCTCATTGTTGACGTTCGGCGCGTAAACCGACCTCTCTAACCACTGAGCTATCATCGGTACAAAGTTACCCTTACCCTATATTGCATCTTATAAAACGTCTTTTAAAACTTTGCATTAAAATCGCATTTGGTAACCATATAAAATTTACATAAACATTGACACAAAACAATAAAGTTGCAAGTTTCTAAATTGACATTTTACGATGTACGTAAAGAGAGTTTTGTTATAAGTTGTAACAATAAAATATGTTATTGTATATTTTGACATACACGGCACTCGCTAAAATATATTCACACATGAAGAAATACAAATAAGCTAATAAGTACCATTGTGTAACCCACATTACCTTTAGTTTACGTATAGACAAGAATGTGGCAACTCAAAAAATATAATGAATAAAGTAATTAAATGTAATCACTTACCTAAATCAAACCTTCTCACAGCCAACTTAAATACACAATTAACTTAAAAAGTTATGTCACTTGTCACTTGACGGATAATGGGCACTTAGAATTAGTTGTGTACTTTCAACTGCTAAATTGTGCACAAAAATGCGGCTAAGTGTTCTATTTAAAATTCTAATTTGCTAACCCAGAATTCATATAACCGGCGCTCAAATAAAACGCATCTAAATGCAGAATTCCGAGCAATGATACGTCTTTACAATAAAAATATGAAAAGCGATAGAAAATTTAAAATTTATTAAACATTAAAAAAATTAAATGCCTGAAAAATAACTTTTGAAGTATTATAAAATATTTAATTTCAAACAAATTCTTAATTTTCTTTACAGGCTAGATGTGTTTACCATCGTCGACCACTCCGTCACTTAACATCAGGTGAGCTGAGGTCAAACACGTAGCCTGCCATAAAAAAAGTCTGATATTAACTATCTAACAACCTCTTAAGATTATTTTTATAAATCTCAAATTAACTCTACTTTAAACTTGACAAGAATAACAATTCTACGTTTAAAAAAAATAACTCTCAATTCTAAGGGGTGAAAATTTTCTTGCTTAACTATCCTATTTCAACGTCCATAAAAAGATATGTTGACAGCTATAGAAAAGTTTGCATTTTTCTCTTCGTGTCGCGACATGATTGCAAATAGTACATTAATAAATAATTTAAGCATCGCCTGTCTAAACATAGTTCCTACATATTGTATAACGGATTCATAACTGTGATAGAAAAACTAGCATCTCTGGTTAGAATGCAGAGATCACAATGTATCCCACGGTAGCGACTTACGCAAACATTATCTACTCACAATTAGACTTTGTTTTTATATATTCGGACAATGGACCTAATTTCTGATGGATTAAGCCAATTTTCAAAATACCCGCTTCGGTATTTGGGGCGGCCTTTGCGTTGACGTAGACGATTCTTAAATCATTTGATTTAAAAACTCGACTTTTGCTAATGAATCAAAGATTAAGTACTATTAATTTTTGAGGACAAAAGATTCTAACCAAAACTTTGTATTGAGTCGTTAATTCTTATATCTCATTACTGAATATTTGGTATAGCTAATATAAACCTCAAAATATAATCAAAGTTACGAAGTTAAAGGCAAGTAAGTTACGATTAAGTAAAGGTTATGTAAATATCGGTCAGGGGTCACTTTTTACACAAATTGCGCGAGAATTAACACGCACTCTAGTTTGTGTTTCGTTGTGATTTTATCATAATTATGGTGATTATGTACACAGAAATACGATTGGACGTGTTTGGAAATCAACCACTTTGTTTTTGGTTAATGTAAAAATAATGGAAAGCTAACATATCGAAAATTAATAATTAGGATCATATTTAAAAAAAGTTCTATTCAGGAACCACTACATACTATTTTGTTCTTTTAATTAATTTTAGTAGGGCTAAAAAATTCTTGAAAAAAAATTTCTTACCCTCTCAGCAAATAGTGTCACAAAGCTAAGATTTAAACTTAGAAAACCTATCCATTTAATAACGGTCTTCAAGAAAACTTCACCCCTAGCAATTGGTCGAAGTTCTTTTTTCAAACTTAACAGTTGAAAGTACAACAGACAAAATAAAAAAATGTATACCGGTGTATGGTGATACGCGGGCTTGGATGCGTTCGCGACGGGGCGACGACTGGCAGCGATCGCACGCGCATCACGAAGGTAACTCGGAGGGGCGGAGAAAGGACGCCAGTGATGCAAACCGAGGTGATGACTAGGAGGATCTCGCTGTACCTATGAACTATACATCTGTAAGTTCATGGTGGTATATACAGTATAGATATATATATATTGATACCATAGGCCGTTCTAGAAATGAGTAGATGGCCTGTGTCAAACATGATGACGTATGTAATTTTTAAACAACAATAGTTTAGCTGGATGCGACCCGCTTCCAACCGGTCTATGTGGAAATCAATGGGAGAGGCCTATGTCCAGCAGTGGACGTCATACGGCTGATGATGATGATGATGATGAATAGTTTCCTTTAAGTCGCGAGATCGGTTTCTTCTAGGTAATCTTGCTCCATCGTAGAACGCATCTTCCCTTAACATGAGGCAAGATGGCTGTCAAACGCAAGCCTATTTGGTACCAAAAAAAAAAACAATTTGATCACATAATCGTTTAGTACCTGGATGACCGAGCACTGCTCGAATTTATTATTTTTCGTTTTCTAAAAATTAAACTTAGCAAGATCGATTTATCGTCCTCGAAACCCCCTGCATACTAAATTTCATGAAAATCGTCGGAGCCATTTCCGCGATTCAGATTATATGTATATACGCGTATACATACATACAAGAATTGCTCATTTAAAGGTATTAGATTAGATAAGTAGTTTAATATTATGTGCGCCATGAACTCCCGTTTATAAACATAATTACGTTAATGTATGTCATATGAAGTTTTTCTTTTTGTTTTGTTTTTGACATGGCGCTTTGTGAGTTTTTCCAGTTTTGATATTTTCAAGTATTTTATGCCCTAGTATAGTATTTTACCAACTTTACTAGAAGCTTTCACGGAGTTTCTGAAGCAACACATAAAATATATTCCTTCACATCATATTACTTGCCATCACTCGAGCGTATAATTCAGTACTTTTAATCAAAACTGTTTGGAAAACACAAGTTTAATAAAATAATACAAAGATTTTACGACATACGTGCCATTTCGTCATAAAAGTTTTTGAGATAGATCTTATTTATTTGTAAAGAACAAAATGGAGTTACTAATAAAGCTCTATTATGACAATATTCTTCATACTATTAGTTTAATTAAACTCTAATATCAGCGCCATGTTGAGGTTATTTCTTCATTGTACGAGTATAAAATAACCTACCCGTAACTTTTTTTGTATTTGTGTAATCTATCTATATCTTTAAACGAGCAATTCTTGTATATATATATATATATTCTGAATCTCGAAAAATCGATCTAGCTAGGTTTCATTTTCAGAAAACGTCGTTTTATCCATGTTTTCAGCCGAGCAATGCTCGGTCAACCAGGTACTAACATAATAATATGGTACAGTTACATACAAACAATTTTGAGTATATACCCAAACAGTAAGCAAATGACTTGTTTTTTTTTTACAACAGTGGATTGTATTCGCTTCTATTAACAGTTAACATACAAATACTACCGCGAATTGGCAACGTAGTGTAGGACGCCCTGTAACCCAATGGAGTAACGATATACCCACGTAGGACATCTGGCGGTAGATGGAAGCGAAAAGCCGAAGATCGGGCTGAGTGGCGTGTCTTAGGAGAGGCCTATGTCCTGCAGTGGACTTCTATAGGCTGATGATGGTGATGATTATTGTTATTTTGGCGATGGTGATAATACTTATGATGTTGTTGTTGATGATGATTATTATCATTATGATTATTATCATTATGGTGATGATGATGATGATGATGGTGATGGTGGTGATACATAGTTTATGAAAAACAGGGCTGATTCGGAATACGTGAATGGCAAGTGTAACAAATAAAAAAAAATGGGTTTTGGTACGGAACTCTCAATACGCGAGTCCAACTAGCACTTGATGACGTACGAAATTATTGCAAATTCTTAAATTTTTAGTCGTAAGCTACAAAATGTTTTCACAAATTTGTTCATATATGACATTTAGAAAAAAAATGTCTAGATGCAATAGAAATCTTTGATCACAAAACCGTTGTGACACCAACAAAAGATAATTATTTTTAATAGTTGGCCATAATTCACGGGATGTGAAGTGGTTATGTAGCTGATAGCAAACAGATCTAGCCTAAAAGTTTTGTTTCTTATACTACGGCGATGGTAACGTTATTGGAATATTTTCAAACTTAATAGCCCATACCTCGAAAATGTGCAAATCCGCCACTGCAGAACATAGTAACTAGCTAAGCACCAGAAAATACTTTACCGCCTAGCTATAACTTTCCTACTGAGTTTTGTCTTTTCATATTCGTATTCGATTTCCAAGCCGCAAAAAGACATAGTTCACTGTCGAGCTTTGAACTTATGTTTTAGGCGTAGAATCCAACCTCACATTTATCATCGATACAAAATATTTTGTCTATCAAACGCTCAAGTTCAAGTCCTTCTTGGCTTTGTAGAGCCCGCTTTATAGGGTTACAAGTTTTGGGTGTACTAAATCGAAAAGGGGCAGCTGATTTTCTTCAGCGTTATGACCATAAACAAAGTTGTATATAATGAACATACCCTGTATATCAATCATTATTTTGAAAATCGAAATATTTCAACACGATTATATAGTTATATTGCCGTGGTGGTGCCGGCGTAAGAATTGTACCCCACCCTCTACCCGTGGTTGCCGTAAGAGTCGGCTAAGGGATGTGATCTGGAAGATGGGCAGCAGCGTCTTCCTTGAACAATCATACCTAACTGCGCTCGCCAACCCGCCTGCCAAGCGTGGCGAGTATTGGCAAAACCCCCCCAGTAGGAGGCCTATGTCCAGCAGTGGACGTCCTATGGCTGACGACGATATCGTTATGTTAAATTATCCTTTACACTGATGTTTAAAAATAGAAACAATAATAATAACGGTTTAAATATTAATTTGTTCTATTTAACGCACTGGCCACTTTGAATAAAAATTAAACTTACATGGTGTCAGATTTTAGCGTGAATCTTTTTTCATACGAAAACTATAACATTCTAAATTATAAAAAAAAACATGGAATGTCCCTGTTCTATAGCAAAGGAATAAATGATCATCCGGTTAGATGGCAGAAGTGTGTAAACAAAGGGGGTAAATACTTTGATAATATAAACATATTTTATAAGACAAAAAAAATCATTAATAAAAAAGCAATAACACACTTTAACCTCTAATATTGCTGACTGAAATAAATAGGTAGAAATTTAAATTCTCAACTTTCCAAAATATTTGCGTTACGCACAATTGTTCCTTAACCTTAGACACTAATCAAATCTCCCAAATAAGTACAACTTGTATATTTTTCGCAAACGTAAAGTGCTTGCGTGGGCGTCAGAAACAAAGTTCTCGTTCACGTAATGTCATTAGGACAGACTGATACGTGAAGCAAACGTCGTAATGAAACTAATTGGCTGTATACTCTGTATAGCGTAGCGCTTTCTATTGCACGGATTCCGTGCAGCGGATTCCAGAACTATCTGACGCTTGAAACATTGTTATTAAGAAGAGTTATGAGATACAAGATACAACAAACAACAGACAACACAGACATACACACAGACAGAGTTATGAGTTACAAAATGTTGTCTAGGTACGACCGCAGTATCAGAAAGACTATAGTTCTGTTGTTGAGAGACACATGTCCAATGCTCGTGCTAGCAGCGATGATATCAGACTTGAAAGAAAGGCCATAGTAGATCGTTTGAACTCATCTTTAATAACTGTGTCCGACTGGGGCAAGGCTAATTTGGTTAGTTTCAATGCTACCAAATATCAGTGTCCATTTGCCACGATAAAAAAACCCTTATTGCTCACTCCTACATTCCGTGGTGTATTGTTACCGAGGGACGATCACCATAAACTCTTGGGTGTCCATTTCTGAACTTCGGGTCCTACATCGAGTCCAAAGCCAAATTCGCAATTAAAAAGCTGGGAATCCTGTCGAAGGTGTGGCGGTACTTCAAACCAGGACAGCTCTTAAACCTTTATCAAGCTCGAGTTGGATGATGTATGAAGTACTGCTGTCTTCAGGCTTTGATTTCCATTGGAAGGAGGGCTAAGAAGCGTATAAGTAACGATTCCATGGTGAATTTAAAGCTTCAGAGTCTAGCTCAGTAAGAGTCAGGTTGCCGTAAGAGTCGGCTAAGGGATGTAATCCGGAAGACGGACAACAGCGTCTTCCTTAAACAATCACACCTAACTGCGCTCGCCAACCCGCCTGCCAAGCGTGGTGAGTATTGGCAAAACCCCCCAGGAGGAGGCCTATGTCCAGCAGTGGACGTCCTAAGGCTGATGATGTGTGTGTGAGCCTAGCTCACCGGCGTGAAGTGGCTAGTCTATCGGTTGTTTATCGTACACGTCAATGTTTGAATCGCTTCCCTAAAATAAAAAACATATTACGAATTTACTAATGTAAATTTTATTTTACGTTTAAGCTTAGCTACTTAAATAATTCTTTTCTTTACTTTGAGACGCATCGATACAATAAAGTCTGTTTTTAAATTGCAAGTGCGTCAAATAAGTGCAAGAAAGCTAACATTATGTCCAAGGTCTTATCAATGATGGTCCAGTAACGAGACCGGAAGCACTTCAATTGTTTTGTAATCACAAATCGATTACTGTCTACCACCTGACCTAGAAGAATTCTGTACCGACTCGAAACCCACCACGCTCTGAGCATTATTCAACTTTACTCTATAATGGAATAATTATTCGATAACGGCTTTAATTGAGACCCTGTGTTATGAATTTAAAAATAAAAGATTATTTATTAATTAATATTTAATCATATTGCCAAATTTTATATTTGACATTTATACATTGTCACTGACACTTTGACTTTGACACTATATTGACATGTGTTTTTTTTTTCTTCTCTTGGTATCGCACTCTGTGCATTCTGCCAGTTTCAATGTATTTAGTGTGCAATCTTCAGCTTCTTAAAAAGTCTTATTTTAATACCCATTTTTGTACTTCAAGGCTTGAAAATTATTTTTCAATTTCTTGTTGTAAAATAACTGGGAAATCGTAGGATTCGTAAACAGTGACATGTATTATGTTTATGGCATTTTTATCTTTATTTTAAATATGAATAGAAAAATGACTTGTAGCTTTGGGGTTATCAATAAAATATTAGTATTTATATTTGGAATACACAATGTGTAACACATAAGACACATAATGGTATAAAACTTCGATCATTTCATTATTTACAAGATTTTATTTAATTTGCAACGTAGTTGTTTGGTTGTTGCTTTAGGTAAAATTTTGCTGCAAGCTGCATTAGAAACACGGACTAGAAATTTGACACGTTGGTTCAGTTTCGATAACATTACAAGTTTATGGTACGCATGGCCTTATTTTTTTCTAGGGTTAGCTTCAAACGAAGAAACTGTTCAACAGTCAATAGTATAGACACAAAATTATGTCACAGGTGTCAATCAAACAGACGTGCAGCCTGATGGTAAGCAAGCACCGTCGCCTATGGATGTCTGCAACACCAGGGGCACTACCGCTTGCCGACCTTTTACAAGAACCCAATGTCGTAACTCCGCTGGAACACGGAGAAAGGAAGATCATACCACAATTTGCAATTGTATGGCAAAAAGGAACGTGTGAAACGCACAGTGTGCGATTTCCATAAATCAAAACACATTTAACTTTGATTAAATTGATTTAGTCATAATTGTGCTACTGTCACACAAGCATACATTACTTACTTTAGAACGGCTGAACAGATGAAGTCGTTTGTTTTTATATTTGACACAACTACGTAGTGAGCTTGGACCCTAGTCTACAAAACTTTTATTTTCTGTATTACGCATGTCTGGTATAGTACATATACCTACATACGCTTCTTCATTCAAACTTAAAGTACAGTCAAATGCTTATTTGTTTTACTATTTTTTTTATTAGATATAGGTTTGCGTTTGACCACGCCCTACCTGATGCTGAACAAGATACAGTCTAAGATGAAGCACGCTTACCTAAAAACAACCTGTTTAATCGGCATTTGAAGACATTCAAAATGTACTTCGCGGGTGAAACAGACGCCGGCAGAGAGTTTCACATCCTCGCTGTACGTATTTAGAATCGAAGCGTTTAGTCCGTACGTGAATGAATGAATGAATAACTCTTAATGTTCATACGTGGTGAATGTCCACCATGTATGGTTGGCGCTTAGGCCGCATCTGCCTAGCCGTCCGGTAAAAGAAAAGACAAACAAATACAACAAAACATATTAATTTATTTATTACATGATTGTTATACAAGTTTTTTTTAAAATAATTGTTTTATATATTATACAATCTTTTGGTGAAACAATTAAGACTTTATCTATTTATTATGACACAACACGAAATTGGATTAGTCAAACTTATTTTCGATCATAAACGACAGATATCTATAAAACAATTATAAATATTGGTTAACCATTTTATCCACACTTCTTTGTTTAAATGATCTCTCCTAGATAAATAGGTGCATGTAATTCGTAGGGGCATGTATTGTAATTAATAGACAATAGATAACACTTTATTTGTGGCATAAAGACAGTATAAAAATATAAAAAAACAACAAATATGGACTAAATAGTCTTTAAAAAATCCTTATAAGAATAATCCTTGTAATCCCTCTAGGTGATAAGGCCGCCGTTGTACAACCAGACTACAACAAATTAGTCGATGCCCTTTTGTTATTGTCTTTATCTCTTTTCTAAGTCTTTTATTTTATAATGTATCGATTTTTATATAATATGTATATGTGTACAATAAAGTTGTGTTCTAAATCACAAACAGGTTTGAACTCAGTATAATGCTGGCTGTACACCAGCGCTGGTCTTCCGTTGAGGCTATAGGTGACGTCACACACGCGTATTCTAGTCGGCGAAGAGCTCAGTTTACACCAATTATATTAGTACTATTATTTTATAAAACACAGCTTATAGATTAATTATTTTCTTAGTCAGTGTAATTTCGCGAAAAAATACTGGAAAAATGAACAAAATAATGACAGTGATAATATTATAAATATACATAAATGTATATTATTATCACAGTCATTATTGTCACATTCCGTCAAAAAAATATGTCCATTAAGCTACCTCCTCCTACCATACAGCTACCTGTATATTTACCTCTTAAATCTGGGAACCACAGATAGTCCGTTATATCGTGGCTGCTTGCTAAGAGAACAAAAATGTAGAGACTAAAATACTTTTGCATTGTAAAGCCACAGAAGGTACTAGAATTGCCACTAGGCTGAATCTGCTTCGCTATCATCCATGTCGCCGCAACACCTTGAATGCTTCTCGTTACTAAAGCCATTAAACATTCCCAACCCAGCCCAGAGCCTCGCTCCAATACTTCAAGGAGCTGGGTTAGATCGGGTACATGCTGTTAGGGGCAAACGCACAAGCCAACCCAAGCGGGACTTCAGTGCAGGACTTATCGCTCCCACTTGGAATAAGATAAAAGAGAAAGAAGCGTATAAAGAAGCCACCTGTATTACCAAATTAAATCATAGTTTTTTTTTCAAATGCAGAGTAAATATTGCTGCTGACTGTACTTTAGATATTCATATTGTAATTTCCAGAAGGTTTTCTTTAACCAGTTTTTTGTCACAGTACACGTAACCATACAGGCATGTATTAGTATTTGTTTCCAGTTTAGAAAACAAGCGCGTCTCGTTCACGGTTCATTCCATTGGCTTTTACCATTATCTCGCTCCTCTACTTAGTTAAACGGAAAACCTTTAAGAATATTCTGTAATCATTTACATAAACTTAAGCATTGTGACAGTGGTGGTAGCTTAGTGATATCTAATGATAACCTTATTATAATATGATTGTTTTACAATCGTGAGGTGGGAGTTTGATCCCGGGACCGTAACAATGAATTCTTTAAAATGTTCTATTGCAAAAAAATATATTTTTTTTTAAATGGTTGATAAGCTATTTTGGTCACAGCTTACCTGATGTTAATTGATGCTGTGACACACCTAGCCTGGAATGGAACTGGCTCTAAAGTTAACCTGTCAAAACACACCGTTAGGTGCTTGGCGACAGATTTTCACAGCCGAAAATTATAAATTACTCTAACATCATGCCATGGTTTCCTCACGATGTTTTCCTTCACCGGCTGCTCAAGCTCATTGTTGGCGTTTGAACCTATGGTCTTTAGCGTGTGAAATAACCGCGCTAACTACTGAGTTATGTTCGCTACAAATATACCTATGGGAATTGACGTGGTTTGACATATTTTTGTTATACTTGTGCGGGATTACTCACGGTTAATTATGTCGAATACTCCGCCTATAGTTTCGGATACAATCGGAGTTTTATGTATCTTGTAGAGAACTTCATAAAAAAGAATTTGTATATAACGGCTAACTAATCTAGTTGTATTTCTTTTTTATTTGAATTTATTGGATATTGAAATATTAACTGAACTATATAACTATTAGAGCGGTACCCAGAACTTGAGCAACAAAACAATGTCCAGGGCATCGCTGACGTTCATTACTCTGTGACGTTCGATCGTTACTTAGTCTCAATAACCCCGTAATGTTTCTCCAGTAACTTTTAAACCGAAACATAGTTACATAATGTTTACATCAGCCCCGGATCTACCATTGCAGAAACTCGATAGCGGCGCCCCCTCTATCCAGTGTTTAAACAAATAGAAAAAAAAAACACAAATATATGGGTGGAATTTTTGTAATCGGGAGAATAAGTACCTATACCTTTTCATAAATATACACATATTTAGTATCTGGTGATCGAGCTTTGCTCGGTGTTTATAAATTTTAAATCACGAATAATCATGTATTCCAAAAGATGAAACAGATTGATTTTTCACCCTCAAAAACCCCAATGTTAGTTCAGCTCGCGCCTAAAGACCCTAATTTTTGATGCGTCGGCGATTCCCCTGGCAATCAACATAGGACACTTTCATAACGTTGGATGTTTGTGTTTTTGTAGCGATGATGGGTCATTGGTTAGCGCGGTAGGTTCGAATGCCGAAGGGCGTAGGTTCAAACTCCAACAATGAGCTTGAGCTGCCAGTGAAGGAAAACATCGTGAGGAAACCATAGCGTGGTGGTAGGTGGTTACTTTCTAGTACTCGGCTGGCTAGCTACCACCCTCAAGTTGAACATCTGCCGCCAAGCATCTAACGGTGTGTTCCGGCAGCCTCACTTGAGAGCCAGTTTCATTCCAGGCTAGGTGTGCTTTACTATCTTCGACCACGCCGTCAGATGAGCCGTGGTCAAACACCTAGCCTGTCAGCAATAAAAAAAATGTTTCAAAACCGGCTGGACGTTTTAAAATCAACTGAATAATTGATAGAAGGTGCTTTGTGAAACAAACCTATATTACGATTTTGGCGCCCCCTGAAGCTGCCGTCCGGAGCACGTGCCTCGGTTTGCCCCCCTTTGGATCTGGGGCTGGTTTACACGCTACTACCGCTAAGCAAAGAGTTTGAGGCGGGGATGCTCCTTTTCCAAGTTGATAAGTATGTTTTTTGGCGGGAACGCGGTGAGCGTCGTGTCGCCCCATTGTATTTTTTTCTAAAACTAGTGTTTTTTCGAGTTTTTATGCATAAAAATAGTGGTGTTTTATTGATAAAGTTCCGAATTACAAGCGCGACTGTGGGAGAATGATATAATGTGGTTAACATAACTTTTCGTGTTGCTTCCAAAACCCCATCCAGAAGCTTATAATAAAGTCGCCAATACTTTACTAAGGCATGACTTGATTTGACTGGAACCGACTGGACTTGATCAAGACTGGACTTTGACTGTAACTATAGATGATAAAGAAGCTGAAAAATGAAGACTACTCACAAAATATAGAAACATTGAAACTGGCAGAATGCACAGAGTGCGATGCCAAGAAGAAAGAGAAAAAAAGTATGCTTTAGGTATAATTTGTAATGCCTTTCAAGCAACTGTCTAACACATAATAAGTCATATTCCCGCCGTGCTGGTAATCTTGGCTGCAAATGTTATCTGATTAGCGGCATATTGTGAGTCGAGATGGTTCCGGCAGTCTTGCAAGTCAGGAGGTGACGCTTGCAAGCTTCGACTATAATGTATATAGATATAATAACAGAAGTAAGATATATTAATTGCTTATATTATATTCGTACAGTAGGTTATTCCTTAAATTAAATATTGGTGGATATATCACACAGCACCGTCTATCTCAAACGAAGCCAGTATTCTTGGTTTGACTGCCTTGTTAGCTAATTCTGCTTTAAGAGCTGACAGGGCGTGGGTTCGATTCCCACCAGAACAAACATTAATATGACGGTAAATGTTTGTTTTGTGTGAAGGTATTTTTATATGTATTATAAGTATGTATTTACAAAAAAACAATTATATAAATATTTTATCAGTTATCTGGTTCTCATCGCATAGTACAAGCTTTGGTTAATTTGGGTTAGATGACGATGTGGAAATGTCCTATAATTTTTATTTATTTATTATATAATTATGTCTTTAGTGTATTTCTACTTTTAAGTAGTCTTGATTGCAACAACGATGAGGATTTAATTAAACCCGAAACAATTATTATTATTAAGGACCTGTAAAAATGTATAGACACGTAGAAACTCTTTATTGCGCACATAAAATAACCTTACCTACGAGCTTACGCTACAAGTGGCGGCCTTATCACTAATACCGAACTCTTCTACGCTACCAGGTATGAATAATAAGGTTTAAATTTTTTTTTTTATATGTAGACTAATCTAACAACATAACTTAAATAATTTAATTGTAATAAATTGTTCCTTTTAGTTAAGAAACCTAGTTATATAAGAAAACTAGCAGACTCGGCCACGCGTTGCTGTGGCCAAATTGAACACACGTGTGTAACGTGAAATAAATTGTAGCGCATATGAAACGTTTGGACTTTTAACGTAGCGCCATCTATTGGATACTTACTCAATCCAGTTAATAAATTACCTTACACCGCCATCTATTGGAATTTTTTGGAACTCACAGATAATTATATCTCTTTATCGTATAATAAACAAATAATTTGCAAAAAAATATATTGCGGTTATAAATTGAGGTATAAACTATCCTATCTCTCAAGTTGGATCAAACTGCACACAGTGTGCAAGATTTGGTTAAAATCGGTTCAGTAGTTGAGGAGTTCATCGCGGACAAATAACGTGACACGAAATTTTTATATATAAAGATATTGCATGTCCGCTAGGATAAGCTGTTATATCAAGACTTATATATAAGACTAATATGTACACAGTTTTAAGCAATAAACCTACTTACCTAATTACCTCAAAGCAGCGATGCCTGGACTTTTATTGCTACTCAAAATTATATGGATCGCTGCAATGGTCGCGATAAAACCTATTAATAAAAAAAATACAAGTATTAGTCCGCGTTTAACCACCAACTCGCTTGATGGTAAGGAATGATGTGGCCGAAGATGTAGCACGCAGTCTTAAAATATACCTATTTAAAAAAAAAAAAAAATATCTCTCAGGAGACAAGGAAACCGGCAGTTTGTTCCATTCCTTAGCCGTACGAATGATAAACGTAGAGTCAAAACGTTTGGTACGTACCCAAGGAAATTCAACTGTGTAGGTGGTAGTGGGCAGTCTGTCTACTTGTTTAAAACGAGTAGACTTAAGAAAGATAAAATTACCTCGTTTGCAAAATTTCTGAGTCTGGTAATGTAAGAAATAATCATGCACCAAGCTCTCGCAACAAAATAAATCACAAATCATGTTACAGACGCATCTATACCACAATTGCGTAATCAGAATCAATTCAGCCGATTCAGCAAGGTATTGTGCCGATTGATAAGTCATGTGATCTATCATTGCTTGCTTTCATGTCGGGTATTGAACGTGTACCGGGTCGTGAGTTCGAGACATTTCTACCTAGGTGACATTTTACTTTGCAAGCATGAAATGAATCATCTGTAAAGATTACACATTACTTTGTAAAGCATAGATACTTTGTCTTGTGACTTTGGTGTTATCAATTTTATTTTATTTTTATTAAAAGATGATGAGTTGAACGAGACGTTCTCCTGATGGTAAGAGAAAACGCCTGTCCATGACAATTGCAGCGATACACTGAACTTTGAGTAGTAAAACAAAGCCCAGAGCATTGCTGATTTGGTGCTCATTACTTTAAGACATTAGATGGTTAGTCTCAACAGCCCAGTAAGTGTTTTGTTATAATTAAAACGTCGTCTAAAATGGAACGAGATATAAGAATTGAGTTAGAATAAGCGTTCAGAGATACAATCAGTATTCACTTGTCAAATATTATCAGGTTCTTTACTAAAACTTTCATCGGCTGTATTACGTGGAGCGTCCTACATTTTGCTAGACTAAGTACGACGCGCGGTTTCACTTGCGATTTTTCAGTGTTTTTAACTTTTGGCTAGTCGATGTAACGATTACGATAATACGTAATTACGTCTTTGATTTTATTAATTTGTGTACAGACTTCAAAAATCTATAAAAAAATAAAATAAAAATAAAAACTTGTTTTTTTTTGTCATTATTGATAAAAAGTAAGTTAAAATCGGAGAGAGTGTTCTACAGGGCTAGATTTACAGGGCCTAATTTAATTCTATTATCAGAAAACCAGATAGTCGAAAAAGCAACATCGTTTCATGGTTGATGTTCCAAAACTCAAAATAAAATGATTTGATTTCACTTTTATAGTGCGAACCGCTAAACAGTGGAATGTACCTACTACCTGAATGGATGTTCCCCAGCGGAAACAGACTAAGTGGCTTTGAGTCGAGAGTGAATTGATTTCTTCTAGGCAAGCGTGCTGCATCGTAGATCGTATCTTCCATCATAATCATCAGGTGAGATGTCTGTCAAATGCAATCATATCATCATCATCACTTCATATAATAAAACAAAGTCATACGCCGCGTCTGCCTGTCTGTCTGTGTGTCTGCCTGTTCGCGATAAACTTGAAAACTACTGAACAGATTATCATGTGAATTTCACCAATAGATACAGTGATTCGTGAGGAAGGTTTAGGTATATAATTTGTCAAGGTTTTGTGTAAATTGGTTGAAATATGGTGATAATTGTTGGAAGTGTCGGAAAAAGTCAAGCCACCTGGGAGATTTCGTCGAAAACGCTACCTAATCCCTTTGATATATAACAAAACAATGCATGGTGGGATATTCCTCTTTTATAGATGTACAAAAAATTCCATGGAGGCATATACATATCTACCTTTTAAGGATATCTTACTATATCCATTCTTATCTACCCGTGTGTAACCGGGGCGGGTCGCTAGTTTATCATAAGTACGAGTACATCTTGAATTACAGATTCGTTTTTAATTTCTAAATCGTGTTTCCAAGCTGCGAAAACTTTTTGGCTTGTACCTACTCTTTAGAGTCCAATCTTAGGTACGTTCTTTATCATTTTCATATTTATTACGTGAAGATTTAAATGATTGTTTTTTAAGTTACGTCAAACAAACATACAAACCTCTTCTTATTAAAATCTCTGTAAGATCTAGAATGAAGATCTCGTGTCGTGACGAGCAGGCTGATTACAGCGATAAGACCGTATATTACGCGATGTCAACAATAGGGTGTATTGGTGTTTATGGGAAAATACGTTGACAGCTTTACGTGAGTCCCACTTTCGATTGTTGTAAATAGCCAAAATCGGTTTTATTATTTAACAATCACGGAAAACGATAAAATGGTATTATGTATCTAGGTGCAATATAATAATTGATGTAGATTTGCTTGTGGCTATCTTTTTTTAAAATGTAAAAGTAATGAAACGAACTAGACGCTCTCCTGATGGTAAGAGATAACCTGTCAATGACCATTGTAGCGTTACACAGAACTTTGAGTGGTAATACAATGTCCAGGGCATCGCTGCTTTGGCGCTAATTACTTTAAGACTTTTGGAAGGTTAGTCTTAACAGCCCTGTAACTTCGCTAGCTGGACCCTTCAGACCGGAACACAGTAATGCTTACACACTACTTGGCGACTGAATATCTAGTACCTACTGCGGTGGTACGAAATGAATTATTGTATGTATTTAGCTATCTTGGAGCTGGTGTGATAGTGCCGATACAGGAGATGGGTTGTGGAACTCTTTAGTGGCTTCTAGTAAACCCCTCGAGTTTGGGTGACGAGCCCAACTGATTACAATTGATGTTGAGGGTCTGATGATGAAGCCAAAAGGTGGACAGTGGAGCTGAAGAGTTGAACCAATTAGTAAACCTGTCGAGCTTGGGGTCATGCAATTCGTTTTGACAAGTCCAATATATTGTATTAGTTTTTTTACGATTGACAGGCTAAGTGCTACCACAGCACACTTAATGTTAAGTGACGGTGTAGTCGTAGATGGTAAACACACGCAATCTGGATTAGAATAGCCTCTCAAGTGAGGCTCCGAAACACACCGTTGCGAGCTTTTTTTTAATGTATAAGTTATGAGACGAACGAGACGCTCTCCTGGACGTAAGAGATTGCGCCTGTCCATGACCATTGCAGCGATACACAGAACTTTGTGTGGATAAACAAAGTCCAGAGCAGCGCTGCTTTGGAGTTCATTATTTTGAGACATTAGCTGGTTAGTCTCACCATCCCTGTAATTTCGCTAGCTGCAGTACCCTTCAAACCGGAACACAGTAATGTTTACACACTACTGCTTTAAGAAGAATATCTGGTGCTACGGTGGTACCTACGACAACTTACAATCTCCTGGTAACGAGATCTACCACCAAATAAAAAGTAAAAAGTGCTTGGCGATAGATTTTCAACTTGAGGGTGGTAGCTAGCCAGACGAGTACTAGAAAGTACCCTACCACGCTATGGTTTCTTCACGATCTTTTCCTTCACCGGCAGCTCAAACTTATTGTTAGGGCTTGCTAATCGTGTTTTTTTTAACAATAATTTATTACAAAGAAAAAGACCGCGAAATCAAACCTAATATTTACCTAAATAGGTTTACAAAGTTACTTTATTAGACTTTACCCATTAAAGCAATAAAATTTGTACAATACAGGAAGCGCACCCACGACCCTAACCTACGCCATTACGCCACGGAAGCATTTCTTTCGCAAAAAAACAATTAAAACATTATCCAACTGATTCCATAAATTTGACCGATCACGCGACGCGCCGATGTCACATAGCCAGTAAATATAAATGGTAGCATTTACTTTAATTACGTGTATGTAACACGTTGGATTGGTTACAAACCATTTGTTTTGTAGTAACACAGTGGGGTAAATAGATTAGTGAAGGGGTAATACTTGGAAATAATTTGATTAAATTGTTACTTGATAAATCATCATCATCATCTTAGCTGTAGGACGTCCACTGCTGGACATAGGCCTACTCCATTGACTTCCATGAAGACCGGTTGGAAGCGGTCCTGCGGTCTTTATTAGGTCGTGTCTTGCCTATTTGTTGGGCTATGTCGGACGTGACAAATGCTATTATAATATTGATAAACAACTTGACATTCTTATTTAATAATACTATTACATTAATAACTTTCTTTGACTTTAATAATATGTTGACATTTCAAATTTACTGTGACATTAACAATTTATTGTGCGATTTACTCATTAAATAAATATATTTTGTTTTTTTTTGACAAATGTATTTGCAGTTAAATACCAATAAGTAATCAATATTGTATGCCCAAAAGAGTAACTGTTGATACATAATTTAAAGACATCAACCTAATACACAAAAAGCTTACAAAAAAGCATCTTGCATTTTAGTTTTTTTATCACTACACAAAAAGATAGTTATTTTAGCAGTCTGTGTTAATATTATAAAGTTTTTAAAGAAATTGGTTATTTATAATATACAGGGTCGCAGCTTAAGGTGTATTAATCATGTGTATTCAATTTATCATCAAAATAAACAACACCAGACTATTGCAATTTATCGCAGTACCAGATATTCTGCCGTCCAGCAGTAGTGTGTGAACATTAGGTACTGTTCTCGGGTTTGAAGGGTACTGCAGCTAGCAAACTACACTAACTACAGGGCTGTTGAAACTAACCATCGAAATTCTCAAAGTAATTAGCGCCAAAGCAGCTATGCCCTGGACTTTATTTTACTACTCAAAGTGTTTGTTCCTATGTGTTAATCCAGGGTGTTAGATACCTACATAGCAAATTTCATCAAAATTGGTCCAGCCGTTTGTGCATGACGAGGTTACAAAGATACAAACACTCACAAACTTTCCCCTTTATAATATTACTTGCTGACTCGGCGAACTTCGTATCGCCTAACAGTCAATAATAAACCGACAGCAGCGCCACCTACCGGGTCCAACTGTGTTTTCATACCTTTCAGGAACGCATTGATATGTACACACAAAATTTCATCCAAATCGGTCTAGCTGTTTAGGAGGAGTTATGTGACAAACACTCGTATAGAATAATTATATATGTATATTAAGATTGTGATTTTCCATCCCCAATCTTACAACAGATAAATAATTATAGTAAAAAATAATGACTTTACAAATGAAAATTATCAGTATAATGAAATTGGTGATGTGTTTCCCAATAGTTCAAGGCCGTACAGACGGACAACTGTTTATTATTAGTTATGGGCAATCACGATGACATGCGCCTGTCTGTCTGTCACTCTGACACGAATCGGAAAAATGCGTAGGATGATTATAGTGTGACTAATTATATAAATAGTATAATTATATTTATGTAGGTACGTCGGCCGGCCGTTCGTTCGTCTTGGTTACTATTTGCTAAGCTATGTTTAAATGGGGTTACACAGTTCAGTAGCCATACAACGCGGCAATGGGGTCAGCGTTTTGGGAACTATTCCCATTGACAGCGGCCTTTTAGATTAGTTTAATTTATTAAGTTTTAGATTAAGTAGGCTATTTTTATAAATTTTTAAATAGTATTAATCTAATAATTATAAATATGTGAAAATTCGATAAACAATAAATAACATTAAATAGTATATTTTTTTTTTATTTTTTTTTATTTTAACATTACTCTCCACAGACACTGACAACCTGCAAGAGTACAACCTGCAGATGGCCATTAAAGACCGAAACGTGGCGGTGATGAGGGCCCTGGGCCGAGAGGAGGCGATTTAAATTCAAATGTAAATTGTTAATCTGTAATTAATATATATTTGTTAATGTAATAGTATATATTAATAGGCAGAAGTTACATTTATTATTTATAACAAAAAAGTGTCTTTGTTATTCGCCTAATACTGTATTAAATACATAATGTCACTTATGACGAATAATATAATGTCTGCGTGCTTTATCTACGACCACATCATCGCTTACCTAAACTTATCAGGCGAGATGGTATTCAAACGCAGACTAGTTAAAAAAACTATTACTGTGCAGAAATTGCGAAAAAAACATATTCATCTTCGACGAAATGTTTAACAAACACAACAGCCGGTTTTTATTAATAATTCAGGTTTGATCCCATAGTAAACATCCCTCGTGATAAATGACCTCCTTTCGGCTTTATACTACCGTTTCGCGTATCCCTGTTTGGATCGGACGACAGTTTAAGTTGTTTAAACAGTTTTGAGTTTTAGTTAAAACTAACGACCCGCCCCGGCTTCGCACGGGTGCAATGTATATAGTGTGATGCATATATGCATGTCTTATACATGTCTAACAATTATCGTCATATTTCAACCAATTTATACAAAACCTTGACAAACTATATACCTAAGCCTGCCTCATGAATCACTCTATCTATTGGTAAAACTAGCATGATAATCCGTTCAGCAGCTGTTAAATTTACCTATCGCGAACAGACAGACACAATCATACAGACGCAGCGTACGAGTTCGTTTTTAACCCCCGACGCAAAAAGAGGGATGTTATAAGTTTGACGTCGCTGTCTGTCTGTGTGTGTGTGTGTGTGTGTGTGTGTGTGTGTGTGTGTGTGTGTGTGTTTGTCTGTGGCATCGTAGCTCTCAAACGGATGGACCGATTTCGATGCTTTTTTTAAATTTATTTGAAAGCCAGTTACCTTTCGGTGGTTCTTAGCTATGTTTGGTTAATTGCATAGGGGTTTTTTTAAATTATTAATTTAATTACTTATATAATATGTAGTGATATACCAAGACCGTGGCATGGCGTTCCCAGTTATTTTTACCCGTCTACGCAAAAAGGATAATTGTCATATAACCCTATTTTTACCCTAGTTTAGAAGAAGTCCCATCCAGCATTAGAGCTTGTATTTCCTGACACCTAAGACTCAAAATACTTTTAAGTAAGTAAATTATGTTGTGGTTTTGATCTGCAAAGTCTTCAATGTCACTAGATTAGATGGCAGCTCACCACGACTAACAATAACGGTTATTAACTAAATAATATTAAAGTTGCGATAGCTGTCCTTGGTGGTGGAGACCTGGATTCGTGACTGTTCACCGCGATTTAAATCTAATCCTAATGTTTTCAATTTGTACTGTAAAACAATGTCAATTCATGTTGAATTGACATTGCTTAAAGAAAATTGAAAGTATCGTAACAATTGAACTTTTTCTAGACAATGACAAAAGAAGAAAAGGTAGGTATACAATTGCATTTTGTGATTGCGATTTTCTATTTGGTTCTTCTTTTCTATTTTCAATGATGTTAAGTGACGGCGTGATCGAACATGGTACACACTGTTAGGTGCCTGGCGACAGATTTTCAACTTAAGGGTGGGTTAGCAAGCCGAGTACTAGAAAGTACCCTACCACCATGCTATAGTTTCTTCACGATGTTTTCCTTCACTGGCAGCTCAAGCTCATTGTTGGTATTCGAACCCTTTGGTGTGTGAACCGACCACGCTAACCACTGAACTATCATCAATACACTGACCTAATTATATTATTATTATACTGATATTGATAATGTTATTGTCGTGTGTCTTTGCACAAACTCCGCACAGCAGAGCTTTCCTCGAGCGTTAAACCGCATCTTGCGAGCTTGCCGCCTTCCCGTGCCGTTGCGACACTGTTATTGCATCGCGCCTGCGATTTGTCAACGTTTTCCGTAACTTTATTATATGCCTTAACGTATCAGGCGGTATTAAACGAATCGCTCCCCTAAATACTTAAAGATAACGCCTGTCCAATTGTCCATTGCAGCGGTACCTAAAACTTTAAGCAAAACTAAACCTAAACATCAAAATCAAATTGTACCTATTTATTGCTAAGTACAGGGACTTTGACAAGCGGTCCAACTAGGTAGGTCCAACTTCAAGAAAGAGGTCAGTCGTCGAATCCTACTCGGCTGGGCAGCGTTCGGAAAACTGCGCAACGTTTTTTCGTCTGGTATACCTCAGTGCCTCAAGTCGAAAATCTTCGACCAGTGTGTGTTACCGGTGATGACTTATCGTGCTAAAACGTGGTCTCTGACTATGTGCCTTCTTGATAAGGTCAAAGTCGCACAACGAGCTATGGAGAGGGCTATGCTCCGAGTTTCTCTACGAGATCGAATCAGAAATGAGGAGATCCGTAGACGAACCAAAATTACCAACATAGCACAACAGATAAGCAAGTTGAAGTGGCAGTGGGCAGGGCACATAGCACCCAGAACTGATGGCCGATGGGGTTGCAAAGTTCTGGAATGGAGACCACGGACCGGCAAGCGCAGCGTAGGACGTCCACCCATAAGGTGGACAGACGACCTCGTAAAAACCGCAGGAACACGCTGGATGCGAGCCGCTTCCAACCGGTCTTTATGGAAGTCAATGGGGGAGGCCTATGTCCAGCAGTGGCCGCTCTAAAGCTGAAATGATGATGATGACAGTGACTCTCAAGTGATGCTGCCGGAACACACCGTTAGATGCTTGGCAGCAGATTTTCTACTTGAGGGTGGTAGCTCGCCAGCTGAGTACTAGAAAGTACTGTATCACTCACTATATTATAATTTTCTCACGATGTTTTTCACCGGCAGCTCAAGATCATTGTTGGGGTTTGAACCCACGCTTTTCGGAGTGACATCTCACTGCGCTAACCAATAAGCAATCATAGCTACAACTACTATTACACTGATCGTAACAATATATAACGTTGCTTTGAATAATTTCCGAGAATTTTGTAATGTCGTAGATTATCCCAGAACTTGGTAATAGCATCACATTAGCATGAGCAAAATCAACTAAAATCCTGATGATTGGTAAAATTAAGCAATATTTAGGTGCTATATTCATTGACTATACGTTAGATCAGCGGTTCTCAAACTTTTTTAGCGACGGAGCCCTACATGACAGAGAAATATTTGACGGTGTCCTAAAGTAATTAAAGACTGTTTTATATGTTTTTTTTTTGTCAGTTGAGTTGAGTCAGTGTTGAACTGTTGACTATGTTACTGGCTGAAATGTCGCGCTCTTATATTACGTATTCCACTACTACTCTTTTAGTTAACTTCATGTTGGAATATTTAAATACGTAACTCTTTTTTTTTTCTTTATGACCAGACGTGGAGGCCTCACAGAGGCTTTGGGTTTTGGGGTTCTGCTGAACAAACTTTGAGAATGTCGGCGTTAGATAATCAAAAAATGTTAGTATGACAAGGCCCTGTAAAGGTTATGCCGTTTAAAAGCCCTTTAAAGGTATAAAATCATTTGCTTAAAACAGTCGTGAAATGTAAATAATAAACACCTACCAATAAAGTTAATAGTTTTGTTAATATAAAGAAGTAGACAAATGAATATTCAAATAAATAGGTATCTTAGCGTAGGTATGGTGTGAAAAAGGTAGATCTCCGTAGCAGGAGGTCATTTAGGTAGATACCACCCACAGAAAAGTTTAGGGTACCGCTGCAATGGTCATGGACAGGCGTTATCTCTAATCATCTTAAGAGAGCTTGGATTACAGTGCCGGATTTATATTTTTTACGAATGTATGCCACTTTATTTCCGCCGCCCCATGTACCTTTCTAAAATAATAATTTTCCATATGTAGTAAGAAAGGAACTAAAGATAATTAAAAGAATGAATTAGTCATTAAGAAAGGGCATTAAAGAAACAAGATCTTCAATTTTTTAGTAGTAAAAATACCTAGGATTGATAATTTTCGATACGAATGAGTTTCTATGAGAATTTAACGTAGGTTAGTTATTAGTATAAAAAAACCATGAGACAACCGGTGAACTTGTTTGACTTTTATCCTTTGAAATTAAGTGAGCTTCCTCTAAAATCTGCCGCCCCTAGGACGCTGCCGCCCCTAGGTCGCGGCCTATATGGCTTATTGACAAATCCAGGACTGTTGGATTGTATCATGACACTTACACAAAATAAAATGCAAAATATTCTGCCGCCAAGCAGTAGTGTGTAAGCATAAATAAATGCAGATTTGAAAGGTAAAGCTAGCGAAATTACAAGTCTAATGAGACTCACGATCGAATGTCTCAAAATCCAAAGTAATAAGCGCCAATACAACAACTGATGCCCTGTACTTTGTTACTCAAAGTTACCAATTACTTCTTGGTATAAAGCGTCTTTTTACTGCTGACAGGATAGATGTTTGACCACAGCTCACTTGATGTTAAGTGACTGTGTGGTCGAAGCACACCTAGCCTGGAATGAAACTGGATCTCAAGTAAGGATACCGGAAATCATTGTCAGCTACTTGGCGACAGATTTTTAACTTGAGGGTGCCAGCCAGCCAAGTACCAGAATTGAATACCCTGCCATGTTACTATGGTTTCCTTACAATGTTTTCTTTAACCGGGAGCTCAAACACGTTGTTGGGATTTGTGATCCCATCGCGCTAATTACTGAGCCTTTATCGCTACGAAGCCAACTAAGATGGAAGTCAGTAGGTACTTATGGTACAGTAAGTATTATAAGTACGTATAAATCTTCTATCTAGGGTTACTAAGAAAATGTAGGTCTCGATTTCTTACCAAAGAACTCATCTTAAAAATCTAGTTTAATTTGTATTCAGACAGAAATATAAATAGGACAGATTCCCTCAGCCATTCCAGGAAAATCTTTTAAAGAACAACAAAGAAGCCATTAATCTGATAAAAAGTTTCAATCAAATCACGGCATCTCGTGATTAATTTGATTAATGATTAGGCAACAGAAAAACTGTTCTGATTTCGACGTGTGAAAAGAAACTACTGATTCTGCATTAGATATGTGGGAAAACGAAGAGATTAATTGGTTGTTGTCAAAAACTGTTTTTTTTTAGCCTTTAAATTTTCTTCAATAATGTAGGTACGTTTTACTACAGACCGGTGCGAATTTTACTACCCTTTGCCACATAACTATTTGGAAAAACTGCTGTGGGGCTCACGAATCACTACGAAATCGATTTAAAGATTTTAAGATATTAACGTTACCGTCACAGTACATTTACAAAAATATTATATTTGTCCGGTAAAATTTAAATTCATTTGAATTTAATAGTAGCCGCCATAAATTAAACACAAGAAATAAAGATAAAATTGTGACACCTAGATTCAGGTTATCTAAAGCTAATAAGTCTTTTCTCGGGAATTGCGTTAGATTCTATAATAAAATCCCACTTGAGGTAACTAAAATGTCCTATAATAAATTCAATTATTTTATAAAGCAGAAGTTAATTGACAAAGCATACTATAAGGTGGCTCATTACTTGGAAGACAGGAATATATGGTTGTAGTAGCTTCTCTCTACACTTGCTAAGTGACAATTGTATAAGTAAGCATAATGTATTAATATCTATAACTGTACCTACATAATATGAAAAGAAAGATCCACAAATAAAAAAATGCCTTGCTGAGTTTCTTGCCGGAGTCTTCTCAGTTGAAGTGTAATTACGAGCCGGTGGTAGATTAAAAAATGTAACTTAACATTCATAAGTGCCTTACTAGGGCCTAAACTGAATAAATGACTTTTTGATTTTGATTTGATTGATTTTGAAAGGACCAGGGGGACATTTCCCGCTACCTGGACTATTCCAGGGACAATAAAATAAATCCTATAAAACAAACATAACACAACAACAACCCTGTCCCTGTCCCTGTCAACTCAACATAGTAAGGACTCCATCTCCATAGCTTCAACAGGCGCATGCAATACGGGTCGCGCATGCGCGTCACCACAATAATCATGGTTATTGTAAATTTGTGACGCAAGCGTACGATGGCAGCTGCGGTTTAGCTTTTTATGCCAGCTTGTATTGTTAGGATGAATGCTTATTGTGCGATAGATTGGATTTCGGCGCTTCGGTGCAGTGTTTACTTATCCTATGTGGTTTTGTTTGACGCTGGGTTCGAGGTTTTAGAATATGACTTCGATATTCTCATGATTATTTTTTAGAACTGAATAAAACCTTTGTAGGGTTTTGGCGGGAGGCGAAAAATAGTCTCGCTGTATTATTTTCAAAAACTTTTTTTTTTCATGTGTTGATGTTTATGTTATATCAAAAGACGTTTTATTTATTCTTAATTTCCGAATTATAATCACGAGTGTTGGTTGTGTGATAAAGTATGTTTCGAGTAGTTTACATGTTTTTTTTATTTCACGTTAAATCGCCAAAGAAGCAAAGCCCTTGACCTTGTTATGTCGCTCAAAGTTCTGTGTATCGCTGCAATGGTCATGGACAGGCGTTATCTCTTATCATCAGGAAAGGGTCTCGTTCTTCTCATTACTATTACATGAAAAAAAGAGACATTCATTGGTTAGTCTCAGTAGCTTTGTAATTCCGCTAGCTGCAACAGCCTTAGAAGTATCTAGTAAAGATGCCACAACTTTAGTAGAGATTGGAATTAAACGAGACTATAAATTACTGACTTTGACTAAAATTGATTTTACTTGATATACTTTTTTTTATCATGATTTTATCATGATATACTTGAAATTACAAATGCACAAATACAATGCCAACAATAGTCAAAAAAGAAAAAAAAACCTTATACTTACCTACTTACTGGAAGAAAGCACAAACTTAAGAACAAAAAAAAAAAGAAAAAACATATATAAAAAGACCGTCAGTTTCATTCAAATGCCAATCTTCCTGTTTAATCTAGTAAAGGTGAAAAGAAACACGATATTAATGAAGAAGAAAGAAAAACAGTTGCAAACAGTACTTCCAGTTCTGTTCCAATCACATTGATTAGCATGTACTCAAATACAATGCTCATCTTCTTTTTTTTTATTTAAGTCGTGGAATGTCCCTATTTCGAAGATCTTTGCGCAGAATAACATCTTTTAATTACTAAAACCTTACCATAAAGCAAAATAAATAAGTAGACAAGGGTTTCAATATAAACTTAGTCTTATTTAAAACAATGTGATAGATTGTTTTATGTAACAACGAAGTAGATAATCAGTCGTCAGATTATTTGGATCCAGTCGACACTGTGACAAGTGGCACACGCAAATGTCATTTCATACCTATAGCAGACAACTACCAAATACTTTTATAAAAGTACCTACGTAGATAATGAAGGGTCCGGCCTTGGTCAGCTATATTAGCAACATATCGAAATATACAAATATGCGGTTAAGAAATTTAGATTATTTTTTAGCATAGGTACTTACTTATACTTATAATTTATATAAAATACTTGAAAATATTGAAACTGGAAAAATTCACAAAGTACGATGTCAAAAGCGAAACAAAAAAAGTTCATTGAATTACGTCATCGTATTTATGTCTTCATCGCGCACTTAATAAGTATACATCAAGCACAAGGAGAGCACAAGCATTATTAAATAAATAAATATAAATAAATAAATATTGTAGGACACATTACACACAGCGCCATCTGACCCCAAACTAAGCAGAGCTTGTGTGATGGAAGTCAGATAACTGATAGAATACATAAATACTTTTTTTTTTGTAAATACATACTTATAATACATACAGAACACCCAGACACAGAACAAACATTTGTATATACCAAACAAACATTTGTCCTTGGCGGGAATCGAACCCACTTATTACCCCAACCCAATTATTAATTTGAACCATCAAACATATAGTTGCTACTGCTTTATCTTACACAGGTTTGACGTCAGATAGAAAGAGACGTAATCATACAGCAACTATCGTCTTAGACGATGTGAAGCCACATTTTAGTTGTCAAAGTGACCAGCTGGTGACTCTGCATTTTCGAATATTGTGATTATTTCTTGTTCTGGTGTGAAATACTTTGTTGTATGATAACTTGAAACAATTTTGTTGTGATGGCTTGTGTACCTTTTGGCTGTAACAGCCATAGCTCAAAGAAAAGTGGAGAAAATCAACGTGGAACATTTCACAGGTAAGAGTTTTTTGGATTTTCTGCAGAACCATTCAAAATTTCCATGAAATATTCGAATATGTTTAAATTCATTGTTTTTAGACTGATCCAATAACATAATAATGTCTATCAGATCTCAAAATTCTTGTAAATTTTAGAATTAGTATTTATATTAGAATTATTATTATTTTAGTAATTTTGTTGTTGATTAATAGTGATGTGCCATGACGCACAATCGTTCATAATTGCCGATTCGTTTTTATAACACTTGCGGTCTTAGTTTCTTGAAATATATTATGTACCTTGTACAGCACCACTGTGTTGTAAGAGCTTGTTTTGAATAATATGTAGGTATTTTAAGTATAACTCACTCAATTTTTTTTTTTTTTTTTAGTATCAATGATTTTATTTGAATATCCTGCTTAATTTTATTTTTGTATCCTGAGCGTGTCCCACAAACAGACATAGCTAAGATTCGTTAGAAATAGCTTGACTACTTAATTAAATACATCATTTTGGGTGTGGTTGGGAATATGCCGAGCTCATAAGCAATAGCCAGTAGGCGTATACTACATTTTCATTTACACATTCATTTTGAATGTTTCCTGGGAAACACTCAGATTGGTGGTTAGGTTACTAGAAACAAAAATTTCCGTTGGTCTGACTAGTCTAACCACGAATCTGTCCACTGGGAAACACTTAGTTCAGATCGCAAGAAAGTGCTGCCTGGTCTACGAGTTTGTTTATCGTTACTATTAATACGAAAAGCTATTATATTCTCTAGAAGTTTTGAGTGATATTTCTAATTTACGCCTGTAATTCGGCCAAGCTACATTGATTGACATTAAAAAAGACCGATAGTTCCGATTCATAAACCGATAAACTTTGTGACATCACTATAATAATCATACATAACAATAGTGATCCTATAGCATACTCGGCTTCATTGACATTTCAAGTGAGGGCAGATTGTTTACCTCCTTCTCTGTCTCTCTAGTTGCGTAGTAAAATAAGAAGAACACGATCAGATATATTGTAAATGTTCAATTAAATACGAATTCTCTATACTTGTTATTTCTCTGAGGTATAAATACTTTTTGGAACTTTTGGCAGGAACACGGAAAGAGTCGCCTCATTGTATTTTTATCCAAATCTTTTGTTTTGTTGATTGTTTTTGTATAGAAATAGTGGTATTTTATTCATAAAGTTCCGAATTACAAGCGCGAATGTGGGAAAATGATATAAAGTGGTGAAACATGACTTTTCGTGTTGCTTCCAAAACTCCACCGAAGCTTACAGTTAAGTCGCCACTACTTTACTAAAGCATGACTGAATTTGACTAACATGGACTGGACGTTGACTATAAAGAAGGTGAAAACTGAAGACTGCACAAAACATAGAGAAACATTGAATCTTGCTGACTGCACAGAGTGCGATGCTAAAAAGAAAGAGAAAAAAAACTTTTTTTTTAACTACCAAATAGGTTTGCGTTTGACCGCCATCTCGCCAGATGATAGGCGAAAATGTGGTCTACAATAGAGTTTACCTAGAAGAAACCTCTCAACGCGACCTCAAATCTCTCATTCACTCGCGAATTAAATTCACCCAGATAGTATTTATCAGGGAACATCCACTCGGGCAACAAATTCTAATTCATAATTATTAGAATACAGCCAGTTTATGTAGAATTGCATCTACTAAAATCCCTTTTTCTTTTGTACCCATCAGTACAGTAGTAAATCACCTACTTACCAAACAAGAAGCAATAATAACTTGTCTATTGCCCCATTTGCATAAGTTTAGAGTAACAAGCGCTTTAATGAACCAGTTTCAAGAGCTTTGCGAGTGTCGAGTGTTTGCAGTTATGGTTCGAACATCTTACCTATTGTTGCTGTTACACTAAATTTCACTGTTTGGTTGCGTGTGGGTGTGCGATTTTATTGTAAGCTGACATTTCTCATCAATATCACTTATTTCTGTCTCAATTTGTTAGCTTTTTAATATCACATAATTTTTTATACCGTAATACTTTATTTCCGATTAAATTAAAAATTTAAAAAACTCCCTACGCAATTAACCAAACATAGCTAAGAACCACCGCAATGAAAATGACTTTCAAATGAATAAAGCCGCATCGAAATCGGTCCATCCATTTGAGAGCTACGATGCCACAGACAGACACACACACAGAGAGACAGACAGACATCGACATCATACTTATAACACCCCTCTTTTTGCGTCGGGGGTTAAAAACTAAGTAAAGTTCATACAAATAACAGCTATCTTAGAATTATCTTAGAATTAAAACAATCTAGGCTATTTACAAATTTACAAAAACAACCTCATGTAAGAGTCCATTAAAGGAGGGTAACGTGGCCAGAATGCTGGCAGCATTGCCGCGCTGGTTGGCAATGCTAAGCTTTTCACCAAAGCAGATGCCAGCATTCTGGTCACCTTAAGCCTCCTCTAAACGTTTGGCCAGGTCCCGATATAGATCGTAAGCGGCCGGCCCTCACGGACCTAAAATTTCAACCCCAAACGGCACAAGTACATTTTAACTAAATGTTTGTAATAGTTTTTTTACATTAACTTTTTATTTTTTACTATTTTATTTTACTACTAAATTTGTACCGTTTGAGGTCAAAGAAAACGCTTTTAATACTTATATGTGATTTTTTATTTAGATTTGATTGGCCATAATTATGTGAAGAATGATCAATGATCACTTATGTTGACGTCCGCCTAGGGTCCATCCAGCCATTAATAAATTTTTCATATATTTTGGCATCGAAAATTTAACGAGAGTTTTCGTAAATTGTTGGGTAGATATATATTCTATATCTACTCTAGATACAAGATCCTCAAGTTCAGTCCAAGTTTGATCTCTCTATCTTTACAGCCAATTTATTTGGTCCATTTTTGAATATAAATATGCATTCAAATAGGTAATAAATGTTTTTTAATCGTTTCATGTTCTCTGATGCAAAGACAGTAAAAATCTAAGACTTCTTAAGACAAAAATCTATGTAAAATAAAATTATATTAAACATATTTTTGGTATTTCATACTGCTTGTTGATTAATGGTCTGACAGCAGGAAGGAATTTATAACTTAAAAAAACTATATGGAGTAAGTGAAATTCAACAGTGGGTGATTACAGTTTGAAAATAATAAGCATGAATTGAACCTTAGGCGGTATTAGTGATCTTGATATGGATCCGTGCGCTAACCATGAAGTCAATGACTTGCTCGTCTTGCTGATTATAAGACTGTAAAATAAATGGTAAGTATGTAAGTACTTACTAACGATATTGTCTAACCGACTTATTATAGCCCATAACTACGTCTTATCTACAAATCGATCGTCTATTGTAAATGAAATGAACTTTAACACAATAACATAAAGCTTCAAATACAAATAAATAAACGCAGACTTATGCTAGTTACTAAAGACAAATTATGAGTGTTTTGTGTAGGTACCTACCTACTTGGTGCTTTTTGTAATCTGTGATCGTCTAGCTTTCGATTATGCTTTCAAAGATGAGAAATAGCATGTTCCCACGGCGCGGTCAGCTTTTGTCTTGATTCGTTTTGTTTCAGTTTGATTGATTTGATTTTGAATCATTTGTGCATCCTGTATAGGTTGATTTGCTAGTGCAGGCGTAAGCTGGCAGGTAATTATGTCTAAGTTATTAAAGTGCTGAATTAACGACGATCTCAGAGATTAACTGCCATTTTTTTTTTAAATTTTTACAGGCTATGTTTGACCATAGCTGATGTTAAGTGACGGTATCGTCGAAGATGGTAAAGCAGACCTAGCTTGGAATGCTGTACTGGATCTCAAGTGAGGCTACCGGAACACACCGTTAGATGCTTGGCGGCAGATTTTCAACTTGAGGGTGGTAGCTAGCCAGCCGAGTACTAGAAAGTACCCTACCACCACGCTATGGATTCCTTACGATGTTTTCCTTCACCGGCAGCTCAAGCTTATTGTTGAGGTTTGAACCCACGCAGGGACGGATTATCCATAAGGCGGATTAGGCAGCTTCCTAGGGGCCCCGCACCGACTAGGAGTCCACGGGGGCCTAATCGATGAGGGCCTAATCGATGAGGGCCTAAGAAAAAAAAACGTTTCATTCATGACATTCCCCATTATTTACATCCGGTGAAGTAGCCATAGAAAAAAAAAAGTTAAATCGACAGGGTTGCAAAGAATTTCATTGCCTAGGGGCCCCGATAGGGTTAATCCAGCCCTGAACCCACGCCCATCGGCATGTCTGTCTGTTTTTTACCGGATAAATTTCGCGTGTGCGCAAGAGCACCATGACCTTATCCCACCCTCTCCGTTCCACCACAGGACATGCAGATGAACGGCACGCTATCACCCGTTTCTCGTGGACGTTCCCAGTGTTCGCACGCCCGTGAATGGAACTCATTGCCGGCTTTTCTGTTTCCTATAATTTAGACGTTTTTAAGGCTAGAGTGAATAGATTTCTTCTAGATCACAATAGTTTTCAGAATAGATTTGTTCCATCTTCGGCCGCACCGTCGCTTTCCATCAGGGAGTTCATATCACATATCATATCATTTTTTGATAATCTCACAGGAACCTAAAATTTTTCTGACAAAAATATTATCATATATGTTAACCCAGGTATGAACTATATGAGTGCATTTAATTCAAATTCGTCATGCCGTTTTTGCGTGATAGAATAACAAACAACCAAACATCTAAACATACAAATTATATGTTGGGAACATGCAAATTTTCACATAATATTAGTAGGATTTTATTCATGCGTTTCTTATTTAATTTTCTTAGTTATTAAATTGTTCGCATTAATATTGCAATCAATACCACACAATAAACAATATGATCCAATCCAAAGGTTTGCGAAAAACTAATTAAATAATGTTGTAAGGGAAGTACGTGGGTGGTATCGATATTGTTACGCAATGAGAGATGGTTAAATTGATCCCATTCAGAACAGTATTGTTCTAATGAATCATTAATTAAGGTTCAGTGGGCTTTACGAAACGCTTTCTCTTTACAGTACAAAGCGAAGATATGTTTGTGAGCTCAAAGATATATGGGTATATGGGTGGCTATGACGACACCCTACAGTGATGGGGTCTACGATAAAACACGCTTCTTTGCATCGGGCTAGGCATGCGCGTGGCCACGATGTCACCTGGTGGAAAGGGACGATGTGACCGAAGATGAAGCACGTCTAGCATGTCTATGTAGCATGTCATGGTAGCAAGTCTGCCAATTTTCTACAGGATTTATTTCGGAGAATGTGCTATTGAGCTGTACGACCTTGTACTTCCATCCCCTTTTTACTACAGGACAAGTAGAAAGACGGCCCACTACCACCCATACATAGTGGAATTTCCTTGGATACGTACCAAACGTTTTGACTCTACGTTTCTCATCCGTACGGCCAAGAAATGGAACAAGCTGCCGGCTTCCTTGTTTTCTGAAAGATATAATCTAGATCTTTTCAAGGCCAGAGTGAATATGTATCTTCTAAGTCTGCGTGCTTTAACTTCGACCACATCATCGCTCACCATCAGGCGAGTTGGTGGACAAAAACGGACATATATCCGCATAAAAAAAAGAAGCGTGTTGTACCTTCTTAGTTGGGAACAAACGCTGGCAACGAGTTCCAGACGTCAACAGTTCTTACAAGGAAGGTGATCTGAACATTTAATGCATTTAAAGGGAATTTCCACTGTAAGTGGGTGTCTTTGCTTGCCTAAAAAAACCTGATGTGTACTTAACGGAAAACACTGACATCGGCAGAGTTCCACATCCTCGCCATTACAATGAAAAAGTGGAATTAAAACATTACGTACGTGTGAAATGTATAAGACATATTTCAGCGAAATGATATATACGTTTCTGCCAAAAATATTCCCCTAAAAGTCCCGCTTAAAGTTATTGTTATTCAAATACCTTGCTTTAATATTTTTGTTTCAAGAGAAAAACACCAAGTTTTGGAATTAATGTTGCTATGTATTTGTATATACCTAATTAAGTTTAATTATATAAATACTAACATAAAGGAAATCAATAAAAGACAGTCATATACTAACAACAAGTTTATTATTAATACTTTAAAGGGTTAACAAAAACATATATTTATCCATAGTTCATACATAAACAATTTTGACACGTGAATTTGACACAATTTAACAGCAATAGTGTTTTACTCCGTAACATATAAAATAAATCAAATGATAGTAGGTAGTTAATGACACCCGTTTTACTTCCAGTCACACAGCTGACAAAAGTAGTTGACTTTATATATCTAGACCACCCGGCTCGAAGGACCAGAAACGGATACGAAGTTAGCTTTTACTTCATAGAAATAATATACCTGTAAGTTCAGTCGTGTTATTTTAGAGCTAGAAGCCGGTCCTAACAACGTATTAGTCTACGCTGCTAGTACTCTACTCATAGCATTTAGCTTGAAGGACCAGAAAAGTTTTTTTTTTTTTAAATCCTTAATCTAATGAAACTGAAAGAAATGCAAGAAATGAACAATGCACGAGACAGAAAGAAATAACAGAGATTTGGCACAACAAAGCCTGTCCTGTGACCATTGCAGCGTTACCCAGAACTTTAAGGTAAACAAAGTCCATGGCTTAATTATGTTAATCACCGGAACTCAATCGCGCAAAAAATATTATGAATATTTTTTTTTACCTCGACTATTAGAAAGTCCGGGTCATCGCTACTTTATCGCTCATTGCTTTAATGAAGATCTACTACCGACTTATATAAAGTAGAATGAATGTGGCTGTAGCTCGAGTTGTGCCATTTTAGCTAGAAGCCGGTGCAAGCGACGCAGTTGGCGTGCTTCAGCGCTTGGTCCGCCCGCTGAGCTAGCGTTTATACAGTTGGTTGTGGTGCTGGGCCCACATTCTATCCCGCCTGCCGGTTCTGGACGCACTTCCCGGCACGCGGCAAGACGTTGCGACACGTGACGTGGCATCTGTGGATAGATTTATATATCATCTTAGGACATTGTCTTACTCTGTTAGTCAATTGATTTGTTACGTCATAATATCTATTTAGCTTGATTATATGATTTACGGGGATGTTTGTTTCACATGATACAGTTCTACAAGTAATATATATTTCAGTTTTCTAGGAACAAGTAAAATTAATCTGGTCTGGATGACGAAAGAGCCAACTTCTTCTTCTATTATATGTTTTTTATACGCTTCCATCATAAGTCTAATTGGGCGCTGATTTAGGATTGAGTAGGGCCTGTTCTTAGGATTTACAATTCAGCCCTCTTTTATAAAATAATATCTATTTTCCCTTTTTTTATGTGATAGTAATAAGACGAACGAGACGCTCTTCTGATGGTAAGAGAGAACGCCAGTTCATGACCATTGCCACAGTATCCAGAACTTTGAGTAACAAAACACAGTCCAGGGCATCGCTGCTTTGACACTCTGTACGTTGAGACATTCGATGATTAGTCTCAAAAGCCCTTTAATTTCGCTAGCTGACCCTTCAAACCGGAACACAGTAATGTTTACACACTACTGCTTGGCGGAAGAATATATGGTACTGCGGTGGTACCAATTTAGACGACCTCTTGCTAACGAGATCTACCGCCAAGTAAAAATTAAAAATAAACTCGAGAGAACCGAAAGTAAGTATTGTTTGTGTTGTGTTATTGTTGTTTTGATTGTGTTGTTCATGCTTTGCATATTTTCTAATCGATAATTATTTTCTTCATTGTATTCTAAAAATACCAGTTGTTTTTACCAGTCTTAATATTTTTTACAGAAACAATCCTGTTGAGAATACAATAGCATCGCACTTACGGTGAATAGCGGCGAGTGTAGTATAGGTGTCCACAGTGGCAGTAGTTTGTTCAGAACGGTCGAGTTGCATTCCAGTAGAGATTCCAGTAGACTCAGAAAATGCAGATTCACCGTTTCCGCCAACTGAAATAAAGGCACACGTTGAAGGTATTATTAAGTACATTAGAAACATTAAAAAGTACACTGAGAAAAGTAGTCGGCGAATAAATAGCCTACACTTGCGTTGACGCTTAGGGTTGTCACTTTTATTTTTAGTTAAATATTAGAGCAAAACTGCGTTAAATAAAATGGCCGGTAAAGTGTTATTAATAAAGTGGCCGGTGAGAGCAGATGAATGTGAGCGGGCGTGCAGCGTACTGACACGCGCGCGTCCAAATTCACGGCAAGGCCCAGGCCGCTGGCACCCGAGTCTCCCCAAGATTTTGCTAATGTGTGCGTGGCAATGTGTACGTACACGGCGCCCGGTACGCACGCACACATTCAAACCAGCAGCGGTCAATTTCTATGAAGTTGACTTACTGTTCTTAGTGTACTGTGTTAGTACATACGCGCTTACAAACCTGTATTCATGTATTTACTACTGTCAGTTATCTGGCTTCTATTTAAGTTTCGCTTACTTTGGGGCTTAATGACGCTGTGAGGAAATGTCTAACGGTATTTATTTATTAAACAAGACAAACCAGTTTAGATTGCACGGTGACTTGCAGTATGCTGGGCACCAGCTTGCACCAGAAGTCTAACAGCACACACACGGTGGTGTAGTGCGCGTCTCCAGCCGGCGTGGAGACGCTGCACAGCTGTTCCAAGTACAGCGTCCACAGCTGGCAGAGGATAAACGCGTGGAACAGGGCGTTCATACGCTGCCCTGCTGGTTTAGTCTGTTCCACGTATGATGACATTATGGTCTGGAACATATAGGAAATGGTTTAAAAGTTGGTATATTATGGTCTGGAATATAATATGAAGAAAATGTTTTAAGGGATGGCATTTACTGTGCTGGAACGTATGAGGAAATATTTGAAGAGTTGACATATTATGGTCTGGAGCATATGAGAATATTTGAAGAGTTGGTAGGTACAATATGATCTGAGACGTATGAGGGAGAGCTAAAAAGAGTTGTTCAAGTTAGAAAATAAACTAATTCCGCAGTAAATATATCACATCACACATCACATCATCAGTCATAGGACGTCCACTGCTGGACATAGGCCTCCTCCTGGGGGGGATTAGCCAATACTCGCCACGCTTGGCAGGCGGGTTGGCGAGCGCAGTTAGGTGTGATTGTTCAAGGAAGACGCTGCTGCCCATCTTCCGGATTACATCCCTTAGCCGACTCTTACGGCAACCACGGGTAGAGAGGGTGGGGTACTATTCTTACGCCGGCACCACCACGACAAACTAATGCATTAAAAAACACTAAATATGTTTATACTCACTTACGTATGTTTTTTTTTTACAGTAATGAGACGAACGGGACGCTCTCCTGATGTTAAGAGATAACGCCTGTCCATAATCATTGCAGCGATACACAGAACTTTGAGTAGTAAAACAAAGTCCAGGGCATCGCTGCCTTGGCGCTCATTACTTTGAGACTAGATGGTTAGTCTCAATAGCCCTGTAATTTCGCTAGCTGCAGTACCCTTCAAACCGGAACACAGTAATGTTTACACACTACTGCTTAGCGGCAGAATATCTGGTACTGCGGTGGTACCTACCTAGACGACCTCCTGCTATGGAAATCTACCACCAAGTAAAATGTACATGTAACGACTTGTTGCAAGTCCTAAACCGTTTTTTTTTTCACGGAAAAGAAATGAGATGATTCTCATTCTTCATGGTAAGAAATAACGCCTGTCCATGACCTTTATAGCGATGCAAATAACTTGGTTAACTAAAAACAAAGAAAACATCACTGCTTAATACGTTTATATTTTTCGGTGTAACCTGTAAGTGGTCGGTGATGTGGCAGGTGGCGTCTTGCGGCACGCATTGACGTAGCGGTGCTCCCGCGCCGGCGCGGCAGTTGCACAGCGCACCCATCACCAGCCAAGAGACCAGCCGCACCCGCGACACGCACTCACACACCTCACGGTTACTGCAGCAACCAACAGCAACATACACACACAGAAGACTCGCTAGCTATCAATTTGCGAGATTTACGTACTTAATAGGTAGACGATAGAAAATGGAAATTGACACAGCGTCTCTGACGGAAGTAAACGAAAACTGCACATTTTTTTTGAAAGGCTACGTGTTTGACTACAGCTCACCCGATGTTAAGTGACGGTGTGGTCGAAGATGGTAAAGCACACCTAGCCTGTAATCGTACTGGCTCTCAAGTGAGGCTGCCGGAACACATCGTTAGATGCTTGCCGGCAGATTTTCAACTCGAGGGTGGTAGCTAGCCAGCCGAGTACTAGAAAGTACCCTACCACCACGCAAATACTACGTCATCATTATCATCATCAACAACTTTGTATCGTCCACAGCTGGACATGGGTCATGGGTCTCTCCCAGGACACGCCACTCAACCTGATCTTCAGCTTTTCGCTTCCAGTCACTGCCAGCTGTCTTACGTATATCGTCACTCCATCTAGTCTCAGGGTGCCCTAAGTTTATCGATTTGCGGTCTCTAGACACAGACAGACACACACACAGACAGACATCGACGACAAACTTATAACACCCCTCTTTTTGCGTTAGGGGTTAATAAATTGCAATCAGGAGTTTGACTTACCCAGGTAAGTTGGAACTGAGCCATGGCATGAGATGTCTACCAGGCTGGCCGCGGTCTTGTCTGCCTCGGTTGATGCCATCTCCGTGTTCAAGTGCTAACTCCATTGCAACGTATTGTGCTATACCGCCTTTCACTATAGCGCCCAGCGTGTCTTCATTCAAACATATGAGATTACGATTCACGATCGATTTTGAAACTGAGCCCTGGAAATAAAGGTTTATAAAGGGTTATTTTTGAAAAGGGGTTTATTTAAATAAAGGGTTATCTTTGAAAAGGGGTTTATTTAAATAAAATTAGTTTTTTTGTTACTTTACCATTTAAAAACAGCCACATTTAGGGTCTTAGATAAATGTGGCTGTTTTTAAAAGTATAGCGGCAACTGTTATCGGCACACCTCGTTTTAGCGATATGACTGCTAATTAAACCAATATTTACTTAAGCATAGGAGAGGGAAGTACGAGCGTTATTTACTTTTGCTGACAAGGGGGAGGGAGGGGTTATTAATTACTAAAATTCTGCTTACGTAATACTTGAATGGTCCCTAGGGCATAGTGTGAATACTGTTCGAAAGTCGGTCATATTCTTATACGAATACGTACGATTCAAAGTCGAAGTTGCGTTTAGTACCTTGATCTTGTTCAGGAGATGCGGGTCCTGGAGCAGTTCAATCATGTCGGGTAGATGCGGGCGCATACATTCGAGCGCGCCGGCGCTGACCTCGCGCGCCTCGGGCCCGCTGGCGCCGCCCGTCAGCAGGTCACCTGTGTTCAATTGCGGGGGGAGGAGCAGGTTGCATCCGTGACCTGAGACAAGGAAACAACCTTGAAAACAACCAATACATCCTTGGTACGTTTGAAGTCTCAAACCTTTTGATTCTACTCGTACAGCCGTAGATAATAATAATAACATAACACTTTATTGTAACCAATAACAAACAATTATAACACTTAACACTTAAACTGGCAGAATGCACAGAGTGCGATGCCAAGAGGAAAGAGAAAAAAAAACCCAACTAAGACACGAATGGCTCGCTTCCGCATACATATTCTTACCTTGTAATACAAACTGTATGAGTATAAACAGGTTGTCGTCAGGGACGGTCGTCTTGGTTCTCAGGGCGTGCACCAGCTCGTAGACCAGGACCCGGCAGACGAGCAACTTGTCGCGGTCGCGGCTGAATGCGCGGACGCACGCGACCGACAGCTCGGAGATCACACTCAGCTTGAGAACGAAGTTCTGGATGCCGTAGCTGATGATTTTTGATATTGGCTCCAGGATGCTCTATTGATGAAAATATAAACTGTTTTTTTAATTGACACTCCATAGACGTCGTGTCGCCGCTACCGTGACTTTAGCCAACTTAATACAATCAGTGTCCAGAGGATACCTCGTGTAGAGGCGAAACACGTGTCGGCAATTGGTTACTGCAGCGAGAAGTAAATATAAATTTTGTTGTGTAACTTAACTTGTAATTTGTGGTTATTTTATTTTAAATAATGTTTTGTTTAATTCCTTTTAGATTTTATGTCAAATTTTAGTTTTAGATATTAAGTAAAGTTTCAGATAAGTTTTTTTAAATTGTTGTCAAGTTAGATAAATTTCAATCCTCGTCACTATTGTAGCTGAAACAACTGTTAAGCAGAAATAAACTAAATATATACCTTAAACACTCAGAATGAACACCAGTAAAGTAACGCCTAAATCATTCAATTAACTCAATCCAATTTATTTTTTATGTAGAACTATTCAAGATTGACGCATGTCCATGACCATTGTGGCGATACATAGAACTTTTAGTTACAAAACGAAGTCCAGGGCATTGCTGCATAGGCGTTCATTACATTAAATTTAAGGGTTAGTCTCCCTGTAATTTCGCTAGCTCCAGTACCCTACAAACAGGAACTCAGTAATGTTTACACACTTGGGAGCCATTACAGGCTAAGTGTGTTTACCATCTACGACGAAATTGTCACTTAATATCAGGTGAGCTGTGATCAAACTTCTAGACTGTTCATACAAAAATACCATAAAAAAAATTAAGGAAATGTCGTTCGTCAAACTTCTACTAGAAGTTTCAAGTAGTACCTTATGTTGCGCGGCAGCTGGTATCTTCAGCGCGTGTGTCGCGGCGCGCAGAAGCGGCATAACATCGTCCAACTGCGGCAGATGTAGGGCAGTGTTGCGCAACAACGTTTCAAGTTGTTGTACCAGAGCACCGCAAGCGCTGATGGGGCCAAGCACTTCGGGCGCCAAGCATTCCAAGTACATCGCTATATTGCCCGCTATCACCGTGATTTGCTGAAATAAGTGATTAAAAATATTATCGTCTGCAAAATGGTAACATTAATTTTACTAAGAATGAGACTAAACTTCTAAGCATATAATGGTATCAACGTGCGTGTGCCAAGTCCATCGCGTAGCAAGGACCCAGATATAGATTTGCGATTTTTAAATACTTATGAACGCGTACTTGCACTGCCGTGTTCTCGTTATCCGTTATCCTTCCGGATACTCCACCAATGAATTAGATTTTCTTGGCAGGTTTTTAAAAATGTAAATGTAATGACACGAACGCTACGCTCTCCTGATGGTAAGAGATAACGCCTGTCCATGACCATTGCAGCGATACATAGAACTTTGAGTAACAAAACAAAGTCTAGGGCATGGCTGATTTGGCGCTCATTACTTTAAGACATTAGATAGTTTCAACAGCCTAGTAATTTCACTAGCTGCAGTACCCTACAAACCGGAATACAGTAATGTTTACACACTACTGCTTGGCGGCAGAATATCTGGTACTGCGGTGGTACCTACCTAGACGATCTCCTGCTTAGGAAATCTACCACCAAGTAAAGGCAGGTCTAGGTCTTGTAGATTACAGAGAGATTTTGCTAACATTTCTATCGTTTCCACTCCTACGGCATATAAATTGACCACGAAACCATTTATGGTCAACTTTTTTGTAGAGTCCACTTAGCTTAAAACTATTACGCTTAACTACTAATTTGTGTAAAAGTTAAGAAAAAATTGTCTTCTTTATAGATTTACTAACGCGTGGATATACTTATATATATAAATCATGATATAAAATATCTCCTTGTTAAATTATAGTAAGATAGATCAGCCGTTTAGGCGTGAAAACATAACAAACAGACAGAGTGACAGTGTTACGAACGTATTTTTATTATTATTTAGTTTGGATTAAAAAATATACTAGCTATTACCCGCGACTTCGTCTGCGTGGAATTTAACAAAAAGTTTGTTCAGGTTGCCGTATAAAAAGTATCGTATATGTTAATCCAGGCGGCGAATCCAGGCCATAACTATATGTGTATGTGTATCAAATCCATCCATCCATTCTCACAAACTTTTACATTTATAATATGTGATTAGTAGGAAGGATAGGATAGGTTTGACATTGGAACAATAAATAAGATTGTAGAATGATGTATATTTTTTTTTAACTTGTGTCGTAATACTTAAAAACTTGAGTTTGAACTTAAAAATACCCTGTGTTAATGACATCCCTTTTTAGATCGATTATGATTTGGTATTTTGTTTCTGCCGACTCTACCCATGACAACATGTAGACAATTTGACATTGTTATCAAACCGAATGACACGACATGACATGACAGTCTATAAGCTATAGTCTAAAAAGGCATTTTATAATGCTAATATTCCTTACATCAATGGGCAGGGTCTTCTTGCTGTTGAGATGTTCCACGACTAGCTGCAGCGGACCACACGGATACAGTTCGTTGAAATCCACGAACGCCTGGGCAATACTCTTGAAGAACATTTGACGTTGTTTTTCTGCAGGCAAATATCAACTGTATTACTACGCAAAAAGGAATTGATAATAAAAATAATCGAGTTTAGTATTCTTCTCGAATGTTCTCATATTTAATTATGTTAATTCGTTCCTTACTATCTCTTAAACTACTTTTCATAATTTTAACATATCGATGTCGACTATATGTTAATCAATTCTACAGTAAAGAAAACATGGTAGACTAGGTATTTCACTACAGTTCACCTAATGATAAGGGCAGTGTGGTCGAATATGGTAAAATAGGTAGGTTGTTATTAGTTAACATAACTGGTTTTCAAAACACACCGTAAGGTGCTTAGCGACAAACTACCACCATGTTATGGTTTCATCACGATGTTTTCTTCCACCGGCAGCTCAAGCTCATTATTTGAAACATCTAAACAAGAAACTAATTGTGTCGAATCCTCCGTCTATAGTTTTGGTTGAATCCGGTGACCTTTTTCAGGGAATCAAAGCAGGGTACGACACGCGTGCGGCCTTCTATTGCTTCACAAAACGAAAGCGTCATACTCTGGTTTGTCTCTGTGGGGGTTCATGAAGGATTACTGATGACGAAATCTTTGAGACTTATCGTCAACCCCCAAACTACCTGCGTGTTCTCCTGACTGTCGGGTAGTGGTATTTAATGAAACTATATTTCTGGTTTTCACCATTTCTATTCATTCACATTGATTACGGACAGGTTACATAGTTAAAGTCTAGTACACTCTAGCGCGGCTATGGGACAACTGTCGAGTGGCGGCTATGCTATGGAATGCGCCACTGTCAGCAAAGACACTGTGTCACTATAGTCTCCTTGAAAAAGACTACCGGATTTGCCGAAAATCCGACCTGATTGAACGTGAATAATGCTGTATTAATAAAGATATAGTTACCAGGCTGTCGCTGGAGGAATATCTGGAGGAAGACGTTGTTTGGTGCGAGCTGGTGCAGTACACAGCGTAAGAATTGGTGCGCTACGAACACGGCGCTCCCGGGGAGGCGTGTGTTAGTGTCGCACTGCCAACTGTAGTTACCTAACTGCACCACCCTGGACAGAGTTTTTTTTTTTTAAGTAATGAGACGAACGAGACCCTCCTGGTAGTAAGAGATAACGCCTGTCCATGACCATTACGTAGAACTTAAGTAACAAAACAAAGTTGATTGACGCTAATTATTTACTTTCATTTTATTTATTTTATCGAGAGTGAATCTTATATATAAAATATCTTCTAGGCAAGCGTGCTCCATCTTAGACCGCATCATCACTTAACATGAGGTGAGATGGCGGTCAAACGTAAGCCTATTTACAATAAAAAAAAATGTTTCTTCTTCATTCAAAAATCTTCATTTTGCTAGTAGCAGTAATCTTCAAACCAAATCCAAAGTAAGTAAAATATCTATAAGTAGAACATCTTCGCGATAAATAGGCGACACGAGTGGGAAGAGGCGGTGCGGTGGGGGGAGAGGACGCTTGCTGGCGATCACGCGAGTGCCGGCCGAGTAGTCGGGGTTAGCACGTAAATGTCATTGTTTTCTGTTGTGTAGTGACTTTTTAGTAAAAAGGTGTGAGAAAGTCACAGAAGTTTACGTGTCTTATAGATTTGATGTTAGCGAAGCTACGAACAAAAAAAATCGCTCGAAGGTTTGTTCGTAGATGCGATGTCGACAATCCACACACGCCGCGCGCTAAACTTGCGTAAATGAACGCTAGTAGAGAAGATGTTGTACTTACTCGGGGCCGCGCGCTCCAAGTACTTTGCCAGAACACAGTAATGTTTAGACACTTCTGCTTGGTATCAGAATATCTGATACGTAAACAATCAACTAAGCGACGTCAAACGAAATGTCGATATAGCTTAGGCGGACGGAGCCAATCGGCAAACGTAGTACAATCGCAAGACGCCTCGAGACTAGACGGGATGACGATATACTTAAGACAGTTGACAGTGACTGGAAGCAATAATCCAAAGATCGGGCTCCTATTGCAATACATAAGGCTCTCGTTGAAGCAATTACTACTAGTACTAGGTACTAGTAAGTTTTTTTTTTTTAAATTGACATTTAATAAATTTATTTTCATATCTAAGGGCACGTTACACACAGCGCCATGTGCCCCAAACTAAGCAAAGCTTGTGTTATGGAAGTCAGATAACTGATAGGATATATAAATACTTTTTTTTTGTAAATACTTACAGAACCCCCAGACACCGAACAAACATTATACCATAAAATGTTTGCCTGGGCGGGAATCGAACCCACGCCCTACAGCTCAGGCAGACATACCAATGAGCCAACAGGGCTGTCAAAGATATTGACATTTTCATTATATTGACATAATTTAATAATGTTGATATTTATAATGTTATTTTTTAATATGAGTGGAAAAATTACCCGTTACTTTGGTTTTATCAATAAAATATTTGTTATTTAGTAAAAAATAGAAGATTGAATACCTGGTAACATTGTGTAGTAAAGCTGGTAGCATAGGCGCGGCGGCGGCGGGTTCGCGGTGAACAAAGGTAGCTAGAACTATCACGCAAAGGCCCAGCTCCTCGTCGCTATATTGCTCTACAGCCGTGCCACATTCTCCGCCTGGAGAATAAGTAGTAGATGAGGCGATTTAACACTTATATGCTTTGATAGATGTACTTTTTATTGACATTATTGTTGTTGCTTTTTACTTAATATTGGTGCAAAATTTGTTTTAAAAAAAAAAGCCCTTCTGTTCCCACCTCGTAAGAGAAGCCTTCAGTTCTTGAACAAGGGTTGTGGTCTTGGATCCACTACCTCTCCCGAGTAGTAACAGTAGATTTAATTTATTTTGTATTTATTTAATTTATTTATTTAATTTAATTCGAAATAAAACAACCCAATACTGCATCCGACGACAATTTTGTTGAGACGCTGACGGGCCTTGTCTTACATCGCGAACGAAACGCTTGCGCGTGTACTATGGTAGATGTATTGTAACATCTTTATACAGTTCTCAAGGCAGAAATACAACTCAATAAGCTAAAAGTCAGTATATGCTTACATCTGTAGCAGAGCGTGGTGTCCGGACGCGCCGCGTGCTGTGCGTGCGCCGCGCGTCGCCCCGCGCGGGACGAGTCCTCCCACCACGCACCCCCAGTCTCACACGCGCTTTCTGCATACAACAATGTTATAGATGTACCAAATACGAGATAACATTCGCTTCCTTAATTCAAACTACAATGTCGCAGACAATCCTGTATGTAAAGAAAAAAAACCCGCCCAAGTGCGAGTCGGACTCGCGCACGAAGGGCTCCGTACCATTATCTATAAAAACGGCAAAATAAATCACGTTTGTTGTATGGGAGCCTCCCTCAAATATTTTTTTTTTTCTAAATATTCTATGAATATTTCAAGCGTCTACTTGTTGCCGTTATCAATATCGAGCAAAAACGAGTAAAAAAATAATCACGTTTGTTGTATGGGAGCCCCCTTAAATATATATTTTATTCTGTTTTTTAGTATTTGTTGTTATAGCGGCGACAGAAATACATCATCTGTGAAAAATTCAACTGTCTAACTATTACGGTTCATGAGATACAGCCTGGTGACAGACGGACACAGACGGACGGACAGCGGAGTCTTAGTAATAGGGTCCCGTTTTACCCTTTGGGTACGGAACCCTAATAACTTTACTGATTCCAAAACCATTTTAAAATATTACATTCCTGTACATTATTACATTTAAAACTCTTTAAGCTGACGAGGTTTATTTTAATAAAATACATAAAATAAATTGGACTTTCAATTGACATCTAATGACGTCACATAGTAGGATGTAGGCTTTCAGCGCCTAAAAAAAGCAATGGCAAACGAAGAGAAAATCTGTCAAGCGGAATAAACTTAAATAGCGGAAATAAACTAAATATATACCTAGAACACTCGAAATGGACTTCCGCAAAGTAACGCCTGATTCAATCATTTTTTTTCATTTTTTAATTAGGATTTATTTGATTATTTTTTTTGGATTGCCTCGTTCTGTTGTTCTATTGGCCTCTACATCGTCACCGGAATCAATCAATTATTTATTAAATAGTGGCATATACCATTGCTGAGCGGAGTTTGTTGTGCGTTCAGGGTGGGAGGGGAACCGAGTTGCGCCGCTTGACGGGCCAATCGACGCGGAGATACGCCGCGCGATCTAAAACGTACAAACACGGTATAAATCAGAGATCATACAGTGAAATGGCTCATTTGGTAGTGTATTGACTTCAACAGCTATGGCGTGGGTTCGATTTTCATCCAAGACAAACATTTATATGACGAGCATAAATGTTTGTTCTCTGTCTGGCTTTTGTATGTATTAAAAAGTATTTAAGTATTCTTTTAGAATACATAATTTGAACAAAATTGTTCAATATCGTTTGACCATCTTGTAGTTACAACCTGTTGAACATAATAATAATTACACGTTAAGCTTCAATTAATTTTAAATATCATAAGAACTTACTTAGTTCCTTCCGAAGAAAGTTTCTTAGAGAGATCTTGCGGGCGCGCACTGGGGGTCGGTGTGGGTTCCGCTTCCGACCGACTCGAGTCGGTCTTATCGGTCGAGTCATCTATACAACACAAACATACACAGGTTTTTTTATGTCAGTACATACTTATATATAGAACGCAAATACACATAGAATAAACATTTATATTCCAAAAATGTTTATCCTGGGTGGGAATCGAATCCAAGCTCTACAATACTACTACCAAACTACCAAGCCAGAGCCAGTTTTCATTTCAATATAGGTCTTTTTTTTAAAATAAATATTGTAGGACACATTACACACAGCGCCATCTGACCCCAAACTAAGCAGAGCTTGTGCGATGGAAGTCAGATAACTGATAGGATACATAAATACTTTTTTTTTGTTGTAAATACATACTTATAATACATACAGAACACCCAGACACAGAACAAACATTTGTTTATAACAAACAAACATTTGTCCTTGGCGGGAATCGAACCCACGCCCTACAGCTCAGGCAGACATACTCCTAATGAGCCAACAGGGCTGTCATTTTTACCATCTTCGATCGCACCGTCACATAACATCAAGTGACCTGTGATCAAATACCACAAATAATAATAATCACTCACTGTCAAATGCTTACCTACTTTTTACTAAAGCAGTGCCATACCAAATATCTCTGAAAAAAAAGTTTATAAGACCTGGTAAATTGAGCGCCTCCCTCACGCGGTCTACTAAAGCATTGAACACTGGATACTGTTCCTTGGTAGGTTTCGGCCCGATCGGCAACAATCTGAAAAAAGAACAGTTTTTGATTGACTGGCCAAAAAGAAGTGTAAAGTTTTTAAGATTCATGTATGTTTGTGTGTATGAATGTATGCGAGTTTCTTCATTTCAACATAACTTTTAAATCGAAAATCCGAACCTCAAACATTGTATAGAAATACTTGTGTAGCAAACAATTGCAGAACAATTTTTTACAAAAAAAAAACCGACTTCATATGTTTTTTGTCACGGATGCCATTGTCAGAACTGGACCAAATTGAAATGGGACCACACGGGAAGCACCAGCTTTCAAATAAAAAAATAATCATCAAAATGGTTCACCCAAACGAAAGTTCTGAGGTAACATGTAGCGATTTTGTAGTTGATGATGGTTCAGTGGTTAGCGCGGTAGGTTCGCATGCCGAAGGGCGTGGGTTCAAACCCCAACAATGAGCTTGAGCTGCCAGTGAAGGAAAACATCGTGAGGAAACCATAGCGTGGTGGTAGGGTACTTTCTAGTACTCTGGATAGCTACCAGCTACCACCCTTAAGTTGAAAATCTGCCGCCGAGCATTTAACGGTGTGTTCCGGCAGCCTCACTTGAGAGCCAGTTCCATTCCAGGCTAGGTGTGCTTTACCATCTTCGACCACACCGTCACTTAACATCAGGCGAGCTGTGGTCAAACACCTAGCCTGTCAGAAGAAAAAAATATATAGAATAGAATAATTTATTCGGACACGACATAATTAGTTTTGTCTTTAACACCTTCCACGCCATTTCGGGCACTATGTGGGCGAAAGATTACTTTGCATTGGGACCATAACGAAAATAACAAATCCGTAAATTTTTTATGTTTGTTTTTTTGTCCGAAATGATAGATAATACAAAATTAGCCACTATGCATAATGATTTGACGTTATTAAGACTATTTTTTCTATAAAATTATCCGATCGCTTATCAGTGTCCCCACTGGCCTCAGCGGGAGGCAGTTAAGGTGTTAATGATTCTTGATTTGAACTTTACTACCCGCATTTTTGTGGTAAGTTTACTGACCTCTCCTGCGGCGGAATGTGGAAAGGCTGATGATGGGGGGCGACACCTGCTTGCGAGGCGGCAATATGCGGGCCGGCAATGTGCGGGGTGGCACTCTGTGCGTTCCATGCTACTTCCATCTTAGAGAGGGGCGACTCGGGCGAGGCGTATGTGTAGCCCACGCCTTTCACTGCAACAGTTAATTACTTGTATTACAGGGTTAGACGGATCGGCAACTCTTATGAATTTCCTATGGTCTCTAAAATATGATTATTTCACACAATGTGTTGCACGAAAATGGTAATTTAGTTGCAAATGGCAATTTCGTTGCAAATGGCAATTTAGTTGTAAATGGCAATTTAGTTGCAAATGGCAATTTAGTTGTAAATAGCAATTTAGTTGCAAATCGCAACTTAGTTTGAAATAGCATTTTATTTGTAGCGATGGTAGCACAGTAGTTAGCGCGGTCGATTCACTCCAACAATAACCTTGAGCTACCGGTATCCATAGGTGGTAGGGTATTTTCTCGGCTGGCTAGCTACCACCCTCAAGTTGAAAATCTGCCGCCTAGCACCTAACGGTGTTCCGGCAGCCTCACTTGAGAGCCAGCTCCATTCCAGGCTAGGTGTGCTTTACCATCTTTGACCACACCATCACTTAACATCATTGCTAAGTGACGAATAGTCAAAGATGGTACATGCACCTAGTTTGGAATGGGAAATGTATTTAAAATCGACGGATTCAGGCAAGACAAGTTCAGACCTAAAATGTTTAAGATATTTTTTGTAGTAAATCTTAGCAGGAGGTCATCTAGGTAGGTACCACAGTAGTATCAGATATTCTGCCGCCAAGCAGTAGTGTTTAAGCATACTGTTAATGCAGCTAGCTACATTGCATAGCTATTGAAACTAAACACCAATTGACTCAAAGTAATGACCACAAAAGTAGCGAAGCCCTGGACATTGCCGTGTTACACAAAGTTCTAGGTACCGATACAATGGTCATCATCATCAGTCATAGGATGTCCACTGCTAGACATAGGCCTCCTCCTGGGGGGGTTTTGCCAATACCCGCCACGCTTGGCAGGCGGGTTGGCGAGCGCAGTTAGGTGTGATTGTTCAAGGAAGACGCTGCTGCCCATCTTCCGGATTACATCCCTTAGTGACTCTTACGGCAACCACGGGTAGAGAAGGTGGGGTACAATTCTTACGCCGGCACCACCACGGCAGATGCAGGCAATGGTCATAAAGGGACGTTATCTCTTACCAACATGCGAACGTCTTGATCGTCTCATTACTTATTACCACGTAAAATTTACGTACCAGGACTCTTGATGTGGTGGTGTGATGGCGAGCGCGGCCAGACGGGGAGGGCCGCATCTCCGCACGACGACGGCGCCGTGTCGGGTGAAGTGCTGCTGCCCACCGCTGGACAAAACAACATCTTGAGAATCACACTACCAAATATCGAATACGAACCTTATCCCTTAACATTTTGAACATTATTATAGCTTTCCAAGGAACTTTAATATTTGTTTTATTCTCTAAAAAAAAGTCTTCATTGTGTAAATCTATTTTTTTATGGTTGACAGGCTAGCTGTTTGACCACAGCACACCTGATATTAAGTGATGATGTGGCTTAACACAGTAAAGGCACATAGCCTGAAATGGAACTGGCGCTCAAATGAGGTTGCCGGAACACACCGTTAAGTGCTTGGCGGCAGATTTTCATCCATATTTTTTTTTATATTCGTTTGTTATTTTAGCTATTCAAACATTTTTATATTAGGTCGAAAACCTGTATGGTAGTTTCCGTTGACCTAGAATCAGCACAAATAAAGGAAAAATAACAAAAAACAAAAAGAGTTGAAAATTAAAGGCTGTCCCCACACATACATAGTTGACGCCATTAAGATAGTCCTCTGAGTTGTATGAGCGCTCATACAATTTACGAGGACTAGATTAATAGGCACACAAAAAAAAAAAAACAATTTTATTATGGCGGTATAATGGGTAGTTACGGAACCCTCGGCGCACGAGTTCGGCTCGCACTTGACCGGTTTTTCATGAAAGGACAAAAAATAACTGAATATGATTATTTAATTTTGTTGTGTACAATAAAGAGTTAATCAATCAATCAACATGAATGAAATACACAAAATGCGATGCCAAAAAAAAAGAAAAAAAAAAGAAATACTTACCAATAATCCGTTTTTGCTTTCCAAGGATCTTGGCGCGCGGCGAGGTCGACCCATGAAGCTGGTCCGGCCAAATCTCTACTGACTGTCCGCTCATTGGCGTTGATTTCCTGTAAATATTACACAAACAAATCTGAGAATTTTATTTAGGTACTTACTTTTTTATGTAATAGTAATGATATAATATAATATACGAATATATGAAATAATCCCCTGATGGTGAAATAACACCAATCTATGTCATTACATTATTTAGCTATTTTTTAATGTCTGGCATGCTAGGTATTTGGCCACAACTCACCTGATGTTAAGTGACGGTGTGGTCGAAGATGGTAAAGCACACCTAGCCTGGAATGGAACTGGCTCTCAAGTGAGGCTGCCGGATCACATCGTTAGATGCTTGGCGGCAGATTTTCAACTTGAGGGTGGTAGCTAGCCAGCCGAGTACTAGAAAGTACCCTTCCACCACGCTGGTTTCTTCACGATGTTTTCCTTCACCGGCAGCTCAAGCTCATTGTTGGGGTTTGAACCCACGCCTTTCGGCATGCGAACCGACCGCGCTAACCACTGAGCTATCATCGCTACATAGCACATAAATGTTAGTCCTGAGTGAGAATCGAACCCACGCCCTTCAGCACTCGAAGCAGAACTTTACTAAATAAGCTAACAGGGCAATCAAATTATTCATAATAGATTTGCGTTTGACTACACCCTGCCTGATGTTAAGCAGAATGCGTTGTAAGATAGAGCTCGCTTACCTATAAGAAACCTGGACTACTCTGGACGATTTTTTCCCGCCTTCCCGAATAAAGGTGGAACCAGTTGTGTACTCAACATTTATGACAACCGTCAAGGTATATCGGAGGACTTTAGACCGTGCATTGACTGACTCTTGGACTGAGCCTTTAAAAGATTACTAAAATAGGGGATTGTAGCCACAGACTTACAGGTTGGAGGAGTCGCTGCCGATAGATACTGAAGAACTTGTAGATAGCTGTTGTCCCGATCGCGATCCGATTGTAGGCTTGTAAGTATTTACAATTTGTTCAAAACGGTTACATTTCGTTTAGCACTGATCTTGGTCATTTTATTCTGTTTCTGGCATCGCACTTTACGCATTTGCCACTGTCAAACATTTCTATGTATTAAAGTATTATATTTTTTCCAATAAAATAACTCCAAGTCACAGTCAAAGACACAACGTAAGTCACAGTCACACAACGTAAGTCTATTGATGCCATTTGACGGTGACATCACTAACTTTGACGGAGTTTTGGAAACAACACAAAAAGACTTTAATCACCACTTATATAATTTTTACACACTAATGCACTTCTGCACTTTATAATTAAAATTAAACATGATTATAGATTATACAACGTAGCGACGTAATTTTTCGTATTCCCGCCAAAATTCAGACAGACTTTTTTTATTGCTCACAAATTATCTTTAAAAAAAAAACTTACCATATATTTGATTTGGTGTGAAATATCTTATGACTCAATTTTGTTTTACTTATTTTATGACTCCTTTACAGGACTTTTGCTTTTATTAAGGCCTAAATAAATAACTTGTTAACAAAGTATTAGATGTTATACTAAGAAAGCGTAACATAGTTTATCTGCTAATCAATAATAAACTCTTTATACAATTACCATTTTGTTCAGAGGGGGGTATGCAGTAGAAGCGACCGCTGTTTCCACTTTAGGCGGGTCTTCGTAATGTGAAGGCTCGTCGAATGATCCCTTTGAAGAAATACAAAAAAATAATCGGAATCTCTATTTTAATTAAACTAAAAAGTTATAGTAACAGTTTTTAAAAACAGGACTGATTCGGAAATTGATAGGCCTTTTGTTCTTCTTAATATAATTAGGCTGTAGTACATTCTATGTTCCCCAAATGTTTGCGCTAAAACCTTGCATAGACTAAACAACTTTGATATCGTTATTTATATATCTAGTGTTTATTTAAAGACATAAATATTTTACAAACTCGCTATATATATATGTATTATTTTTAGTAGTTTAACATTTTTGAACTTAATAGAGTTACAACATCTTCAAACTGTTCTTAATCAGTAACGTGTTTTCTATTTTTGGGCACCTGGAAGAGATCGCTTTTAGCGATAAGGTGGTTCTAGCTAATAGGATTCTTTTATTTTCTGTACCTTTTTTATATTTTTGGTGTGCACAATAAAAAGTTTTTATCTATCTATATTGAACGGTTTACTCGTTTCTGTTTTGATGCACTCAGATTTAGAGATCTATTCGTTTTAACCTTGAAAAGATCCAGATTATATTAACTCCCTCAGATAACAAGGAAGCCGGCAGTTTGTTCCGTTCCTTGGCCGTACGGATGAGAAACATAGAGCCAAAACGTTTCACATCACACACACACATCATCAACCATAGGACGTCCACTGCTGGACATAGGCCTCCTCCTGGTGGGGTTTTGCCAATACTCGCCACGCTTGGCAGGCGGGTTGGCGAGCGCTGTTAGGTGTGATTGTTCAAGGAAGATGCTGCTGCCCATCTTCAGGATTACATCCCTTAGTCGACTCTTACGGCAACCACGGGTAGAGAGGGTGGAGTACAATTCTTACGGCACGGCACGGCAAAACGTTTGACGTATATCAAAACATCAGATCGTTCGAATATTTCAAATTAAAAGATTATTAATTTACTAGTCATTATGATTTTTTTGGACATTTTATTATATGGTCAATCTTTTTTAATATTGACACATTTTTATGCTGACATATTTTTATATTGACATATTTTTATATTGACAATATTTTTATATTGACATATTGTTTTTATTTCATTAACATGTAATAAGTGATCTTAAATGATATAATTTAATGACATTGGTGTTATCAATAAAATATTTGTATTTGTATTTGTTCAATTTCACAAGCAAATTGTTTTCGTAAAAGAAATTATTTATAAGTGAATACGAATTAGATGTTATCGTATAAGAAGTAAGAAAAAAATGTTGACTAAAATTTATTTGAAAGATTCAAGAATGGAACACCTGTTTTTGGATGATGAGCGTAACTTACCGGCGCAGTGCTCCCGTGCACTGTGGTGTCGGACTTATCGCTTGTTTCTGGAATCGCAATCAGTTCGCTCTCAGAAGACTCTTGCTCCAAACTCCATTGCTGATATCTAAGAACATAATAAAGGAAATGATGTTTCTTTCTACGCCACGATTTTTCTCTCGCGGGATAAAATATAATAATGTTTAACCAGGGTTTAAGCTTTTTTTAAGTAAAAAATAATGAGACGAACGAGACGCTTTGCTGATGGTAAGAGATAGCGCCTGTCCATGACCATTGCAGCGATACACAGAACTTTGAGTGGTAAAACAAAGTCCAGGGCATCGCTGATTTGGCGCTCATCACTTTGAGACTTTCGATGGTTAGTCTCAACAGCCCAGTAATTTCGCTAGCTGCTGCCTTTTAAACCGGAACACAGTAATGTTTATTATTGGTAGTAAGATCTCACTTGCTGGTGGTGTGCTCTTCCCAGTGCGTATGCATGTGTGCGGGTGACTTGTGTTTGTGTTTGTTCGCGAGCGGGGAGGGGGCAGGCGGCACCACGGGGGCAGCTGGCTCCGCGCGCCCCGGGGAATGTTGCTCCGTCTTTAAAGACGGCTGGCTTAGGTCTGGAATAAATATTATACAATAATTATATTACTCGGTGGTAGATAATTAATATTTACACTTATTACAACATAAACTTAACACTAGTGGAACAATTGGCGGCCTTATCGCTAAGAGCGATCTCTTCCAGGCAACCTTAGTATGGAGAGGATTCTACTAAGTTAAAGAATTAAAGTGAAATTAAAACGTTTTAAGCACGTAACGTAACGTTTTAGTTGTTTTAAGCGTAGATCTTCTTGGCGAGAGGTCGTCTAGGTAGGTACCACCGCAGTACCAGATATTCTGCCGCCAAGCAGTAGTGTGTAAATATTACTGTGCTCCGGTTTGAAGGATACTGTAGCTAGCGTATTACTGGGCTGTTGAGACTAACCATCTAATGTCTCAAGGTAATGAGGGCCAAAGTAGCGATGCCCTAGATTTTGTTTTGCTACTCAAAGTTCTGTGTAGCGCTGCAATGGTCATGGGCATGCATTGTCTCTTACCATCAGGAAAGCGACTTGTTCGTTTCATTAGTTCAAAGGAGCACATTTCGCACAGTAACGTCTAGTACAAAAATGCTTATACTTATTATTACGTTTTTTTTTTCATGGTTCATAGGCTACGTGTTTGACCGAAGATGGTACACAAGCCTAACCTGGAATGGAACTGTCTCTCGCTTCACCTAACCTGGAATACCGTTAGGTGCTTTGCAGTCGGCAGAGTAGTAGAAATACCCTACCACCACCCTACGGTTCACGATGTTTTCCTTCACTAGCTCAAGCTCAGTGCTGGGAATTGAACCCATGCTCTCCGAGTTGTAAACCGACCGCGCTAACCGCTTAGCTATCTTCGCTACAAAACTTACCTCTAGGGCGCGACATGAGTATCATGGGCGGAATCCGTTTACACTGGTGGTATTGCGCCTCCACAGAATTCAGCACAATTTTCACTAGCGACTGCACCTGGCTGCACAGCGGGCCCGACCCATAGTGGTACTAGAAATTATAACAAATTAAATACACCCAGCGGTCACACTTGTGTTTTCTGCGAAAAAAAAATCCTATGCAAGGTTACCTTGAAGTATATTAAGCCAAAAGGGATGACTCCCTTTTGTACACGTCATTGTGAACAATTTTGTGAAAGTTATGACGAACAAAACGCTCTCCTGATGGTAAGCGATAACGTCTATACATTACCATTGCTGCCACACTGTGTGTCTGTGTGTATTTACGATGATTAGTCTCAACAGCCCTTTAACCTTTTGAGCGCCAAAGTCACCTATACGTGACTAGCACTTGCGGGTCCTGTGCGCCAACGACTTCTATAGGCGACAAAAAACCCGGCCCACGATAATATGAAATAAAAATATTAAAAAATTATTACTGGTATTCTAATTCAACATTCCTCAGAATAGAATATCTCAGCAACATATGAGTATAAAGAAACAAGTCTCTAGAGCCACAAGTACTGAGAAATATTGAAATAAAAAACATGGATTCTTATTCAAGCAAATACTATGTCCAGCACGCCAAAGCGGTCTATAGTTGACCGCTAGTGATGTGGTGCGGGAGGCACAGATTTTTTTTAAACTATTAAAATTTCAGTGTGATTTTTCTATTATTATTGATATTTGAATAAAACAAAAGGTAAGAAAAAAAACTATCATCAGCCTCATGAATAAAATAAATGCCATCAAATAAACATGAAACTATCTAGAGAGTGGAACATCACAAGATTAAATAAAACATCCCTGATTATAAGTAGTCTTTATCATTAGTCATAGTCATAAAAACAAACAAAAACAAAACACTGTGTGTTACCAATATAAAGATTCAGCACTATTTTATTCGTAGGTATGTTTACTTCGGGCCTTGGCGTACAGGACACGGGACTGCGTTTGTGGCGTGGCGCTCAAAAGGTTAATTACACTTATGGTCTTACCTTATAAAGAAGTACAAGCAGCGCCATGAGCCAGTGGCGACGTACGTGTGGCGCCAGCGCAGCTATCGAGTTGGCGCCGGCGCCGCTACCAGCGCTGCCAGAACCCACGCAGTACTAAAGATAGTGTTTCTTATTTAATCTCACATAATCACATCTTGCTTCACATTAATACACATAAGCGGATATTAAAATGCTTTTTTATTGACATTAAATTCGTAATGGTAGCAAGTTTATTTGTTTTATTTCGTAATCTTATCTTATATCTTTAAACGAGCAATTCTTGTACATATATATATAATCTGAATCTCGGAAACGGCTCCAACGATTTTCATGTGGTATGCAGGGGTTTCAGGGGCGACAAATCGATCTAGCTAGGTTTAATTTTTAGAAAACGTTATTTTATCCGTGTTTTCACCCGAACAAAGCTCGGTCATCCTGCCAATCGCCTAACAATCAACAGACACAACGACAGCAGTACCACCTACCGGGTCCAATTTTTTTTCAAGGCTACCATAAACCCATTGAACATACAACATTTCGCCCAAATCGGTCCAGCCGTTTCAGGAGGAGTTGGGTGACAAACACACGTACAGAAGAATTTTATAATTATATTATGTGTTTGTGTATAAGCAAGTTTAATAATGTTTATTACAGAAAATAGTTAGCATTAGTAAAATAATGTAAGATTAGTAATGTGAGCCTGGTTAAAGCTAAGTTTACTTGTAGATGTTTGCTAAAAATTGGTTCAAAATAGTTTGTCACTTTGTAGCGATGATAGCTCCACGCCGAAGGGCGTGGGTTCAGGCCCCAACAATGAGCTTGAGCTGCCGGTGAAGGAAAACATCGTCATCAAAGCGTAGTGGTAGGGTACTTTCTAGTACTCGGCTGGCTAAATATCTTCAAGTTGAAAATCTGCCGCCAAGCATAATAAATATAATTAATACATATAATTGTGTTATGGCAGCCTCACTTGAGACCCACTTACATTCTAGGCTAGGTGTGTTTACCATCTTCGACCATACCATCACTTAACAGGTGAGCTGTGGTCAAACACCTTATCTGTCAATCATAAAAAAAACCAAGCGGCGATACTTTAAACTTTGTTTTGTTACTCAGAGTTTTGTGTATCGCTGCCATGGTCATGCGTCTCGTTCGTAACATTACAAAAAAAAAATATTATATCTTTCGGGGAATAATTACTCGTGGAACACCTACTCGGGGAACACCTACTCGGGAAAACCTCATCGGAGAACACCTACTCGGGGAACACCTACTCGGAGAACACCTACTTAGGCAGCAAATTCCTTTATTGTTGTTTGTTGTAGCTGTGAATTGTTGTTACTTATTGAAATACCTGCAACACTTGAAGAGTAGGTTCAGCGATGCTGGCTCCCATCACGTGATTCTGATCTAACACTTGAGGAAGATTGGCCATGAACGCGTTGAAAATTGACGATTGCCTGCAAAATATATAACAAGTATAAATTTAAATTTAAAAAAAACGAACTAAACGCACTTTTCCAATGAAATACCGAAGTTTCGGAGTAAAGGATAAATTCAAATTTATATAGGACCATATAATCTACCAAACCACATCTCACCCGATGTTAAATGACGGTGTAGTCTAAGATGGTAAAGCATACCTAGCCTGGAATGGAACTGGCTCTCAAGTGAGGCTGCCGGAACACCGTTACATGCTTGACGACAGATTTTCAACTTATGGGTGGTAGCTTGCTAGTCGAGTACTAAAAAGTACCCTGCCACCATGTTTCCTTCACCAGCAGCTCAAGAACAATGTTGAGGTTTGAACCCACGCCCTTCGGCGTGTAAAACGACCGCGCTAGACACTGACCTATCATCATATAGATGCATCTATCAGATATGAAATAAATTAGTTTTCTAACCGCAGTGTATAAGGTGCCATGTGGAAAAACTTCTCGGCGCAATTATATCCGAGTAGTAAGAACAGATGCTTCAGCACTAACTCTTGTGGCTTCGCTTGTACCTTGTCTTCCATTGGGTGGGCTTGGTCAGACCTGGAACCAAGAATTCACAAGGTTATACAGAACGGTAATACTAAGCCGAAACGATATCATTGCACTCATTATTATTTGTCCATGAATCCAACCAGATTTCTAGAAAAAAAATCCCCGTTGCTTCATTTTAAAATTTGACTTATGCACTTGTAATTCTAGTAGACTCTGCTTACTTTGTGGTAGATTTCCTAAGTACCACTGGAGTACCAGATATTCTACCATCAAGCAGTAGTGTGTAAACATTACTGTGTCCCGGTATAAAGGGTACTGCATCTAGTGAAATTACAGGGCTATTGAGACTATCAAAATCATCAAAAGTCAAAGTAATGAGTGCCAAAGTATCGATGCCCTGGACTTTGTTTTGTTGCTTCTGTTGGTAATGAATCTGGTCTAACCAATAGTATTTACCTAGACAGGAACTGCATAAGTAGAAAGACTAGAAGATTTGTGGTCTCTTTGTCTGTTTCTTCAAGATCTACCGTCCTCTGCAACGCTGAGGTCAATGTCTCTTCTGAACGACCAGATAATGAGTGGAATTCTGCCAAAAATAAAAAAGCTTTTAATACTGAAGAAGTGACGATAGACTGAAAAAATTGCGACTATTTTATGGTTGACAGGCTAGGTGTTTTGACCATAGCTCACCTGATGTTAAATAACGGTGTGATCGAAGATGGTAAAGCACACCTAGCCTGGAAAGGTACTGGCTCTCAAGTGAGGCTGCCGGGGCACACCGTTAGATGCTTGGGGGCAGATTTTCAATTTGAGGGTGGTAGCTAGCCAGCCGAGTACTAGAAAGTACCCTACCACCATGCTATGGTTTCATCACGATGTTTTCCTTCACCGGCAGCTCAAGCTAATTTTTGGGATTTAAACCTACACCCTTTGTCGGCATGCGAACCGACCGCGCTAACCACTGAGCTATCATCGCTACAAAATATATCAAAAATGTGATATAGATCTACGTTTGGCCACCAACTAGCCTGATGCAAAAGCGGCTGAGGATCAAGCACGTTCATCTAGAAGAAATCTAATTCATTCTAATCTTAAAAACGCCCAAATTGTAGTTCATAGGAAACAAAAAAGCCGGCAATGAGTTCCATCCATGGGCTGTACACATCAAGAAAGTAAAACTAAATCATTGCGTACAAATACCGAGAACGTCCACGAAGAACGAATGATAGTGTGCCGTTCTTCTGGTTGTCCTGTAGTAGAACGGAGAGGCATAAACACATAGTTTACAAAGATCATATTGAGATCACGTAGTTTCGGATACTAATGTCGTTACATATAGATAGTGTATCTTTTCTGTAGTAATTAGGACTCACCATGAGCGGTTTTGGAGGTTTGCGCATTTCCAGAGGCCTGTGGCGCTGTCAGCAGTTGCCCGAGTCCGAAGCGAGAAGTCTTGCGTTTCAGCAAAGGAGCTGAGTATTGCCTGTTGTATACTTTCTCACGTTCTGTGGGAATTGAATTGAGAACGCATATATATAAAGTGTTTTCGTATGACTTTTTACAACAAATCAGGCATACGTTTGTTCAGGTAAACAAAAGGGCGTAGATAAAGTAACATTCGATATATTAGATTTTCGATGACACTGGTAGAAAAGTAAAAAAAAATTACGGGAAAAATCAAAAAGATAGACAGAAACCCTTTATAGTGCACATTAAAATAGATAAAAAAGGACAGAAAAAAAAAGAATCTTATGCTAGTGCCACAAATGGTGACCTTATCGCTATGAGCGATCTCTTCCAGCCAACCAAGAATGGAAAACACAATAATTTTTTGTAAAATTGGCGTAATTTACAAAAAAAAATGGGCCAAAGCCATTTTTTAGTGGTTGTCAGGCTAGATATTTGACCACAGCTCACCCGATGTTAAGCGACGTTGTGGTCAAAGATGGTAAATACACCCATCCTAGGATGAAACTGGCTCTCAATTCAGGCTTCCGGAACACACCGTTAGGTGATTGGCGACAGATTTTGGAACTCTAGTGGTAGCCAATCCAGTACTACAAAGTACCCTGCCACTACTCTATGGTTTCCTCGCGATATTTTCCTTCGCCGGCAGCTCAAGCTTGAACCCACGCCCTTCGCTACAAATGTAATCTTAGGTCAACTGTTGTTACGCTTGCTTCTTGAGTTTTATTTTTCTACCGTATGTATGTATTAGCGAGGACAATAATTTATCAATCTTACCTTGGCGAGTGTCGATGTGGGGCGGCACGGCGGCAGGGGCGGATATAGTCCGCTTGTAGGGCCACTTGGCCCCGAGCGATGCGCTGAGCGTGTGTGCGGGGCACGCGCGCGCCGACACGGCCAGCGCCTCGTGAGCACGACGCACTTTATATAGGAAGAACTCGGGACTCGTGTCTGTGCTTACGAGGTCTGTGGAAAGTACACGAGTTAGGTCAAGTCTTCTTAAAGATAGATCGCGCACGCAAAGATGGGAAGTTCCTCCAAGAAAAAAAAAATACAAAAAAAAAAACCGACATCGTAATGGTTTTCTCATGGATATCATTGTCAGAACTGGACCAAATTGTGACCAAACGGGAAGTGCAAGCTTTCAAATAAAAAAAGAATCATTAAAATCGGTTCACACAGCCGAAAGTTCTGGGGTAACAAACATTTTAAAAAATACAGTCTAATTTCGATCTTTTTGAGCTGGGTTTAAAAAATCTTGATCGTCTATGAAAAAAGTAACACTTTTAATAATTGTAAAATCAAGAATGAAATGAAAAATGAAATTAATGAAGAATTGGATGAAAAATGTGAAATTGATTTAGTGTTTTTTTTTTTTTTAATCATAAAAAAACGCCACGCATGACAAAGTCATTTATAGAAAAATTATATTTACGTTGATTGGTTAGCCTTTTTACACGCACTTTTTTGTTTTAAAGTTTTTTTTATTAATTTGAATTGACTTGACAAAACGTTGCCCGTCGTTCTCTGGCTTAAAACCACGTCAAAAATTACAAAAATGAAACGAAATAAAACATTTTGTTATAATAACTTACCCCGTAGGTTGGCCAAATCGACAGAATTGTTCGAATGAATCTGTGCTTCCAACAACAGTGCTTCGAATCTGCAATTTAATTGAATTATATTTGTTAATGAACAAGCTTATTACTAAGCAGCGAGTATTATAATTCTTTTAATAAAATTAATATTTTTTGTAATATTATAATGCTTTTAATCGATTGACTTGGCGAGCTTTTTTTTATCCTTGGACATTTCATTTAACGCCATCTATCCCCAAACTAAGCAAAGCTTGTACTATTGGAACCAGATAATTGATATTATACTTACACATATACTATACTTTTGTTAATACATACTTATAGTACATACATAACACCCAGACACATAACAAACATTTAAGCTCGTCACACAAAAAAATTTAATTGGGAATCGAACCCACCCCCTTCAGTTCTTGAAGCATATACACTACCATATGAGCTAACAGGGCAATCGTAGTCGTTTTATGTAATTAATTTGTAGACAAGTTTAGTTGTTTAGGAAAACTAACCAGAGAGTTCCAAAAACTTGAACAAAACGTCGTCCACCTTCATTGTACGAACCGCTAAACCGGTGAATGAAAACATCGTGAGGAAACCATAGCATGGAGGTAGGGTGTTTTCTAGTTTTCGACTGGCTAGCAACCACCCTCAAGTTGAAAATCTGCCGCCAAGCATCTAACGGTGTGTTCCAGCAGCCTCACTTGAGAGCCAATTCCATTCCAGGCTAGCTATGCTTTACGATCTTCGACCACACCGTCACTTAACATCAGGTGAGCTGTGGTCAAACACTTAGCCTGTCAACCTTAAAAAAAAAACACAATGCGGAAGTTCATTTTGAGTGTTCAAGGTATATATTTAGATAAATTCCGCTGAGGATTTAAATGTAACTAACTTAACAATAACTTAAAAAAATTATCCGAAACTTTACTTAATATGTAAAACTGAAATTAGACATAAACTCAAAACCTAAAACCAAAAAGGGAGTTTGTTATATGAATAGGTGTTCTGTGATAGAATCTGAATGCTTTGACTTAGTTGGGTAAAAATAAGGCGCAACTTAAAGAATTAGGCGGATTTCAATTTTCTAACCTATCTATGGTTTGTGTTGGCAAAAATTTAATTTAATCGGTAACCTGTTCAAAAAGAACTGCCACGTAAGAATCTTCCTGTCACTGAGAGAGTTGTGTAGCTGGTAGACGCATTGTAGAACCATAGGCCGGTCTACTATCACCAGGTCGAAGTGGCTCTCCAGGCAAAGTAGAAGAAGCTGAAACCGATCTGTTATTAATATTGCATAAGTACATATATTGCATAGTACGTGGTCTCTGACTGTGTGCCTTCTTGATAAGCTCAAAGTCGCAGAACGAGCTATGGAGAGGGCTATGCTCGGAGTTTCCCTTCGAGATCGAATTAGAAATGAGGAGATCCGTAGACGAACTAAAGTAGCCGACATAGCCCAGCGGATTAGCAAATTGAAGTGGCAGTGGGCAGGGCACATAGCACACAGAACTGATGGCCGATGGGGCTGCAAAGTTCTGGAGTGGAGACCACGGATCGGCAAACGCATCGTAGGACGTCCACCCACAAGGTGGACAGACGATATAATAAAGACCGCAGGAACGAGCTGGATGCGAGCTTCTTCCAGCCGGTCTTTATGGAAGTCAATGGGGAGGCCTATGTCCAGCAGTGGACGTCCTACGGCTGAGATGATGATGATGACATTACATATAACTAGAATCTGTGCTGTGGTCCGTTTTAGGCAGTGACATAAGTGTACTAGGAATGCGATCCGATGACTCACTTCTTTCAGCTCATCTAAAGAGCTGTATCTATTTAAATTAAAACCAATCTATTTAAAAGACGAAGAAAACTTAAGTTATTAAGTTTTGACTAGATATTAGACTCAATAGCCATGTAATTTCGCTGCAACACACTTTAAACCAGAACACAGTACTGTTTCGCAATGTAATACAGTAGAACCTTGATAACTTAATTCTCGACATCGTAATAACCTCTATAAATTTATAAAATTTTGTGTTTCCTTCCCCTCGGAGACCAAAACCTACACCTTTTTACCTTAAAAAAAACCCATTTACTTAACTCAAAGTACTCAAAGTTACAACGTAGTACTCGTTACTCAAAGTTGTAACGACGACGACCTTTGTAAGTTCAATCGTCTATCAATGAGTCATTTTTAATGAATGTGCAAACATAAAAGGTAGACCATTCTTATTGCTTACACGTGTTTACCAAATGGCTTCAAATGTAAACAATACACTAAGGTGAACAGTAACAGTAGTACAGGAACTTACTTTACTTAACTTTACGATCTTTTATAGAGCAATGCAGTAATACAGAGGATGATATTTTCTCTTCTTTATTTAATATTGAAAATAAAATTGATGTAGAAAGTGTGAATTGTTTGAAACAAAAAATATACCGACTTTTATTATGTATAATAAAATAAACTTCAATAAATGTACCCTTCAACCTAAAATAAAGTACGTATGTATGTATTAACATTTGAAAGTTGCATTTAACCTAGCTCGTCTATCCCTATAATTACTAAACAAAGCTCATAAACGAACCTCTGTAACTAAAAATATAAACCAATAAAAACTCCTTAACTTAAACCCTTAGTAAGTAAACACTTCAATAACTCAAATTATTTAACCTTTTCCCTTGGTCTTTATCTTATCGAGGTTCTACTGTATTTGATACTGTAATGGCATTTATCTATACTGACTTCTGCTAAGGAGATCTACCACCTGGTGAAATTTTTTGATAGTACTTACATCAATAGCATTGTCATGTATAGTTCCGAGGTAAAGCGTTGCTCGCTGGGCTACATACACAGAATTGTCATCCATACTACAGATCAGATAACAGAAAGCTGTCGCCAAGGCTGTTTGTAGCGGCAAACTCGTCTTGGTAGGTGACCCATCCATAAATCTGGGAGGAACAAAACGTTTTCGTATCAGTTCTACATAGTATCGTAGAGTTTTAGCAGGAAAACTGAAAAATCATTTCGCTACGGCCCGCGGTTTTACCCGCGTGGTGATGGATGATAATGATGAAAAGTATCATATGTCTTATTCCAGGTCTTAAAGTACCTATGTACATGCAAAATTTCACCCAGAGTTGAGTAGTTTACGCGTGAAGGCGTAACAAACAAACTCGCATTCGTATTTATAATATTAAGTTAGGATTACTTTCCAAACCCTGTGTTCTATAAGCCTGTTTGAAACCCAACAATGAACTTGAGCTGCCGGTGAAGGAAAACATCGTGAGGAAACCATAGCGTGGTGGTAGAGTACTTTCTAATACTCGACTGGCTAGCTACCAACCTCAAGTTAAAAGCCAAGCACTTAACAGTGTGTTCCACAGTGTGTGAGCCAGTTCCATTTTAGGCGTGTTGACCATATTCGACAATAATAATAATAATAAATAATAATAAATCATTTTATTTCGGACGTCGAGGTCCATAGAAAGTCAAGCCATAAACGTAAAATAAAAATTAGACAGCAATTTTTATTTTACGTTTAACTTTTTAGTATTCAATGATACCATTGAATACTAAAAAGTTTTCGTCGTAATACTTGACACTGACAAAGAAGACATTACAGTGCTATTGGACTAACTATCGAAAGTCTAAAAGTAATGAGCGCCAAAGCAGCGACGCCCTGGTCTTTATTTGGTTACTCAAAGTATTGAGTACCGCATGGACAAGCGTTATCTCTTACCATCAGGAGAGCGGCTCGTACGTCTCATTACTCTTACGTAAAAAAGTGCTATGGCAAAAACAAAGAAAAGGAAACCTGATGATAACTGCAACCCGTTCGACAGCCGCGAACCTCACAGCCGGGTCGTTATGCTGAAACTGATCCCGCACTAGCGCGCAGAACACGTCAGCGCCGCCCGCTAGCGTCACGCAATGCAGCAACACTGGCACGCCTACGCAGCTTATGTGGGACGCTGACAGCGTGCACACGTTCCAAAGGCTGGAATATTGAAAATACATTTTGAATTAGAATACAAGTCCTAGCTGCGCCCGCGGTGTTATCCGCAAATTTTTTTTGGGATAAAAAATAAGTAGCCCGTGTTCATCCAGGGTGTCAGCTGCTTCCATACCAAATTTTATCAAAATTGGTCTAGCTGTTTGAGCGTGAAGAAGTAACAAACATATAAACACACTCACAAACTTTCGCCCTTATAATATTAGTGTGGTAAAATTGCTCTATTAAAGAAATTTCGACATCCTATTTGGGACACCGTCTGACTTCCAATCTGGAGGTCTTGGATTCAAATCCCACGGCGCCCATCTCTATTTTTTCTTAAGTTATGTTCGTATTGCCGCTTACTTCAAACGGTGAAAACATCGTGTGCAAACCTACAAGTCCGAAAGTTCATAAAAAAAGTTCTCGAAGATTTGTGAAGTCTCCCAACCCGTACTTGGCCATCGAGGATGACTATGAGACCCGTACCCTTTTTTTTTCATGGTAATCCTTAATGGATACCATCGGCTCCGGGGGAAGCAGGATGGTTATGTGGGACTTTCAGCCAAAGTGGCGGCCTACCCACTAAAAACCCTGGGGTGTTTCTGCCTGACGCCTTTGTGCCAGGGCTACGGGAACGATTTCGAACTCATCCGCGGCCCTGACGGCTTTGGTCCCCAGGGACCCTTCCCTGTTAGGGAAGCTGGAGGGCTGGCTCCACCCTCTTTCCTTGAGGGGCGCGCGGAAACACCACGAGCGCCACCTCAGGGGCAAGAGATCCGTACCCGGCTTGACCAAGCGCTCGAAGATTCAACACGTCCTGAGGATGCCCCGTGTAGAGGCGAAACCCTTATCGGCCACTGGTTACTGCAGCGAGAAGAGTATAATAAAGTATTAAATAAATAAAATCATCATATATATCATCGTTTCCTGAAACCCGACGTAACGGATTTGTAAGAACTATGGCCAATTGTCCAATACAAAACTCACTTGTCAATGAGTAAGTTCTCCTGACACCAGATTAGAAAACCTCTGTGGTCAGCCAGGGCATCTGCATTCAACACCAACACTTGAAGACATTGCAGTAGATGGTACAGCACGTCTGGACGAGACGTGTTCTTTAACTCCTGAAAGTTAATATGATATCCTCACTTTTCTAAGAATGATGGTGAACCGCGTTAAGCGCAAGCTATACTGCTAAGCTAGCTAAGCTTAGCTCACATAGGTGCGGCATCTTTTCATACTTTAGTTCACAATTGTAATCCACTTATTTTTAAATAATCGTCAAAGTCATAAAACAAGGTCTTTGCTTTGCTTCTAAAGCACGCGATGGAAGGTACTATGTGAGATAGCTAACGCAACATTGCTGAGCCAACTATTGCCCATTCTGCAGGGGTGAAGAAGGAGCAGTGTGAACCTAGATAGTTTAGCTAAGTTGTAAGTATACTAAATTAAGGAAGCTATTCTTAGCTTATTACAGCCGTAGAGGAACTGCCACTCGCGGCAAGCAATTTCTACATGGATCGCCCATCTTTGGCAAAGGAGAGAAATCCCCTCTAGCGATGATAGCTTAGTGGTTAGCACGGACAGTTTACGCGCCGATGCGCATGAATTCAAATCCCAACGATAAGCTTGAGCTACCGGTGAAGAAAAACATTGCGAGGAAACCATAGCATGGTGGGTACTTTCTAGTACTCGGCTGGCTATCTACCACATATAAATTGAAAATCTGTCGTCAAGCACCTAACAGTGTTCCGACAGTCTCACTTAAGAGCCAGTTCTATTTGAGGCTACATGTGTTTAGCATCTTCGATCACGCCGTCATTCAAAATCAGGTAAACAGTGGTCTAACACCTAACCTGCCAACCATGAAAAAAATTCCCGAGGCTCACCACGCCATGCCAAAGGTGGTGGAAGGACTGACTGACTAATATTAGCTTTGTGTGTGTGTGTGTTCGTGTGTGTGTGAGTATGTGTGAAGTAATAAAGTAATGTATTGTTTACCTGCAATAGCTGATGTATATACTGCAACTCCTGGGGCAACTCTTCGATACAAAAGTGGAACTTGCCAGCCGACGTGAGCCAGAAATTGGCCATGTCTTCTTCAACAGACTCTGCTATACCCTCATTATCACATACCAGGTGGGGCGTAGAGATCTACGGCAAAATTATACCTTAATAAACTTAAAGTGGAAACCTTCCTCTTTTTATTAGACGGTCAACAACACAGATCTCTGAAACTATAGGGAGATATGAAAAGGGGGGGCTGGCGTGACAGCAATATACACAAAAAAAAACACATTGCTCGTGGCAGTGGTGGCAGTAATGGTTGCGTCTGTAGTAGTGCTGTACGTACATTACATGGTGCCTGGTATGCAAACGAATGCACACAATGCGATGTATTGTTTTTATTTTGTTTACTTGTGTGTGCGTAAGCTTCTAATGCGACACCAGGTTTCGAACTCAAGTCACGGGATTGGCAACTCTTTAGATCTCTATGGTCAAAAATGATGCAGCAACCATTTGAGATGTCTCCTATCTCCCAGTTCTACCTGATGATTTCTTAATGGCACCAATTTTTGTGCAGACTATTATTAAATACATACTCGTCGAGTGGTTAGTGGTTGATATTCCAAAAACTCGAACTAAGCGGGTTGATTCCACCTTCTTCGGACGAACCGCTAAATATTGGAATTTGCTGCCCGAGCTGCCCGGCTGCTGGATGTTTTCCAATAGGTACAGTCTGGATACGTTCAAGTTGCGAGTGAATCGGTTTCTTCTAGATAAGCGTGCTCCATCAATACTAACTTCGCAAATTCGTAACTTCGCCTTACATCAGGCGAGATAGCGATTAAAGTCTATAAGCGAAATCTCTGCTTTTGTCAAAGCTAATCCTGAGCTGTTCAATATGTGGCCAGAGAGTACACATGAGGGTAAACTATATAACTTGGTATCTAGAACCACGTTCTTAAATAAAAGTGTGATCTGCATGGCACCTATAATATTTAATATAACCGGGGATATAAGAGCAAAAAACTTTTTTTTTTAATATGTTAAATACATAATTATTTAATTGAAAAGGGATACTACAATGTTAATATGTTTTTAAATGATAAAAATTTAATATATATGTTTTCTTTTGCGACTCTTATAGGTACTTACTTTTTACTTTTTTAATGTTCATTGGTGTGATTTTAATTTGATGTTTTGTTTTGTTGTGTATTTGTAATTTTGACATTTTTATTTATTGTAAATGAATTGCTTAGTATATTAAGTTAAAAACCATGTCTGTAAACCTCTCCAGGGTAGAGAACGATTTTTAACAATCGTGAAATCGGTTTATATATCTAGCTTCATAGACAAATAAATTCATTCATTCATTCATCTGTTATATAAAAATACCTGGTACCCAATACTTGGCATGAACTAATTTAAAATTGAGAACAAAGAAATACCGGAAGACATTTCACACCTTGACAATTTAACCTCAAACTAAGCAAAGCTTGTAATATGGGAATCAGATAACTAATAGAGTACTTATATACTTTTTTTAAACATACTTCTAATACAAACAGAACACCGAGACACAGAACAAATATTTACACATAAATGTTTGTCCTTATGGGAATCAAAATCAGACCGTACAGCTCTAGAAGCAGATATTCTAACAAATGAGTTAACAAGGCAGTCAAATGATCCTATAAAGGTTCATTTTTTTTTGGGTATGAAAGTGTAAAAACAGAGTGGTACTTACGTCAGCTGTAGCAGTGGCGACGTCCGTGTCAGTAAGGGTGTGCGAGTGGGCAGTGGCAGCGGGCGGGGCGTCTGTCGGGGGCATAGTCACTGCCATGTCTAGTTGCTCGGTGATTGTCTCCACTGTGGCGGTCATTATCTGAGCGCAATACCACTTTTAACGAGGACGTGGGCACGTAGTGTCTCGGAACAATGCCGTTGTTGGTAGATGTCTTGGGATGCTGCGTCACTAACTACTTGTTGGTTGATTACACGACAAAAGACTTTCTTTAATGTTCGGTAGCCTTGTTGTTCGAATCCTACGGCGCACACCTCGTGTCTTTTCTATGTTATGACCGAAGTCATCGGCAATTGCAATTTAAAAAAAAAACTCGAGTTTTTATGGTTTCATTTCACACGACTACCCAAAAAAGGAGGGTAATGTTATTAGGGTTCATGTATTTTCTTTTATGTAAACATAATGGGAGATACTTGATGCTTTCCTGATGGTAAGAGATAACGCCTATCCATGACTATTGCAGCGATACACTTGAAGTAGCAAAACAAAGTCGGCGGCATCGTTATTTTGGCGCTACTGTAACAGCAACAGCCCTGCAATTTCGCTAGCTGCAGTACCCTTCAGACCGGAACACAGTTTACACACTACTGCTTGGCGGCAGAATATGTCATACTGCAGTGGTATCTGCTTAGACGACCTCCTGCCTGGTATGTATGTGAGTTTCTATATTTCATCATAATAATAACTTTAAAATGCCTGAACAGTTTTGGAAAGACACGCTTCAGAATCCTTACATCATCCCGAGTGACACTGGCTATAAATTTTTTGAGAAGAAAAAAGTATTGTTCGGCTTTTTTTTTTATTAAGCTTATCATGGAATTACCCTAAGCTTTTAGTGACGCAACATTGCCAAAAGGCATGTACCTACTTATATTCTAACGCATTATTTTAGCAATTCAATTTACCAATTGCTCCCGTGAGAAGCTAAGAGCTGTGCTTGTTAGCTTTTTGCTTTTAGGTGCAAATCTATATTTAGGGGCATGTTAGCTACACACGCAGTTTTACAGTTAGGATGTGTTTTTGTTATCCTTAAATACCAAATACAATTATATGCTCACTATATATAAATTACATGAATTAGATAATTTATTGATTCAGGCGTTACTTGTGGAAGTTTATTTTGAGTGTTCTAGGTATATATGTTTTAATATATTTCCGCTTAAAAGTTGTTTTGGTTACACCACTGATAAGGATCTAATTTAACATTTATCTAACTTGACGACCATTGTTAAATATCTATCCGAAATATTTCTTCTCCAATTTCGTCCTGAGGATGCCTCGTGTAAAGACGAAACACGTGTCGGCTAGTGATTACTGCAGCGAGAAGAGGATTTAAAGACTAGTTATTTTAATAAGTTATTTTTAGTTTATCTAGATTTAAACTCGCATTTTAGTTTTAGATATTAAGTATAATTGATATTAAAAATTGACGCCAAGTTAGACTGTTGTAACCAAAACCGACTTTTAAGCGGAAATACATTTAAAAAAATACCTTGAGCACTTTTATGAATTATTTTCTCTTTGCCAATTAAGTGTATAAGTTTCCAACGTTATAAAGGTTTCGCCAAACAGAGCACGTACCTAACGCAGCGTCAAAACGCTTTGGCATTTTAACGTCGCGTATTGTGTAGGGTAGGTAGAGCAGGGTCACACTATAGACTGCCCTGTTAGCTTATTTATTAAAGTTCTGCTTCGATAGATGTAGGGCGTAGATTCCATTCCCACTCGGGACTAACATTCGTATGCCATCATAGATGTTGGTTCTGTGTCTGAGTGTTCTGTATGTATTACCAGTATGAAAAAGTAAAAGTCCATGAATATATATTTATTTACTATTGAATGTGGCGTCCTGACCGACTAAATGCCGAGTATACTAGTGGTTGCATTCAAATTAAAAGGTATCAATTTGAATAGTACTACTGCTTGGTCGAAGAGTATCTGTAACTAGGGTGGTACTTACCTAAACGACCTCCTGCCAATGATATCTATCACCAACTTTACGTCGATAATATTTTACAATACGTCAATATTAGGTTCGCATTCTGTTTGACGCGGCCTTAAAATTCTTTGAGACCGTATAGCGTGCTTATAAACACACTATATCAGTTTGTTTATCAAGCGTCTCATTTTAAATATGTTTGACCCAACCGGCAAGGAAAAGACAATTTCATTATTAGTTCATGCTTTAATAAAATTTAAAAATCTATAAGTTTCATTCAATCAGGACAAAAATCGAAATGTCAAGCCATTGACACATTAATATATAAGAGACTGTGCCGCATAATAGAACTGTTATATTTATATTATATACCTCTACTAGTGCATAATATCTCAATGGTATAGTTCGGAATCAGGATTGTTTTCAAAAACTATCCCGTGGCTAAGTCACACGCGAGTTTTTCTCTCTGTGAGAAGTGATAAATGCCAGTAACCAATTTTAATAGATATCCGATATAACGCTGATCGAATGAAACTAACAGTTTAAACCATTATCAAATGATTAATTAATAATTTTCTATTTAGTGTTGATAACAGAAAACAATCAAAGCATCTTAATACTTTACTTTTGACAACAAAAATAGGTAGTTCTGTAAAGTATTAAAATTTAAAACCGACATTGCATTCAAATTATACCATAGAATAGACAAACTGATTTACTCAGGGCCCCGATTCTCGGTAATCACTGAACAGGTAACCGGCGACATTGTGTCAAATGACATTTTGACGTCTCGTGGTTAATGTATATCATTATAGTAAATAAGCTTTTCGTCAACATCCCGCAGTCTCAAGACAAAAGTCTTTAACCGGTGCGTTCCAGTCATGACCTACGGAGCCGAAACGTGGACACTCACAGCGGGAATGGACCACAAGTTCAAAGTCGCTCAGCGAGCTATGGAAAGAGCTATGCTTGGCATTTCTTTGAGGGATCGTATCCGGAACGAAGTAATTCGCCAGAGAACTAAGGTAGGGTAGACGCTGGGGTAGACGTGTTATAGAGTGGAGACCGCAAATTGGCAAAAACTAGGACGCCCTGAGACTCGAAGGATTAACGATACACATAGAACAGCTGGATGGAAGCGAAAAGCCAAGGATGGGGCTGAGTGGCGTGTTCTGGGAGAGGCATATGCCCAGCAGTGGGCTACAAAAAGATGATGATGATAGTAAATAAGAATCTAAATAGTATAAATCTGTGGTATAATTAACTAAAATGCCATGTTTGTCTTTTGAATAAACACCGACAAATAAAATTACAGACACGTACTCGAAAAAAGCAGCAGATACTACATTTAAAGTCTATTATGATCACCATCCCGATAAACTATAACTTAAAAACTTTAACCGAATGCTAAGTTATCGGAGTTTTATTTTAAGTAGGTACTAGATAACTTGTTATTGCAAATTTACGAATTGATAATAAGTTTAAGTGATTGTTGACCTTTCTTATTATTCTAACAAATCACACTAAGATTATAAAGGCGAAAGTTTATGAGTGAGTGTGTTTTTTATGTTAATTTACTTCTTCACGCTCAAACGGCTGGACCAATTTTGATGAAATTTGGTATGGAGGTAGCTGATACCCTGGATAAACACAGGCTACTTTTTATCACGTTGTTCACGTGGGAACAGAGGGTATCACCGCGAGTCGCATAAATAAATTTGGAAGAGATCGCTCTTAGCGATAAGGCCGCCACTTGTGGCACTAGCTCATAAGATTCTTTTGTTTTCTGTACTCTTTTTCTTTTGCGGTGTGCACAATAAAGAGTTTCTATCGATCCATCTATAAATAGTTTTTTTTTTATATAAAGTAATAAGACGAACGAAACGCTCTCCTGATGGTAAGAGATAACGCCTGTCCTGTCGCTGCAATGGTCAATGCAGCGATACATAAAACTTTTTTAAATAACAAAACAAAGTTCAGGACATCACTGCTTTGGTGCTCATTACTTTGGACATTAGATGGTTAGTCTCAACAGCCCTTTAATTTCGCTTTGGCAGTACCCTTTAAACCGGAACACCGTAATATTTGCACACTACTGTTTGACAACAGAATAGTTGGTACTGCGATTAATTGCGATAGTATAGGCAATAATATTGCCCACGGCTTTGTCCATGTGAACTTTCAACACATTTTGACCACTTAATTCGTGTCTGTCCTTTTCTTTTTTCAACCTTTTATCGCATATAAGGCAGCATTTTGATTTTGGCGTTAAAAAGGTAAACCTTTTTTATTTGAAGTCTTAGATCTATAATGTACTTTTAGCAACATGAATATTCGGTTAAGTGAACTAGTGTTTTCAAGTAATATGATGACGTGAAATTATCTTTTCGTGTTGTCCCTTAAAATATTTTTGTTTTACTTGTGCTTATTATAATATACTAGCTGAAACGGCAAAAGTTGTTTAGTGAAAAAAAAAAGGTGGCCAATTCTTAGACCTACCCGATATGCACACAAAATTTCATACAAATCGGTCCAGCCGCTTCGGAGGAGTTTGGTAACAAACACCGCGACACGAGAATTTTATATATTAGAAGATATTATTACTCACGTTTAATTTTATCGGTAACTCCGACTATGGTAAGTAAAACAAAAATGTGTAAAAACCACGTGAGATTTCATAAAAATAATATACACTTAATAAAACTTGATAACTTTACAATTTTAAAGTAATTATGTCAAATGTACGACGTTCAACGCCATAATTCAATGAAGAAAAAGTAACATTTATCAGGAGGTGATGTAACAAGACTACAAGGTTATAGAATAGATAGACATACTTGCGTATCGATCGAAGATTTAGTCGTCGCGTCCGAACCGACATCGCTTATGAGTGACAGTTGCATGAAATGAACAAACTATACAACTATTATACAGGGCGACTCGTAAATTAACGAATGTTATATAAAACTATGTAAGACATTTTGAGAAAGCGGCCACACGTTTTACACGCTAGGTGCTATTAGCGAATAATTATAATTATGAAAACGTGGCGAACGTATATCAAGAATTTAATTTTTTTAATAGCGTTGTCCGCACTACACTTTCTTTGTAAAATCTTGACAGGTGTCAAGGATTATACTGTCCAAAAAACAGAACTAATGTAATTCCTTAAACATCACTTTGTTAAACGTTCGCATTGTTAACCCTAAAGTTTAGTCTTGCACTCTGAGTTCATCAATTTACTATAAAAACGACGTACTACCAATTGTTTTTCTAAGACTATTAGTCAGTTTACGATGCGATTTAAACATTTCTTGGTGTTTTTTCCTATTAAAAATCGAAAAATTTAGCAATAAAAAAATTATGATGAATTCAGAGTTTCTTATATTATTACTTGTCGTTTTTTTCCTGGACTTTAATAATCAAAAGTAACAGTCACCCTGTATCAGATGAAATAAAATTTTAGCATTAAAATCTTCAAATAACTTTGTTTCATCTTTAAGCAGTGTTTTCACTTAATCGAATGAATAAACAAAGTTCAGTTTTATAATAATCCAAGACTTTCAACATCACGGACAAGATTAATTTTTTTTCCATCTTGTGCATCATTTTAAAAATAAATATTATATTATTTCTTAAACCATCATTAGTAAGTGAAAACGCGGCTTAATACACAGATAGGAGAACTCTAATGAAGGAATAGTGAAATAAAGGAATTTTTTTTATTCCACACTTGAAAATTCGTGAATCAAATATTTCTAGATGGACACGAATTTGCAATGTTAAATTTTTAGACATACTGTTTTCAGTTAGGAATTTACTTATTGTATCTTAACATGTAGGTAAAACACAGAAAGCTTAAATCGCAAAGTAAACACAATTAAATTAAAACTATAAACATTTGATAAACTTTTAATAATATTTTTAGTAAAAATTTATTAAAAACTATAAATTTGAAATTCTAGTTTAATTAGTTGCTTTTTAGATTTGAATAATAAACACTTAATTATTGTGTTGCGTAAATAATATCATGCAAAACAATCTTATGGAAAATTTAATATTATAATTATGTAATATCAAAACATTCACACAAAAAACTAAATCAAAATAATTCATTTACAACCTTTTCCTATACGTACGGTATGTGTGTTCATTCACTCTTTACTAACTTCCCCGTAAACTATCTCCCTCTACCAATATCTTATGCTCCTCTTCTATATAAACCCCTCTCCCCTCTTATAACATATGTTTCCCCCGGATGCGCATAAAAAAGTGTCTGCAAGAAACGAATTGTCGATAGTTTGTTAATTTGACGACTTCGGAAAATACTATTTTGATTTTGACTAGTGGTGCCTACTGAATGGTTATATTACCCCATACCGCCTTATGACCCTCAAGCCACCCAATCCCCACGTTTTCCAATGCGTTCCATAGAAGGTCTAGACCAGGGATTCCCAAAGTGATCGATATGGGTTTCTCAGGGGTCGGTATAAACGGAAACTGATATTGGGAGCGACAAGGTCTAAAAATTGACCCTTATTATAACTGTACCAACTTGTTATAAGAATGACTAATATTGCAAACTGCAAAGTTTTGAAATTGGTAAGTTTTTTGTACCAATAGTAAAAAAAACCGGCCAAGTGCGAGTCGGTCTCGCGCACGAAGGGTTCCGTACCATTATCTATGAAAAAGGCAAAAAAAATCGCGTTTGTTGTATGGGAGCCCCCCTTAAATATTTATTTTATTTTGTTTTTAGTATTTGTTGTTATAGCGGCAACAGAAATTTTTCACATAATTTGTGAAAATTTCAACTGTCTAGCGTGGTTCTTAAGATACAACCTGGTGACAGACAGAGTGGCCGCAGACAGACAGCGAAGTCTTAGTTATAGGGTCCCGTTTTTATCCTATCCTTTTCACCATAAAAAAAGTTTGGATTTTTAAAGTAATTTGGCTATGGTGGGTTGGGGTTTATTGGGGCCTGATGTATCAGTTCATTTTGGAAAAAGGGTCTCTTGCCCCAAATAGTTTGGAAATCCTAGACCTTCTATATTCCCTCTACTGTATCCCTCATTAATATGTATATGATTCCAGTGCCTTATGTGACCCCTTATGTGCCCGCATAGATACGTACATGTGGCATGTGTACAAGGACACCTCCCACGCTGGGCTGCGCGGGCGCGTGCGACACGGCGTGGGGATGCGCCAGAGCAAGCAGCGCGTCTACGCTGCCGCAAGTCGCCGACTTGCGCACGTCGTCTTCCGATTGGTGCTTTTTGCTGGGCTCGTGCCAGGGCTCCTCCACCACGGGCTGGAAGCACGCGCGAAACAACTACTAAAGCGATGATGGCTCAGTGGTTAGCGCGGTAGGTTCGCATGCCGAATGGCGTGGGTTCAAACCACAAAAATGAACATGAGCTGCCGGTGAAGGAAAACATCGTGAGGAAACCATTGCGTTTATTGGTGGTAGGGTACTTTCTAGTACTCGGCTGGCTAGCTACCACCCTCAAGATGAAAATCTGCCGCCTAGCATCTAACGGTGTGTTCTGGCAGCCTCACTTGAGAGCCAGTTCCATTCCAGGCTAGGTGTGCTTTACCATCTTCGACCATACCGTCACTTAACATCAGGCGAGCTGTGGTCAAACATCTAGCCAAGTCAGCCATATAAAAAAAAAGATTTAGCGGGGACACGAATTAATCATATTGCAATGTTATACATACATATTGGCATATTTCAAGACTGAGATTGTTTTTAAACGGACGACGCCAATTGTAAAAAGCGGAATTATACAAATTGCCTGTGACATATATATTTTTAATGTAAGTAGTAAGTCCAGAGCAACGCTGATTTGGCGCTCATTACTTTGAGACATTAGATAGTTTATCTGAACAGCCAAGTAATATCGCTAGCTTCAGTGCCCTTCAAACCGGAACACACTACTACTTGGCGGCAAAATATCTGGTACCGCGGTGGTACATATCTAAACGAACTCCTGCTAAGAAAACCTAATCAAGTAAAATATAATGTAGCTATGATAGCTTAGTGGTTAGCGCGGTCGGTTCACGCGCCGAAGAGCGTGAGTTCAACCCTCAACAATGAGTTTAAGCTGTGCTGATGAAGGAAAACATCGTAAGAAAATCATAGCATGATGGTAGAGCATTTTCTAGTACTCAACTAACTAGCTACCCTCAAGTTGAAAATTTGCCGCCAAGCACCTAACGGTGTGTTTCGACAACCTCCTTGAAAGCCATGAAGGAAAAAAAATTACCCACCTCAGGGTTAGGTTTGGGTTTGTCGGGTACTATAGCCCGTACAAGCATAACAGCCAGCTGATGCCACAACGCAGCTGCCTCGCAGTACGAACAAGCGCCTTGTGCGAGGCACACCGCTATTAAAATACACGAAATAATTATTTATTTCAACAAGTTCCGTTTTTGGATGTTATGTATGTATCATAAGTATACGGGTTGACAGTTTGAACATTAGCAATATTCAAAGACATGTTATTCAGTAGTCATATAAAACGTATATAGAAATAAAATCAAAACAAAACTAAGAATACCATGGTTAAAGTTTTTCCCAAGACTCCAGAATGTATGGACAGCGTGCAGCCTTACGCACCGAGCTAGCGCAAGATAACTACCATACGTAGAATGCGCAGTAACTGTTATCTAATCTGGGACCGCGCGCGACTACCATGTCATTTTCGTTACGCGTGATTTGAGTGTCCGTATTTTTGTGTTTTCTCAGGATAATTAGGTCAAATATTAACCACATATTTTTTTATTATAATATTAACGACAATCGAGTACTGAACCTCCTGTATCAATATTGCTGATGTTCACACTTTCACGGTGTATATCTACTAAAAAAAAGTATTTTATCAGTTATCTAGTTTTTTTTTAATATGCCACGGTGGCAATTGCCTGATGGTAAGCAATCACCTTCGTCTATGAATTAGCATTACTAGGGGCACTACAAATACTTTGTACCTAGGATATGTCTACTCTACTCTCTCGCTTTAGCGATGATAGCTCAGTGGTTAGCGCGGACATCATCCTCAAACAGGTACAGGTCGGTTCACACGCCGACAGGCGTCCTTTCAAACCCCAACAATGAGATTGAGCTGCCACTGAAGGAAAACATCGTGAGGAAAGCTTAGCGTGGTGGTAGGGTATTGTTTACTACTCGCCCCGGCTTCACACGGATGCAATGTAGATACTAATGTGGTACATATCAAAATATTATACATATAAACCTTCCTCTTGAATCACTCTGTCTATTGATGGAAACCGCATTAAAATCCGTTGCGTAGTTTATAAGATCTAAGCTTACACACGGCGGGAAGCGACTTTGTTTTATACTATGTAGAAAAGTGATATGTGGTGAAATATAACTTTTAGTTTTGCATCCAAAACTCCATCGAAGCTTGTAATAAATCATCTATACTTTACTAGGTCATGACCGGACTCGGCCAAGACTTACTTTGTGTGACTTTAACTGTGACTTAGGCTTATTTAACTAGATATAGGTACTTTACAAAAAACCAACACTAGACACTGGCAAATGTACAAAGTGCGAAGCCGGAAACAATAATTTTTAACAAAAAGAAAACTGACTTCAAACAGGAAACTAAAAAGTAAAAGGTTCTCCTCCATTTCTCTGGGATGCCATCATCAGATCATGGTACCCTTGGGATATCTCCTCACCAACAAAAAAAAAATCATCAAAATCGGTTCATTAACGACGAAGGTATCCGCGAACACACATAAAAAAAATATGCGGTCGAATTGAGAAACCTCCTTTTTTGAAGTCGGTTAAAAAGGAAGAACACTATTTGGTAATAAATTATTATGTAATTCATTTTACGTAGTTTAATTTCTCACCGTGTTCAATTGTATTGGTCTGGTTCGATTTGAGCATGAGTCGCAGAAGTTTGGTCGCTTCACTGCTGACATTTTGCATGTTGATACGCCGGTGTTGTAAATCCATCTAGAAAATAATTTATATTCAGATCATACCAACCCTGTTGGTTCATTGCCCACCCAGGGCAAGCATTTTGTGGTATAAACAAATGTTTGTTCTGTGTCTGGGTGTTCTGTATGTATTTAATAATTCTGTATGTAATAATAATAATCTTATATAATATTGTACAGTATTGTACCAATTTCATTCATTTTTGGAAAAGGAATGAGTGACGAGAATGGTAAAATTATTATCTTATATTATTATTATTATTTTATTATATTATAATCTCTCCTATTGGTAAGAGATAAATTAAATAAAATTAAATTTAATTTATTAACACTTGTCGATGACCATTGCAGCGATACACAGAACTTTGAGTAGCAAAACAAAGTCCAGGGCACCGTTGCTTTGGCACATTACTTTGAGAATTTCGATGGTTAGTCTCAACAGCCCTGTAATTTCTCAAGCTGCAATACCGGAACACAGTAATGTTTGCACACTACCGCTTAGCGGCAGAACATCTGGAACATTTGGTAATCCAAATGGTAAATGCAATGGCCTCCTTTGGTTCGACTTAATACACTCTAAAACCCCGTAAGTAAGTACCTGTTTGAGGATGATGTCAAGCATCAATATGCAGCATGTCAAGTTCTGTGGCTTCATCTGGTCATCTCTATCCTTTTTTTCTTTATCGTTGGCGCAGGGTGACTCTTTACCGTCTTTGGTCTTCGTCCCATCAGCTGGAAAATCAAAACGTGTAAGCTGATCGGTAACACCATTTCTCATATCTCAATTATAGCAGTGTCAATGGTAGTAGTGCCAATGGTAACAGTGTTTCAATGGTAGCAGTGTCAATGGTAGCAGTGTTTTAATGGTAGCAATGTCAATGGTACTGTGTTTTAATGGTAACAATGTCAATAATAGCAACGTTTTTATGACAGCAGTATTTGTATGGTAGCAGTGTCAATGGTAGCAGTGTTTTAATGGTAGCAATGTCAATGGCAGCAGTATTTTAATGGTAGCAATGTCAATGATAGCAACGTTTTTATGACAGCAGTATTTCTATGGTAGCAGTGACAATGGTAGTAGTGCCACCGGTAGCAGTGTTTCAATGGTAGCAATGTCAATGATAGCAACGTTTTTATGACAGCAGTATTTCTATGGTAGCAGCGCCAATGGTAGTAGTGTTTCAACGGTAGCAGTGTCATTGGGATTTGGTGTTGGGAATGGTAGCAATGTTTTGATAATTTTTTACACATCCTCAAAGTATTTCTAAAAAAATATTCACTAGTTCTAACTTACCAGAATTAGGCGGTTTGAATATTTTCTCAGGCATGTTGACCACGCAGTGACTGAATAGATCGAAAAGCTGGCTTAGAGGCACTTTTACATCCAGCATTGATATTGTCTGTAAGAAATAGAAATCTTCACTAGGTTGCGCTCAACCGTCAATGTATTTATTTTGTGTTATCCGCAGTTGGCCAATGAGAGGTTCTCAGGCCAGAAATTCATATCGCTGAATTGTATTTTTTTTTAAACGGTTGAACGGAACGGTTGGAACGGTAGTCCTACATTCTCTTGTTCTTTGTTTTTGGCATCATAACTTGTGCATTTTTCCAAGTTCTTTAACATTTTCAATTATTTTAATATAAATCAAGATAAATGAATATGAGAGTTTAAGTGGTTTGATTAAGTTTTGGAAGTAACACGTAAAGTCATTTTTCAGCACATATATATCATTTTTAACACTTTCGCTTGTAATTCGGTACTTTATAAATAAAACATCACAAATGTAAACACCTATTCTTTCCGTGTTTCTGCCAAAAGTCGATAAATATTTTAAATTTATAACATCATTGTGTCGAGGGTTAAAAAGACAAGCCAGCTTACTTGAAACCAGTCTAACACGGGAAGGACAGACTCTGGTGCGGGTTCGTCGCTAACCCGAGCGGATGCGAACTGGTACAAATTCCGCTCGTCCACGCCTAACATCGCACCATCCGGCTCTAGAATCTTCGCCAATGGTATCTTTAACTCTATCAACTCCTGGGGATGGAAACATAAATCATAATCAGATGTATATTCGGACACAATTTGTAGCAATGATAGTTGTTTTTTTATCGCTGACAGGCTAGGTGTTTTACTACAGCTCACCTGATGTTAAGTGACGATGTGGTCGAAGATGGTAAAGCACACCTAGCCTGGATTGGAACTGGCTCTTAAGTGAGGCTGCCGGAACACACCGTTAGATGCTTGGCGGCAAATTTTCAACTTGAGGGTGGTAGCTAGCCAGCCGAGTACTAGAAAGTACCCTAGCGTCACGCAAAAAAATGCTCAGTTGGGTTGAGGGAAAACCTTTTAAGGTTAAGATTATTATCTTAACCTTAAAAGTCACGGGACGAATTAGATACTTTTAGGGAGGGGGGAGTAACGTTGAGATGTTTAGCCACCAAGGATCCGCTATTGGGTAGTCGGATCACACGCGAGGGCGTGGGATCAAATCCCAACAAACTAACTACTGTTGCAGGAAAACATCGTGAGGAAACCATAATATGTAATAGGGTACTTTCTACCACTCGATTGGATAGTTACCACCCATTTTCAAGCTGAAAATTTGCCGCTAAGCACCTTTTCCTTTTTTATTTCTGCCTGGATATTTTATTTTTTTTGTGTACTGCATCTTAGACCACATCATCGCTTACCATCAGGCGATTTCGTAGTCAAAAACACTTATTCATGTTAATAAAATAAAACCGGCCAAGTGCGAGTCGGACTCGCGCACGAAATATTATGACCAGTATTTTTGCGAAGCCCTTACAGAGGCATACTTTTGTCCCCTAGAGTTCCGCGGAGCACATATGTAGTGTGGGGGCTCTATATGTCAAAAAATGGCTCACCTTTTCTGGTACATCAGTGCAAATAGCTTCCATCCAAGCTGGCATAATGTAGTCCCATATTGACTGAGTGATAATTCCATACGGGATCAGGCAATACAAACTGAAAAAATAAATATTTATTACAGAGTGAATACTTACAAAATAATCTTAACCAAATATCAAAAATGTAATAATAATGTTACAACATTTTATGTCTGTTTTTAAGATGTATCGTGTTTGCCATTTTTGGTTGCCTGGAAGAGATCGATTTTAGTGATAAGGCCGCCACTTATGGCACAAGCTCCTAAGTTTTTTTTTGTTTTCTGTACTTTTTATTTAATTTTTGGTGTGCACTATAGAGTTTCTATCAAAATATTTTTTCTATAAATATGTTTTCCTTTCATCCTGTGACTGCTTGACGTTGTGTTTATGGATATCCTGCATAGAATGCAATGAAGGGGGAAAATAAAACAAACTTTTAATAAAGCATCTAACGGTGCAGCCTCACTTGAGAGCCAGTACCATTCCAGGCTAGGTGTGCTTGACCATCTTCGACCACACCCTCACTTAACATCACGTGAGCTGTGGTCAAACACCTAGCCTAGTCAACCATAAAAAAGTAATTTTTTTTAGTTAGCCAATTACTAGAAAGTACCCTACCACTATGTTTCCTCACGATGTTTTCCTTCACCGGCAGCTCAAGCTCATTGTTGGGGTTTGAACCCACGCCCTTTGGCATGCGAACCGACCGCGCTAACCACTGAGCTATCATCGCTACAAACTTACTATATACGATGAAAAAATACAAGGTTGCAAATGGTATCAGTACCGATTGAGACCATCCTTTAGATGGTTGGTCTTAGAGGCCAAGTTATCCCAATGACCCGCGTGCCGCGTATAGTGAGGAGGGTGCGGCAGTAAGCATGCCACGGCGACGGAGCGCCGGGACTCCGCCACTGATCGCACCCACCCACACACGTGCTCTACTTTCAGTTTCTCCACAGCAGCTGCCGTTTCACCTGACATTAAGAAAAAAAATATAGGATTTTTGGGTTAAACACCTGCACAGAAGTCCATTACCAAATCGCTTATCTTTTTCACCTAATTCAAAAAAAGAAGTTCTCAATTCGTCGGAATCTTTTCTTTTTATCAAAGTACCATGCCAAAGATAAAGGCGATACGTACCCGAGTACGCGAAAGAAGTGACGTGGAACCAGTGAAATAGCACAGACAGCAGACGGCCCAGGATCTCATCAGGTGTGTCCGGAGAGGGGGAACATAACCCCACTAGCAGCCACACTCCATACCTGTAACACAGATGACATTTGGGTGCAAAACGCCTCATTCACAAAATGTATTACGCTCGCAAAACGTCCCATTGACAAAATGTCCCTCACTTCTAAAACATCCCATTAACAAAATGTCCCTCACTCCTAAAACATCCCATTGACAAAATGTCCCTCACTCATAAAACATCCCATTAAAAAATGTATCTCACTCGTAAAACATCCCATTGATTAAAAATCCCTCACTCGTAAAACAACCCATTGGCAAAATGTCCCTCGCTTGCTAAATGTACAATTCACAGAATGTCTCTGGCTAAGGAAAGTAAAATTGATAAACACTTACCGTAACCTGTAATTTATATCGTTGTAGTATAAACTGACCTTCCAAGCAGTTGTCGATCCTCAACTGAGATGGGGTCCGGTAGGGTGACGCTCAATGGCGGCTTGAGGGTTTCCGCGGAACTGTCCGGATCTTCCATGTTTATCGGCTTCGCTTCTTTAAGCAGACTGCATCATGAAGAAAATTATGTTAAGAATTCTCATCAAAAAGTTTTTGTGTGAAAATGTGTGATGTGCTTGTTTAATCTTCAATAATTTTTAATTTCAATTAATTAATTTCAATTTTTTTCAGAAGAAATTGAAATGAAATAAACATATTTTTTTCTAAAAGTTTTTTTATAGTCGACAGGTTAAGTGTTTGACCACAGCTCACCGATGTTAAGTGACGGTGTGGTCAAAAATAGTAAACACCTAGGATGAACACATCCGTCGTAGACCCGATAAACCCTGCTAGGATATACGCGTTCTAGAGTAAAGACCGCATATGGGCAAACGTAACACGCCGTGACACTTGGTAGAGTGACGGTATACGTAAGGCAATGGTAATGCCTATGATCGGGTTAGGTGGTTTGCATTAGGAGAGGCCTATGTCCAACAGTGTTCTAAAGATGATTATGATGATGGTCATGACCTGATGATGGCCTCCACGAGATTGGTCTGCATATCGCTGTCCATCTGCCAGGCGAGCGGCAGACGTGTGTGAACGACGTGGTCACCACCACGTCTACTGTTGTGGCGATTACCGTGACATTGCGCGCAATATCTGTATAAAAATAATGGCTAATTGGAAAACCTTTATATAGAAAATGATAGGTGAGAGCGTATACTACAAAGGATTTTTTTTATTATTACACTAGCGACCCGCCCCGGCTTCGTACGAAAGAATGGGTAAAGTAAGCTATCCTTAAAAGATAGATATATGCCACTGCACTTTTTTGTAGATCTATAAAAGATTAATATCCCACCATGCATTGTTTTCTATATCTCAAAGGGATTAGGCAGCATTTTAGATGAAAGCTCCCAAGTGGCTTGACTTTTTCCGACACTTCCAACAATTATCATCATATTTCAACCAATTTACACAAAACCTTGACAAATTATATACCTAAACCTTCCCCATGAAACACTCTATCTATTGGTGAAACTTGCATGATAATCTATTTAGTAGTTTTTAAGTTTATCGCGAACAGACAGACAGACGCGGCGGACGACTCTGTGTTACAATATGTAGTGATGATATTAAGCGATGATGCGGTCTACGATGGAGCACGCTTGTATAGAAGAAACCGATTCGCCACCTGAAGGCAACTGAAGATTGTAGCTATCAGGAAAAAACCACTCGGGCTGGAAATTCAATTGTATAGCGGTTCGTACGATGAAGGTGCAATCAAACCGTTTAGTTCGAGTTTTTGGAACATAAACCATGAAGTGTTGTTCTTTTTAGAGCTCATTGCATTCCTGTAGTGAAATGGACATAGTGGAATTAGTTCATGCAGATCTGCAGCGCACTTTCCAAAGCATATCCAGTATAAAAACGACAAGAAACTTTGCGTCGATACTCAAGTATATTGGATACTTATTATTTATAAGTAAATAATACATATAGCTTTATATCTTTTACATAAATATGTACATATAACATACACATGTTTATAGCTATGCTATCCTTTCTATCGATCCAAACGTTGTCTGGAAGAAATAGCTCTAGGCGATAAGGCCACCGTTGTACTACCATATATTAATCGATGTTGTTTTTGTTTTGTTATTATCTTTTATCTTTATAATGTACATATGAATGTTTGGTGTACTATAAAAGTTCTATTCTATTCTACATAATTTTCAGTTGATGTATTAATTTCTGCCGCCAAGCAGTAGTGTGTAAACATTACTGTGTTCCGGTTTGAAGGGTACTGCAGCTAGCGAAATTACAGGGCTATTGAGACTAACCATCTAGTCTCAAAGTAATGAGCGCCAAGGCAGCGTTGCCCTGGACTTTGTTTTACTACTCAAAGTTCTGTGTATCGCTACAATGGTCATGGAAAGGCGTTATCTCTTAACATCAGGAGAGCGTCTCGTTCGTCTCATTACTGTTACATTAAAAAAAAAAAAAAAAAAAAAGATATTTTTTTTTAAATGTATCACTTACAAAACTTTTTAAATAGTTTTCGACGGTTTTTTTAATTGCAAAGGAGTATTGCTACATCTCTAAACTACTATGTAAGTGACAAGAAAAACAATTTATGAATTTTTGTATAAAAAAAAAAAACTTGTACGGTATTCTATACCGTAACAAGTAAACTGACTATGTTAGTATCTGTGACACCGTGAGAAATCCGGTGTAACAATTGTACTCTAGATTTAATGCAGTATTGTATGGAATAATGTTGTTCCGTATTGTATGTCACTCAGATTAGTTTTACAGTTCCGGGTATACCTTCAACAAGCGATCGCGTTGGAAACAAATTATTAAACTAAACCATTCTGGTGGTACTTTTTAGGGTTCCTTTTTCTCAGGAACGCGTGGAGGAATCAAGCTGAAATTCATATCAAATAGCTGGAGCTGTAAAATCAAACTTCTAAGCCAATGCAATCAAAAGATACAGCAATTTTAAAAACAATTTTTAAGTTTGTTTATTAAATAACTGCGTATTACTTAACTTACTTTTTTTTTTTTAAATTAATAATATACAAAAAAAAATATAGAAAAAACTAGGGTGCCGCCGGCAGCGGTACAGGGCATTAGCTGCCGGACTGCTGGCAAGCGACAATGCCTTTTGTATCTGACCCTTAACCCAACCGCCTAGCGAGTCTCTTAAGATGTTGAGAATATTCGATATCTATAAGTTCATTAACCGTGACGACTATCAGGGCAAATATCGTCAAATAAACATCCCATACGGCGTTTATCTCGTGAACCAAGTCTATTATTATTATTATACTTGCTGAAAAAATATATAGAAATATTTTATCGAAATATATGCGCCAAACAATAGATTACAATAGGATTGCAACTGACCTGATCGGATGGTTTCCGTTGTAGCTAGCACATTCGTTCGAGAAGCAAATGGAATATGCTGCTTTATCTGTTGATCGGCAATTCTGAAAACATAAAAGCAGTTTTAAAGTTGTTTGACTGCCCTGTTAGCTGCTTCAAGAGCTGTGTGAGTGTACAAATTGAGAGTGTTAAATGAGGGTCATATCGGTAATCGGAACCTCTCAGTAATTAACGATCGCTTCAATACTGCGACTGATAATTAATCTGCTTCCTTGTGTTTAATTAGATTCACCTTAGCGTAGCCTTATTCAATCTTAGCGTACTTAGGTTCAACGAGAATGTAACGAAGGACGTAGGTTCAAACCCCGACGAGCTTGAACTGCCGGTGAATGAATACATCGTGAGGAAACCATAGCATTAGGGTATTTTCTAATACTCGCCTGGCTAGCTATCAAGTTGAAAATCTGCCGCCAAGCACTTAACGGTGTGTGCTTCAATTGAGAGCTAGTTATATTCCAGGCTAGATTTGCTGTACCATCTTCGACCACACCGTTACATCAGGTGAGCTATAATATAACTTGTCAACAATAAAAAAACCTGACTTATTTTTTTTTTTTTTTTTTATTAAACTCACCTTGTTCTCACAGACCATCGACACTTGTTGTTGCGGGTGTAAAATGTCAAAGAAACGCTGGTTGGGATGTTCTCTGCAACCAAATACATATAAGTTTAGAACATTTCCTTTTACGTGTGGCCTAGCGAACATTTCACTTACATTCTGAAGTGTACTTATTATTAAAAAAAAATATTTAACTTGCCATGTATGTACGTTTGTCCGGGTGGAATCTTGCAAGTTAAATTTGACCCACGTCCCGATGTCCGATTGAACTCAAGTTTAGTTTCCTTATGTACCTTCGGTGGCAATACAATTATATGGTACCATGGAGCTGGTCTGATGATGGCGACGGAAAAGAACTTCTGAACTAAACGAGATCAACCCATCGAGTTTAGGCTCGATTGATTCCTCTTGAGAAGCAATTTCTAAAATATTTATCTACTAAAAAGTTGAAAAAAAAGTAAACGAAATATATATTTAAAAACAAGCTTTTATCTGGGAAAATAAACTAAAAATTTTAAAATAAATTATAGTCAGTATTTGGCGTGTACAACTCACCTATATTCTTTAAAGCTTGTCTTTACAAGAATTTATTTTAAAACTATTCTCAGATATAAGCTTGTTTAAAAAAAAAAACTTTTTTTTTTATTGCACTTTTTGTTATGGTATCAGAAATATTTATTGCAGCTTTATCGTTTGGGAGATACGACAGAATAAAAACATACATAGATATATGCACAGACTAGACAGACACCGCGTACCGAACATGTGAATGTCTGTAAGTTTTATAATACTAAATACGGCAGTAATACGATTTCACAACTAGTACGCAGTTTTTTTTTTTTTTAAATGTAACAGTTTGAGACGAACGAGACGCTCTCTGATGTTAAGAGATAACGCCTGTCCATGACCATTGCAGCGATACACAGAACTTTGAGTAGTAAAACAAAGTCCAGGGCGTCGCTGCTTTAGCGCTCATTACTTTGAGACTAGATGGTTAGTCTCAATAGCCCTGTAATTTCGCTAGCTGCAGTACCCTTTAACCGGAACACAGTAATGTTTACACACTACTGCTTGGCGGCAGAATATCTGGTACTGCGGCGGTACCTACCTAGACGACCTCCTGCTAAGGAAATCTACCACCAAGGCAGCTCGCGACTAGTCTTCTTTGCAACAATTTTACATTAGTTCACTGTAGTAGCTATGCCGTACTGAAAACCGTAAAACCTACTAGAGGTTTCAAAAGATATTTTAGTCAAAAAATCTCTAGCAAGATATTCATGAAATTTCTATGGGACTAATATGAAAGTCTATTATTTCAATGTAAACAAATATTAAATCGGTTTATAGTCAGTCAGTCGCGTCCTTCCCCCTTCTTATTCCAGGTGAGGTGGGGAATCTGCTTCGAGGTTGGACCTCTTTGTCGAGGCAGGGCGCTAGGGGTCACTGCCTGGTGGTGGTGGAGGGTACGTTCTCGACGCCCAGGTACACTTTGTAGCGATGATAGCCCAGTGGTTAGCGTGGTCGGTTCAAACGCCAAATGGCGTGGGTTCAAACCCCAACAATGAGCTTGAGCTGCCGGTGAAGGAACACATCGTGAGGAAACCATAGCGTGGTGGTGGGGTACTTTCTAGTAATCGACTGGCTAGCCACCTTTAAGTTGAAAATCTGTCGCCAAGCACCTAAGTGTGTGTTCCGACAGCCTCACTTGAGAGCCAGTTCTATTCCAGGCTAAGTGTGTTTACTATCTTCGATCCCACCATCACTTTACAACAAGTGAACTGTGGCGCCTGCTTCTTTTTGAAGTCGGTTAAAAAACGTAAGTCTCACCTGTGAATCTCGTTGGCGCATTCAATACACAAGTAGAGAGGTGGAGGGCTGTCCGAAGCAAATGTAACACTGATACAGTGGTCGTAACACACCTACAATAAATTTTTAAAAATCATTAGGAGAGATTTATTCATTTATTAAGTAAAACGGTTATATAAAACCAATTACATTAGCTAATTATGATGTATACATGACATTACCAGTTACAAGAATATACGTATACAGGTCAGTATAAATAAGGTCAAATAAAATGATAAAAAATTCTAAATAATATGTATGAATATACAATGTCAAAATCATTATTAATAAAAACAAAACAAACTAGGTCGGTAGATACACACTTCACGAAAAAAAATTAAAATAAAGAATGTCAAAATAAATTAATAGAAATGCAAAATTACTACAGAATGTCAAATTGATCGACTTCTTTGACATTCACCTTGCACGCTTTCTTCTCGCAGTAATCCAAGCACATCAACAGAATAATCTTCCATTCATCCGCAAGCAAATCACATTCAGGTGTCATGGCCAGAAGTCCATTGAAAGCACTGAGAGTGTGCTGAATAGGGGATTGCCCATGCGCAATAATCCGCCCTGGGGGGACAGAAACAGCGGATGGCGACCTCTACGTAGGAGATTTAATCTATTATTTATGTAAAAGTAATGAGAAAGGAGATGCTCTCCTGATGATAAGAAATAAAGTCTGTCAATGACCATAGTAGCGATACACAGAACTTTTTACAAAGCCCAGATCATCAATGCTTTAGCGCTCATTACTTTAAGACTTTGGACGGTTAGTCTCAACAGCCTTGTAATTTCGCTAGCAACAGTATTACTGCAGTAGGTTTCAGCAGTTTCTTACATTGGAGTAAATATAAATCTATGTATATACAATACACTGCTTACCTTAGCGGCTTCGGCCGAGCCTGCATTCGGACACATATCTCTCTGGCACAGGAACGGAACCAAGTCGTCTGTAGACACAAGAAATAAATACATATTGAATCTGCAGATATAAGATATAAAAGTATATTGAGACTGCAGATACAAGATATACATTTATATTAAGTCTGCAGACAAAAGATATAAACGTATAATGTAATATTGAGTACGCAGATACCAAGATATAAATGTATATTGAATCTGCAGATATAAGATAGAAAAGTTTATTTAGTCTGCAGATACAAGATAAAACTTTATATTAAGTTTGCAGACATAAGAAATAAACACATATTGAATCTGCAGATATAAGATATTAAGTATATTGCGTCTACATATACAAGATATAAATTTGTATTAAGTCTGCAGACGTAAGATATAAACGTGTAATATATATTGAGCCCGCAGATACAAGATATAAACGTATATTAAATCTGCTGTTACAAGAAAAAACAGTGTTGAATTTGCAGATACAAGAATAACTTCCATACAGATGCGAGAAGGCGATAACTTTTGGATATTTTAAAATAATCTAGATAATAAATGTACAATCTTACTTTGATTCAAATCCTGTTGAGTGCTTTACAAAACGCACATGTTTGTAAAACTAAATATGCTTTTACACATTCTCACAATCTTAGAATTAAACGTGTTTTGATGGAATCTATTGATGAAACTATTCGATAAGTGGCCACGTGTTGAATTGACATGTTTTATGTATCAGATTGAGTAATATTTTAATTTATATGAATATGTAACTTATAAAGTAGCAGATATAACTTATCTGCTCAACATAGCAAATGGCACGATCGATTGTCCGGAGTTACTCGGTCAGCTGGGGCTACGCGCACCCACCGATTCCCTAAGAAACCCTAGTCTCCTCTATGTTCCGTCCGTGCACACTTATAGTTGAAACAGCTTTTTTATAAGGCCATGCAGGTGCTTCAGTTATCTTGATAATTTACTAGATTTCGATCTTTTTAACACTAAATCTCTAAATTTCAAACGTCTTTGTAGTAAAAAATATTTTCAACCGGTTTATATTTAATTGTGTTGTTCTAGATGTTGTGTATTTATATATTTAGTATGTTGCGTATTTGTGTGAATTCCGTCTCCTACCATATTCTTTTTTATTTGCCTGTGAAATTTTTTAATAGGCCTTCCATTCTTGAATTTGTCTGTATTCTTAACTATAAGTTTTCCTATAATAATAAAAAATATATTAAATGTGAATTTATATTTTTTTATTACAAGTTAATAAAGTTAATTGTTATGATAAATAATTAAAACAAACATTGTGGCATCTGAATTAGCAACGCTATCTAGTGAATTTCGAAAGAAACGACTGCTAAAAACAGCTCGTGACGTGCTTACCTGCAACATTAGGTTTTAAGCAGTAGCAAGACAAATTGTTTGTCTATGTAACAAAGGCTGTCATGCGTGAAATACAAACTTACCTAGTTATCGCGTTTAAGTAAACACTACTTCATGCTATTCTGTAATGAGTTATGGTAACAGCATGCCTAAGAAATAATCAGCGGGTTTATTAAAGACTTTACTGAGAAGAAAATAAGAACGTTACTGTGTACTTTACTTTTTATACCGTATCCGTATTAAACTAAGTTTAAAAAATAAAAAAAAATATCAATGGGAATCTTGCATGGCAACCCTTTCTTGTCCAATACATTGACGTCAAACTATATACAGAAGATAAATAACTTTCAAATATGTCTTAGTTTCAATGCCATAAAAAAATAATCTTATATTAGTAGTATGTATATGACTTCATACCCGCATGCCACTAAACCATCATGCCACATACTTTATGGATCTTACTGAAAAACTTGCATACCGACCCTTTCGTGTTGAATAGTTTGGCATCGAACTATACGCATTTATTAGAAGAAAATTTGCATATATGCTTTAGAGATTCAATGTTTGGAGAATATATCTTATTTTCTAGGTAGGTAGTTCCATACTCACATGCCACGGAGCTTCATGCCACATACTTTACGAATCTTATTGGAACACTTGCATACCAAACCCTTCGTGTCGAATAGTTTGCCATCGAACTATACGTATTTATTAGGAGAGCAGTAATTTATACAAATGCCTTGGCGTTTCAATGCTATAGACAATATATCTTATTTTCTAGGTAGGTAGTTCCATACTCACATGCCACGAAGCTACCATGCTAAATACGTTACGAATCTTACTGGAAAACTTGCATAGCAACCCCTTCCTGTCGAATAGTTTGGCGTCGAATGGTGGCCAGTAGTAGAACAGCAGTTTAGCGGCGGACAAGCGAGCGCCCCAAGTTCCGTAGGCGATGACACAGAGGATATCTTTCACGACAGACTGTTTCATAGACATGAGGCATTCTAGCAGCTGGCAGTGGTGCGCTATAAGAAATTTATAAGAAACTAGTTTATGTCTGCGGCTTTGTACGTCTTGTTTTAGTCTTTGGCTTATGTCTACAACTAGTTTATTTTGACAAACCCACATGTAGATTTTGTGAGCGAAGTGCAGCGACTGGGACACACAATCCTAATTTGGGAGTCTAGGGGCTGACAACATGTAAACATACCATTTTTTTTTTTCTTTTTTTTATGCCACATGTGGCAATCAAACTGACGGGCTCTCGGACGTCCACTGCTGGACATAGGCCTCCCCCATTGACTTCCATAAAGTCCGTTTGGAAGCGGCTCGCATCCAGCGCGTTCCTGCGGTCTTTATGAGGACGTCCTACGCTACGCTTGCCGGTCCGTGGTCTCCACTCCAGAACTTTGCAGCCCCATCGGCCATCAGTTCTGCGTGCATGTGCCACTTCAACTTGCTAATCTGCTGGGCTACGTCGGTTACTTTAGTTCGTCTACGGATCTCCTCATTTCTGATTCGGTCTCGTAGCCCTCTCCATAGCTCGTTGTGCGACTTTGTGCTTATCAAGAAGGCAGATAGTCTATATAACATTAATAATAATTATAAAATAAATTACCAGGATTGCTGGAATGTTGGAAAACCATCATAACAATGGCTGCAACCGATTGTGACGCTTGGCTTTCTTCTTCTTGGCCCGCATACTTGCGCGCTGCAAAACAATTACGTGTCACATGATACGGTACATTATGCGAGTAGAAAATGTAACATGCTTCAATTATTTACCAAAAATTAGAACTTCGCATTAAAACTTATTTTTAACACTCATAAGTCCGTGTTTGACCATCAACTCGCCTGATGGTAAGCGATAATATGGTTGAAGATGAAGCACGCTTGCCTAGAAGACACCCAGATTATATCCAACGGGGAAGACCCACTTAGGCAACGCATTCCACTGTTGGCTCTGTTGACAACCCTGTTGGCTCATTGGGAGTATGTCTGCCTGAGCTGTAGGGCGTGGGTTCGGGAAGGACAAAACATTTTATGGTATAAACAAATGTTTGTTCTGTGTCTGGGTGTTCTATATGTATTAAAAGTATGTATTTACAAAAAACAAAAGTATTTATGTTTTCTATCAGTTATCTGACTTCCACCACACAAGCTCTGCTTAGTTTGGGGTCAGGTAGCGTATGTGGTGGTGTGTAATGTGTCCTACAATATTTAATATTTATTCTGTCTAGCAGTCCGCACAATGAACGTGGAATCAAATCGTTCTGTTCGAGTTCGTTTTACATTTGTTCCTATCGTAAAATACTCACTGATGGTGAATGGTAGTATGTAATAGCACAGAAGGTTGAGTATCTCCTGATGTAACGCCACAGGAAACACGGCCACGCAGTATGCCACCATGTACGGCAGATTGTCGATCATGTCGTACTCCAAGAACGGGAGAAGGCAGCCTAAGCATTGGAGGACGGCTTGTCCGAATGCTGAAAGGAGAAATCGATTCAGAAAAATGAACACTTAGCTTGTAAACCATAAATAAAATCAAAACAGGAAACGTTATTTCAGCATCCGCGGTAAAACACTTACCTTGTATACCATACTGTAGATGGGGCGCAGAGTCGACCAACTGTGAGATGGCGTTGAAAAGTCCCTTATAGTCCAAATTGGGATACAACGACATACGATCGGCATCGTTGTCTGCATCACGGATCATTTCCAAGGGGGATCGTGGCACATCTTTGAGAACACCTGGGAATTACATAGATAGATAAATAACTCTATTGTTCACAGCACAAACATTTAAACGAAGTGCAACAGTCGGGATCCTTGGCCGTTCAAGTATTACGTAAGCACCGATGGGGGATGGGAGGGTCTTTAGTTTGCTTATTTTTGACAATATTGGGGATGAGGCTATCTGAATGGTGATAATATCCGCAAATTCATATAAATTATGCTGATTGTTAGTTCGGAGGTGTTCCGCTCGTCTCATTACTTTTACATAAGCTATAAAGTTACAGCGGTAAACAACCGTATAAAAGGTTCGGCAACTTAGTTGGGAGACCGCCTGGCTTCCAATCTGTAGGTCCTGGGTTCGAATCCCAAGGCACGCACCTGTCTTTTCTAAATTATGTGCGTATTGTGGATGACTTCAAATGTGAAGGACAACATCGTGGGGAAAGCTACATGTTTGAGTTCTTAAAAAAAGACGTTCTTCTATCTATGGCATTACCTTTCTCATAAAGAGAAGAGCAGTTTTTAAAAAAACACGGCTGATTCATTCTTTCAAATAATAAGACGTATTCACGTCTAAAAAAACCGCGTCAAAAACGGTGCATACATTTGTTTAGGATCTACGATGCCATATACATACAGTATGACCATATATCTCAATTTCGCAATAAACTCAAGTGGTTATCTATTCGCCTTCGGCGGAATGCTTATTTACTCTCTCTTCTTTATAACGTTCTCTTTAACCACTCTACTCCAAGCTATCTTAAAGAAAAGTTCACTTTCTGGCATAGTATTCATTCCCTGCTCCTCAGGTCGAAGGAGAACCTCTTAACACCCCTGTTGCACGCTGTGAAACGTTTTACGGTAAGTCCTTTGCATTCCAGGCAGTCCAACTGTGGAATGCGTTACCTGTTGCCATTAGACGTGTTCCATCAATCGCCGTCTTTAAAGAACACGTCAAACTTTTTTATCTGTCGCTGTTATAATAATTAAATTAATATTAAAACTATTTGTCGCTTATTTGTATATATATATATTTTTTTATCTAGTATAGGCTCGTGTTATATATATCGTTTGTATGTATCCTTTTTATACAAGTATTTATTTTATATTTAAATAGTATTAATTTTATATATGTATATATTAGAGTATTTTAGTTATCCTAGTCAATCTATGTATTAGGATATATTATTATTAGAATGTAGATAGTCGTAGTTTTGTATTTTCCTATAATGCATATCCTCGTTATCGACACACCTCGTCTTTTTCTTCCTCACATCCTTTCCATCCTAAGGTTGCTTGGAAGAGATCGCTTTTAGCGATAAGATCGCCAGTTGTTACACCTATTAACTACTTTATTTCTTCTGTATTATCTAATTTTAAGTGTGTACAATAAAGAGTTATTCATTCAGATACACAAACAGACACGTCAAAGTTATAACACCCCTCTATTTTTGCGTTGGGGATTTAAAAAGTTACAGGAGTATTTTACAGGGATAATATAAGAGAAATCAGTGGTACAGAACCATGAATACTTACTGAGTAGTGTCTGCGAAAAGTACTTGACAGTGTTGCCGATGTCAACTCCTGATGGTAGCGGCTGTATGTTATGCATCAGCCGGAGCTGTGCGTCGTACAGGCTGCGGATCTTCGCCGTGACTGGATCATATTACAACTCAACTATAAACCACGTTATCCCACGCTTGTTCAAAAAACGTAAACTTACGTTTACGCTTTTGTAGCTATGATTGCTCAATAGTTAGCGCGTTTGATTACGCACGTGGGTTCAAGCCCGAACAATGAACTTGAGCTGCCAGTGAAAGAAAACATCGTGAGTAAAATCATAGCGGGTATTTTGTAGTACTCGACTGGCTTGCACCACAAATTGAAAATCTGTCGCCAAACACCTAGCGGTGTGTTCCGGCAGCCTCCCTTGAATCTCTCCATCTTCGTCCACACCGTCACTTAAGAACAGTACACAGTTTTAATGTTATTAAGTACGAATAACAGAATAACAACGTAACTGCCATTTTTATGCTCCGCTAAATACGCCACTGTGTTTTCTTAAATAAAATTAGTATTCAACTGTGGTACCAAAGCTAGCTTCTTTCAACTGGGAGCACTTTAATGCACATTGTCTGGTATTTAGAAAATAACTATAGAGGCATCTCATTCTGCAAAACCGGATGAGTAATTTAAGCACTAAAATGGAACATACAAACATACTGCTAAAAACACAATCCCATAGACGGTTAAAAACTGAAATCTATGTTTCAACATTACAAATACTAACCTTTTGATAATATCTACAAGTAATTATAAAAAAGATCAGTACTAAGTAAACAACAGCAAGAACAATAGATACAATCATCATACAATAGATAAATGTACACAGTTTTAAGCAATAAAGATTATCTTATCTTATCTTTAAAAAAAAAACTTTTTGAAACAGTGAGTTGCGATTTAATTAAAACAGAAGAATTTATAAAATAAGACACTGACATGTATTAAGAAGCAGTATATATAAGGACTAGACAGACATACTCAGCCTATATCATAAGAAAGGTGAGCCACACAGATAGGAATTTGGTTCTGCTAACTCACATGGGTAACTGAAAACCTTAAAAGACTGACTTGATACTGAGTATTCTAGGTATATATTTAGTTTATTTTTCGCTTAACAGTCGTTTCAGCTACAACAGAAAAGAGGTTTTAAATTTAAAAAAACTTGACGTAGATATGAAACAAAAAACTTAACGATAATTAAAAAACCCATCCAGAACTTTACTGATAATCTAAAACTAAATTCCACATTAACTTAAAAGCTTAAATAAAACACTAATTAAAATAAAAACAAAATCCGCAAGTATTTACATCCTCTTCGCTGCAATAACCACTCGCCGACACGTGTTTCACCTCTACACGAGGCATCCTCAGGCGTGTTGACTCTCCGAGCGCTTGGCCGAGACTGAGTAATCCTCCTTTTTTTTTTTTTTTTTTATGATTGACTCTTGCTGTTGGCCAGTTGGCCTCTACAGCGTCACCGGACTGTAAGAGTAATCCTCCCTGACAGCGGCGCTTTATATAATATTTGCCGCTGCCGCCCGCGCCTGCGCACTGAAGCAGTGCAGTAATGGCGAAGTGACGAATGTTTGTTCATTCAACAATGAATTCTTAACTAAATATATACCTAGAATACTCAAAATGGACTTCCGCAAAGTAACACCCGATTCAATCAATTGACTTGATACTGTAACAAATGTGTTTTTAAGTAATCTTTACAAGAAAAATTTGTACAGTAATTAAATTTCATTTAATTACTCAAAACGTAGTCTAAATAATATAATAATAAAAATTATATAAGTATTACTATGGAAACTGACGTGGTTTTGACTCATTTTTGTTTTACTTATGCGGATTACTCACATTGCGAAGCAAGACGAGGCCGCGCGCGCGTTTTACTCAGCTTTATATACAGTACCTGGATGACCGAGCTTTGCTTGGCTAAAAACACGGATAAAACAACGTTTTCTTAAAATGCAACCTAGCTAGATCGATTCATCGCCCCCGAAACCCCTGCATACTAAACTTCATGAAAATCGTTGGAGCGGTTTCCGAGATTCATATTATATAGTATATACACATATATACAAGAATTGCTCGTTTAAAGGTATTAGATAGATAGCTATCTATCTATCTAATTCTACTGGATATATACACCATATTGGATATGGCCACGGGATGTGGCCGAAACTATAGCCAGAGTTTCCGATAAAATTAGACGTGAGTAATCCCGCATAAGTACCTATTACCAAAAATAAATAAGTCACCAAAAAAAAAGTTATATCAGCGACATTCAGTCAAAAATTCCGCCCCTAGCTGTACCTGGTGCAAAAGTACTTTTGCATAAGGCTGGCAGCATTCCCGCGTTGTATAGCAATGGCCAGCCTTTGCACCAGAAATGAGAGTCACCACACTGATCTATATGTTGCTCTATTTCACATCACACTAATATTATATTTTACTTGGTGGTAGATTTCCTTAGCAGGAGGTCGTCTAGGTAGGTACCACCGCAGTACCAGATATTCTGCCGCTAAGCAGTAGTGTGTAAAAATTACTGTCTTCCGGTTTGAAGGGTACTGGCAGCTAGCGAAATTGCAGGGCTATTGAGACTAACCATCTTGTCTCAATGTAATGAGCGCCAAGGCAGCGATGCTCTGGACTTTGTTTTACTACTCAAAGTTCTGTGTATCGCTACAATGATCATGGACAGGCGTTATCTCTTAACATCAGGAGAGCGTTTCGTTAGTCTCATTACAGTTAAATAAAAAAATAATTAAAAATTAATACTAGCGGCCCGTTCCGGCTTCGCACGGGTATAAACCTCAAAAATAACAGTATTTCTCCACTATTTAATGGATGTTATTATACATATAAACCTTCCTCTTCAATCACTCTATCTATTAAAAAAACCGCATCAAAATCCGTTGCGTAGTTTTAAAGATTTAAGCATACATAGGGATATAGGGACAGAGAAAGCGACTTTGTTTTATACTATGTAGTGAAGTGATACCTAGTGATATTGTAGGACACATTACACACGGCGCCATCTGACCCCAAACTAAGCAGAGCTTGTGTGATGGAAGTCAGATAACTGATAGAATACACAAACTGATAGAATGCTTTTTTTTTTAATTATAAAGGCGAAAGTTTGTCTTTGTGTGTATGTTTGTGTCTTCTTCACGCTCAAACGACAAATTGTGATGGAATTTGGTATAGAGATAGCTGACACCCTAGATAAACATATATAGGGTCCCGAAAAAATAGCGTGTAGCACCGCGAGGCACAGCTAATAACTAATAAAATATTGGGTAATTTAATAGACAACGAAAGGATGGTCAAATTTTGAATGTCATTTTCTTATTGTTGCTTCATTTACTAATGAACAACTTTTCCTATGGGATCAAATCTGAATATACTAAAAAAATATCAGTTAAATATTCTGCCACCAAGCAGTAGTGTGTATGATTAGTGTATTCTGGTTTGAACAGTATTGTTGCTAGGTACCCAAATTACAGGAATAATGAGACACAATCAAGTATTTCAATGTGACGAGGACTAATGAGGTGATTCCAAAAACTTCGTTTTGTAAGTTATAAGTATTGCTGCAGGAGTCATAACCAGATTATATCTCTTATCATCAGGAGAATGCCATCTATACATAAACTGTACTATCATGTATCTACAAGCTATTACAAGTTGTAAAAAAATTAAGAGTCCTGCCAATAAACTATTTGTATAGCTTGGCAGACTATAACACAGCAATGCATGTAAAATTTATGAATAAAGCATTTTTTTATTCATTATTAATTTGTCTTATTACTTCTCACCATAGAAAACTAATCACAAAGCCATTTCCTAGCGTACGAACAGCAAATTTTCTTTTGCGCTGTCATGTTGAACCCAATAGTAAAAATTGTTTATATTACATCCTGCAATTATGTCCAATATCTAATAAAACATTCAATTTAATGTTGGTGACAGTTGTGTTGGTGTTTCAGTTGAGTGTGTGTTTGATAGAAACTCTTGGTCAATTTTTTACTTGACACCAATACAAACAGATAAATAAAAAAAATACTAGGCAATTTTTTTTGTTTTTTTAAGAGTTTCTAGTATAGTTACAAACTTCCAGTACACCAAAAATACAGACATACATATACTACCCGTGTAGACATGTCCCTCATATACTCAACATTTAATTTGAGTTTATTTGAGTTAAAATTAAATCAGTTTTATTTATGCTCCACATCACACCACATCTTTATTTAAATATAAGTAACTAACAGTAACTATTTGGGGGTAGGTCTATGCCCTGAAGTAGAATGTTAAAGACTAACACATTGCAGGATGCAGTGAAGGATATGATGTTATAATATAATCAGAATAATGTAATTTATTTTAGCGAGTTACATTCTGTTCTCGAACTAAGTACAGAAAAAACCTTTTAATTCCTTTAAGAAAATATGCATCCTTGACTAAATACCTATCACATGTAGTTATTTACTTAGTATTGTTGTAATAATTACATGGGTAGGCATCAGAAAATTATAAAGTTAATAGATACAAATGTAAAAGCCAGCAGAACCTGAAAACATTTAACATCGACACAGCCCACAATAAGGGTATCCAAACATTTTATAAACATCAATCATTGCTCGGGGTGGCCAGCACCAACTAAACTAACACCGGGATTGGCAGAATTTCAGATTCACAACAGATAAGGATGCAAATCTAGGGTTACCATCAGAATGCCTGAAAGTCACATATTTGAGTTAGTCTTGATATTTCGATAACTTAATTCTAATATGATTTGAACACATTTTTTTTAGGATATTTTAAAATATATAGGCATTTAAAATACTACGGATTTTCAGTATAGAAAATATGTACACCAGTCTGTTTTGAACTATTTAAACTACAATATAGGTCAAACGAGAAATAAAGATGGCAACCCTAAAAATCAAGACAGCAAATTAACTAGTTATAAAATTAGGTAGATCAACTTCACTCACTCTTGGGGTAGAAAAGTTATGGGTGTGGAAATATCAACTAGTCAAGGGGGTGGAAAAGCACAAAATTTTTGACTGTTAGGCAAAGACAGGCAAGTAAAAGTAGACCAAGGTTTGTGGCCACTTCAGAAGAGTGAATTAGAAGGTGATCTCTAATATTGTGTGGGTTGGACAGAGGGGTCACGTGCGACAGTATAGGTACAACAAACGCGCTTGTAGATCACCTTTCTGATACAACGGCTCCGCGTATATCTGCATTTCGCATGAGGGCTGCATTTATAACACAAAAAGCTTTGCCTACGCAACGGCGGCGCGTTTCATACAACTCTGAAAAATAAACGGCTTTAATCACCATGCAAGCGCTTGATTAACAATTCATTTAACTTTATGAAGCAGGATTTTTAAACTTTTAAATGTCTGTACTCACAAGCGGCCGCCCGCGTCCCCATGTTTATAAGTTGAATCTTGAAGCTGCCCTGCATTGGCCTGCCGTATTACACGCACCGATAACATGAACACAATCGATAAAGGTAGGTACGAACCCTGGGCGAAAGAGATAAGACCTAAATCTAGATTTTCTCTTCCTTTTCGCGGAGTATTGATCGACCTAACTTGTTTGTTTTGTTGTTGAATAAACCGCGCATGTTTCAGAAACGTCAAAAATGACAAAATAAATGTCAAACTTAGTAGGTAGGTATTGGCTTGCCAGATCTGTGAAACCTCATGAAAGACTACTTCATTGAGTGTGAAACTAACGTAAAAAAGAAACGCCATGTTATTAAAGGTAATTATTGATTGCCTATCATAGTAATAAGGCATAAGTTAGTGTTTTAAGCAGAGTTGCGGCTTTACGTTAAGTCATCAATTTTTTGTCTTAGTTTTGTGTATAATTGTTTATTGTTTGGTATTTTATTGCTTAGGGTTCCCCCTATATTACATTACTCTTTGGTTATTAGTGTTAATATTAATTCTGTCTTGTTATGTTTAGTCTTGTTATATATTTTATGTTGTTATTTTGTTATGTTGTATCGTAAATAATAATGTAGATAGGTATAATACATTAGAAAATAATCTGTAATGTTATAGGTACCTACCTATTATATAAATAATTTGAATGTTGAATTTGAATCTCAACCTTCGCATATCATGTTACATGTTTCAAGTACGAATTATTAGAACTCCAATTTAAAATGCTAAAAGTTATGAAAAATGATACTTTAGAAAAAACTGACCACCGAACGTGTGTTTTTCTTTTTTAGCTGCCAATAGAAAATAACTTTTGCTGATTTGCAGTCTTGATATATCCATAATTACACTGGCGAATGCCTATAGTGAGATGCCAAAAACAATGAAAAGAACAGCTGATTACTAACTTTATTTCAGGGTTGGTCCTTGGTCCCATTGTAAAAGTCTCTGGTAGTTTTTCACAATGACAATGAACACCTATCGATTCAATACTTACCGTTTCCTTTCACGTATTTTCTCTTTTTCTCTCGTTGGTCACGATCTAATTAAGAAGCCTGTAATATAACTTACTAGCTACATCCTGTAGATTTAACCGCGTTTTAGGAATAAAAAGTAGTACGTACCTACGTAAGTCGTCGGAGGAACTCAGCACAATGCTCGAAGACCTCAATCGAGTTTCTCAACGGGTGGGTCTTAAAATGAAGATGGACAAAACGAAGGTAGTGTTGAATGCCCATGTTGTGCCCATCCCAATATCAGTTGGGAGCTCGGTTCTTGAAGTTGTTGACAAGTACATTTACCTAGGACAAGCAGTCCAACTAGGTAGGTCTAACTTCGAGAAAGAGGTCAATCGTCGAATCCAACTCGGCTGGGCAGCGTTTGGAAAACTACGCAGCGTTTTCTCGTCCGAATTACCTCAGTGCCTCAAGTCGAAAGTCTTCGACCAGTGTGTGTTACCAGTGATGACTTATGGCGCCGAAACGTGGTCTCTGACTATGTGCCTTCTTAAGCTTAAAGTAGCACAACGAGCTATGGAGAGGGCTATGCTCGGAGTTTCCCTACGAGATCGAATCAGAAATGAGGAGATCTGTAGGCGAACTAAAGTAGCCGACATAACCCAGCGGATTAACAAGTTATATATTAGGCAAAATATACACTTATACACTAAAAACAGTGATATTCACAATGTTAACACTAGAAATAAGGAGAAACTACGAGCTCCCTTTCACCGGCTTCATAAGGTTCATAACTCATTTGTTGGGCTTGGGATAACCTTTTATAACAAGCTACCCTCTTCTTTCCTAGATTTGCCTTTTAACGCTGTTAAAACTAAAGTAAAATCCAACCTTTGTTCAAAGGCATACTATTCTATCAACGACTAAGTACTTATATGATAAGAATAGTTGGTCGCTGTGATTAACTCAAGACAATGTTTGTGTTCTTTCTCCAGAATTAGCTTACCTACTGACAGGTTTATATGAGTTTATATAATTGTATATTTTATTTGACTTTATAAGTCAATTTACTTTAGTTTTATTTTAATTTGTTGTTGACATAATCTACTCATTACAATGTTTTTTATGAGTTGCATTGCAATATGTGATTAGCTAACGTCCTAGTTTATCATTTATAACTTCCAGTGACAGTTATATGAATATAGCTATATGTAAGCGGGCACCCCCATAATGCCTGGAGGCTTTTATTTAGATATTGTTTACGTTTCGTTTTTATTCTGCCTGAGTATAGTTCTCGATGTTTTTGGTTGGTATATTGGCGTGTGCTAGCTGACATACGGCTATTAATTTAAATAATGTTTTGTGTCGCGTAATGTAAATAATTTTGCATAGTATTATATAATTATTTTTTTTTCTCTAACTGAACAGACAGCTGTGCTGCTGGGGAGTTTGTTGCGCCACTTCTTCTTCCCAGCTAAAGCACTAGGAAGTGGTGACGGGTGAGCGTTTTGGGGGACTGTCATATGTAATTTCGACGTTCGAAAAGTGCTGATTCTCAGCCTAGTTTGAATAAATGGTTTTGAATTTGAATTTGAAGTTTAAATGGCAGTGGGCAGGGCACATAGCACGCAGAACCGATGGCCGATGGGGCTGCAAAGTTCTGGAGTGGAGACCACGGACCGGCAAGCGCAGCGTAGGACGTCCACCCACAAGGTGGACAGACGACCTAATAAAGACCGCAGGAACGCGGTGGATGCGAGCCGCTTCCAACCGGTCTTTGTGGAAGTCAATGGGAGAGGCCTATGTCCAGCAGTGGACGTCATACGGCTGATGATGATGATGATGACGTACGTAAGTACAATGTATTACTCCAAATTAGCTAATAAGCTATCGGTGTTCCAAATTTTACTTAAATCCGTTAAGACATTACTGCTTGAAGAATTAATAATTATTATATTTGCATAGTTTTTATTATCCGGCTGGCTAGCTACCACCCAAGAACATGACCGATGATAGCTCAGTGGTTTGCGCGGTCGGTTCGCATGGCGAAGGGCGTGGGTTCAAACCCCAACAATGAGCTGGAGCTGCCGGTGAAGGAAAACATTATGAGGAAACCATAGCATGGTGGTAGGGTACTTTCTAGTACTCGGCTGGCTAGCTACCACCCTCAAGTTGAAAATCTACCGCCAAGCATCTAACGATGTGTTCCGACAGCCTCACTTGAGAGCCAGTTCCATTCCAGAATAGGTGTGTTTACCATCTTTGACCACACCGTCACTTAACATCAAGTGAGCTGTGGTCGAACACCTAGCCTGTCAGCCACAAAAAAAAAACCATTTCTACCAAAACAATTCCAAAGTCAACGCTGACGAAGTCGCGAGCTGGAGTTAGTACCTAATAAATAAATATCGTAGGACATAAAACACAACGCCATCTGACCCTAAACTAAGCAAAGCTTGTTCTATGGAAGTCAGATAACTGATAGAATACTTAAATACTTTTTATGTAAATACATATGGAACACCCAGACACAGTACAGACATTTGTTTATACCACAAAATGTTTGTCCTGGGTAGAAATCGAACCCACGCCCTACAGCTCTTAAACCAGATATACTACCAATGACCCAAGAGGGCCTAATAATCATGAAAAAAAAAAAAAGATTTATACTTGTCTAAATATCAAAAATATTTATTTTTATCTAAATGTTGATATTTAGTTAGGTATTACGTTTTTCTATTAGCAGTATTATTAGTTACTAACTAAGCACCAACACGCACGGAACGAATTATTTCAATAAATAAGCTTTCTAAAAAACAATTATATAATTTTATTGTCATGAATAATTACTATCACAAACCGCTTATCATATTTTTAACTACAATCACAGTATCTTTTGCGCCTTGCGTCCCAAATCTCAATCTATAAATCAACTCCCATCTATGTTAACTCTTACAACTAACGAGAAAAATATCGTCGCTCTAAATTTAAGTTGGTACCGTAGTGTCCACAGTGGGGTCCGAACGAGTACACGCTCGACAATTCACGCTCGTCGCTCGCTATAGTTTGTTGACTTATGTACCGTTGGCATTGAAACTAACTGGCTCTGTCGGCCATTATATCATCAACCGTCCATCCCGCTGGATAGGGCTTGTTGGATAACGAGCTGCTGAGCACTTATTAGCTTTTTCAGTTCTTTCACTTCCTGAGTTAGCTGCTTAACGTTCTCCGAAGTCTCATCCAACCTCGCTTGAATGCTTCCCAAGCCCGACGAGTAACCGTACTCTCTGTAACTTGAATCATTGTTGTTCTCGTATTTCTTAAAACATGAATATGCACCGGTTGTGGAACCACTGGATGATATTGTGTGTCCATATTGCTTCCTCATTTTAGCAATGTCGTAAGCGGCCATCATTATATCCCTTGGCAATCTCTTTTCGCTCGGATTTAATGGTTTCACGCTCAAAACAACTCTGTAAGCCTGTGGTGACACCAGAGCTGACGAGTGAAGGATTTTTAGCAAGCATTTTGGTAGATAGCCGTTAAACAAAGCAAGTTCCATGTAAGATATCAGTTTTGTTTGTCGAACGAGCTTTGAAAGTCCAGCTGTTTTTCTCAACCCTTGAATGTCATGGACAGCTATACCAACGAGAAGGTTCATGAGTACGACAGTTACAAACATTAAAAATAGTACATATGTGATCTGAGCCGAAAATTCCAACAGTACAGGCGGGTCGTTACCATCTGGCTCGTTCAGCAATAAATCCAGATTCAGCTCGCCTATCATCATTGTCAACACGGTAATAAAACCCATAAACGGATTTGCGAAGGAAGACGAATCAGGAAATATGACACAGAAACTTATAGTGAAGCCAATCAAAATGCACGAGTATGCCATTAGTAACTTTGCAAATTCTTTTTGCACTTTTTGATACATTGCTACGTAAGTCCCAAAAACTGGCAGCTGACCAATCATCATCATTAAATTGGTCCATCCAGCTAATACGGCAAACGCGCCCACATGATTCTGCCAAGTGTATGTGATATTTGTGTAAATATACGATATTAGGAACACGCTGACAATAACAAACCATTCAATGATGTTTTCAGACTGCATTAGGTATTGTTTTACTGTTGAATAGCCAGCTATACCGTAAACTTTTCTGAATATTTCAAATATTGTTATTCCAGCCAAAACCCACCACTGCATTTCAATGACAAACGGATTTTTTCGCAATAAATCTCCGAGGATCGACTGTTTTTGGCAAAGTTCTTGCTCTTGGATGGTTTCTTCCATATCTTTGCTCCCATTATAACAATTGTGTGCAAGTGCTGTTAAAACATACAAAGTGAGACACATTATAAAAATAAAACTTAGAAATAATCTGGCTACGTAATATTTACGTATCTTTTCCCATTTTATGTAAAGAAAAGCGGAACATAACGGATGCAACAGAACTTCTTTCTGTCCTTCATCAACGAAGGTGTTCAAGTAGCTGATCTCACGAGGATAACAATGTTGCAGAATACTACGAAAGTCAAGTTCGAGTTCGACTTCTCTATTGCTCGTCTGAGAGTGATGCAGCGTAATAGCGCAGTCCAATTTTCTCGTTATCATCGCGAGTGAGGCGGGCGTTTTTCTTGCGATTACATTAAGAGCCGAGTTTCCTTTTTTAGACCTCGTAGTTACGTCAGCACCGTGATAAATTAACGTTTCAACACATGCAGATAGTCCGTCCAGAGCAGCTAGGTGCAGTGGGGTGAATCCATATTCGTCCTTTTGATTCACATTCGCACCCCAGCTAATTAGCGTTTCAATGATATCGCATGCAGAATCAGATTTCCCGATAGCAGCATGTAACGGTGTTCTCAAATCAAAGTCCAATGCGTTGGGCTCCGCGTTTCCTTTTCTCAGAAGTGACTCTACGCATTCTAAGCTAGCGGACCGAGCGGCTAGGTGTAGAGCTGTGAATCCTCTGTGATTTTTCAAGCTTGCATCCGCTCCCTTTGAAATCAATAAATCAACACATTCAGCGAACCCACCATCAGCGGCCAGATGTAACGCAATAGATTCTCTGTCGCCTACTCTTGTTCTCACATTAGGGTCAGCGCCCGGTGTCTCCAAAAGTATTGTAAGGCATTGAATCATTCCCAAATCGGCCGCAAGATGGATGGCGTTGGTGCCGCCAGGCTCGATCAAGTTCACGTCAACTCCATGAGAAATAAACAATTTCAAACACTCCACAGAGTTAGCTCTGACTGAACAATGGAGCAGCCCGCCTTCGCAGTTAACGTACTTCACCGCCGCATGCACAGATGCACCTTTACTGATTAATAAATTAGCCACTTGCACAGAATTTCCAAAGGCAGCACAATGGAGAGGAGCGAAGTATCTCGGCATATAATTAGGGTCCGTCCCAACCGAAAGCAGGTAAATAGCACAATCTGTCGATCCGCTGAATGCCGCGACATGTAGTGGCGATAATCCCAGAGCGTCAAAATACAACGGATCGGCACCAGCTTCTATCAACGGTGAAAGAAGGTTAGACAGCTTCAGAAACGCCGCCCAAAACAAACATACATTCTTTTCAGCTTCGGATGCCGTACACAAAGTGTCAGTTATGAATTCAGGTGTGATGGCTCCAGATTCCAGTTCATCAAGAAGTCTCAATCGGCCGCCGACAGCTCTCATCTGCTCGTGGGCGCTCTGACGTAATGAGTCACCGCATATGTGCGCAGTTAAGTCAAGGGGTGGTTCTTCGAAGCTGTCGTACATGTTGGGGGCGCTCTCCGCCGGGGGCGAGGAGCCGGCGAGGACGTACTCTAGGTGCCCCATAGAAGGGGAGGCCCTCTCGAGGGATTCCTCATCGAGGGGCGGGTGAGGCTGCTGGGCGCGGGCGGGCGAGCTGAGCACGCGAGAGATGCGCGGGCGGCGGTCCATGTCGCGCGGGAGGGTCCTGGGCCGGACGTCATCGAGCTCCTCGGGGTGTGGGGAGCGTCGTGAGCGGAACCACCGCGGGGTGAGGATGCGGCGCGTGGCAGGCATGCGGGCGGCGACACGGCACTGAGCGGCCAGCGGTAACTCGCTATTGTGCACCAATTGTGACGCGCACAGATGAATCGCGCGCACCTTTTTGCCATAAAGACGACCGCACACTAGACTAACAGATTCTTTTTTCTGACGAATGTTCACTGCTGTCAACGAATTCTATGTACAAAGAAGATAACTTTAGAACAAAAAAATTGTAACCAAATAAGTCAACTAATCAGTGGGATTGTTTTGTAGATGGCTTTGTCATTCGTCCTTTTCTATGAAAATAATAATTTCTGTGTGATTTTACGAAATTCTCACTGCAATTGACATTTCTTGTGGAGTACAGACAAATAAAACACTGCTCTACAGTTGAGAATACGATTACAAGCATGTTATAAATCAGACTGCTACAATTAATCAGTTTTTAGTAATTTATTGGTAGTTGGTATTTAATAAGTGTACTACTATTTTTTTAATAATATACTACTGAGCTTTAAAGACAAACATTTTAGAATTCTATGATGGCATCAATATTTTTTTTATAAAATAAAAAGTTTAATTGAAGTAGGTGCATAGATTGTTAATGTCGGGAATGATATAATTAAACTAATTACTTAAGTATCTATATATTTATTTGGACAAGATTGATACAGGACCGGGACGAGTGGCGTACAAGAGAGAGGCTTATGCTCAGCAGTGAGCGATTACAGGCTTATGATGATGATGATAATATTATATTTATCTCAGAAATACTTAAGAATTACAACGTGATCAACCCACCTAATGAACTTTATCTCGTGGTGATCAAAAACCTTCTATAAAACCTTGCATTGTTATTCAGGAAAATAATGAGAATTTTTTAACAGATGTGTTGAATGTTTATTAGCTACTTAACAACTGGTTTACTCGTAGATCTAGATGTCTGATGTCATTGAGAATAAACTACTTTTGTTTACATATTTTATGCTCGTCAATGTACCTAAAGAAAATTTGTAATCTATTTAAAAGTTGCTAATGGCTATTAGAAAGCGTCACGGCAGAGACCGAGAGTCACGGCAGAGGAATAAAAAGTATCGTTTTACTATAGAAAACAATATTTATATAGAAGTTAACAAAAAAAACTGTCATTGTGAGACAAAGAGGCATTTTTTTTTCTTATTCATAACGTGTATGCGCTTGACCCATACCCTCAGTACAGTCTAAGATGGACCGCGCTTAACAAAACGGAACCAATTATCCATTTCACCATCATCATTACGCCTTGCATTACCCACTGCTGAGCATAGACCACTTCTTCTTGTACGCCACTTCTCCCGGTTCTGAGTCTTAACATTAGACACGCGATTTGTTTCTTTACAAGAAACATTGCACCTACCATTTCTTCGTCAGGCAAGATAGTGGTCAAACGTAAGTTTATTTATAAAATAAAAATAAGGACAAGTGCGATTCAGATGCCCACCGAGAGTTCCGTACAAACTAGTAGGTATGATATATAGTTCGGGAATCGAGCGTTGAATTTATTTTATGTACAGTTTTCAGATTTTTTCCTTTATGTTGACGCTTCTTCCCAAATTTCATAGTTCTAGGTCAACGGGAAGTACCTTATAGGTTTAGATTTCCTTGTGAGTGTCAAAATATGCGTTTTTTTGCGACATAAATGGCTGTAATTTTTTTTTTACGATAACTGAGAAGTTTGTTGCTTTTATAGACCCAAGGGACTACAGTACGTATATGGTTTTTATTTTAACTCGATATCTGCACGAGTTCCCGAGATAGAAGGTCTTGACAGACGGACAGACTGACAAAAAAGTGATCCTATAAGGGGTTCCGTTTTTCCTTTTGGGGTACGGAATCCTAATAAAGGGAAATGGCTGTGTAGTGGACACGGCCATGCCCCTTTGGATTGTAAAAAATCTAGAAAATAACAATTGACGAGAACGCAAAAATTTAACAGCCTATTTAGGAAATGAGTTAACCCGCCTCTGATCATTAGTGAGGAGACTGCGGAGTGATAGCAACGTCATCTTAAAAACTGATGCTGAAAACAAGCTCTAACTAGATATCTTGTGCAGACAATGAAATGGTCAGAAGAGAAACATTGAAAGAAGCTGGAATGTGTGATGTGTTTGGATGTTTGGTTGTTTGTTACTCAATCGCGCAAAAACAGCTGAACAGATTGAATGAAGTTTGGCACACATATATTTTACTACCTGGATTTACATATAAAATACTTTTTATCCCTGGAAAATGTTAGGTTCCTGTGGGGTTATTAAAAAATAACAACAGGACATGAAATTTGATATAGATGTGTCTTATGGAACATTATTCTGAAATAAACGGTATCGTTAACATTAATCTAGTGTTTTATGATGGATAAAACTATTGCACTTTTGTTATTCTGTGTAATTTCTCTCAAAAACCAATTGTTACGCGAATGAAGTCGCGGGGGCAAGCTATTAAGGTTATAAGTTGTCCGAAGCAAATAATAATTTGATTTACGAAGTCCGTCAGATTTCCATGTTTCAGTTTTGTTCAAAGTAACGTGTTCTTACATCAGACTATCGATTGGTACCTATTATTAAATTTTCTATGTGGCTACAACGCCGACCTGTTTCCACCAGAGGCCACCGGATGTAGACGAAATTTTATTCGGAGTATACGATATAATTAAATGTGGCTACTCCCGTATAAATAAAACAAATCTACCGATTTTGTTATTATCAGTTTTTAACGTCACGTCAAATAACCTATTTAAAGAGAAAAAAACTAGCGTACATTTGACACACGGATGATACACGGGAAGTACGGTCCAGCGATCGCGGTAAATGCAATCGATTTCCGTAGCAAATCGAAATGTGATAAATTGATCGTGACTAATTATTGAAAGAGGTTCCCATGGATTCCACAATACTTTGCAACGAGTGGGTACAGTACAAAGTCCATGTTGGTATTATGTCGAGGCTTCATATTATGTGATTTCTCAGTACTATTGAGTTACCAACAACATAGATACCGCTATAAGTTTATGCAGGGTTATACGCTTGAGGTATACTTAGTCGAGAGGGGCTCATTAAACATTTACTGTGGGTACAACTCTGACATTACTGCTCCATAGAAAAGTTCTTTGCACATAAAGTAGCTAATATTTTTCACGATTTCAGGCTTGTAACGATGGTAGTAGCTGTTGATAATGATGTGTACAACCCCTTTTCGGCTTAACGTTTACTGACAGAAATACCCAGTCCCCGAATACTGAGCTGCTTAAGATTTTTTATTTATTTATGCGACTTGGAGCCCTTGCCTTCATGGAGCTCGTGAGAATGGCCGTGGTTCTGAAGACGTCGCGGTGAGCTCTGCGTGTTGGAATATTAGGACTCCGGTGAGGAAGAGTTCCAGAGCGCGCCGTCGCATCCCGGTACACTAGCCGCCCCCACCCCCGCGCCCGTGCATCTACCGGTATCTTCACGTGCGAGGCGCGCGGCGGCCCGCATTGCGAAGCAAGACGAGCCCGCGCACGCGATGTCTTAGCTTTGTCCCCACGATGAAGGCCACCGGATGTGTGGAGTAATTCCGCATAAATAAAACAAAAATGTGTCAAGACCACGTCAGTTTCATTCATGCGCTGGAGTTCGCCCCTGCCACGAGTACGAGCAGGGGGACTAATTTCCAGTTATTTTTTTTTAATGATACTATTTTATACTTTGCAGCACGACAATTACTTTTGTGTATCGTTTCTGTGTCACACATATACCACGCCCTATTTTTCCCAGTACGAATGTCCCGTATAAATAAATATCGAAAGGTTCACAAAGCTCCATCTATCCACGTACTAAGCAAAACTTGTTATATAGAAACAACATAACTGAATACTTGGTGGCAGATCTCATTTGTTAGGAGTCGTCCGTCTAGCTGGTAAACATTACTGGGTACTGCAGCTAGCGAAATTACTGGGCAATTGAGACTAATCATCGATTATCTCAAAGCAACGTGCGCCAAAGCAGGGATACCTTGGACTTTGTTTTGTTATTCAAAGTTTTTTTTATGTCTTGGTGTTTGACCACAACTCACCTGATGTTAAGTGACAGTGTGGTTGAAGATGGTAAAGCACACCTAGTCTAGAATGGAACTGGCTTTCAAGTGAGGCTGCCGGAACACACCGTTAGATGCTTGGCGCAGACTTTCAACTTGAGGATGGTAGCTAGCCAGCCGAGTACTAGAAAGTACCCTACCACCACGCTATGGTTTCCTCACGATGTTTTCCTTCACCGGCAGCTCAAGCTCATTGTTGGGGTTTGAACCCACGCCCTTCGGCATGCGAACCGACCGCGCTAACCGCTGAGCTATCATCGCTACAAAAAGTTTTGGATATTGTAATGATCATGGACAGAGGTTGTGCTATTTAACGCTCCTATGGCATGTTGTTCGCTATTTCCTTCGTTTGATAGATAAACTTGACCTTTTTGTCCCAATTAACCCTACATCCTGTTTACGCATTAGCTTAGCGTTATGTTCTATACGATAGTATACATTCTTAGATTTATGACCTTTAAGTTTTGAGTTCTGGTAAAATATTACAACTACATACAGAAAGGTGAGCGTTTAAACAGATACACTGACAGGCTAACAGATCAATTTGCGAGATTTACGTACTACGTAATTGAAATAAATTATGTATGGATAGTAGGATAGCTCCAAAGTAAATGGAAACTGATTATTTTATACATTTGTCGATATTTTACGTAACACGTTATTCTCATAAATTAATATGTTAGAGCCACAGATAAAGTGTGAAGTCAAGTGTGAAGATTAACAAAAGTCTATTAACGTTTAACTTATGTAAAATATTTTATGCATTCGTTTTGTGTAATTATGTTCTATACGATTTGAAACTTCTGTATACTATCGTATAGATTCTTAGATTTTTGACCTAAAGTTCTTAGTAGTCTTCTAAAGTTCAGAGTTCTGGCAAATTATTAGTACATACATACAGATAGGTGAGCTTAGGTATAAACATATGTATACTGAGTGACTGGCATATCAATTTGATAGACTTACGTACTACGTAATCGAAATAAAAATGTATGGAAAGTAGGACTGGAAAACTGTAATGAAATATAATTATTTTATACATTTGATATTTTACGTAATTCTCGTAAATTAATATGCTAGAGCCACAGTCAATTCTGATAGGGAAAAGTTTTAAATGTTTAACTTTTTTTTACTTTAATTTTGAGACGAACAAGTCGCTCTCCTGGTGGTAAGAGATAACGCCTATTCCTGATCATTGCAGCGATACACAGAGACAAGGTCTAGGGCATCGCTGCTTTGGCGCTCATTACTTTGAGACTTTATAAAAAAAACACTTGAAGTTATGTGTTATTGTTGAAGTTAGGCTGAGAGTTTGACCTCTCACCTGATTTTAAGTTGTCACCTAGTTTTATATCGTTGGAATATTTAATGAAAACAATAATTAGTTGAAAATATTTATTGTTATACAGTTTGGGGTCATATAAACACAGATAATGTACATATTGTTCAAAATTAACATAATTACAAACAATTATATAGAAATTAGATCACCAAGACATTATAAACTAAATAATCATAATCATCTATTTTTTTTTGTTACGAGAAAACTAAACCTCACATTACTATAATGTTAGAGTGATATAAACAAAAAAAAAAAAAACTAGAAGAAAAAAATTTACACTAGTCGTACACATTTTTGGATTAAATGTTTTTTAAAACTAATATAATAACTATTAAAGCTAACTTTAACATGAGTATAAATTAATTATTTACAAAATATTACAAACATTTTCCCTCCATTAATAATTTTAATTATATAAAAACTACTCGGTACTCGTAGATCTATCTGTACTTGGTGTAAATTAAAAAGAAAAAAAACGAGATGGCACAACGCAGACCAAGGATGAAATATATTCGTGCATTCACCCACTCTCCGATATAGATACAGTAAACTCTGAACTATATCCTGCCAGCCAAATGAAACACTTTAAGATCTACTCTAGGCTCTGAGTAGCTCAAATATGGTTCCTTAAACCCTTGCGACATTTCTCAGATGACGCATGAATGAATTAAAATAGAATGGTAAAATAAGTTGGTCAAATTTAAATGCCAAATTAGTTCAAAGAACACATCGAATATGTTTTTTTTATGGTTGATAAGCTAGGTGTTTGACCACAGCGCAACTGATTTTAAGTGACGGTATGGTTGAATATGGTAAAGCATACCGCCAAGCATCTAACCGTCTGACCTGACCGCGTTAACTACTGAGCTATCATCGCTACAACTTAGGATTAGGACCTTTGTTCTTAAGCTGACAGACATACAATCCAATAGCTTACCTATCTAAAGGAAATGGGGAAAACTAAAATAAAGCGTGCAGTAGCCACTCAGCATTGAACTGAGCAGCAGAGACGTCTTGTATAACTTTACAATTTTGCAAACGGCAAAATTACAAAACTACCGTCATTAAAAAAGCATTGACCGAAAAACGTGTTATTTTAACACACTTCAGCCAAATGCTCGCACGAATTACTAAAACATTCTTTTTACATTTGGGACTTGATAACTATTACGATTATATACTCAAAATTAAAAATTGAGTGGTGTCTTGGTGATTGGAATGGATTTCCTTTGAAGGCTTTTTTATAGATTACAAAATATTTTTACATATTTTCAAAATTGACGGCAAGCTGTATCGATTGAAAAAAGTTTTAGTTTCCTAGATGATCGGGAAGTGCCTCAAAATTATTGTAAAAAGATGTCGGGTTTTGGTGTCGTTGTTCATTGTTGCACATTTTTCGGTCTAGCCCCTCAGCCCGCAAACAAATGAGAACGATAACGATAAGAAACTCCGGTTATGTACCAAAAGTTTCTAAAATGATTTTGAAAGTCCTTTTTCTTCACTTAAGTCGAAAGAGCCGTTATGTATATCACTGATTAATCCAGTACAGAAATAAGACAGAATCAACTCCTTGATGTACTTCTTGATAGATATGTTGAAAAGAACGACTTATCTAGCTTGATTGCAATTAAATAGCAATATTAGGTAGTACACAAAAATAATCTATCTACACACTTTATTTGGCGATTACTTATAAAACGATGATTAAATTTAGGTTTCAGGTTATAACATTAAAAATCATACAAATTTTGTTTTAATTTTTCGAGATTTGCCAAGTCTGCTAATCCAATATAGTATACCACATTTGGTGGTCACCGTTTAATGAAAAATCCATGAAATTAAAACAAATTGTGTCTTATCATGACACAATATTATCGGCTTCATAATAAATCTTACACAGATAAATCTTTTTTTTATTTTTAATAACTTTAAAAACATTATAGACGAAACCGTTGAAAAATATAGTTGAATATAAATGACATATACAACGTAGAGATGACAATTAATTATTTATATTGTAATTGTTTTTCATTTATATGAGAGGAGAATAGCTTATTCGAATAATATTTAACGCAAGTGAATTGAAATTCGCTTTAATATTTAAATTGGCTTTTTTCTGCACACCGAAGATATTTATTCGAATATTAGACAATAAATAACACTTTATTTATGACATAAAAACATGAAGAAAACAAAATTACAAGCGTCTAATGACAAACTGATATACATATATATATATCAATTATTAGGTAGGTCCAAAGGGGACATAATTCTAGTTTGCACCGTCATCTCTAGTATGTGGTACATAAACATTCGATTTTTTATTTAAATTTTTCAACAGCCGTATATATGCCGTATAGGGGGGAATCTTCGCAAAACGCAATCGTAGAATAGGTAGTCCATGTCCAAGCTATGGTCCCGTTATTATCTCTCTAAACAGACTTACTGTGTTAAAACAAAGTCAGTGCAACATTCCTCAGCACATAGGGTTATCAACCGTTTAGAGTTGTCTAAATAAAGACAGCATTTTAGATTATCTGACAACATTGTAATTAGTATGGATCAAAATATCGGAAAAAATATAAAAATATTTTTAAAATGTTAAGCTTACAATCGAATCTTCTCAAATATCAAAGACTTTTCAAATTTCATATAACCCTCGTAGTACACGCACACAGAGGTGTCATCTTTGGGGCCGTGGTAGAGCTATCATAATTCCAATTCTTCCTTCCTGTACAGCGGAGTAATTGTGTCTATTATCTCTATTCCCCTATATAGCAGAATGCTTGCACGTCTTTACGCAGCATAAATAAGTACTTGCGTCTATCGTCCCTGCTCCCCTATACAGCAGAATACTTGCGCCCATCATCCCCCTGTTTGCAAGAGCGACAGTGTAACCTCCCCCCGCGCACCCGCACGTCTGCCCCCCCGCGTCCGTCTCCGAGCCGAGCCCCGCACACGCAGCAGGTAAAGCACCATACGTGGTAGCAGAGAGAAAGGGACTCGATTATCATAGCAGCGCCTCGACCTGGAACAGAAAAAAGACTGATTAGAAAACTAAATATAGTCAACAACAAATGCAACAACGGGGCAATACCGCCAGTTTACTGGGAACCCTATACCTACTACCCTACCCTACGCGGCAGCGATCTCGTTTCGTCTATGTTTTATAGTAGGACAGTTGTTGCGTTTAGCATAGGTAGTTGTAGTTGTTATGTATAAATATATCTTAAATAGATGTATCTATCTATCTAATTCCTTTAATTTTATTTGTATATATTTGTATATCTTGTGTATATACGAATATATATATTATCAGAACCTCGGAAATGGCTCCAAAGATTTTCATGTATGAAAGGGGTTTTGGGGGCGATAAATCGATCTAGCTAGGTTTAATATTTAGAAAACGAAAAAAGAAAAACGAGCAAAGCTCGGTCATCCAGGTAGTATATTTAAACTAAGTCATATGTATTATGTAGTATTAAATATTTCAACAAAGTATTACTAATACAATCAAAGGTTTTAAGGTTAAAGGTTAAAATAAAATGGGGCGATGTCTAAGAGACAAAGGGTGTGATCCACGTTCGGGGCTTTATTTGATCCAGCGAGGAATCGCAGCCAGCCTTATGGAGACGTGGGACTTGTTCATTACTCACAAAATATTTAATAGTTTTGTTAACGTTTATTGACAATTCATTATCAGGAGAGACCGTCTAGTTCGCCCCATTACTATTATATTTAAAAAAAAAGTTTGTATGCGTACCTAATTCTTCTCCACAGTGTGAGCACTTCCGTTTCCCGCTAACGGTCAAGAGTTTGTCCTCGCGCTGGTCGGGGCGGAGCGGCATCCTCACTTCTTGAACTAGATGTTGTTGGCTGGAAAATTACAACATTACTAATTAATAACAAGAACAGTGACTGTAGCATTTTAATTTACGTGAGTTACGTAATACGTAGACGATAAAACAAAAAAAAAATCTTCGTTTTAGAATTTTAGTTAGTAGTACTTTTTTCTAAATTTTTTTTAGAATTTTTGTAATAATTTTTACCCGACTTCAAAATAAGGAGGTTTCTCAATTCGACCGTACATACATATATTTTTTTAAACGTGTGTTCGCTCTTAATTTCGTCGTTTATGAACCAATATTGATGATTCTCTTTTTGTTGGCAACGAGATATTCCAAGAGTGGTACCATGATAACGAAACCAGGACCAGATGATGGCATCCCATAGAACATGAGGGGAACCTTTTACATTTAAGTTTCCTGTATGAAGTCGTTTTTTTTTTTTAAAAATTATTCTACTTTCCTTTTTGGAATATTCTTTTAATTTATTTCTTTTTTTATAGTTTTTACTATTTTTCTCTTAAAAAGTAGTTTGCATTTACTCCCGCCGAGGACGCTATGCCACTCTTCATACATTTTTATATCGGTTACGTAGTACGTAAATCTCACAAATAGATATGCAAGCCTAAATAAAAAGCATGAGGGTAGGTACTGCTACGGGAACTGATGGGATTTTGTCATATATTTTTGGTTTTATTTCAGTATGGGAATACCTTACTTATTAAAAGCGTTAGTTTTTATTCATTTTCGTATTGCGCGGCAATGACTTTGTCAACAACGTTTAAGATCCAAACAGCGTATGAAAATATTATGAACAATTGATGCACCTGAAGATTAAGAGCTGGGAATAACACATTCCATTTTAAAAGGAATATAAAGTAAGGACAAATTAGATGTGCCTACTTTTAATCAAACTAGTATCGAATCACACAAAGTAAGGTTTCGTCGAGCCCGGTCATGCCATAGTAAAATACTGCTGGCTTTATAGTACTAGATCCGACTGCAAAATCTATACGTTCATCACGTAGATACTCAAACTTAAATTTCTACATTCATTTTTGAATAGGACAATACTTTGATAAAAGGTTGTCAGCCAAAAACTACCCGCAAATATTTTAATAAAAAGTTAAAAATCTGCTGTCAAGCACCTAACGCCAGTTTCACTCCAGGTTAAGTGTGCTTTACAATCTTCGACCACACCGTCACATAACATCAGGTGAGCTGTGGTCAAACACCTAACCTGTCAAAAGTAAAAAAATATAAGTTAGGAATTACTATTTCTTCTTGTTCTTTGTTCTAATCACCTAAAACTTATGTCCTATGTAGTCTAGAGACGTGACTACAAACGGAGTAGGGATCCATCCTGCTCTAGGGTTAACTTGTCTCACCATTTGGTTTCGTTGCCAAGCAGTATAACTCGGTCTGCTCCAGTGGCGGAAGCAAAAATGTATAGAAAAAGAGACTTTATTTCACACTACATAAGAACGACAATGGTCATTTTGTTATTTATATTTATTGATATCGGTATATGTATGGGTTTTTAGATGGTTTAGTAGCATTTTAATTACAATAATATGCTAGGTACTAAACAGTGCTGCTAATTTAAAATTGTATACCATACACGGTCTATCTTACTTTTAATACACCGTGAAAGTTTGAACATCAGCAATATTGATACAGGGGATTCAGTACACGATTGTCGTTCCAAATAATAAATAAAAATAGGTGGTTAATATTTGACCTTATTATCCTGATCAAACACCAAAATACGGACACTCAAATCACGCGCACCGAAAATTACATTGTAGACGCGCGCAGTCCCAGATTAGATAACAGTTATTTCGTAGTCTACGTATGGCAGTTATGTCTTGCGTAAGCTCTGTGTGCGCTGTCCATAAATCCTGGAGTCTTGAGAAAAACTTTAACCAAGGTTTTCTTAGTTTTTTTTGTATTTGTTCCGATTTTATTTCCTTATACGTTTCATACTACCACTAATTAACATATCTTTGAATATTACTAATGTTCAAACTGTCAGCCCGTAGAAATAGTGTATAATTATATATATTTGTATGTGTTTTAGGATCTTCCGTCATATTTTTGTTTCATTTCATCCTATGGTTGCAAAGAAAAGATAGCTTTTAGCGATAAGGCCATCACTTATGGCTCTAACTCTTAAGTGTCTTATTAGTGTTGTTTTTATTTTTTCTGGTTTTAAGAGTTCTTCAGTACACAATAATGAGTTCCTATTTATAATCACAATAAAATAGTCATCAGAGATTGTGAAAAAAGTCAGCCTTGCCTTTTTGTAACTTTCTTGTACGATATACATATTTCGTGTTCCTTGTAGAGTATTTTTTGTATCAGACAAAATTTGTAAATATATCGCTTGGCAGCAGCCCTCCCCGGATTCTTATAGACGGAGTAAATTTAGAATTTTTTCAAAACAAAATCATATAAAACAAAGAACAACTTCATTTTATATTTACTACTTACACCCATGACTTCGTCCGAATTGTCCCTCATCACCTAGCGGTATGAAATATACTTTACGACCTATTCTTATACCTACCAAATATACATATTTATTATATTTTTAATAAAAATCGGTCGAATCTTTTCTGTGGAGTGCAACCACAAACACTGTGACACGAGATTTTTATATAGATTTAATTATAGTAAAATTTCTTTCGTGTATCTCGATTTTGAACTCTCCGTGAATGATATAAGGTAGGAAAATAAACAGAAAGTCACCTGCCGCTCAAAGGAAGCATATTGTGTAACGTCGGCGGCGCCATGTCTTGGTGGTATGAGTGGCGCTGCGCCGCACGCTTGCTTCTTTGCTCCTCTATTCTACGCTGTTCTGCTTCCTGAAATTATTCAAACAAATAATTGTACAAAACTTACTCATAAAAATCTTACTGATCATTTTATTTACTTTCAAACTTCTTCTACTAAGAATATTTAGTATTTTCTCAACAAGTGAATGTATCTGATTCTTTGAGGAAATATATCTAAAACAGCAATACTTGAAAAATAATAATTGGGCTCTGACCATTAACTATAACTGGCAAAAAACATCGATCTGCTTGTTTGTTGTTAAGCCTCCTAACTTCATTGAAAAGTAAATCGTGAATAGTTTTTTTTGTGTAAAAGAAATGAGATGAACGGGACGCTTTCCTAATGGTAAGAGATAACGCCTATCCACGATACACAGAACTTTGGGTGGTAAAGCAAAGTCAAGGACATCGCTGCTTTGGCGCTTATTAATTTGACTTTCGATGGTTAGTCTCAGCAGCCCTGTAATTTCGCTAGCTGCAGTACCCCTCAAACAGTAACATACTATTGCTTGGCGGCAGAGTATTTGGTACTGCGGTGGTACCTACCTAGACGACCTCCTGCTAAGGAGATCTATCACCAAGTAAAAGTGTCATTGTTTCGTATTTAGCAACGTTTGCTTCACCACCACAGAAATGCCAAATAAAGCTCTGGCTAAACGAAAGCCACTAAGAAAATGTTCACGACTAAATTTAAAAAAAAATCGAATGAAAACATACATATATAATTGACATGTTCGTATTAAAAATTAAAAATGATTGTCCTGTTAGCTCATTCGGCAGTAAGTCTGCTCTATACTAGGGTTTCAAGTTAGTTTTGTACAAATCATTTTAAACAATCTCTACTAGGAGAACAACTCTGAAATATAATTACATAATTATGTTTATTAATAATAGTCAACTATTGCAACATGGCAGAAATGTCGACGTAAGTAAACAATACTAATGTCATAGTATTGTTTGCGCGATTAAGACCCGGTCATAAACATAATTACGTGTACAAGCCGCGAAAGTTTAAAAAATTTGCTGCTAAAAAATATTGGTCCATGGCCAATGTTTAACAAGTACACTGTGCCGCTGGCCATCGGGCAAACTACTTGCTTGCGTTGCTGAGTGAATTATAACAGACACGAACCTGTATAAGCCAGTGTTGGTTGTAATTGGCAGGCTTGCGTGTCGCATTCCGTGTCTGTATCCACTCCGCGTTCGACATTACTTTTTGCGCCGGAGCAGCGCTTAACGCCTGCAAATTGTATCAAAATATCTACATTAAAAAACAATTCCTTTTGTAAACAATGAAATTAACGTCACACCTAAATATGATATAATTCTAGTCCAACCAAGGGCCACAATGTTCATAAAGTGGACAGGTCGCCTAGGACACCGTAGGCGCGCTAGATGCTAGCCGCTTCTAACTGTTTTTTTTTAATGGTTGTTAGGCTGTGTTTGATCAGAGCTCACCTGATGTTAAGTGACGGTGTGGTCGAAGATGGTGAACACACTTAGCCTGAAATGGAACTGGCTTTAAGTGAGGCTGCCGGAACACATCGTTAGGTGTTTGGAGACAGATTTTTACCTTGAGGTTGGTAGCTAGCCAGTCGAGTATTAGAAAGTACCACCATATTATAGCTCAAGCTCATTGTTGGGTTTGAACCCATGGCCTTCGGCGTGTGAACCTTCCGCACTAACAACTAGACTACATGTATCAACCTTTTTCGACCACACTGTCACTAAACATCAAGTGAGTTGTAGACAAACACCTTATCACCCATAAGAAAAAAAAAAACTTAGAAAATAAATGAGTATCTATGCCTCACCTGTAACGTATGCCTTGTCATAGGATGATAGTTGGGGTTGTTCCCCTGATGGGGCGGTGCAGGCTTCTGTCGCAACTGCACACTACCGCGCTCCACATTCACGTAGTCTCCAGCTGAAGGGACGCGGCTGCTTCTAGAATGCAAAGAGTAGTAGAATATAGACTAGATATAGGTTGAAGAATAAAACCTAAAACTTCTTTACTCCATGGCATATTTTTGTCAATTGCAAATTAAAAGTATTTTTTTAGGGTCGACAGGCTATGTGTCTGAGCACAGCTCACCTGATGTTAAGTTGAAAGAGTAGCCTGGAATTATTTATATTTATTTATTTAATCTCATTGCTGGAATTTGAGCCAGGCCATCCTTAGGCGCGTGAAGCGAATATGCTAACCATTGACCTATCATCACTACATTTGTATTTGCAATACGCTTCTAAAATTTTGACAAATTTAAGAGTTGATTAATCTCACTACTGGCTACCAGTCACAGAACCGTTCCATTTGTTATTAATATTCCTGTGTTTTCATTGCGTCATGATGTCGACAAAAACACGTTAGCAGGTATTCCAGCTACACTGGATAGAGCTGGTGTTCCATTTTAGAATATTTACTTACTGATATATTTGGCAAAGGTTTTGTGTTAAGGTTTGTAAGAAACAATCCAGTTGAATATTAAAAAACATTTATATACGAACTTACCTCATAGTAATTTCTCTTTCAATAGACTCTCGACTTTTCGGTTTAGGAGGAAGCACGGGTTGGACTGGAAGTCTTACACTTCTTGCTTCTTTCCTCTCGTCATATACACTTCTCCTATCATCTGCTGTCCCTTCATAAATACCCCTTCTATTATCCTCTTTCCTCTCCTCATAAAGAACCCTTCTGAAATCTTCACTCTTTCTTTCTTCATACAGGACTCGTCTACTTTCTTCCACTCCAAAATGTCTCTGTAACTGTTCTTCCGACACAAAGGGTTTTCTCTTGAGATTGTCATCATAAACTGGTCTATCAGGCACTCTCGGAGGTATGATCAGACTTTCGTTTATGAGTAAGTTTGGCATCGAATGTCGGTAGTTGTTATCCTTGGGTCGGTTCAAAGGAGGTTTCTCTGGGGTGACGGAGATGTCTTGTACTGATTTCTGGATGATTCTGTTCTGGTCTCTGAGAAGGTTTTCTCTTTGTCGACGTAACTCTTCTTGCTCTAGTTGTAAGAGCTCTCTTTCAAAGCGCAGAACCTCCTGTTTACAAGAGACTCGTTAGTTTCAAGGAGTTAGTATTTTTTTTTATTTATTTGGTTAATTTCGTACTGTTAAGTTTGCTAATAATGCAAAGGCCATTTTGGTGTAAGGCGTATGTATAAGTTTCACCAGTTGCCGTATCTTAAGCTTTTAACATAAAATGCAATTGAATCTGCGATATTTAAAATTACTTGTGCAGTAAAAATACTTAAATTTGTTAATTTAGCTTTAAATTATTTTGAATATCACATTTTTGAACTTGAATGTTAGTCAGGAGTGGGCATGAGTGAAAGTAAATTGGATCTAGTGCAAGGCTCGGCATTTTAGTTGGAATAGCGTGGATTATATCACAGTTATGATGTAAACAACTTTTAGATTATATTGTTAGCTGGTTTAAAATAACAGGATCAAGTGCAAGGCTCAGCATTTGAGTCGGAATAGCGTGGATTATATCATAGTTATGATGTAAACAACTTTTAGATATATTGTTAGCTGGTTTAAAATAACTGGATCAAGTGCAAGGCTCAGCATTTGAGTTGGAATAGCGTGGATTATATCACAGTTATGATTTAAACCACTTTTAGATTATATTGTTAGCTGGTTTAAAATAACTAAGTTTTATCTGGGTTATACCCGTCGTAAAAATTATTAATAAAGATAAGTGAAATTACCCCCTTTTAGCTTATAACCCTGTATAATGGAAAACATGATGGGTAACTTCAAATAATTTCGTAACCAAGATTAGGAAAAAATTAGAGGAACATTAATTTCTCATAATAAAAACTGTCATATTTTAGAACAATATAATCTAAAAGCGGTTAGTTCAAGTAATGATTAAAAACATTTATCACCTTTGTGTGAGAGTCATCACAGTGCCCATCCGGCCAATCCACGTTAGTGCGACACGCCTGAAAGTTGCCGGCGGCCATCTTGTTAATGTTATTTACACACAAAATGGTGGATGAGTAATGCCAAAATTATTTATTAATTGTAGCTTGATAATGTTAGCTTTCACAGAAGACGATAGATTATTGTTAAATGAATATTATTCACATAGAAACTTGTACTTAAATGTAAAGAGATTAAGGATATATAAATTTCTTAGTTTTCCTAAGTGGCATGTTTCTCAAATGATTTACTTGTAACAAAAAATTATAATGAACGTAACTATAATTTATGTATTTGAATATTTATTTATAACTTATAAATTGAACGACTACATTACTGTAAAATGTATGTATAGCTAGTTGACTATATACAAGACAGTGCTAATCAAGAACTACTACTATAAATAATGAAGAGTGTAAAAAGAAAAGTAACAAACTAATAAAATCATGCAAATGTTTTGCTAATAAAAAAGAGTTTCAAAAAAAGTGCAAAAATAAAAAGTCAAATTTTGATTGGTAATATATATAATTTATTAACTAGAAATATAAGTAAACATACTTACTATAAAAATAGACATAATTAAGTTTCTTCTAATCACTTTCAACTAAATAAAGTTATTCTTACATACAGGTACTTACATAATTTGGTATAATTTTTTTAAATATAATAATTTGAAACTTCTATATAAGCATTAGAAAGCAGAATTGGTTATTGTAGCAGCATCACATGAAAATTATTTTCAATACCAGATTAAGTATCTTTTGGTATTCCATAAGATTTTTCGACTTTTGGTATTTAAAACGTGTACTTGTAATTATTAATTACTACATAAAAATGTACCTTATCCAGTAAGTAATGCAATAGTGCTTAAAGCGGTTCATGGTGCACTAATCTAGCCTTTTCCCAAAGCCTTAAATAAATTATTTACGACTAAATATTTTTTACATTTTATAATTATAGGAAGTGACCACAACCCTTATTTAACTTACAGCATTTTTATGATAAAAGAGTAGAGCAAGAATAGCATTATGTATTTCGAGAAATAACATTCCATATAATAAATTCTACGAGATCTACACTTTGGTACACTATTTTATGCCAACTACTACAAAATATTATGAGTCTATTCTAATAAACATTCATCATTTTCATAATAAAATACTTGACATAAAGATTGCCATCAAAAATAATGAATAACTAGGTAATTTCACTGTCAAACAGCATTTCTATGAAGAAATGAGAAGAAAAATTAATAGCATCTACACCATAGATTTGATTAAAAGTAGAAAGATTAGGACACTTGGCCTTTCTCCAAGCCAATTTTGGAAATGTAGTGTATTTGTGTGTAGTTATAATATCTCATTTGTTTTTAACTTGATACTGGAGTGTGCCGTATCTTTCTCTTTTTAACTAATCAATTTTATCTATTTATTTGACACCACCCTGTATCTAATTTTTTATTTTTAAATGAATACAATGATTATAACAGTAGTTTTATTGTTTTGTTCTAAGCAACTGACTTCAAAACTAACTTAAATCGTTCAAGTAGTGTCAAATTATCTACCCGAAAAACTAAGGTACAGAATCAATATCCAACATCTAAGTACTTCTTTTTCAGCAGTTTTAAGTTTTATGAGTACAGCCCACTTTACCAGCTGGCATGAATTCCTACTAATGACGAAAAATTTACCAGCTGATAAGCAAATTGAGCTTATTTCACTAGCAGACAAACTTAACTTCAAATTAACCTGCCAGCGTTGCATCTACAACCTAACTTACCTGCTGCAATTGGAACTACAACCTAATTTACCTGCTAGCATTGCAACTACAGCCTAGTTTACCTGCTAGCGTTATAACTACAGCCCATGTTACCAGCAGGTAAACTTATCTTCAACCTAATTTACCTGCTGATGTTGCAATTTCTTGTCAAGGTGATCAATCTTGTCATCGCCGTTTTCACTCAATTCGCTCAACTTGGCCGTCAGATTGGAAGAGAAGTGCTCTTTCTGCTTACTTTCTTCTTCATCTGATGTTAGAGTTACTTGATTGTATGGCTGGAATGAGATTTTTACAATTGGTTAATTGGACATTCCACACAGCGCCATCTAGTTTCAGATCAAACTAACTTTGCACTAAAGAGAACCAAATACCGATAGTGTTTTGATTTGTTTGGAAAAAAATACCAACATACAATTTTATACTGTTAAATTTTATTACTAGCTATTACTAATAAATATCTTATCTGAGTAGTGTGCGTAATACAGTAAATCTATCGTGAATCATCAAAATTAAATAGATTAATATCGAGTCATGATGGTCGATGATTACAAAAATATGAATTTCAATAATCAAAGTACGTTTGAGACTATTGAAGTTTTTACATAATTTCCAGTTATTGAAATCGCACAAATCAGATATCTTCCCACATAATCTTCTTCTAATATATTTTCATTTAAAATAAAACTTTGAAACGTATGAACGTATGTTTTAAACGTATTCGAATAGACTCTTCTCGTCTTTTGTTTCTTACCTCGCTGTTCTGTCTGCTGTGAGGGTTGGAAACCTCAGGTGAGGACTGGCCTTTGTACCAAGCCTCGGCTGATGGACCCCTGTCGACATCCACCCCGGAGTCTCGGCTGTCACGCAGTCTGGCATCCATGTCATGGGACAAGGTTTTCTTGTAAAGCAGCTTCTCGATTTTTGTTTCTTCCTGAAATATCAAACGTTATGTCTAAGCTAATGGAATAGTCCACAAATAGGTTTCTTATAAGAGATTTGGCTGTTTCAGCTTCAGATCAGATACATACATACATATAATCACGCCTCTTTCCCTTTTTCTTTTAATTTCCTCGATCAGATCTGTTTAATAAATAGGCCTACTGCCCCTTTATGAGAAAAGTTGTCTCTATAATTCACCACGTTCACTCTTAGCTGGGTTGATAAGACCAATCAGGAACGCTGAGCAGTTTGCATCATTCTAACGCGTAAATATTTACATTCATTCATTCCTTTCATTCGCATAACTCTGTACATTCATTCATTTATTCTCTGTCATTACGTAAATTTTGCAAATTGATATGCTAGAGCAGCGGTTCTCAAACTTTTTTGGCGACGAAGCCATTCCCGAAAGCAAAATATTTGACGGAGCCCTAAAGTAATCAAAAACTGTTTTATATGTATTTTTTATTGTGCTGAAATGTGGCGTTATATGAAAACGCGACATTTCAGCACAATAAAAACTGAGCACTACTACTCTTTTAGACTGTTAGTTATTTTTTCAACTTTTGTTTGAATATCTAGATATTTTCTTTCTGATATTTTTTTTAATTTTCACCAGTATTTTCTTGGAGCCGCCACAGAGGCTTTGCTGGTGGTGCTAGAGCTACCAGTCTTTATTTTACCTGGAGGAATGACGTGATGTCAGGTCTCGGAGCGAGGTTGAGGTCTACGTCCAGGTAGCTGTCATCTTGCCCCTCGATCCCGAGGAATGAGGTGCGCTTGTTTCGAATCTCCTTCTTAATCCGTCGCGCTGAGCTTGTGTGCTTGAAATTGCCCTGGAAATCATCGTAAAAGTATGTCAATATTAAGGACCACCAAGCGAAGTTAAGATCAGAACCTTAACGCTGGGAAATTAGAATACGGCATCGGTATCCCCTACCAATTGTAGTACCCGATAAAGATTTTCTTGGATCTAATGTGTATAAGATTTAGATTATATCAGAGTATTGAAGCAGAGTAAATTTTGACAATCAGTGTTTTGGTTATAACCTCTTAAATAAGAATAAGACGACATTTAAAAGAACTCTTAAGCATTTTTTTTATTAAAAAGGCGTTTTACAGTATTGCTAAACCTATTAATGACAAGTCTTCTTTGTGCAAATTATATATGGACTGTAAAAATATTATAATTAATAAGCCAATTTTACGTAAGTAATTGTAATATAATTTACTTTTTATTTAACATTTAATATTATATTAATCATCATTGACATTTAACAATTGTAGATTGTGTTTGACATAAATATTATTGTACCTATATTTAAATAAATGAATTTAATTACATTGCCTAAAAATTTTTACAGTAAATGTTGATTTTTAACAGACTTTTGGTGACAAATCTAAACTTACTAAAAAAGTTTGACGTTTTTGTCATTGCAGTCCATTGGACGAATGCAATTTTTTTAAATTACATTTGATCTGAAAACTTTTGACTTGAAAATTGGTCTTAAAGATGTGCTAGCAATCTAGTTAGCAACAAAATAACTGTTGTAACTTACCAACTGTATGTATAGACATAATAAATTAGTGACGTTAATATAAAAACATTTCAAACGTTAAAATAAAGTTATGAATTGATTAAAACGACGTGATTAGAAAAGATATATATGTACAATGCTACGGAATAAAAAATATACAATCAATTTAGATATAAATTAAGTATTTTTTTTTTCTTAATCCGGATAAGTTTGCCTTTGACCACCAACTCGCCTGATGGTAAGTGAGGATGTGGCCGAATACTAAGAAGATACCTATTCACTCTAGCCTTGAAAAGATCTAGATTATATCTCTTTAAATCTCTCAGGAAAGAAGGTAGGCAGCTTGTTCCATTCCTTGTTCTTTTATTTGTTATTCAGCCATTTAAATGTGTCTAATTTATAAAATGTAATATTTTGCTGAGTAACGTATTGTATGGGTTACAGTTAGACAGCGGTTTTATTTTGTACTATATGACACTAATAATATTAAGGCGAAAGTTTGTGAGTGTGTTTGTATGCTTGTTAATTCTTCACGCTCAAACGGCTGGACCAATTTTGATGAAATTTGGTATGGAGGTAGCTGACACCCTGGATTAAAATATAGGCTACTTTTATTCCGAAAAAAAATATAGCGGGTAACACCGCGGGGCGCAGCGTGTCTGAATTAATACTTGCAGCAGATAAGTACATAAACAAAATAAATATATTTATTTATTTTTTTCGTAGGACATACAGCGCCATCTGACCGCAAACTAAGCAAAGCTTGTACAATGGAACTCAGATAACTGATACCATACATCAATACATTTCTTTTTGTAAATACATACAGAACACCCAGACACAACAAACCACATAAAATTTGTCCTGGGTGGGAATCGAACCCACGCCCTACAGCTAATAAAGCAAACATACTACTAACGAGCCAACAGGGCTGCCTTTGATTGCTGAAGATGGTTATTGCGAACATATAATTAAATACATAGTATCATACACCGTCGCGGGTCGAACCTGGACTAGATTGGCACAAAACCGAACCAAATGAGATAAAAAGCGAGAGGCCTATACCCAGCAGGGAGATGAAAGCTGTAGATGATATCATACAATGATGTAACAATTGAATTTTTAAACAATATTTATGATCGTTTCCATTTTGGACACAGAGGTTGAACAAAAAAAAAACACGCAATTATACATTACCATTTTTTTCGATTTGCGGACTCGTTTGTAAAATGGCTACAAAAACACAAGAGATGCTGATTGACGTCATCATAATATTATCTTATCTATGAATATATAAATGAAAAGATGAATTGTATACCTAAAGGCTAAAAATTAAGCCAAGGCTAAAAATTCAATAACATCCTAAAATAGTTGTTGACTGGTTTTCATTAATCTCAATGTTAAAATAATTTAGCTTGCTTTGTTCAGTATAAAGATATCTATAAAAATATATTCTAGTTTCTTTTTATTTTCTGATTCACGAGCCCCATCTTCGGTCACATCGTCGCTTAACGTGACTTGACCAATATAATTTTATGACAAGACATTGTTTTTCGTAAGCCGCCAAAGAATGGTCTTGAGTCGTCATTTTCTTCGAAAACTATGATTATCAATTGTGATGCCAAAGATGAATGAGTTCCTGCTAGATTTCGTAGATTTAGTCGTCACTTTCTAATGCGAGATTTGGTGAACAAACGTTGACATAGCCTAGCCTATTTTTTTTTTTTAAATACTAAATAGGTTTGCGTTTGACCACGCCCTGCCTAATGTTAAGCAGGATGCAGTCTACGATGAAGCACGCTTACCTAGAAAAAACCTGTTTACTCTAGATTTAAAGACACCCAAGTTGTACTTAGCAGGAAAAACAGACGCCGGCAGAGAGTCTCTATTAGAAAAAATACTCAAATCAAACTCACATTTCCAAGAAGTTCATCATCCTGACCATCTTCCATGGGTGGTGGCGGTGGTTTTTCCTTTGGGGGTTCCAGAACGTTCGCCGGCATATCCAGAGGGAAAGCATCGGCTGGCTCTACATTATTTTGATAGAATATGTCTATATTTTCATACAAAGGTGTTACTGATATCTTTTTTTCAAATTCAGGGTCTTCACTAGTAGGCTGAACCTTGGGCTCAGTCATATTCTCTACGTCTTCCATATTTGAGGTATTGGTGATGTTGTCTTCAGAGTCCAGCTCTTGGAATGCCAGTTCCAGGGCATCCAAAACCTAGAAGTTAAGATTAGTATTAGTATTGAGATTACAATCTTAATTCACACATTGCAAAGGCTACATAAATAATTAGAAATAAGCTAATCAAATTAAAACAGTAAAACAAACAGTAAACGGGTCTAGACGTTTGAATTGCTTTATCACATAATTGCAGTATAATGAGGATATGACAACAAGCATAGTTTAGATAGACTAAACAAATATGCTTGAAGGCTGTTCAGACAATAGCACTTCAAAAGTAAGCCCTAGTTCACAAAAAATACGGACAAAATTAAATTCGTTTTAAAATGAAAAACGAATTAGAATACACTGATAAATTTAAATAATACAATAGGATAAGAGATATAGAAGAAATTAAAGTATCACATGCAATCGAGCAACATGAAAATCAAGCAGCCAAAATGAGGGTTAAAATGAAGCGAAACACATCTACTCAGATTCCTCTTACCTCATTAGCCCATCACCACAAGCTGATGCAAGTTCCTACTTAAAATAAGAATATTCAAATTTTAGACAAATTCAAAGAAGCCCATACTCCGGCCAGCGTCTTTATCTGACTAACAGAGTTCACAACAGATAAGATTCTGTTTGTCTTAGATACGGCCGATTTAGATAACAAAAAACTGATTTCATTCCTATGCTTATTATTTAAAATCCTAATTAAGCTTTTGTATAAATTACAAATTTAAACATGACAAATAAATGATATATAATGGTGTTATTATAAAATAGTAACCTCATACATGGTCGAGTTACTACAGCGGAAGATGAATTTATAGGTATTAATTAAACACTTAAATAAAACCCAAACAATTAACATTGTAACATATATTTTTCGATATAATGAATTTACAGATATCACGTTTCATGAATAAATTCTACTTGGATACTAAATGAGCTGATAAAAATGACACTATGTATGAAGTCTAGTTACTCTATAAACAATTATGACTACAAATGGGATATACAAAAACCCTGTATGATTTTTGAATGAATGTAAAAGTGATGCTAAGTGCTAGGAATTTGACGATTTAAATTCGAAACTACACGGGACATCAATGTTACGCACAAAATTAGTAATTTAAGTACATAGTGTATCTACTTCTATACTGATTGTGTAATCTTTGATTAAAAATTAGTGTGATGGGTAAGAATGGTGGGCGAGATCAATAGATCATAAAAATTCTAGAAAATCAACCCAAAAAGGTTACTCATCCGACTTGCTTTTTGTAGCAATTTATGAGAAACCATATTTCTGTTTATTACTTAGGATTTATGTCGTTCGTAGCACTATTGGAATTAGTAGTTTTCGTTGTTACTTTATTATTTATAAACAAGATAGTCTTTCTTCTGTTCGGTTCTATACAACGTTTGGTTCTTCTCTGCCAGAACGGGTTAGAATCTTGGGAGGTATTTGTTTGAGGTTGGTTACTTACCGCCACGTCAATGTTGGGCGCTGCAATATCACATTTTTGAGTGACGTCGTTAATTTTAACATTAGTGGGTTCATTACATGAATTATCTACACATTTCACAAGCGAACACTGAGATGTACATGTCACATCAGCAATTTTAGTAAGCGTGTTATCATTTTTTTGCGTTATAATGGAATTTTTGGGTGAGATGTTAGTTATAGTGGTTATGTTAGAGACAGTTACCATTGGCATACTCTTGCTGTTAGTAGAAACTGTTGTTATTTGGTTAGTATTCCCAGCACCAGCGTTCATTTGGTTGCAAATTTCATTCAAATTTAAATGTATAGTCATTTTCCCCTCAAAAACTACTGTATCGCCTTCTGATGCAGTCGAAACAGGTTCATTTAGACTTACACTAGTATCTTGATTTTCCAAACTTTTAAGAGTATCTTCATCATCTTTGTCCAGCTGAATCTCAGTGATTTCTTCAGTGACACTTAATTCTTCAGGTTGAGAGACAGCTTGAACATAATGACTTACACTGTCGTCTTCAGCTTTGTTATCTTGTTGTTCTTCGATTTCTTCAACAATAATATTCTGAACAACTTTCTGTTGAGGTTCGGATATTTTTTCTATTTCTTCTTCCATCTTATGTTCCATGGTCACACCATCTTCATTAGATGATTCGTATTCTGAAACTAAGGGTTCTCCTATCGGAGACGCTACTTGCGTGAGATCTGCAATATCATCAGCAGGAGCAGAATCTCTAGCAGTGTGTATTCCGCTATCTTCTGTTTCAATATCACTTGGGACAGTATTGTTCTGCATCTCAGCACAATCAAAATCTTCTAGACTTTGTACTCTTTCGAAAGAGTTTGGAGATGACTGACCATTAATGTCTAGACTGTCTAGAGAGCGACAGAAACTCTGCATTTGATTCTCTATACCTGATAAGCTAGATTTAAGAGAGTTATCAATCATGTTGTCATCATCCTTTGCGTCAGAGTGTGTTTCAATCTTTTCGCGTCGGGAGATTTCCTCTTCCACTGATATCTTGGGTATTTCCTTATTCTTAGCCGCGTCTAAGCAACTCAGTCTCTCTTTCAAACTCATTGAAACTTCAGTTTTCACGACTTTTTTCTCTTCCTCTTCGGATTTTTGTGACTTAAGACTAGAGAGGCGTTCTTTTAAAGACCTAGTGTTGCTAAGATCTCCATTAGACAGCCTTTTGGTTTTGTCTGGTTCTGTAGAAAGAGATTTGACTTTTTCGAGAGACGATAAACGTTCTTTCAGAGGTTTAACTTCGGTAGGTAACTTCGTCAAGTCACTAGTAGACTTTTGCACATGAGTTTCTTCTGTAAACTTCTCTAAACTAGACAATCTGTCTTTAATTGATCTTTTATTAGCAATATCTGGAAATTTTGACTTTGTTAGTAATTCCTGTGAATTTTCCCTTTCAAACTGTTCTCTTCGTTTGTGAATATCGACTTTGGGCAGGTTTTTCTTTTGGTTGTTATTTTTGACGTCGTTAGCCCTTTCCTGTTGGAATGAGGAGACCTTCTCTTCTATTTTATTGCTGACCGTTGTTCTGATTCTGTTTACGTCTGATTTCTCTGGTGACTTCTCTTTGTTGTTATTGACCAGTGTTTTGACAATATTGCTGTTGGTCTGCGAAATTATCCGGGACTTGTATCCCTCGATGGCGCCCTCGTATGTGTACTCCTCAGGCTCAGGCGAGCTGATGGTCGTGGTCGTACAAGTGTCGTATTCGTTGGCACTGGACCCGAGTTTGCGGTTTGTGTCGCAATTAGACATGTTGTCAACATCTGAATGGTTCTTGTCTAGGTCCATGCCGTCGCTCTGAAACAGGCAATATATTTTATTAAATTATAAAACTATCTATTTCAATCTTATTATTACAATAGTTCCTATTAACATTTAAAATTCCTTAATAATCCGTAATAGGTTTATCTATGACATCCAAACTAAGCCAATCCCGGGCTTAGGGGGTCCAATTGTATTGTATTAGAGGTTATGAGTTAAGGTGTTACACATTATAGAGCCTCCCTGTCTTGGACTAGCAGCTTCCTCATTTACCAACTTTCTCTGTTCACCGTGGTGTTTATATAGGACTTCTGGTTGTTATTGGGTTACTGGCGTTGGCATGCTTTACATACCATATGATATACATAGTTGCATCAAGTGTTCGGCGATTTTTGATCGTCATAACCCTAATACTTTAATTATTGTTATAATTTCTCCAAAAATTTTAGCATTTTTTTTTATTAATTGGTAAAATCAGAGATAGGTACGCATACTTACGGCTAGACTATGGTTATCGCAGTCTTCGCTGAGGCTTGACTTGGTGCTAGATGTACCGATCCCGAGATCACTCAGATCGTGCCCATCGTCGTCCGCGTATAGAGCCAGTGGGTTTCGCCTTCTTTTACCCGCTCTGAAAACAAACAAATGATATATTTAGAAGATTGCCAGGAACTTTCCTACATTAATAGACGGACGATCAGTTCTCCAAATATAAAAACAATTACAGCGATGAGAGTCATGCTTCTAATCAACGCAGACACTTTACGATGTCTGCAGCCTAATTAGATCAATAAAGCAATCATTTTCTTAATAGCAATATTTACTCGTACTAAATCGACGTAATGAGCCAGTATTTAGTTTAGAGCTACCATCTTCAACTACGATAGCTGAAAGCTTTGAATTTAGCAAAGCACTGGTGGTTAATATTCTTCATTTTACATTTCCATCTACTTTTCCTTGGGCTATCCCCCCTGAAAGATTTAGGCCGCTGTCATCGCTGGGCTTTTTTAACCGCCAATTAAGGTAATGGCGCCGTTAGAGTATTTACGTCGATCTAATTGTGGCCAGTGACCAGTTCTATGGATAGACTGGTATTCAGATTGTCGTGTAGGGTCATCGGCCGACCTCACTCGTCACGGCTGTTGGCTATTCGGGTTGCGGTATAAATGCACCGGTAATTATAGAACGTATGATTGAGACCGATGGAGCTGCCATCTGGCCTTAGATCTGGATAACGCAACAGTGACACGTATAAAGGTTTTTTAATTGCAAAGTGGTAATAGGGTATTGTTTAATTAAGTGCGCTCTTGAATGTTATGTTTTTAGACTTTTATGTCATTCTAGTTATCTATGAAATGTGTTTGTGTTACCTTAATTTAAGTTAAATTAATAAGACGTACGATGCACTCTCCTCATGACAATTGGTAAGAGATAATGCCTGTCCACGACCATCGCAGCGGTACTCAGGACTGAGTAATTCAGAGCCAGTTTCATTCCAGGCTAGGTGTGTTCAAGCTAGTGGGAATACACACATAACTTAAAAACAGGGATGCGTGCGTGCGTGTGTTTGGATTTGAAACCAGATCCTCCTCCTAGGCTACCGTAGTTTCATTTCGTAGTAGAACATTTATTATTATCAGCCCATTTTAGTCCACTGCGGGATTTAGGCCTAATGAAGATCACCTAGTCCGATTTGTAGCCTTACGTATATTGCCACTACATCGAGTCTCAGAGCGCCCTACGCTACGTTTTACAATACGCGGTTTCTACTCTAGAACACGTCTGCTCCAACGGTATGTGGGGCATATCAATTATGAACTGAAAATTATCATGATGAGATATTACTCACATTTTTTCTATACTGAACCTGTATGATGTAAGCAGTCTTACGATTATCTAAGTTTTCTTTTATCTAAATCCCCAGATTTAGTTCCAGCAGCTCTGTCTATACTCGTAGGTGTGATTCAGATCTTTTATTTAGTATCGTGTGTTTGCAGGCGGTTAGTCAGTCCTCGTCATACTTCGGAATGGGCGTTACGTGCAGGATGTTATGTTTGTATGATATTATTGAATATACGTGCTGGACTGTTTTTTTATGTATCATCATTACAGCATTATTTACGGCCATTTTTTTTTATCGTACGTAACATTTACACTCTACAACTAAATGACACCCATCTGATGAAATTCGTGTTTATCGGCAACCCAAAATGAAAATCTGCTGTCAAACCTCAGGCTTGTTCTGGCAACCTCAGTTGAGAGCCAATTCCTATTCTAAGCTAGGCGTGGTTACCACCGTCGACGATACCGTCACTTAACATCAGGTGAGCTGTGGTCAGCCTGCCTTAGAAATGATATATTTGACTAATTAGATTAATTTACCTATATGTAACATTTGCACGTCTGCATGCAGACTGAACACATTGTGACATTGAACACTAAGATTTGAATAAGACTTCTTATAAACATGTATCCCGAATGATTTGATTAGGCAATCAATGTGCCATCAGCCTCTTAACGCAACCCTCGACTGACTCCAGTGCCCCAAGTCGGCGTATATTTAACAAATCCCAATTCTTTTTCGCCCATGGCCACTTTCCCCATCGAGTGTTAATGTCCACGTTTATTTGTAAACCGAGGTCACACTACAATTGACATTAATTCTACATGCAGCTAATTTGTATAGCTACAATACGTCTAATACATGGAAATTTCGTAACATGTCGTAAGTTCGATATTGACCTGTGTTGACCTATCATTTGGTGTTAAATTTGATTAGCGGGTTGTAGTACGCGTTACATGAATGAAATGAACGTTGCATTTATAAATTAGTTTGTGTTATGAAATATTTAATACACATGTTGTTTTATGTTTGCTAAGTCATGGGCCACCCTTTTTGTTTCGATTCCCACCGTACGTATCTCTGTCTTTAAGTTATGTCCGTATTACTACTAGCTTGAAATGGATAAAGAAAATATCCTGAACAAATCAGCATGTCTGAGAATTCTTACTGTTCCCGAAGATGTAAGAGATGAAGTCTGCCCCTACACTTGGCTATCGTGATTGACTATGACAGCCTATAAAAACGGGATTGACCCAAAATGCCCCATTGCCACGTATACGTATCTAGTTATTCGGCAATTATTCCCGGCATGTGCCTTTAGGTTCGACCAGTGACCCAGATAAATCAATAATACAGCAGACCGAATAACAGGGCTAATGAGACAACCATCCAACAAAGCCAAGTATAAAGCAAGTAGCCCAATTAAATGTCTCGAGGTAATGAGCGCCAAAGTAGCGATGCCCTAGTTTTTTTTTAATGTTTGACAAGCTGGATGCTTAACCACAGCTCACCTGATGTTAAGGTAAAGCACAACCTAGAGTAGAACTGATAAATATATTAAATTTTTAAAGTTAAAAGTTTTGTAAAAGTACGAACGAGATCCTCTCCTGATGGTAAGAGTTCTCCACCTGTTCATGTAACAAAACAAAGTTTAGGGCATTGCTGTTTTTGTGAACTTTGTGATTTTCGATGGTTAGTCTCACCAGCCCTGTAATTTCGCTGGCTGCAGAACCTGACTAATTACAACAATATATAATTACTATAAATAAATTAAATAAATCATACTGTATTATATTTTCACTTTTCATCAAACATTATCGTTATCAAAGATTTTATTGATTATTTCTATAGATATTTTTTTTATTAATAGCTTACCCGAGTTATCTCCTACAAAATCGCTAAAATGACATTCTGCGAAAATAGCGTTTTGAGAACCCAGTGCGAAATTGTATTTTTTTTTTTACAATGACATTTTGTGAATGTCGTTCTGCATCAAAACCGTTATCTCTTAACATCCGAGTCTTTATAATTTTTCATGAGTCGACGGCATAACTTGACTCAAATTTTTTTAGTCGAATATACCTGACACAATTATAAATCTTTTCTAAACGCGAGACAATTTAACACTTTCCTAATCACAAAATTTATACCCCCGTATCACTGATATTGATCAATGGGCAGCCTTCGCATCGCATTAGCTATGATTTATCTCTGACTAGTAACGTTTTCACTTTCCATACGTTATATAACTATCGATAATTTTATTTACATTTGGTTTCGTAACGCGACATTCACCTTGAAATGTTGATTTTGTCGCCCGTTACTATGCACTTGACTGTGGCGACTATAAAACGATAGCAGTAACTCAACTTGAACAATATTACTTTTACACAGATAGGTTCCACCGCAGTACCAGATTGTGGACTCCAAAACGACGTGATTGATTTTAATGAAATTTTCAAGCAAACTTTGATTATCTCAGCGAGTGATCCTGTGAAGTGTAGTAGCGGTAGGATTAACTTTTTTTTTCTAATATGCAACCGTGCGGGTCCTGCTTGGGCCGCTTGTAAAAATAAATCATTTCATATTTTGTTACTTATTTTGCTTTTATCAATCAATGGATCATTTTAAATTTGCTAGGACAAAAACAACAAAAAAAGTTATTAAAAATCTGCAAAATAATGTTTAACTCTTAATCGTTATTATCATTAGCCCACTTTAGTCCACTGTTGGTCAAAGGCACCTCCTAATGCACGACACCTAGCCTGATTTTTTTGCGTATCAGTAAACATTGTGTAGGACGCCCTGATACTTAGCGGAGTAACGATATACGTAATACAGTGGACAGTGAATAGAAACAGTTTATTTTTGTTAGTTTGATTTTCATATTGATAAAATATAGCATGAGACAGAAGTTATGTACAATCACTATAAAAAAAAACCGACTACCGCCAATTCTTCTCTTTGCATGTAATTTCAGGCGTGAAACAAACATGTTTTTTTTTTAATTAATTACAAAATAAGTCTAATATCTCATCGTTCCAAACAAGTGTTATTAAGTACAATGCAATCAAATCAAATTTTTGTCAAGACATGTTTTCGTATGAAACTGATTTACTGCATCTATACTACGTCTAATATAATAATATGCTGATAATGGCGGGTCTAAAACCTGTGTAGTGTGGGAATCACTGAGCTTTCCAAAACTAATAAAGCGTGATGCATGCATCAATGTTTTATTGCAGATGCTGGGGAGTGCTATTGAATTTCTTTAATACTATAGAACAGCTATAGAATTTAGTGTAGAAATAATTTTGAAGGTATTCCGGAGTTTCTTGTTGTGTATTTCCGCTTATAATCGAAAGACAATTACATCGTCCACGTAAACAAAAATCATAACCAAAACGACTCATAGGCAAAAATACACTAAAAACATAAAACTCCAAAATACCTTATATGCGTAGTAGAAGTCCACTTTCTGTCTAGGTATTCTTGAACAATAAAAAAATGGTACAGCAATTATTTTTTATCGTGGTATCAATTTTGACACACTGTTACCTTCCTACCCGGCCTGTGAGCTCATTTGTAAGTGGTAACGTCGATACCTGAAAGTCGTAGGTTCCATTGCCACATAGGACAAACATTTGTAAACCAAAGATGTATGTTCCGTTTCAAAAATGTAACGTTGTATAAAGAATTAGGCGGACTTTAGCTCAAACAAAAAGCTCTCCTGATGGTAAGAGATAATACATGCCCATGATCATGCGAAACCCACAACTTTTAGCAACAAAACAAAGTCTACGGCATCGATTTGGCGCTCATTCCTTTGAGACATTCGTTTATTAGTTTTAATAGCCCTGTAATTCCGCTATACAGCAGAAGCTGTATTCTATAATAAGCTATGTTCTGCGGCAGAATTTCTGGTACTGTGGTGGATATCTACCACCAAATATAAATCTTCCTATATATTACAGCTTGTAATGTCGGAACAAGCATTATAAGAACTCCCTGGCTCATAAATTGAAACGAAGCTAACAAATAAAATCCAATCAAGAACTCTACACCACGATTCCTGCCAATCTCATCAGCTAATGAAGTTTTTCTCCGGGAATCGTTCACAAACAGCCTGGGAACGTACAACCATCGTATCCCGGATCACGACCGCGCGTGATGATCATCACGATTGGCGTCGAATTGAAAGGGAATTTGTTTGGAATGTGCGGAAGTGAAGTTCATGTATGCTTTTTATGGAAATACAACATACCATGGTATGTACAAATACATGTATTTGTAGAGGAAAGGTCATCGCAATCTTCATAGTTCAAGCGTGAGGTCAAACATCCTTTCGCAGTATTGATTTATCGGGATACGGCGAGCGGTCATTCGAAGAAAAGTGTAACACAGAATATTGTTACAGTAAAGCTCGTGATAATATGATTCCGGCGTTACTTTGCGGATGGTGCTTGGCGGCAGATTTTCAAATTGTAACTAACGAGCCAATTACTAGAAAGTACTCTTGCTATTGTTTCCTTCACCTAAACTCAAGCCTTTTTTGGGATTTGTTATTATCATTAGAACGGTCGGTTCGCCGAAGGGCGTGGGTTCAAACTCTAACAATGAGCTTGAGCTGCCGGTGAGGAAAACATTGTAAGTAATTTATGCTTTTCGCAATTTTTCCTTTATCTGTGATATAAGACATTACTTCGTACCAAATTTTAAGATTCTGAGTTCACGGGAAGTACCCTGTAGGTTTTGATTCCCTTGCGAGTGTCGATATTTTGTAAAATGTCCAAGATAGTAGTCTTATTCACCATCAGTACAAAAAAAAACTCTATTGCAATATCTTTGTTTTTTTTTTTTTCGATTCGAATCAACACTGTTTTTATTAATTATCCCACTGCTGGGAGCGGGCCTTTCTCATTGTGGGAGTTCATCAGGCTAGCCATGTGGGGGTTGGTAGAATTCACACATCTAGGTTTCCTCACGATAATTTCCTTCACGGTTTGAAGATACAGGCAATACGCAATACATAATTTAGAAAGACAGATATGCCGTGGGATTCGAACCTGGCACCTCCAGATTGGAAGCTAGACGGTCTCCTAGCCTTCCGAAAGTTCACCATTTTAACAGATCTTTAATTGAAAGGTGTGTAAAAATAACGATTCCCTTTTACGGACATTTTAATTGGCGGAATACCGTGGAAAGTTGCCAATTGTCTATTAGAGACAATTAAACTTAACGAGTTAATGTAAAATAACAATTATCTGTATTTTTAATGGTTATTTTCGAGGCGGCAATCGATCAATTCGCTGGTAGAACTAATCGGAAGTATTTGATAGGGCCGTGTAGGAAAAGGGCTGTAGTTTATGATTTTCAAAATTGCACTATTAAAAGAAGCAACGGTGATTTGTAACCATGGGAGAACTTGCTGGTTTCCATAGTTCAAATCTTTTTAACTAATCTTAGGTCAAGCATCTGTCTTATGCCCTACGATACAGGATCTTCTTAGTGCAGGATCCACAATCAATCAACATTTTTGGTGTAAACAATAAAGAATTTAATTATTTAATATTATATATCCTCAGAGTGCCGTGGTGGCGCCGGCGTAAGAATAGTACCCCACCCTCTCTACCCGTGGTTGCCGTAAGAGTCAGCTAAGGGATGTAATCGGGAAGATGGGCAGCAGCGTCTTCCTTGAATAATTACACCTAACAACTCGCCAACCCGCATGCCAAGCGTGGCTAGTATTGGCAAAACCCCCCCCAGGAGGTGGCCTATGTCCAGCAGTGGACGACCTATATCTGATGATGTGATCCTCAGAGTACAGTCAAGTCTGGTAGCTTTGAAATTCTGTATGACTTTGAATAAAACTGTTTTGAAGATTCATATTTTTTGAACGGAACAATGAAATATTTGAAATGCCAAATATTATAGCTTATACTTGAGTACATGGTATTCCTAAGTTGGTAAGTAGTTGACTAGGAAAAGTTTATTTATCTTGTATACATTTTCTATTAATAAAGACAGTTTAATCTTATCCAAATCAGATAAGAAGCTAATCACAAAGGGTTTATTTTTCCGAAATAACAAAGTTCAAACCCAAAAGTCATTGTAACTTTGAACAGCCGCTAAAACATAAATTTCTCATACATTACTTTAATAAATCATCATTTAGGCTATTAAATTTAAATTTAGAGTATAAAACCCTCTACACTCTACAGAGTACAATATAGTAGGACCGATAATTTATTTATTATATCGATAAAAATAGCTATATATTATAAAACAAGTCGTCCGCCGCGCCTGTCTGTCTGTTCGCGATAAACTTAAAAACTACTGAACGGATTGTCATGAGAGTTTCACTAATAGATAGTGATTCATCAGGAAGGTTTAGGTATATCATTTTTCAAGGTTATTTGTAAAATAGTTGAAAGATGATGATAATTGTTGGAAGTGTCGGAAAAAGTAAAGGAAGCTTAACGCTCCCTTTGAGATAGACCAGAAGCCCCATGTAAGCCCGTGCGCCGCCGGGGCGGGTCGCTAACTCTCAACGTTTTAACTTAGTCTGCCTGTTCACTGAAATCAATTTCTACGGTTCATACACTTCCTTCCCGTCTTTCAACATTTATTATAATACATTGTTAATTCATTTATGTAACAGTCATCAAGTTTCAACACTTTCGTCTTTACCCTTCTCGTAACCGGCTTAGAGATACCTATATTTCTGTATAATGCGTATAGTTGAGCTTACGTATGATATTATTATATCAAAAGTATAATCTTATGCAAGCTTGTACACAAATTAGACACATGTGGCCATCTGTCGCGGGCACTTTCGCTAGCATTTGAATAGAAAGTGGCGAGTTGCTAATGTGGCGTGAGATACTATGAATTTTTTTTTCTTGACTTATCGAAGGTTTTATTTTGAATGAATGGTCACAAGGTTTTTTACCAGCATTATTAATTAATTATTTACTAGACATATTTTTATAATATACTTAAAAATAAAAGATATATAATTATTTTTTAATGTAAAACTAATGAGCCGATCTTGACGCCCTCTTGATGGTAAGGGCGTTATCTCTTAAGGCAAGAGAACTTTGATTGAAAAAATAATTCAGGGTTTCGCTGCTTTGGCGCTCCTTGCTTGAGACTTTCTATGGTTAATGATAATATCCCTGTAGTTTAGCTAGCTGCAGTACCCTTCAAAACGGAACACAGCAACATTTACACACTACTGCTTGGCGGCAGACTATCTGACTTTACCTACACGACCTCATGCTAATGAGATCTACCATCAAGTCATTTCTACCATCAGTTATTTTTATCACAGAAACTTAACCGCGCACATGTTATAAATTAGGGCATTCATTAAATCTATTAGGCGTTTATCATCAATATTAATTACATTCTGATACTCAAGCAATAAATACGAATCTACACTCATCAAAATCGGTTCAGCCGTTTAGGAGTTACGAGGGAATATTGAGAGGGATACATACATATAGGTCAAACACTTAACCTCCTGTGTTGGTTACGCCGCAGTCGGGTAAAAAAAAACTAATTTGCCGTATTTTGGATTGTTACCACGTTTGGTTATAGCTCTATTTCAAGAGCTATTAGGGTTTTTCGATTCTCGCTCAGGACAAACTTTTGTATGACGAGCATGTGTCATGTGTCCAAGTTTTCTATTTGTATTTTCAAAAGAAGAATATAAGACAATATTCGATTAGTTATCTGGTAAGTAGTACCATAGTACGAGCTATGCTTAGTTTGGGAGTAGATGACGCTATGTGGAATTTCCCCCGATATTTATTTGTTGAATTCGCGAAAGTTAAAATCACCATCTATCGTCAGTAGCGTACCTACTTGGCATTTACCTTTGCTATAAATATGCCATACCATCGCCGTTAGCAAACACAGTAACTTCAAATAAATTTTAATTTAACTGTGAAGAAGACATCTCCATGGGATAGACTAGCTATTAGAACTAATTGATGGCTAACTTAGGCTATAAAACAGTTTGGGGGCAATAGAACGTCTACAGATTCTATCAATTATATTATGATAGATTTTATCCCATGTCGCTGAAAGAAGGGCTATGTAATTATGTTATGTTTTATGTATGTTTGTTTATATGTCCAAATATTTAAACGAGTAATTCTTGTATATAACCCCCCCTAAAATTATATATATATATATATATATATATTTTTTTTTAATTTATTTAATATTTTGTTACGATTTTTCTTAATAAAACACACACCATTAAACCTCGCCGAGGTTTGTCTCGGTGTCGGGTCCTCTTGAATAATCGTGGTAGAAGCGAGCGAGCGGCGATATATAGGTATATATATATATATACATATATATATAATCTGAATCACGGAAACGGCTCCAACGATTTTCATGAAATTTAGTATGCAGGGGGTTTCGGGGGCGATAAATCGATCTAGCTGAGTTTCATTTTAAAAAACGTCGTTTTATCCGTGTTTTTAGGCAATGAAAAACTGATACAATATCGTTAGAATACAAAGGTAAATTTCACCAGCTTCCTCAAGGTTATAAAAGCTTAGGTGAGAAATCAGGCGGTCCCGAATCCAGAAGACCTTGGTTCGAATCCAGGTGATATTTTTTCCCCTTTTTTTCAAGTTCCTTAAAAAACCGAGCAAAGCTCGGTCATCCAGGTACTGTCCATTTAAGTATAATTTCAACTACTGTATTTTTCTTCCTTTAACCCGGAAAGGGTCCGTCGTATTTCAACAAATATTATTTATATCGTTTTACAAACACACGACATACAGTTCATTAAGCAGAGCGACTGCCAAATGACAGCATAGATTTTCCGTGATTACAATGTCGGTCCCATAGTTAAGATTGTTCCAAAACGTCCATTAATCTTAACGCGAATACTGACACCGCAACCTATATCCGTATGTGTGGACTTCCGTCGCTCGCACTCGCACCGCGCCCTATTTACAAACGTGTGGAATGCGCGCAAGTGTTGCTTCGTGCAAAAATCCACGTTTTACTCAGTTTTACAATAACTTCGTGCTGAGCACATCACGTATTTAGTACTATACCTACTACCTACCTATACTTGTATGGCAGTCTTTCTCAAAGTGGGCGGTAACGCACCCTTATGGGCGCTGGAGGCCTAGGGCGGTAAGAGGCCCAGAAAAAATTGGGGGGTGTTGAAGTGGGGCGTTTATGGTGTCTGTTTAGTGGAGTTAAGGAGAGCGATGGCTGAACGCGGCGACTTGCGGCTGTTTTTGAGTAAGTTCGAACCAGATATTGTTTGTGTTGTTATTGTTTTTAAAGTTGTTAAAAATCACTAGATTCATCCTTAACGTTAGATTAGTTTTAAAATTATTTTTTGTATTAATTTAAATAAAAGATACTCTTAATATTATAAAGTTGAGTTTTAATTGCTCTCACAAGTAAAAAAGTCTCGTTTATAATGTAACTTTACACTCCAGACCAGACTTATATAGCACACTACGAGTATAATTAAAACAATTAAAGTAATGAATGTTATTATTGTTTTTGAGATGAGTTAAGTAAAAAAAAATTAGAGGTTGCTGAAAAATTATTTATTTTCAAAGTGGGCGGTAAATGAAATAAGTTTGAGAATCTCTGCTGTACAGGGTTATAAGCTTGGGATGTACAAAAAAAAGGAGGTTTAGTCATAACTATAACTGACTCTTATTATGGATGCAACACTGAAATCGTGGGGCACAACTATGTAACTTTCCTAATCCTACTTCTGTATTTCCCCTGGTATCTCTATCTGAATAAATAAGCAATTAGTGTTATCACTCGTTTACTTTCCAAACAAATTACCAATTGAAATTCAGCGCTATCAGCGGTATCTTGTTTGCCACTTAACGGGCAACAATTTGTGAATAATACAGCCAAGACCTTGATATAGCGCAGACAGAAACTTTCTTTCTTGAAGAGAATATTGTATGCAGTTAAAGCGACATTCTTCTACTTAATTTTTTTTACCATTCTGGTTTTTTTTAAATGTTTGACAGGCTAAGTGTTTGACCATAGCTCACTTGATGTTAAGTGACTATGTGATCGAGAATGGTAAAGCACATCTAGCCTGAATATAGAACACACAGTTAGGTGATTGGCGACAGATTTTCAACTTGAGGGTAGCTGGTGGTGGTTGGTGGTAGCTAGCCCGCCGAATACTAGAACATGCTACCACCATGCTATATGGTTTCCTTCACCGGCAGCTCAATTTCATTGTTGGGTTTGAACAACTTTCGGCGTGTGAACAGACCGCGCTAACCACTGAGCTATCATCGCTACAAATGTTTTATGAACAATTTTTTTTTAATGTAAATGTAATGGAACGTACGTGATGCCCTCCTGATATGAACAAGGTCTATGACATCGCTGCTTTGGCGCTCATTACTTTGAGACATTAGATGGTTAGTCTCAACAGCCCTGTAATTTCACTAAACTCCCTTCAAACAAAAATGACATTATACTTTGTAATTGCATTTTCTGTGTCAAATATTCAGCAAATAAAAGCAGTATCAGGTATCGTGATACCGTTTCCATTCCGTTGGCAATGAATAATTAAATGAAGACAAGAAACAAAGATAGTTAAAGAACGTTTAAATGAAGGACCGAAGCTTTCAACTCGTTTGCATAGTGTTGTCTGGCAGACGGACTGGAATCAAGTATCGATGAATTTACAATCGTTGCGATAAATATAATATAAATACTTCATTCCATTAAGCCCAAACACGGCAAGGTTACTTTGTTTTATTATGTTCCGGTGGCTATTTTCTTCAGTAAACACCGCTGAAAAGTCATAGGAATGCAAAATACTCCATTTCTTTCACTTTGATGATATATTTTTTTCTCGTTATTTTGGTTTAAAAATCAAATTACTGAACCGATTTCAATAAAATTTCTATGACTAATCTGAAAGTATGTATAACCTTTAAAAAAAGTATATTGAAAGTCAGTGCAGCCGTCTTAATAGTAAACAAAATGCAAAAAAAAAAAATATACCACCACTACCCATAACTTTGTAATCTGTTTCATATTAATAATCCTAAGAGAAAACTTTTTTTTTATAGCTGACAGGCTAGGTGTTTTACCACTGCTCACCTGATGTTAAGTGACGGTGTGGTCGAAGATGGTAAAGCACACCTAGCCTGGAATGGAACTGGCTCTCAAGTGAGGCTGCCGGAACACACCGTTCGATGCTTGGCGGCAGATTTTCAACTTGAGGGTGGTAGCTAGCCAGCTGAGTACTAGAAAGTTTTTTCTTGTATTGTAGTTGTATTTTCCTTCACCGGCAGCTCAAACTCATTGTTGGGGTTTGAACCCACGCCCTTCAGCATGCGAACCTACCGCGCTAACCACTGAGCCATCATCGCTACAAATTTCGATATTTCGCTATTTTGATAATAGTATATGCAATAATCGAATTCGAGTACGTAGTACATATAAATCAGTGTATTTTTGTATTTAACTGTTAAATAAAAGTTATTGTTAAAAATAAAGATAAGTTAACATTACTGTGACATTTCTCGATTTTTAAGAACTTTCAAATATCAAATTCTGCTTCAATCGTGTATTTCTTTTAATCCAAACAGTGCAGTAGTAATGCGCAGTGTTAAATAACGTGGTGGAATTCGAGTTAAACTCGCCTGGAATGGTACTCTCTATACCAATGTCAAATTCTTTACTCGTTTTGAACTACATCAAAATAAATTTTATAACCGTAGTACGTCATATGAGTTAGAGAATCAGAAGCCAGCACTCACATAACACACGTACACAACGGTATCGCAAGTATCGATAAAAATATTGACTTGTCATTCTCCGAACTAGCCGTGCCGTGAGTTACTGGAAGTTTAGTAGGAACTTGGACAAAAAGCGGCGCGTCTTCCCAACGCTTCCCGTCTGGCCAGTGGCAGTTGCAGCTTGCCTATTATGTCGACTAGCTCGAAAGCTATGTTACATTTCACTAGTTGAAATGCTAAATAATGTTTTTTTTTTTTTTTTTTTTATAATTTGGCAGACTGGATCTTGGTTGGTCCTTAAATGAAGGCAATTCACTGACAATGCTCCGGATATTGTAGATGTTATAGGTGGCCTAATATATTAAAAAATAGGTCATGCTACGTTTGATATAATTCAGGCTGTAAGTACTCATAAAAGACCTGATATAACATAAATAGGTTAAGTAAATATGCATCTCTTTTTCTATTCTTTATGTAATATCGAGTGTGTCACGGCAGCTTAATATACCTAGGAGACCATCTGACTAATCTGGAAATCCTGAGTTCAAATCCCACAGCATGCACCACTGTCTTCTCTAGGAAATTTGCATATTGCTGCTAGCTTCATACGATAAAGGAAAACATCGTACGGAAAGGTTTCCGCATGTTAGAAACTTCTTGTCACAACTTCAAGAAAATTATTCTTAATGTTTTTGAAAATGTGACAAGACTGCCAACCGCCACTTGGCCAATGTGGACCCATGGCCTTACCCTCCTCACAATGAAAAGAGGGAGCCATCTCGAATTATCTATTTCTCTGTTGCTTGAACGATATCGAACGTGCGTGAGTAGAACGTAAACTTAAAATAATTGTAAAAAGAGTAGTCTCTTTGGTTAATCGACACATTTCCACGAACTGCTAAGTATTTATTCAATGATAAACATGTACTGCGTACGTCGGTTTGATTACTTATTTTCATCTCGCAACATGATCGCAAGTCCGCTTTACCCAATAACCTTTCCAATGCAGAGTCACATTGCAAATATCCGAGATTCCTGCATATCCTTAATATCAGAAGTGAACTAGTCGGTCAACAAGTTGGACAACTGTCTGCAACAGCTGTCGACACTGCTTGTAATTCTATACCATCGCGACGTGTCTCACTGGTTATAGGAAACCTGAGGATAAGTATCGAGTATCTGCTGCGGCAAAAAAGGGAAAAGATTAAATAAGGTACACTTAGCAACTATGTGAAAATAACAGAACTAATATTTACCACGTTCATTTATTTAATAATGATAATTTATATAAAGCACAATCATAGAATAGATTACAATACAATAGAATATAACTGTTTTGTACGCGTACAATCGATACAATATAATATAATTATTGAAGATTCAATATATAAACTTGTAAATTTTGTCTTAAAACCTCTGATTTATAAAAATTAAATAAGTACTGAGATCAAAAGGGTATTGTATCAAAATACAATCATTGTCAAGTTTCAAAAGACTGTAGTGAACGTAAGACCAATAACATCAAAGCTAAAAAAGGTTCAAGGCAACAATAAAGAAGTTAGTCAAAAAGAAACTGCCGCAAGCAAAATCGATCGTAAAAGCCCCAATTTGCTAGTACAAAGAGTTAATAACAAAACACCATACGAATATGATCACGAATACCATTGCAATTCAAAAGTGAAATAATGACCGATAAAAGCTTATTGTATTGAAATCCGATTCATATATGAAACCAATTTTCGTTTAGTGATGGTATTGAAGTATATGTAGGACGAGAACTGTTAGGTAGATTTTCAAAAGGAATAATGAGCAACTACCCACTTCTTACAATTATCATCTTTGTATTGATATAAATATTTTAAAATAAAATATACGTATTTAGACTTACTTTAATTAACTAGAGTATGTAGTTCAACTTGAGGGTGGTAGCTAGCCAGCCGAGTACTAGAAAGTACCCTACCACCACGCTATGGTTTCCTCACGATGTTTTCCTTCACCGGCAGCTCAAGCTTATTGTTGGGGTTTGAACCCACGCTCTTCGGGGAACAAACAGACCGCGTCCATTCAAAAAAATGACGTCTAAAATCTACCTCTCCGACCTTATGCTTGTGGTTTTAACAAATTGCGTATGTAACCTTGATCGTAATAAGTCTCTTTGTAATAACTCCACTGTACGTGGGTCTACACCAATGAAACAATTTCACAACACGTGCATCAGACGCTTTATATCGTGGTGTAAAACAATGCACTAAACGTGATGTAGATACTGAAGGAACACCTACGTCATTAATCTAGGGTTGTCTAACCTTTTCCTGTCCCTTATTCCTAGCACAACAAAGCGTGACACGTTTTCATTCTCCATTTATTTTAGATTTCCTTTTATCTTTCACAAATACCCTCTTCTAAATTTTGTTACTGTAATTAAAGAAAAGGGTCGTTACCCTTTTCTTTAATTACAGTAACGTATACGTAGTTTTATACGTATTAGAGCTTGAAAATTTTCTGAAAATATAGATAGTGGGTTTGTATATATATCATTATAGATCGGTGATATTAGTTGATAATTTAATTGTTTTTTTTTTTTAATATGTTACCAAACTTTAAGCATATTATTATTAATTTTGCTGTGATATTGGACGTGGTTTATACCTATAAATGAGACAACACTTAAATTTTGCTGACTTTGTACATTATCAGCCCGTTCTCGTACACTGCTGAGTATAGGCCCCTCTTCTTTTACGCCACTTGTTCCGGTCCTGTGTCAATCTAGTCCAAGTTCCATCCGCGATTTTTATTATGACATCTACCCAACGACGACCAACGCTCCACCTGCCATCACCCAGCTTGGCGACATGTCTTACAACTTTGTACTTAATTTATATCAACTGTGCTAGTGGTTGCTTTGTTAGCATGTCAATTTTTTTTTAAATACACAAAACATTAGTTTTTTAGAATATAACATTCATTCTTATCGCCTAGACAAATTAAAAAAGTTTTAGATGAGTGGGTAAGCGAACATTTTACGTTTATGATAAAGGGTGCAGTAGGCACTAAGTCAATTAGTTTCTTATGCTTAGTTTATAGCAACCCTATATAAAAAAACAGATTGCTATAAAAGAGCCTCGTTACTCAAAACCCACGCTGGACATAAAGTTTTGTTCAAGATGACACAACACCGAAGATACACGACGTTGACGATGTTCGGATTAATCATGAGGCTGATAACGATTGCACAATGAAATGCCAACCAAATACTGCAATATGATAGCATAGGTGATAAATATTGATAAAAGATTTTTTTTAAATATGAAGTAGGTAATATGACACCAATAATATAGAATGAATTATGAAACTCAACGAGGCATTTTTGTAAATTTTGTATAAAGACGGTCTATAGGTAGGTTTTTTACTTTAATATTAATTGAAAAGCTTCACTTATATATATTTTATGTAAAAGTAATGAGACTAACGAGATGCCTTCCTGATCGTAAGAGACTACGCATGTCCATGACCATTGCAGCGATACACTACCGCTTGGCGACAGAATATCTGGTACTGGAGACTACTAGTATTTGATTTAATATTTGATACTTTTACTGAATGGTATAAGTGAAAAGTATCAAATATTAAATAAAACATAAAATGATGCATATAATCGATTTGGACACTCAACACTTAAGAAATACTCAAAATCTTAGCATTACTTTAGAACTCTAGACTTTTAATTTCTGTTGAATACAAAAATGAAATGTGCAATCTTAATCAAGGCTTTCGATCACAAACAAATAACACCCTAAATTATATAGATTAGAAAGTATTACTAATCAGATATATCGCTGACTTGATCTTTCTAACTGAAACACGTACTTCAACTTGAATAGAAGTACTTTCTCATACGAGAGATAACAACACAATAGCACTCAAAGATGGGATTCTATGCAATAGGTACAAATGTCAACATTTGATTGACAACGAAGATAAACACTTGAAGCCGTAAAACTGAAGATAACGGTAACAAACAAGATATAGCTAAGAAATGCGTCGGAAAATAGATTTATGTTATTCGAGTTATGGAGAGTAATAAAGTTGAGTGCGTAGTAAAAGAAAATGTAGCAATAGCAGAGATAAACAGAAACGGAAACGAAGATGTGAAGTACCGTAATTGAAAAGGAAATATTGTTATACAGCCCATATCTAGCCACATCATTACCTTTACATAAATTCAACACGCTTGGCAATGTACACAAGTGACACAAGATTTCAGAAAATTGAAGTACTTCGATTATTATCCTAACTTATTGTTTCTGGGGTTTTTTATGTGAAAGTAATGAGACGAACGAGACGCTCTCGTGATGGTAAGAGATAAGCCTGTCCATAATCATTGCACCGATAAACAGAACTTTGAGTAGCAAAACAGTATAGGCATCGCTGCTTTGGCACTCATTATTTTGAGATTTTCGATGGTTAGTCTCAACAGACCTGTTATTTCGCAATTTTTTTCGCAATATCCTTCAAACTGTAATAGTAATGTTTACAAACTACAGCTTTGCGGCAGAATATCTAATACTGCGGTGGTACTACACTTGCAAAATCTAAAGCGCACCATGACGTAACAAGTCGATCATCTACAAATGAAGCGAAACGCCTACTTGTAGCTATTTCGGTACAAGTGCCCACTCACTAAAGGTTAAGGTCGCTTTATTAGTAATTTTAAAGTATAAGTGGACTTATGGACAAGTGCTAATGTTACAGTGTAAATTTATATTCATAAACATACCATTTAGTAGGCATAATATCTGATACGACATCTTGGAATCATAGTTTTCGGTGTTGTTCTTTTACTATAGCAAAATAGTTTACGTTATAAAAACTAACAAAATAAATGAAACTAATTTCATTGACTTTCGAATTCTAGTGAAACAGAGAAAACCTATTAGAAACGTATATATTTGATTTTGTTCTACATGGATTTAACTAATGCGTAGGTTGTATATCGTCATAAGTGGTTTTCGTGTTGCTAGACTAATACCTACTGTTATTACCCAAGACAAAGAACCAAAAAGTAAGTGACACCTTACCGCCATATTACAAATATAATCATTATTTAGTGTCCGTAAAAATAACAAATGAACAGAACAATAAATAAATAATCATTATCACTTAATAACATGCAAGTAAAATAATAATCTACGATAAAAAATAGTTTTTGATAGTTACGCGCCAGTGCGTTAGTAATTATTTAAATATCTACCATTTAAGACACTATTTTCCATTATTCTAATATATTATTAGCTTAATAGTAAGTAATAGGTAAGTCGTAAAAGTATCATGTTATTAACCGTAAGGAAACCACTTATTTTCCTTCAAGTTTTTAAAGCAATGTTGACTTACAACTTTATTCATACCCCAGAGGTATGCAAAACCAAATTATATTGTAAATGTTTTTATGACATCCCTTTCATTACAAATTGCGATAAGGCAACAACTAGAACAGAAACCATTTTCATTCTTGACTCTATATCTTAAGTTTCAGAATTGAAAGATATTGTATAACCTATTTTGAAGTCAGTAGCAACATTCCTAGCAAATTTTAGTTGCGTGTAGAGCTTCACATTGTTGGTATATATTTATTCTTGACAACCTGTTGGATGAGAATGCGTTGCCTCCGTTTGTAAATAATTGATAAATTGTTGGAAGGTATAATATATTAGCATATGCAATTGTTAGGGAGATGGAAAAACGAATAACAAGATAACCATCGTGAGAAATGAATTGATAATTTAATCACTAGCAACACTACATTAATGACATAGTAGAGCCGCAACTTGATATAGTAAGGTAAAGAATGAAAAAAAAAAACACACGCACGTCACGACCAATAGTGGATTTGCCTCGTCAAATATTTACAAAAAATATTACTATGTTGGCTTTCTACATGTTTGATGTAAAGCGTATATGCAACTAAATATTTGCGACATGAAGTACACACTCGTTCGTCACAAAGATTTACATATTTGATTTAAATATGAACTGGTAATTGGACTAGGATCAAAATTAAACATAATATATGATGGTACGACGGGGCAGTGAAAAAACAATGAAATGGAAATTTCAAATCATACTGAATATATTGTGCTCCGCCTCATAGTCAATGAAATGGTAATTCTATGTCATAATAAATACTTATTATTCCGCCTCACTTTATAAGCTAAAGGAATAAGTGTTCCATCGCAAAAGCTTTATAATTGTCTAAAAAAAAAAATCTATTTCTTTAAAGAAAAAAATCCTACACGTTCAAAGGTTCAATACTTCAAAATTCTCAAAATACTTTTGCAGTAAATTTACATTGATATGTATAGATAACTACTACCGAAGCAAAAAATAGTTATGAATTCAATTACCTATGAGAAACGTCACTCCAATCGTGAAAAATCTCATGAATTACAAATACCAAATTCACTATAGATTTTGCTTGGACCCAATTCTTGTACCAATCCTCCTTAGAAAGGCATGTACTGCATCATATATGGTCAGCAATCATAATGCCATGATAGCAAAGATTGCAAGTATTGCAGTGGAATGACACGTAAGAACTGCCAGTGAAGCTGAGTAACCCATAAAATGAGTACGTGTCGTGGGGGCCAATGATGTAATTGAAGAAAAGCCGTGTGGGAAAAAAGACAACGCAAGATAGATTAGCACACGAGGTTATGATATACAACTAGATTTAGTAGGCGGAGTAAGTGAAGAATGATGAAACAAAAACCGACTAAGCAAACATTAAATTAAACGTTTCTATTTTATCAGTCACGACTTCACTGACTAAAGTTTAGAAATAAACTAGATTAATTTTGTCACGAGTGATGAAATAAGAAATCTGTCAAAAAAAAAGCTGAAGATCGGATTAAGTCGCGTAGAAAATGTCTATGTCCAACATTAGATTGTGTGCTGTGAGGTGAACTATAGAACAAAGGGAATAAACAAAAAATGAAAGCACACGAGGCATAACGGATGCAATTTTGAAACAACAACACACAAATGTAGCGCTCATTATGGTTCAGATCATTTGGCAGCAATTGCAAATAGTAAACGTCATGGCTAATGATGGTGTGCAACCCACGCTACCAGGAAGTATGGTGAAAGTTACTCGTAGTCCTGTGTATTTACAAACATTAAAACAAAGAACATTGAAGAGTTACTACTCTTTTATGTTTGCATTTATAGACATATCTAAAATAACCAAGTAGGCGACTCGTTACGAAAATAGTTTTTCAATATTCAAGAGATATATTTTTAGTGTATTTACGCTTAAAAGTCGTTTTGGTTACAACAGTGACGAGGATTTAATTAAAATATTTATCTAACTTAACGACGTTGGAACCACAATCCTCACTGTTGTAATCACAACTACCAATACTAAGTTTATCAATCTATTCGCCGGCAAAAATATTGAGAGAGATAGAAGGGGGTAGGAGTGTGAAATCATTCACTATAACGACCACTTTAATTATTAACACGTAGCAAAATTTCATAGTAACTTGGAAAAGTAACACTGACAGACTATTATTGACACTCACATCTGTTTTTAATTTTGTAAATCTTGTACGATTACTGGAATATTCTAGAAATTAAATTACATTTCTCGTTGTGTCATCTTATTCGAAATGGGGCAGGATGAGTCCTGCACTGACGTCTCGCTTGGGGTGTTTTGTGCATTTCCTAATAGCATCTACCCGAGCTAACCCAGCTCCTTGAAGTACTGGAGTGAGGCTCTGGGTTGTTGGCATGTAGCTCCGGTTGTGTCATATTATAAAGCGTTTATTAGAATGAAAGATAAAATAGCCTCTATCTCTATGATTTGAATCAAGTTTTTGAAGTGTGATAGAGGTGACAAGTGGCTTTAAACTGTCGACATTTTATGTTTACAACACAGCCAATAGCAATTCACGCCGCCGCCAGGAAGCGAGGGAGAAAGTGTATCCTAGCGCATATCGCGGATCAGTATTACTGTGGTGCAGTGTGCAGGGTACTGTAATGATTAGTGTTTGATAGAAAGTTATCGGCCGTACGGTAGTTCGAGTTTATAGTTCGTATATGAAAAACGTATTTGGTCTGGTCAAGGCGAAACTTTCCAAGTTGAGGCGATTATGCGTTTTCAATAACCAAAAGTAAAAAAAAAACGGTTAAACGGTTGCTAGTAATATCACATCTATAATCTCGCTGTGGTAAAATTCTTCAAATTCCGAGAAACTAAACAAATCTATCTTGCGAGGCGTGCATAGTGTCAATCAAGCAGACAAACAGATGGGCACTTTACTCCGTCAATCGCACAGCTTTCTACCTCATGCTGTCTGTCGGTTTCAGACATTTCCTTGAATTAACTTTTAATCTTAATCAAGAGGTAAATTGAAAAGGTTCGCTGTGTATTTTTGGATAATGTGCGTCAGAATTATACGACCTTATTTTGCCATCTTTTTATTACAGGACAAGTAGCAAGACAGCCCATAATTGTAGTTTTAGATATTAAGTAGTATTTGTTTGTTTTATATTTGTGTATTTGTTTGTAGTGAAACTTATCAATTCGATTTATTTACGATCTTTTCGATCGCAATGTTGCCCTGCAGTTATCTATACTTAATTTTAATAAAGTGGAAGAGTTTTGTTTGTTTGTCTCTAGAAGTATTAGAAGGATTCGAATAATTATTTTTGCATTTGAGGAAGGTTATGGCTATTTAACATCACGATATGACCCTTAGAAGTCTATGGCGGGTGAAACCGACGGCACAGCAAAGCGACATCGCTTCATGGTTGATATTCCGAAAACTCGAACTAAGCGGTTTAGTTTCACCTTCTTCGTACGAACCGCCCGAGTCATTAAAATTTTCTGCCCGAGTGGGTGTTCCCCGATAAATACAATCTGAATAACTTCAAGTCGCGAGTGAATCGGTTTCTTCTAGACAAGCGTGCTCGTATATCGCATCTTCGTTTAACATCAGGCGAGATGGCAGTCAAATGCAGTCCTATATGATATTACAGTTTCTAATAAGCCCGAGAAAATAATCATCAGAAGGGAAATTGATAAATGTAATTTCCTCAAGCTTAACGTACATTATCTTTTATCAAATGTAATTGAAGAAGCGAGAGAAGTTTAGCGTAATGGACAGTTAATAGTTAACGGTACTAATGTTTTAGTTAATTGAAATCGTCTTTGCAACTTCCGTGTGAACAGAAGACCAGGAGTTTTCATTATGGTCAATAAATGTAAAATTACACCAGCAGTTCTACTTTGCTACTATAACTTTATTTATATAAACGGGCTGACAGTTTGAACATTAGCAATAATGAAAGACATGTTAGTTAGTAGTCATATGAAACGTATAAAGAAATAAAATCGGAACAAAAACTAAGAAAATCTCGCTTAAATTTTTTCCCTAGACTCCAGAACTTATGGACAGCGCGCAGCCTTACGCACCTAGCTAGTGCAAGACTCAAAGAACTACCATACGTAGATTACGTAGTAACTGTTATCTAATCTGGGACCGTGCGCAACTACCATTTCATTTTCGGTGTGCGTGATTTGAATGTCCGTATTTTTGTGTTTGCTCAGGATAATTAGGTCAAATATTAACCACATATTTTTTATTATTATTTGGAGCGACAATCGAGTACTAAACTCCCCGTATCAATATTGCTGATGTTCAAACTTTCACGGTATATATAAAAATGAACCCCTGTTTTCCTTGACTTCAACTTGTCTCAAATTAATAAGAACCAAAGTAGCAAAACCCTTGACTTTGGTTTGCTACTCAACGTTCTGTGTTTCGCTGCAATAGTACCTAATGGGCATGCGTATCTCTTACCATCAGAAGAGTGTATTTTCATCTCATTACTTTTAGATACAAAAATCTATATACATATCTACATATATTTGTTCATACCTTATATCTACTCACAGCTCTTATTGCAAAATACCAGACATAATAGGTCGTCACTCTTCAAAAGAAATATCCGTTTTACAAAGAACCGTTTCTTCAAACAGTTACTACACCGGCACAGGCCTTACGATCTTGGTGACCTATCTGATAAACCAGTATAAATAGAACTATAGTTTGGGTTGAAGAGTACGAAGGGAGAGAGCAGAATATAAAAGCTAGATCATCTACGTTGGTCATTGGCTCTTGTAATCTAATCTATGTCATCAGAATCACGAAGTTATTCAATTTCATCTCCTCAGCTTGGGCCCGTTTGATTATTATTTACTAGCTGTTACCCGCGACTTCGTCCGCGTGGAGTTTAACAAAATATCTCAAAGGGATTAGGCAGCGTTTTCGATGAAAGATCCCAGGTGGCTTGACTTTTTCCGACACTTCCAACAATTATCATCATTTATTTTAACCAATTTACACAAAACCTTGACAAAATAATATACTTAAATCTTTCTCATTATTTGGTGAAACTTGTATTACAATCCGTTCAGTAGTTTAATAGTTTCTCGCGAACAAATAGACAGACAGATACGGCGAACGACTTTGTTTTATAATAGGTATTGATTCTATGTTTGAAACACAATACGCTTAAATAGAACTCACACGCCGAAGGGTGTGGGTTCAAACCTCAACAATAAGCTTGAGATGCCGGTGAAGGAGAACATTTTTAGGTAACCATAGCGTGGTGGTAGGGTACTTTCTAGTACTCGACTGGCTAGCTACCACTCACAAGCAGAAAATCTGCCGCCAAGCACCTAACGGTGTGTTCCAATTTCTACACTTGAGAGCCAGTTCCATTTCGGGCTAGGTGTGTTTATCATCTTCGACCACACCGCCACTTAACATCAAGTAAGCTGTGGTCGAAAACTATAAAGATTTGTTAAACAGTGATTTGGTAAACGAAACTTTCAACTGTCAGAATTTTTTGTTCAGTTTTGTAACTTATGCTAATTGTGAAAAGTAATTGACAATTTACATAACGAAGCATAAAATTAAATCGACGAAGTTTTTTTCAATATAGTTTTCATTTTAAGTAACTTTTGTCAATCCATTATTTTGCAAAAATAAACCGTGAAATATGACATAACACAGTTCATAGACCTTTATTTGAACTACAAGCAACACCGTGAACAGTTATGATGGGAAATCGACCGAAGAGTTTCTTTTGGGTATGAATTTGATAGTAGATACGGTAAAAAATGACTCATTCAGAGCAGAAATAAATTTGGAATAAACTGAAGACATTTATACAACTTACAAAGTCAAAAAAACAGAGAAGAGTTTAAATAGATTCCCTTAATTATGAAATTAACTTCTAAATGCTTCAGATTCAAATTTTCAATACTAAATTCTAGTAGCAGACTTAAACAAACTGCCAAGCATATTACTAAATTCTTATTTATTTTATCGACAGCCCTGTTAGCTCATTGGTAATATATCTGCTTTATGAGCTGTAGGCCGTGGGTTCGATTCTAACCCAGGACAAACATAAAATCCAGCATAAATAAGTTTTAGGAAAGAGGGCTCAATCTTAGACCGAACTACTGCTTAACATCAGGGTGTTGTCAAACGCAAAATTATTTTGATTAATATTAACTATTATATTTGATTAAGAAAATTATAAACACCTACGCAAAAATTGAGTAGGTGTTTATACTTTTTTATAAGTACCTACCTACTTATAAATCTTATAATACATACGAGTACATTTAGAACACACAGACACAAAAAAAACATTATGATTGTAAGAAAAAGTTTGTCCTAGCCAGGAATCGAAACCACGCCTTGACTCATGAGAGCAAATAAGCTAACAGAGCAGTCTGTCTACAGGCTAAAGCTCTATTTCCCAGCCCGACTTGAGGATGTGGTCACTGTCTCAATAGTGTGAACAAAACAAACCCCCATATACATTACAACACAAAGAATACAATATGTGGCTAAGCGTAGAAAACTATCACATGACAGCTCCTCACAGAAACATAAACAAACAACCTGAAGAGTTTAAAAAATCTATAACCCGACTGCGATTAAAATTGCTATAATTAAAGGAAAAAAAACTTTTAAAACAAAATTATTTCTTATTAAATTTAAACATATAACGTATTTATATTTTTGTAATCCTCTTTTAATTGCCTTTAATTAGATACCCTACTTAATAGGTTTGGTAATTATTTGAAATGAATTAATGATTAACTCTTTATTGTAGGCAAAAAATTAGATAATACAGAAGAAATAAACTTAATCAAATAAACATGTGTATTGGTGTGTTATAGGTTAACGTATTTAACTATTTCGCGTCATAAATCCACCATTTTTAAACTACCCTCTAAAAACACTTGGCCTTCTAAAGACACTTGGGTTATTGAGACGAATCAAACGATACCTTAATTGTCGTAATCCATTAGGCTGTTTGGAAGATACGAGGTTATAAAAAAAATTACACACAAACATACAAGATACGCGCGAAAAACATAACCCTTCCTTGGCAGTCAGGTGAAAACAAAAAAGAAGAAGAGTTTACTAAAATCGATTGAAAAGTTTCATTATTGACTACCAAACTCCAAAAACAGATCAGCTTTATGGCACGAAATTATTGTACCGTCATCCAAATTACATATACTTTCATAGTTTCAAAACTATATGAAAATCAGTAAATTAAAATTGACTTATTCACATTATTTATTCAAGATTTATTCACATAGAGAAAACTGTGTTAAAAACTCGTCATATATTTTATATACTTGCACCCCTACTGTCGCAACTGTCTGCAGCTGTTAAACCTTCCGATGGAAAAACGCCAATCGAGAGAAAGCTCAATTTTATGAGCTGTTTCGATATCTGATAGATTTTCCAATTTACATAATGAAACAATAATTCAACCATAATATTATTAAGAGTAACATTTTAATAATTAATCTTATGGTAATATGTAACACTATCTATCTCCAGTCCCTTAACAACGACAAACCAATGAAAAATGAACTTTAAAATGAAGATATAACAGTACAAATACATAACTATCTTATTAATAATTAATTAAATCAAAACATCGATTTAAAGGCAGATAAAGATCGAAAAGACAAATCTATTAACATGTTACCCGACCAATTAAAATACCGTCATCGATTAAATAAACAATCGATTGTTCCTAATAGGTTGCGTAATGAATCGATCGAGTCGACTTTTACAATCGAAGCGTGCAATTATAGAGCGTGCGTGGCGGATGTCCGTCAAAACGACCTTCAAGACAATTAGGTATTTGATCTAGTGCAGTCTAGATTTAGACAGGTAATTTGTTCTAGATTGATTGAATGAGGTCTGAAGTTATGGAGGTGAGCAATCAATTCTACACATATTAGGAAGTCACTTAAAAGCTCTATTATATAAAATGAGCTAATAGCACACTTAAGCGATAACCAAAAGCTAATCAACATTAAAATATCTATTCAAAAACTTTTCTCTCTCTTTTGAGCAATCAGGTAAAATACAAACAAAAATTACATACAGAATAGTCCCACAACTTTCAAATTAATTTTAACACGTAATCGATACTTAGATGCGTACGCGCATCGATGAACGAATACTGAAATCTGATCAGTCGGTGTGCGGCGGCCGATCGCAACGTACGTAATCCACACCGCTGTGACGAGAGCTGATTTCCTCTGGAGAGCTGTTCGTTGGTCGATGAACTTAATGCGTGTGGGTTTAAATGTACGGCCATGGTGAATTTCGTTTAGTCATGCGAACGGGTTATACTAAGAGGAAATTATTTAGTTTGCTTTGCCTAAATGCTTGGTATTTCCCAATTAAAACTCCATAATTTAAATAAAAAAGATATAAATAAAAATATATACACACTCTGAGTCTATATATAAAACACACGCAGACTCATTGATAGTCCATACATAAAGTTACAGAATTTCAATATAACTTAAAATTTCACGGCTAAACTTCTTTAAAATTATGTAGAGATTATTAGAAAGATAATGTAAAACAAACTCGCAGTTAAACCTATACTTAATTTAAGTATATAATATTATGATAATGTAGATGAGATCAATGTGCAAACGACATATAAAACCTTAGCAAAGATGTTGTCATAAAATATAACTCCAACTTAACATCGTTTAACATCAACATAAAATGTAAGCTGAGCTGAGGATCAGAACTGTTATTGTGTTAAAGATATGTTTAAAGACCATATTGTATCAATGAAATTTGGAATAGAAAACAAACAAAAAAACCTAAAGCAGGTAAACAAAAACACAATATACTCGGATATCTGATCACACGACAGATATTCTAGGATAGTATCATGAACATATGTATATATCTTTTACGAAGAACCAAACTTGAAATATCAGTTGTTCATGTAGAAATATGCCAAATATGATGAAATATTAACAATTTACTCCCAAAGTAAAAGTTGTTCATATGAAAGAGAACGATAGTATCTTATTGTTAGATTATATCCGTGGTGTACTAGGTATATATTCAGTTTATTTCCGCTTAACAGTCGTTTCAGCTACAACAGAAATGAGGATTTTAATCAAAATGAACTTCCGCAAAATAACGCCTGAATCAATCAATTATCCGTGGTGTAAGCGAATACCCAGTAAAAGCGGAAACGTCTAAAGAGTCACTGAAAAAGAGACAAGTAAACCTATAATTCATAGTATTTGTTGAATTGGTTCTAGAGATAATTCAACTAGCTGACCATATACTCGTAAATAGTGACCCGTGCAATGCAATGTGCGTCGATAGTGATGTCAATGACATCGATATAGTGTTACACCCGTTGCGAACCGTTCTACCGCAACTTACTGCTACGAATGCCATATATAAACTAGTTCGTATTTATATATTTCGACAAGGTGACAATTTTATATATGGTTTAGAATTTTGCCATGCGACTCGAGGGGCGCGGCGAGAACTAATTTAGACATTAAACGAATTGATGACACACACTACGCATCACTATATAAAGAAATTTCTTCTTATATGTTAAATGTTTATGTATAGTAACATACGAAAATGTATATCTATAGTCATATGTAATGTTGTTTATTAACAAAGAAGTAGTCAATAAATATATTCTCCTTTCAATTTTAATTGAATAAAGAAGAGTTTTGCAAATTTTTAATCGCTCGGGAAAATACTTTTGATCTCTTTACTAATCACTTAAGCCATGTTCGTGCTTAATCTCTTTCACGAGACATTGCTGTTATTGTTTCATTGTACGCTATAATAATATTAAAACCATTAATTACGAAATAGAATTAATTAATAAACAAAAGGGCAAACTGTGTTACTCAAGATTAGACGAGCAATTGTATGAAAAATTGTGCAATAGAACTGATTGCTTCGCGTTATGAAGAACACTCGATGACCGATAATAAAGATCAGATAATGGTTCTACGTAATAGTCTTAGTTGAGAATTATGCCAATTTGTTGTGGTTTTACATTTTACAGCTATGCGCTGAATCTTGAATACTTCGCAAATAAAAAGAAAATTCCTTGAGAACTTGAACTTTGCAAAAATAAAGGTTGGTTCATAAATATGACATGTTTTATTGAGTTGCAATAAATTCAACTCAGGTTTAACTTAATGTAGAGATGAAGTTCTTTTACAGGTACCTTTGTGAGTTTGAAAAGTCATTGATTCAGATGAGTTTCATCAAACTGTAATATTTTACGAAGTTTTAAACAAAATTCTCAAGATGAACTCTTTTGTGGGATCAAGTTCAATTAAATGTCTAATATAAGCTTTTGTTTTTTTTTCTAAGTATGGAACTTTACCGTAGTCTAGATAATAAAAGCGTATCAATTCTATTTCTAAATCAAATTACGCACTCTTCCTCGCAAAAAACCGAAATTAGATATATTATTATACTAGCTGCTGCCGGTGGTTTACCCGCTAGCCTATGTGTTAATTAGGGGTGTCAGCTACTTTTATACAATTTCATCAAACTTGGTCCAGCCGTTTGAGCGTGAACACACTTAGTGTTTCTATGTTTGTTACTTCACTAACAAACTTTCACCTTTATAATGCATTTCTGCCACGAAACATACATATGTGTATCAACAAGACTCACCGTTCCTCCAGCATTTCGTTGAAGGTTTTGGACTTGGCGCGCGTCTGGCTGGGTATGTTCTCCATCTGACGCACCTCCACGCACCGCTCGATGATGTGCTCTACTCGCTTCCGTCGCGACGACTTCCAGTTATCCAGATTCTGCAACAGATTCAAACGTATTATCAAAAACAGCTACCAATAGAATAATGTACATGATAGTACGACGTAAAACTAAAACCAATTATGTATGTAGTGTAATTAGTACCGATGATACTTCAGTGGTTAGCGCGGTCGGTTTACACACCGAAGGGGTTCAAACCCCAACAATGAGCTTGAGCTGCTAAAGAATAATATCGTTAGGAAACTATAGCAAGCTAGTAGGGTACTTTCTAGTACTCGGCTGGCTAGCTACCACCCTCAATTTGAAAATCTGCTGCTAAGCACCTAGCAGTGTATTCCGACAGCCTCACTTGAGAACCAGTTCCAATTCATGCTAGGTGTGCTTTACCATCTTCGACCACACCATTACTTAACATCGGGTGAGCTGTGGTCACAAGCAACTAGCTTGTAAAACTTTTTTAAAATCAGAAAATCTTACTTTTATCCACATAAAAGTAAAATCTGTGAAATGATTTAAAAATTTAAAAAATTCCCCGACACAAAATCAAACGTAACTAAGAACACTCTCGACTAATTCACAATTAAAACAAAACAAAAAAAAAAGAAATCGGTACATCTGACAGACTACGATGCCACAGACAGACACGTCAAACTAATACCCCGTGGTTTTTGCGTTGAGGGTTAATAAAACCTGTAAATTTTTGTTGTAAAGGAAAACAGCACAAAAATTTACAAGAGTATAAAAACTCTTAGATATCAATAATTCAATAGCTATTTCAATTGAAACTATTAGCTATCGTTCCAAATACCTCTGCAGTTCCATGACCTAAACAACAATTGCAGAGAACACGCCGACAGAGTAGATTGGCATCGAGGACGGCCGGTGCATTTTACCAATGGGATGAATCACAACTTTGTTTAGGGTTTCGAATGGACGTGATGAATACGATGCACTTTTGCGTTTTATTCATAACACACGACTGTAATGAACTAGATTGACACAGAAGGCAAAGTAAGTAAAAAATCGATAAGTAGAACATTTTCGCGGTAACTAGGCGTCACAAGTGGGAAGAGGCTGTGCGGTGGGGGCAGGGGACGCTTACCGGCGATCACTACGTGAGTGCCGGCCGAGCAGTCGAGGTTAGAACGTAAATGTTATTGTTTTCTGTTGTGTAGTGACTTTTTAGTAAAAAGGTGTTAAGAAGTCACAGAAGTTTACGTGTCTTTAAAAGAATTGGCTCTTAGTGACGTAAATACTTTTATTTTCAGTACTTTCTATTTTTGGTGTGCGCAATAAAGAGTTTCTATGTATCATAGATATAGCTAAACTATCTAGTTGAATTTGATACTGAAACTCAATCATACAAAAGACACGCACATAAAATCAGATAAAATTTCACAACTCAAAACTCTAATAGCGTACTTTTTAGAAGCGGTTTCTCATTTTTTTAATAGCAAAGATCTCGATACGCGATCGATAAGGCATCGAAATCGATAGATAGGTATGCGGTCACAGAATAGTTGCTAGTACCCTACTAATATTATAAGTGTAAAAGTTTGTATGTTTAGATGTTTTGTTACTCAATCACGCAAAAACAGCTAAACGAATTTGGATGAAATATGGCACAAATGTAGATTAAATTATGTCAGAAAAATGTAAGGTTCCAGTGGGATTATCAAAGACTAACTACAGGAAGTAAAAATAGTATATCCTCCGTAATATTATAAATGTAAATGTTTGGATGTTTGTTACTCAATCACGCAACAACCGCAGAACGGATTTGGACGAAATTTGGTACACATATAGTTTATTACATGGATTAACATGAGTTATTTTTTATATCAGAAAAATTTAAGGTTCCTGTGGGATTATCAAAAAATTTACTACAGGACGTATCCGCTTGAAATGTTGTCTTACGGAACATTATTCCGAAACAAAAGGTAACCATTATAATAATCTAGAAAATTAAGTACCGCAAGTTTCATAATTAATTAAACTATTTCTTTTTTATTACTTACACACGTTTCATTTCTCTCTGAACCCAATTCTTAAGCCAACGCGAACGAAGTCGTGGGCGCAAGCTTGTTTTTAATAAGTTATAGAATACGCCTTAGCTAGTATGTAGCGGTGTTGCGATTGCATGTCTACATAATTCGTACTCGCTAGGATCGCGTGCGGCGAAGGCAGTTTTTACCGATCTTGCGACACACCGGGATAAATGCTATAATTTTGTTTGGTCTAATGTAAGAGAGAATGATACGAGTCAAGTCGACAGCTAATCGGTATCTTTTATGTAAGCGTGCTCCATCGTAGACCGCATCTTCATTTAATATCACGGGAGATGAGGATCAAGCGCAAGTCCATTTATTATTTAAAAAAAACTAGAACATGTTTTGATACTAGCGAGAGCTCGCAAAAATCATGTCATTGTATTATTTTTCAAAATTTGTATTTTTGCGGATATTTTAAAATAGTAGTTCAATCATAAAGTTCCGAATTATACGCATTATTTTGGATTAATTGCCACTAATATATATAAATGTAATATTTTTACATGTATACTATTTTTCCAAAAATAAAGTCACCATTAGTTTACTAAGACATGAACTAAGATTTGGACTGCGACTAAAATCTCTTTTGTCTTGAAACATTTTAAAATTTGACGATGGCAGAATACAAAGAGTGTGAAGTCAATAATAAAAAAAAAAACAATCAAAGTCGAGACTTAAAAGATAACTGACATATTACAGTACTTTGATGCTGAAAAAGTTAAAATGGTTAAATTCAATTCTTAAACAGCAATAAAGAGAAAATAAAAAAACGTCTAGAACAGGCAAAACAAAAAATAAGAAACAATAAGGTACTTAGACGAACACATGCTTTGTTTACACAATACGCCTTGATAAGATCACCCTTTGTTGATTGTGGTGTTATCATGAGCCCCTTATCAGATGATAATAACCTTGAACAGCTGGATTGTACAGATTTAGATGATGTTTAGAAACAAATTAACAATCTAAAAAGATTGTTTTAAGAATAGATAGATAGAAATTCTTTATCGTAACACATGAAAAATATAAAAAAGTAAAGAAAATAAAAGAATCTTCTGAACTAGTGCCATAAGGCAACCTTATCGCTAAGAGCGATCTTTTCCAGACAAGCAAGAATGGAAAACACGATACAGATGGTATGATTTGGAGAATAATGTGACAAAAGGCATGATAACAAACCTAAAAAGTTATAACTAAAACAGTAAAACCCGACTAAATAAAATATCTATAATTCAAGGAAAATATAGCCTATGTCACTTGGAGCGTAATAACGAATCGATTGAAAACTTATTCATCAAATTCGAACGAGTAGTTTCGATGCTACGGTGGAACACACGTAAAAACAATCAAACAAAGATTACTAAAAACACAGCCCTTCCTTTCGGCATTGCCGCAAAACTTAGCTATACAAGCGAAGTTGACGGTATCCCAAGTTCTTTGCAGATATTTCGCTGTATCTCCCACTTAAACCGAACAGAAATACCTTTCTAGAACTTGATAGTCGAATTGAGTTTATCGGCACAGCGCAAACACTGATATATTTTTAGAGCGACAGCCATTGCACAATGCAGTTCTTGGCAGCTTAACGACAGTTAATCTCAGTAACGACCAATCGCAATGTCGGAAAAGCAAGAAGGGCAATGTTGAAAAAAGCTTAACTGTTCTGGAGAAAGGTAATTCAAAGATGGGGAGGGATCTTAAGGATTCACTTTTTCGAAGTCGTTTGTAACTATAATGTTTGTAATGTGGCTAACAAGGAAGTAATTGTATCTGAAGTCAAAAGGAGTAACAGACATTTAATTGTCATAATTGTTAGTGGCCTGATTTGAAATGACGATGATGTTTTTAACTATTTTTCATTCAAGACAATTATCGTGATTAATCTGCGGAATAGTCTTATTAAATGATGCCAAGGTAATATAAGTCTAATTGTTGTAATGACAACTGGAATTTTTCTCGTGATAAATTAAAATCGACAAGGCCAGTGTATTTACTCTCTGGCCGTGTCAGAACTTTAAAGAGTATACAACAAAGTCGCTGCTATCAACTGTTTCTACGCTTATTTCTTCTATATTCTTCTTTCTGAAGTTTCTTAATTAAACCAAAGTAGAGAGGCAGCCAGTGTGATGGTAGGTGGACTAAGGCGTTGATGGAGTGGTTACCGCGAACTGGTAAATTTAAAATATAATTTAATAACATTTCCAAGGAAAGCAATCTTTAAAATAATTATGTTTGTCTCCGGGACTAAATCGCAACCCAAAATACCGAAAAGAGGGTGGGACATCACAACACCTTTATTTTTTACCGAGATAGCCCGTACTCTCCAATCAGCTCGTGGTCACGGCTATTGCAACATGGCCAAATTGTCCAAGATAATAAACAAACTAATTTCATAGTATTTTGTGCTGGATTAAATCCCAGTGATAAACATAAACATGATCAAATTGCGAAAGTTTAAAAATAAGGTTTACATTGTATAATTATACATCAAAGTTTAAAAATAAACAAGCTTTATAAAGACAAAACCATTTAAGATACCGACGAAAAACAAACAAACCATAGAACGGATACGCGGCGCATTCCCCGGGCTTCTGGATGCGCCGATCGCGACGTATTTCCGCTGTGCGCCCCATCAGGCATACGTTAACAGGCTTTTTGTGGGAAACCATTTTGGAACAGTTACAATTGACGCGAGTAATGATGTTAATTTGAGAGACCATAACGCCGTCAAGCTTTTTATCGAAATGTTACGAAAGGAATGAATGTAATCTGTAATGTAGGTTGGTATGGACAAAGACGGTACCTTCCGACTTTTGAATTGAAAGTCAATGTTGACTACAGTCCTGAAACTAGTATGTAAATAAAATATTGCAATAAAAGAAAGACCAACAAGCAACGCCGACCCATCGGAGAGGTCGTTATACATTCTGGGGCCCGCGGTCTACAACCGCGTACCCGCTCCCACTTTCGCACCTTCCATCACGTAGTTTAGAATCAAGCTGAGATCTTGGCTTCAGGAGACCTTGTTTTATGAATTTGACGATTGTTTAAAAATAAGAGACTATTAAATCGATTACAATTTATTAGTAAATTTCGACTTTTTTTTTATATTTACATTTGTCATGATTTAGATATTTTTCAAAACTAGCTGTTACCCGCGGCTTCTTCCGCGTATCATCATTACGTCGTCCACAGCCTTCTTTATCCCACTGCTGGATATAGGCCTCTCTCTTGTAATGCCATCTGCCTCAGTCCTGTGCTAATCTGGTCCACGTTCGACCCGCGACTGTGGAGATATCGTCGACCCATCTTGCGGCTGGACGAGCAACGCTCCGCTTACTTTGCCTAGCCCACCACTTTGTTGCAACCTTACTCCACCTGTCATCACTTCGCCTAGCAACGTGTCCTGCCCAACTCCACTTGAGATTCATAACTGTGATACCGACGTCTTGAACTTTGGTTCGGTGCCGGATATCGTCCACGTATTCACCCTATACCCTATATCCCTATATAAGCGCATAAAATCCGATAAACTACCAAATAATAACAGAGCAGACAAATAAAATAGCGGTAAATTTATAAATCAAGATCTAAGAATTGATGTTAAATTAATAAACAGACTTGAGCTGTGTACATATATTATTCAAAATAAACAGTAAAAATCAACATACATTGTAGATACAAACACAAAACTGGTTTCCAAAGAACATTAATAAGTAACTAAGTTTTATCTGTATAGATATAGAGTTAAAAATAGAACATAAATTATAGTGGTAATTAAAGTACTTCGGCTGCAACACCAATTTATTCGGTATTTTTTTATTGCAGTGATAATGGTATCACAATTTGCAATAATCATTTTGATTTGAAGATCACATAGTGCCGATTATTAAGTCATTAAGATTCTCAAGGTATTGTTTAAATTATCACGTCACTAATAATTTTTATGCAACCTAAAAAAAAGTATTTGACGACAGCTGGTGTTGAGTGACGGTGTGGTCGAAGATTTTAAACGTACCTAGCCTGGAATGAAACTGGCTCTCAAGTGAAGCTGCCAGAACACAACTTAAAATGCTTGGCAAATTTTTAACTTGGTAGCTAGCCAGTCGAGTACTATACCTTAACACCATGCCATGGTTTCCTCACGATGTTTTCCTTCACTGGCAGCTCAAGCTCATTGTTGGGATTTGAATCCATGCCCTTCAGCGTGTGAACCGACCGCACTAACCAACGCGCTTGATCTTGGTGTCTATATGTCAACTTATAAAAAAATTTCGTCAACTTCTTACTGACGAGTAATGCCATCCGTGAAATTGAGAGGCTATTTTAAACATTGATTAACTTTATGAATTGATTATAAGTAAGGCTTTAACATAGGTAAGGTTAGGCTCAGTCATCGGCTAAAACTAGGTTAGGTCTGATAGCGACTTTGTCGTCCGACCTGTGGCAAAGTAACGCTCCGCTTTCCTTGTCTAATATATTACAAAACAAATTATTGAAATGAGCGTGTCTCGACGTCAAATTTACGATACATAAATCTTTACCCACACACGTTCAATATTATTAAACGCACATTATAAACCCGATAATAAATCACTGGCGAGAATGTCTTCGGAAAAGGGTCTAGAAAACTTGCAATTAACCTGGTTTAATGGAAACTTTCAAGGAAATGTAGCAATTAGGGTTAAGGGAATTAAAAATCGCTAAGACTAATTCACCAACCAAGGGAGAAACTTGTGTCTTGCTTCAAGCTATGTGTCTTCGGAATATGGATAGATAGAAATTCTTTATTGTGCACACCAGAAATAGAAAAAATGTAACAGAAAACAAACATTATTATTTTACTTTTTTAGCAACTATATTATTTTGTATATATACCGAGAAAGTTTGAACATCATTTATTAAGGATAGTTTACTATACCCATTCTTAGTACCTGTGCAAAGCCGTGGCGGGTCGCTAGTTATTTATATTTCAAACCACGACACAGCTCTGGTGAATTCTCGCCCCAATGCTTCCGCGTTTATGACAAAAATAAAAATGTCGCTTCGTGCCGGAATTTCTGTCCAGACGCGTGCTTGCAGTTTTGACTGCATCGTTGCTTCAAAAAAAAAACTATAGACATGCCAGTAATGCCATCAATGGATACTTTGACTTTTAAATTACGATCCATGAAATATTTACCGTGATTTACAAAGTTTTGCCGCGATTAATAGCATTTATTGGTGAATATTTTTTTATCTATATCTTTAAACGAGCAATTCTTGTATATATATATATATTCTGAATCTCGGAAACGGCTCCAACGAATTTCATGAAATTTTGTATCCAGGGGGTTTCGGGAGCGAAAAATCGATCTAGCTAGGTTTCATTTTCAGAAAACGTCGTTTTATCCATGTTTTCAGCCGAGCAATGCTCGGTCAACCAGGTACTGTAAAAGTAAAGAGACGAACGAGACTCATTCCTGATGGCAAGAGATAACGTTTGTTCATGACCATTGCAGCGATACACATAACTGTAAGTAGTAAAACAAAGTCCAGGGGATCGCTGCTTAGTGCTCATTAATTTGACTTTCGATGGTTAGTCTCAACAGCCCTGTAATTTCGCTAGCTGCAGTACCCTTCAAACTGGACCACAGTAATGTTAACACATTACTGCTTGGCGCAGAATATCTGGAACTGCGGTGGTACCTACCTAGACGACCTCCTGCTAAGGAGAACCACCACCAAGTTACCTATTATGGTTTACCGCGAAACGAGAAACTAGGTGGAGTGACTATATACGTAGGTCAGCTAGCAGTGGCTGGAAGTGAACTGCCGAAAATCTAGCCAACTGACGTGTCTTGGGAAAGAGCTATATCCAGCTCTAGACTACAATAGGTTGATGATGATGGGTCGTGCGAACAGGTGAAAACGACAACGCCAATATTAAAATTACCAATCTAGTGGTCCTGGTTCAAATCCTTCTACACCAACCACCATATCCTTCTCAGTTTTTTTTTTTTTAATCGCTGACAGGCTAGGTTCTTGACCACAACTCACCTGATGTTAAGTGACGGTGTGGTCGAAGATGGTAAAGCAAACCTAGCCTGGAATGGAACTGGCTGGCAAAGAATGGTTGCCGGAACGCACCGCAAGCTTCTTGGCGGCAGATTTTCAACTTGGGTGGTAGCTAGCCAGCCGAGTACTAGAAAGTACCCCACCACCACACTATGGTTTCCTCGTGATGTTTTTTCTTCACCTTCAGCTCAAGCTCATTGTTGGGGTTTGAACCCACGCCCTTCGGCATGCGAACCGACCGCGCTAACCACTGAGCTATCATCGTTACAAAATCGTATTGCGTCTCGTTCGCCACATTAAAAAAAGAATTGTATACGCATGAATACTTACTGATTGCCAATCTTCCTGCCTCTCCCTGATTGCCGGTTCAGCTCGTTTGGCTAGTTCTGCTCTCCGGAGTTGTTCTCTCGCTCTGCTGCCGAGGTCTGCTGGGCCCACTTTGATAAACTGCAGTGGGTTTGCCGCTGGCTTGCCTGGGATAACCGCCGCGGTGTGCGGTCGAGTCGCGAGGAAGTCTGCACTGTCTGTAGTCTGTAACAAACACAGAATTTTTTGATTAATTCAGGCATTACTTTGCACAGCCATCCTCGAGCCGAGTGGCCTTATACGAGATGATGGTAAGAGACCTGACGGAAAGACTTTTGATTCCCTGGAAGATGGACGCCCTCTAATATGGGACGCCACTTGTGTTGACACTTTTGCACCGTCCCATCTTCCAAGAACTCAGGTTGAGGCTGGCGCGACTGCAAAATTTGCAGAAGACCTCAAAAGGCGCAACTATAGTACGCTGGACAGTGGGTACATATTTGAGCCTTTTGGGGTTGAAACTTTGGAACCGTGGGCCGGGAGCAAAAAAAGTATTTAAAGACTTGTCATCTCGTCAAGTCGACGCCACACGTGAACAAAACGCTGGCCTTTATTTTGCCCAATTTAGTTTTAGATAAGTTTTTTTTTTATTATTGTAAAAAAAAAAAAAAATTGTCAAGTTTTTTAAATTGTTATCAAGTTATTTACATTCTTGTCAAGTAAGTTAAATTTAAATCTTCATTACTGTTGTAACATCTTAAACAGAGTAAATATTTTTCAGATAAAAAAAAAAAATATCGTTTGATTCACAATCGTCAAAAACAGGTCGTAATTAAACTTGACCAGTCATTACGATCTCACGAATTCATTGGTGACGTTTGCCAAATTTTACAATTAAATTAGGAACATTCTAACGCATATATGCTTTTATTATCTGAACAGTTGTTTTATGCTTCTGCTAATTAATATAAACTACCAATAAATTAGATGGAAAGCTAACAAAACCCACAATTAGTAGATATGAAGCGCAGATAATCAATCAGTACGTTAACAGTTAAGTAACTGTTTGTTAAAATTAAGAAAGCCATCTGGTGATAGGAAATTAATTATGAACGGTTAAAGCCTAGATTAGCTGTCGGGTTGGATAGATTAGGTTGTAAATTATTTGGTCGCCATAAAAGGTCGAAGCTCACTCGGATTATTTAGTAATTTTATGGCTCAATGTCTCGATCACGGGTCAAGTATACTATAATTATAGTACTCTATAGCATTTTACTATCCTACTATATATAATATTATAAATGTGAAAGTTTGTTTGGTTTTTTTTTTTTAATATTAGATAGGCTTGCGGTTGATCGCCATCTTGCCTGATGTAAAGCGAAGATGCGGTCTACGAGAGGGTGGAGCACGCTCACCTAGAAGAAACCGATTCACTGCATCCAGATTGTATCTATCAGGGAACACGCACTCGGGTAGCAAACTCCATTGTTTAGCTGTTCGTACAATGAAAGTAGATTTAAACCGTTTTTTGGATTATACACCATTAAGCGGTGCCGCTTTTAAAGCTCCTTGCTGTCCGATAAAACAATCGGCAGGGTGGAATTAGTTGTCTTTGGATGTTCGTTGCTCAATCACGCAAAAAAGACTGACGAATTTGAATGAAATTTTGCACACATATAGTTTATTACCTGGGTTAACATATAGGATACTTTTTATCCCGGGAAAATGTAAGATTCCTGTGGGATTGTCAAAAAACTAACTACAAGACGTACCCACTTGAAATTAGTATATACATGTGTCTTCGTGAACATTATTCTGGAATAAACGGTATCCTTTATATTAATCTAGGACTATACATTGCTCTTTTGTTACTTACGTTTTTTTCTCTCTGAACTCAATTCTTCCATAATATTAAAAATACTTTCATTACCATAATTTTCACAAACAAAAAACACGACAAGGGCATAAAACGTGCAGTTAGTACATATTATGAGTGTTGCCACCTAAATTCTACTTTTTAAATAGCTCGTGTTTTTTTGGCGTTTGGACTCAGTGGGTACTGAGAATAATGAAAGATTCGCGAGTGCACACTTTCTATGATTACATAAAAGTAATCGAAAAACACTCCTCTTGCAGTTTATACAAAAGCAAATCCGCTTAATCCGAACTATTGTATCGTTTTATAGATTACTAAACAATAAGCTTGACAATGATGTGAATCCAAATCCTACAAGAAGCTTAAAGAAGTCAGAATTACTCCTAATTTAGTTAAGCTGCGACACTTCTAAAAAACGGATTTCGGTAATCGACAAAAAATGAAATAGCGACATCGTTTACATATCGAGTATATACACCTTATTCAGTAGTCTATTATAATTTATTCAATTAATAAATGAATAGTTTGGTAACATGCCATAATGCGCAATTAAAAAATACTTTTTTCTTTAATAAAAAAATGTCACAAATAAAGTCTATAAATTTATCCATAAAGTGAAGTTATCTATTTGACAATGTAACTTGTAGGCAAAATGAAGCTTCACTTTGCCTAAATGCATGGTTCACTTTTCCTATAAGCCTATTTAAAAGCAAGGTTCAACAGATAAAAACAATAAAATTTCATGTATGCATTTCATGACAAATCCATTTTCACATAACTATTTTTGCAGTCATGCAATCATTTTTGATATGACAGTTCCTGATCTATGATTTTTATTTCCTAGACACGTTAAAATCGATAAAGAATCGGTTGGTTAAAATTTGAAAACACGGCAAGTTAATTGATAACCCACAGTTAGAACGAGTAGGCAGGCACACGAAACCGAAAGTGTTTTGATGCTTAACAAAACATAATACACAAGTCCAAGTCATACAAGTTTGAACATCGCGTGATGTTGTCTCTCGGATTGGTAATCGATTGATTTATTGCAGATTTACTTGAGGTTAATGACATTTAAAACTACAAGATGTAGTGAAATCTTAACATTTGAAGAACTATTTGCTGACACTGTTTTTATTGTTGAGAAATTGTAGATGCAAAGATTTGGATAATGATTATATAAGCAAAAGAAGATTTTTTTAAAGTAATGAGACGAACATAACGCTGATGGTAAGAGCGGTACACAGATATTTGAGTAACAAAACTAAGTCCAGGGTATCGCTGCTTTGGCGCTAATTACTTTGAGGCTTTCGATGGTTAGTCTCGACAACTAGCTACAGTATGCACCCTTCAAACCGGAACACAGTAATATTTACACACTACTGCTTGGTGACAGATATCTGGAATTGCGGTGGTACCTACGACCTCCTGCTAAGATCTACCACCAAGTAAATTTCACGATTACATCATCAACCGATATTAAAACTCTCCGCATGTCTAGCTCTTAAATTCCAGGTTCTATGTGCTAACTTATCAATTGTTATGAATTGATTATTCGTGATGCTCTATCAAGATTTTTTTCGCGTTCATTACTTTAAAACATTCGACGGTTAGGTGTCATCAGTTCAGCTCAGTGCAGTTCAGTTTACTGCTCAGCTGCAATAGTCATGAAATAAAAACTGTATTCTTATGCTTAACAAGCTAGGTGTTTGACCACAGCTCACCTGGTACTCACAGTGTAGTCGATGATCGTAAAGCACTCCAAGCCCGGAATGGAACTGACTCTCAAGTGAGGCTGCCGGAACACCCCGTTAGGTGCTTGGCGGCAGATTTCTAACTTAAGGATGGTAGCTAGCCAGCCGAGTACTAGAAAATACCCTACCACCACGCTATGTTTTCCTTCACCGGCAGCTCAAGCTCATTGTTAATGTTTGAACCCAAGCCCTACGGCGTGTGAACGGACCGCGGTAACCACTGACCTACCATCGTTACAAACGCTGTTTGTTTGTTATTGTTGTTGTTTAACTTTTACCACCAGAAAGAACTTCGATCCTCTCATTGCATATACTTGTATACAGAAGTTTTAACATGAGTTAAGGATTTTTGTTACAGCCTACGGCAACGAGATCAGAGAAACAATAGCAATTTCAAAAGGTCAAGTAGAAACACGATTTCTTTGACATATACAAAACAGTGCGTCTATAAAAGTTATGTCATAGCATCTCTAAATTACGATATAGCACAGCGCCAGTAGAAAATTACATTCTTCCTGCGCCGGACGTAACGCAACTTATTGCATTTTAAGTGAACAACATTTTGTATTTACGCAATCTGATCGCCCTGTCGCGTGGATAGCGTAATGATAAGAATTATGTAAGGCACAGTGACCAGAAACCACGTGGAACTAGTATAACGTCTATATTTTTTGGAAAACTAGCAATCCGCCCTGGCTTCGCACGGGAGCACTGTAGAAAAAAAAATCTGTTGATGTGAACGCTACCAAATTTCACAGGATTACCGGCTGGATTCATCTGATGATTGCCAAAATATTTCATTAAAATCGGTTTTTAGAGTCCTTAGGAAACACGCAGATACTTACTTGGTGGTAGATTTCCTTAGCAGGAAGTGGTCTAGGTAGGTACCACCGCAGTACTAGATATTCTGCTGCCAAGCAGTAGTGTGGACACGTTACTGTGTTCCGGTTTGAAGGTACTGCAGCTAGCGAAATTACAGGGATGTTGAGACTAAACATCGAAGCAAAGTAATGAGCACCAAAGCAGCGATGTCCCGGACTTTGTTTTTCTACTCAAAGTTCTGTGTATCGCTGCAATGGTCATGGACAGACGTTATCTCTTACCATCAGGAGAGCGTATAGTTCGTCTCAATGCACACTGGAATGAATTTAATTACATACCTAAGTTAAATGAAAGAAGAGAAAATAAATTTTTGAATAGATTTAAATCGAAGAAGGGAGATAACGAACACTGAAAGATAGGTGCTTTAACCGTTAAGCTAGCTGAGTTATTAAATACGGTATCTGGACATAGAAAGTTTTCGTGTGTATAATCAAAAGCAGTTTTAATTCGATAATATCTTAAAAATTAATATTCATATTTTGGTATAACTGCTAAAGTTAGTGTCAGTAGAGCTTGAATATGTAACGGAAGTAAAATGCTAATGAAGTAAAAGTAGGAACGCCCTTCTTTGTACAGTACCTTCTTTTATCTGACAGTTTAACCGAATTTTGGCGGGAACGCGAAAAAAGTCGTGTCGCCCCATTGTATTTTTTTCCAAAACTAGTGTTTTTTCGAGTGTTTATGTATAAAAATAGTGGTGTTATATTGTGTGCTGAATTACAAGCGTGAGTGTGGGAAAGTGATATAATGCGGTGAAACATGATTTTTGTGTTGCTTCGAAAACTCAATTGAAGCTTAGTAAAGTCGCCATTACTTTACTAAGGCATGATTGGATTTGACTGGCACGGACTGGATTTGACCAAGACTGGACTTTGACTGTAACTATAGATGTTAGACATAAGTTGTAAAAACCGAAGACGAGGCAGTATGGCTTTGCAGCTTTAGCTTGCCCGATAGGACCAATTAAATAAAGAAAAGATCGTCTAACTGTGTAAGTAATGTAATATTCCAAAGAAATGCAAGAGTTTTTTGTTACAATCAGGTTGCGTTTGAACTCGTCTGATGTTAAGCGAAGTGGTCTACGGTGGAGCACGCTCGCCTAGAAGAAACCTATTCACTCGCGACATGTAGGCACCCAGATTGTATCTATCAGGGAACACCCACTCGAGCAGCAAATTCGTAGCAGCAAAAGCGGTTCGTACAATGAAGGTAGATTTGAACCGTTTAGTTGTAAGGCTTACTGTGTGTATAAATGTAGAAAACACGACTGATAGAGAAAACATGATGTGTGTTAATTGGACTTGATTATTAATATATAAAAAAAATAGACAATATTTTATTTATGACATAAAACAAATTTCTAAAACATTAACAAAATAGGTATACAGAAACAAAAGAAATAACAAACAAAGATAAAACAAAACTAAATTACACACAAAGAACAAAGAGAAAGAAATATAATATGTGTAATTGCTTTTATTACTGGTGATAGTTTAGATGTTTGACTACAGCTCACCTGATGTGCGACAGTGTGGTCGAAGATGGAAAAACATGGTTAGATGCTTGGCGGCAGATTTTCAACTTGAAAAAGTACCATTGTGCTTTGATTCATTCGCGAGTTCAAGACACCCACATAATCCATAAGCCCATTTATTTAACTCAGTGTAGAATTCTATAGACGCCTTATGTAAAGCATAATAAAATTCGCTTTCCTAACACCTGAGCAGGAAGTTAACAATGGAACCAACACCTATAATCAAATAGTCCCATAGTGCACGGCTGGGCCAATCGGCGTGCGATTGTTCGCCGCAGACAACCGCAGCTTGTTGCGCAAACGTAGCGGTTTTCTCACGTAATCGCAGATAGATTTTGAATACATAGCTAACTAACTATTTTTTTAAATCTATATTGTTCAGAATACATCCGGAGAATATCTTACAGAGTTATGGCTAAAGAACTCTGCGAAATGGATACTCCATGATCGTGGGCCCTTAGAGAAGAAAACCTAAGTTTTTGACGTAACAATGCTTAATAGTTTCTAACCTAAGTAAAAACTCCTCAAGTACCTCAGTGCCTCAAGTCGAAAGTCTTCGACCAGTGATGACGTATGGCGCTGAAACGTGGTCTTTGACTATGTGCCTTCTTAGTAAGCTTAAAGTAGCACAACAAACTATGGAGAGAGCTATGCTCGGAGTTTCCCTACGAGATCGAATCAGAAATGAGGAGATCCATAGACGAACTAAAGTAGCCGACATAACCCGGCGGATTAGCAAGTTGAAGTGGCAGTGGGCATGGCACAGCACGCAGAACTGATGGCCGATGGGGCTGCAAAGTTCTGGAGTGAGAACACGGACCGGCAAGCGCAGCGTAGGACGTCCATCCACAAGGTGGACAGACGACCTCATAAAGACCGCAGGAACGCGCTGGATACGAGCCGCTTCCAACCGATCTTTATGGAAATCAACGGGGGAGGCCTATGTCCAGCAGTGGACGTCATACGGCTGATGATGATGATGAAAAACTCCTTTTTTTTTTTCTTGTTTAACAAAAATTACATGCACACAAATGCGTCAATGATTTACTCACATAAATGCATCAAGTTATTTGTGTGCGTGTAGTTTGTCTAAGACAAGCAAAAATAGTAAGGACCAAGAAGTCTTGACTTATTCTCTACTTTGATGTAGGTACTTTTATTTTATTCTGAATTTAAAAAGATGGACAACCATGAGCCATCCAACAATTAGAGATCTACGTACAATATCTACAAGTCTAAACACCCACATTACTTTGCAGATAATCTTGACGTCCAGTGACATTGAAAATATAGAAACAAATTAAAGATGTTAGTTATTCAATGATAACTATTCGATAATAATCCGTAAGAGGTAACTAAGTCTGCGTCAATCAAACACAGACCGGTTTTGCCATCACTGCCCAATAATATATTCATAATAGTGAAAGTAATGATAAAATAAAGGGTATAAATGCCTGACAAATAATCGTAGGAAATATTTACCTACGACATGACGACAGCTGTCAAACACTTTCAATTCCTATAAGTAAATTGTGCTTTCACTGTCATTACCAATTACAAAACAATCGTCCCAGACACGCCCTGCGATCACGACCGATATATCGTATGCGTACTTTTACTGACGAAAGTAGATACTATAAGCAACTCGTCCGTAAAACGGAACGCTTTAAAAAAAAGAAAGCGGAATCCCTACGGACAAAGTTCACACTGGCAGCTGCACTCGAATTTAAAAATAGAACTTGCAATCCGTTGGGCGTTCTAAATTTCGGTACGGCATGCGTGGTTAAATTTAGAACTCGACTTAGTTCACTGTTCGACACTGTCGTATGTCACTTGCTCGTTCTATATTTGAAAAGTTTCGGTTGGTTGTTTTTACGTTTCGTTTTACGTTGCCACGTTTGTGGATGTGCGCGCGCGATCTAACTGTTCGCGGAGAACTAACTTTCGCGGTTTTCCACAAGCCGAGAGAGGGGAAAGTAACGTGTTGTGATAATTAATGCATTACTTTAAACTGTGGAAATAGTGCGTGTTAGATAATTGATATGTCAGATAAACTTGCGATAAGGTGATTTGTGAAGAGTCTACGGTCAAATGCGCGTGTTTTTACTCTTTATTTTCAAACGATTTTGTAACGATTTGTAAGTTCGGCCTTAAACGTCATTAATGTTTATTTTTCACACGAGCAACAACATGTTTGTAAATACAGATTTATTCCAATAATTGTATTTCTAAAAAGTGATATTGGTATTTTAGGCAAGCGTGATTCGTCGTAGACCACATCTTCAATTAACATGAGGTGAGATGGTAGTCAACACTAGTCCATATATTTAATTAATAGCGATTATTTTTTTCAATATATATTGGGGTAATATCTTGTCATATGTAATAGTAGAAAAAACAACAATTTTTAACATTGGCACAACTTGGAAATGGCAAATAAAAATCAGCCGTAGCATACATTTGGTCAAGTGTCAACAATCTTATTCTATGGGACGGCTATTTTTTCCAGAATTGTGCTCATTGTAAAAATAATTATAATGATAAGTACTGACCCCATTTCGACGTAGACCGCAAACTTATAATCCTACGTAAAGATAAAGATAAATTTAATTTATAGAAAGAGTACAGTATACTACAGAGAAAATAATACAAAGAACTTAGTACATCTAGAGGTGGTATTTGACATTCCAGTTCAAAGTATAAAAAGGTATTGGAGCCCAAACTGAGCACGACGCTTGTTTCTTGAGGACCGAGTGTGTTTTTAACAGAATATTCTGTGACTTTAAACAAAATATTAAATGAAGTTCACTAAAAAAAAGGACAACAATTTAGCACATAAAGTGTGACAATCTATAGCATAATACAAAAATTACTAACCCCTTATACAAACTAAGTTAGTCTCGTTATAGTTCAACGTAAGCAACCAGTCTCTGACGTTTCTCCTAAAGAAATTGATGAGATATGGCTTTTCGTAGATGTTCTTTCTAATATTATTGTAAACGCACGCTGTACTGCGTTTTGAAAATTGAGGAGTGTGCTTGCTTTTTAGAAAATCAGTCTGCAGCATTGTAATTAAAAAGAGTCCCGAATTCTTATATCTTTTAAGAAAATATCAGACCTCAATCGATTGCAAATCAATCGACGATTACATTCAGTTACAAAATAAAACGATAATTCTTTTAAAACTTTGATTGCCGTTTTTACACCATAAAAGTTTAAAAAAGAAACAGCGCAAACTTCACGGTTAACAGTAAAATCTCGTAACGTTACATAATGTGACATATATGTGTTGCTTATGACATACGGAGTTTAATGTCAATTGTACGAGCAAACATGACAGATAAAAGAGTCGTGATGTGAAGATGTAAAAACGTAATTAGAAAGGTAGTGTTAGTTTAGTTTTGTTTGAGTTAATTGCAATGTTAATCATTCGTAATACAGTTTAATGTAGCGTAGCACAACTAATGATATTACGGTCTTTGGATCTATCACGCTACTTTCAAGAATTATGTAGTATTGATAAAAGTAGCTCCTGTAACTCCCGCCAGGCTATGTGTGTTTACCATCTTCGACCACACCGTCACTTAACAACAGAACAACAAAACCTACCCAGTCAACAAGAAAAACAATATTTTATGCAAGTTCATTGCACCTCAATCTTGATCTTTACGATTTGCGCGTGCGCCGGTTCGTATTATACGAGAGTTTTATGGCTTCATTTATTAACCATCACGGTTTTTGTATAATTATGCAAGTTTTCTGCGTTGTTGACTTTCTTTTGAAAGTATATTTTTTATATAGAAATTATGTGGCATAGAGTCACGAATTATAGAAATTGGGAATCTAATCTTTTCACTTACCAGTTTTATTAAAAGCACGTAAGAACTAAATAAAACACAATCACCGAATGGGATTCTATAAAAATACTAATAAATAAAATATAGTATACAAGGATTTTGTCCTGCGGCGCGGATCATACTGCGCGACTGCCGCCAACATAGTCGGCCAACTTTCACCCAAAACGTGACGATTTTCCCGATGCGACACATAATCACCATCTATGTTACGGTGTTCGATCTACGCCTTGAATAATGATCGTGTGCGATAATCGTGTCGAAATATATAGCTTTGTTTTACATAATCTATTCAGCCTAAAACTGGTGCCAAAATGTTGATCGAGCGAAGCGAAGGTCGCTTTGTATACTCGGACGAATTAGCATCTGAGGGTAGTTACATACATTTGCTATATTTTATACGTGCGTAGGAACTCAATTTGAAGCTTTTATGTTTCAAGACTCAATATATTTTTTGAATCTATACAAAATACAAAACAGTATATGGTAACATAATAAATTATGGACCCTGTCGGGTACAGTATCGTTAAGAATAGAGGGAGTATTATTTTAAAAGTAAAAATTTAAATAAAGTTATTTTGAAATGTCATATTTTTCTGCCAGGAATTCGTCTATTGTATACGCTTTGAAGATAAGTTTTTTTTTTTTGTGAATTTCAGATCATTTTCATTGTGATTTTTTAAGGCAATTTATTGTAAACGTTTAGTGACATAGGTGCCTAGAACAAAGCATTTGCAATCGGCTTAAAAAAACTCACATCACGCTAATATTACAAACGCGAAAGTTTGTATTTGTATGTTTGTTACTTCTTCATGTTCAAATGCCTGGACCAATTTTGATAAAATTTGGTATAGAGGTAGCTGACACCTTGGATTAAAGCATGGGTTAAATTTTATCCCGAAAAAAATTAGCGGGTAACACCGCGAGGTACAGTACACTCCTTTTACACTCCTTGTACACTCCTTTTTTGGGCAGTTGCATAATAAATCGCATCTAATAATACATTATCTATAGGTACACAAGTAAACAAATACACGTATAGTAACTTTTATAATATAATTACCGCATAGATTTGAAATTGTGACTCAAGTCTTGAGCCACAATTGTCAACGCATGAAATTCTCCAGACACACGAACAAACTCTAGTAAAGAACATTAACCTTACCAACTATTGCGTCAACTGTGGCCGCCACAGATTACTGGATATTTAGTACGGAACTCACCTATAGACTAGCGAGATATTGAAGCTGAGGGGTGTCACATTATAGATTTTACAAATGTTTAACAAATTGTTTTTTTTTGGGTACCATCGATTTTTTTTAAATGAATTAATTATATCAACAACTTCAACAGATTGCCTTTGACATTACAAAAATGTGTAGTGATTAAAAATAGATTTAAAGATAAGGTCAATTAATACGACAGTCGTTTTCTTGGTGTTAGGCTACAAATGGTAGACTTACAAGCCTGATAAAACTGTGTTATCCATACAAGAGGTATACGGAATACCTTTTTAGGGCTTGCAAATAGCTGACAGGACTGCAAAATGTGATAAGTGGCAACCCCGCAAGAGATATGCAGAATAGGTATCTATTTTACGTCTTCCAATCAAGAGTCCCTAATTAAGCAACTAAATATCAGTTACGTCGCGTAATTGACTTGAAAAAAGTTTTATACCTATTTATCGTGTAGAAACCATAACGTGGTGGTAGGGTACTTTCTAGTACTCGGCTGCCTAGCTACCACCCTCAGGTTGAAAATCTGCCGCCAAGCATCTAACGGTGAGTTCCGGCAGCCTCACTTGAGAGCCAGTTCCATTCCAGGCAAGGTGAGCTTTACCATCTTCGACCACACAGTCACTTAACATCAGGTGAGCTGTGGTCAAACACCTAGCCTGTCAACCATAAAAAAACAGCTTTTTATGTAAATACATACAGAACACCCAGAACAAACATTTATCGTCACATAAAATAAATATCGGATATTCTACCAAATTAGTTAATAGTCAAATAATAACAATAAATAAATATTTAAAGACATTTCACACAGCGCCATCTAGCCTTAAACTAAGCAAAGCTTGTACTATGGGAACCATATAACTGATAGAATACATGTACACTTTTATGTATGTATTTACATACATAAAAGTGTACATGACATTACAAACAGAATGTATGAATAGGGTATCATACAGAACACCCAGACACAGAACAAATATTTATCGTCACATAAATTATTGTTCTGGTGGCAATCGAACACATGCCATACAACTCTTGCAGCAGATATTCTACCAAATGACTACCTACTACTACCTAACAGGGCAGTCGTTGGCAGTTATAGGCTTTTATGAATCTCTTTTATTTTAATGTGAAAGTAATGAAACGCATTAGACGCTCTCCTGGTGGTAAGAAATAAAGCCTGTCCATGACCATTGCAGCGATACAGAACTTTGAGTAGTAAAGTCCAAGCATCGCTGCTTTGGCGCTCATTACTTTGAAACATTCGACACATCTCATGTGAGATAGGGAATTAAAAAAGTTATATATCCGACAGCCCTACAAACTGTAGCCTATTCCGTATTGTGAGGGTGAAGATGTATTTTTAGAAGATGTAAACAGAGGTGAGGCAGATGGATGGCGCGTCAGAAATGGTTTGTTTGACTGCACGTGATAAAGCTGCTCAGGTCAGGAAAGGTCATGTCTATGGTACAGTAGGCCTAGCGTCGGTACGAGTTATTTATCCATACGCATGAACATAACTCTAGGATACCGAAAAGTCTTTTTAGATAAAAAAAATCTAAATAAAAAAACATGCCCGGTTAAAAACATGCCTTACGGTTAAAAACATGCCCTACGGTCAAACAGTGAATTTTCTTTATATAAAAAAAAAACTTATATCGGTATCAGTAGGTACATAAAAAATAATTAAAAAACATATTTTGGAAGTCGGTAAAAAAAGTAAAGATAATAAAGTTCGATGTGATATATATTGACAATGTTGTTAGGATTACGATTACGGTATCCCATATGAACGAAACGCTATCTTCAAAACAACTTGTTTGCTTTGTATCTATAACTTTCTCCCTTCTCCAGTTATCTAGCAATCATGCAAACAGCAATTGACCGATAGCCGCGGTCAGCGACCCTATGCATGATGCATCCATCTGCGTACCTACGTACTGAACATTAGCATTTAAACAGCACGGACTGTGGTACATACAAAAGATGAAATCATAAAACATTTTTTCAAGATGAAAAGAATCCAGGGTATATAAGCTATCTCCGTTTCGAGTTTTATCTAAATCAAATAAAGACATACAAACAAACTTTCGTATTTTTTTATAGTAATATATTTTTACGCTTCAAGTCGCGAGCGACTTAGTTTCTTCCAAGCAAGCGTTCGTAAAACGCATCTTCGCTAACATTAGGCGAAATGGCAGTCAAACGCAAGGCTTATTATTGTAGACAATAATAATAATTGTGCTATATAGGTACATGTTTTCTTCCTTTCTATTTGTTATAATACAAATAGGCAACACCGCCTACAGTTTGGACGTTGTGAATATATTACTTCTATATCAACGTGCTTCATTCTCGACTGCACCGTCGCTTTCCATCAGGCGAATTGGTGGCCAACCGTTGACATAATTAATATTAAAAAAACTTATAACCCGTTTTAGACCATGAGTACAACTTGCAATCGGTTTTAAGAAGTCACGTCAGGTCGCTACACTTCAACAAACTGTGAAGCTGGTGGTCGGAGGTCACTGCCAGCGACATTCCCCTGGAGTTACCATCATTATGCAATGTTTGGTCACCGACCAGACCACTCAGTTACGTAGGCGGACCAGTGGCGCTTACAATTTGGACAGTTAGCTTAATATATTGCTAAGTGGTACGACGCGGGTCAAATAATCTTTTCCATATTCCCGACTTATCTAAATCTTTAATAGGATCGCTAAACATGCAAATTAACGATTTGCAAGTGGATTTTAATTTCTTAAAGATAAAATGGACTTGGATACTTCTATTTGCCAGTGTTAAGATTTTTTCAAGTATTTTATGAAAAACCAAATTAAATCTCAGTAGCACAAAGTCTTAGTCGAGTCCAGTCATGCCCTAGTAATGCTTTATTAAGGCTTCCGTTGAAGAAAAACATTGTGAGGGACCATATCTAGCTATCTTTTAGTTGAAAATACTCCGCCAAGCACCTAAAGGTGTGTTCCGGCAGCCTCACTTGAGTGTGTTTACCATCTTCGACCACACCGTAACTTAACATCAGGTGAGCTGTGGTCAAAACCTAGTCAGACATAAACAAAAAAAAGTACGGAACTATTCTCCAAATATTAAATCTATAAAAAAATATTTCGACACCAACGCAGAGTGAAAAAGCTAATAATAGGTATTAGTAAAACAAACGACGACGCAATTATATGCATAGCCATGTTTACAATATGTCTGTTTGTTTAACCATCGCGGAGGTAGCACACATAGGCTAAGAGCAAAATAGATGAAGATTTTGCGCAAAATCTGCATGTGTCATCAGTAAAAATATACTTGCACGTAATAATGCCTTTCGTAAACGTTTAAAAATAGATAATATCATATCATTTTAATGCCGGACTAAGCTTTGTTTGACCATTCATAATGTCGCTGTAATCAAAAAACCTTTGTATGGAACAGCTGATTTGTCTGTATCAATAGTACAAGTTGTTAATGATAAGTGCAATAGTCCCATTTCAACCTCTCCAAACCCTGTATAGACTGACAATTGGAAGTATCCTAATAAGAATTATTGAAACTAGAACGAAAAAGCAGAAAATACAAAATAGAATAAACTGAACACAAAAGCAAGTCGCAGACAAACTACTTGTAAACTAACATCTGCAGTTACCCTAATGGTAATATCTAAAACTAGTACGAAAAAACAGAAAAAATTCAAAATAGAATAAATTGGACACTGAGGCAGGTCGTAGACATGCTACTTATTGACTGACAACTGCAAGTACCCTAATGAGAATAATTCAAACTAGAACGAAAGAGTAGAGCAAAATGCAAAATAGAATGAATTGAACACTAAAGCAAGTCACAGACAAGCTACTAACTTAGCTCGTAACTTAGCAACGAGTTAATGAATGTTATGCTTAACGGAAGCGGATCATTTAATGTTACAACTGTATATGTAATTTACATTAATTTTATAACATTTGTTTATGTAATACAAGCATTACTGTCGTACAGGAACATTGATGGTAAGATTGTTATTGGAACTACTCGTATATTAGCCCCGATTCAATTGGATGTTACAATTGTAATTTTATGCGGCAATTGCAATTGATTTTATTAATATGAACGTAATCACTGTTTAAGTATTATGAACATTCTTAAATTTCGATTAGTTTAAGAGGAAATAAAGCGGTATTAGAATTTATCCCACTAATATTATAAATGTGAAAGTTTGGATGGATGGATGGATGGATGGATGTTTGTTACTCAATCACGCCAGAACGGCTGAACGGATCTTGATGAAATTTTGCATGTAGACACTTTAGGCCCTGGAATGAAACATAGGATACTTTTCATCATCATCATCATCCATCACTACGCGGGTAAAACCGCGGGGCGCAGCTAGTTATTCATATTTTTGACGTGTTTTAACTGAAGGTTAAATCAATTTGTGAAAATAGTTTTTAGTACCAAAAAATGGATCAGGACAGAAAACAGAAACAGAAACTAATGTGAAATAGCAGTTTATTAATTCATTTTAGTATTGAAAACTTCACGATAACTTTTACGCTAACTGTTATCCTAAATTCTCCGGTACCAAAACAAAAACAAACAAAACATAAAAGTAGCAGTAGAATCCTGATAATATGACACATAGGTAAATACTAGTTATCTACAAAAATGATATATCAGAAAAGTCAGTGGATCTTGATTTCAACAGCGACAACTAAATACCTAATAAACAATCGAAGAAAGTTTTAGAATCTATTGACCACTTAGCGAATACTATCACCGAAGTAAGTAAACGAAGAAAGCCTATTGAAATGACAAATATTTTCATACAAACCATTGCTCACATAATCAAACCGTACAAACATGATCCGAGTAACGAGATAAGCTTTCCAAACGACAAAACTGCGACAAAAGCAACTATTCATAGTTTTATCATGCGCTACGTACGTACATTTAAAACATCTGGCATATAAATCATACATTCAACTATAGTTTAGTACCCTGTCACAACAAAACAGTTTGTTTCTATCATTGAAATTGCTAGAGTAAATAAATTGTCGTATAGTAACAAAGTTGCGTTTAGATGGATGGTTAGCATATGAGCTATGAATGAATCGTAGAAATCGTCCCGAGCACCTTTTAACGAATAAAACTTTCTTTCAAGCACGGTATGGCTGGAGCTTTATATCCTCGTTTGAAGATAAGCCAGTTTTATTATGTTGATGAATGAACATTCCTGTACAGTTAACATAATCACAGTTATGGCACATGTATGTAGAGATTACAAGCGAAACTACGTGGAATTATATTTTAAGATAGAAGTCTAGATTCAGTGCTTACAACTTCGACAACCATACGTAAATATTGGTCAGCTGACAAGATGAGATCTACTTATACAAATAGATTCAAAATTGATTACCTGAGTCTTCCACGTTCAATTACTTTTTTTCAACACTTGTTGTAAATTTACTTCTTTAAATGCACAATAATTGCACATAACAAAAGTATTTTAAACTTTGTTAACAACTTGAACAAATTCTTCCAACAGAATCAAATGGTTGTTTTTGTTCCTTTGTCGATGGAACAATGATCAACTTATCGCCACTATGTCCAATGCATTCCGAATGCATTAAAGTACTAACACAACAGCCAAGCATTGCAACTTACTGTTAGCCATCGGTGTACGGTACACGTGAACGGCGACCATACCGCGGATCCAATTACCGGGCATTACGGTTGTAGGGCTGCCGTGACGGTCACCCGTAGTGGTGACCGAATGATGATTGTAGTAGGTGGAGTCAAGTCACGGGTCGATGAAAATTAATGGTCTTGAAATCCAACAACATTTACAAAATAAATCAAGAATATCTTAAGAAGAGGGTAGAAATAAAGCTTATCAATTAATCGCAGTGATTTGTAGACATTTATGGAGGACTAGCAAATACGCATTAAATTGATAAATGAAACATAGAATTAAAAAGAGATTAATTAAAAGATCTATATTAAAAGTTGCTCAAGGAAAGCATTGTCATAGGAAACTACAAAATTGATATCAACAAGATTGTTTAATTCCAGGAGCACTTTCTTAAAGAAAGCCGTTAAACATGAATGACAGCAAAAACTGCTACTTCACTCCATGCAATGAGCCCAAAATTCAACATAATCTGGCATCGGCGTCAAACGCTCCATCTAACAGTAAATTCATGGCCGCACGCACAGTGCGTCCCACTTTTGCTTTGATTCCCATAGCTCACTGTCACTTATGATTGTGTTTGTGATTTGCGGCACACTTTCTAAGGGATCAAGGGATTTGCCTTGGTTCTAATACTTCTAATCCTCCGATGGAATTTGTTTTCACTTTTCGATTGAACTTAATGTCATAAAACTTTTCAGTTAATGTACTATGATGAATAAGAATAACAATGAACGCTTCTGTCCTAATTTTTATAATCAACCACCAAGCCACTATATATTACGTATGTATATATTACACTAAATGCGCTAATACTGTGCTGTACTAAGCTATTTTAGATAAAAATTGATTTTGACCGATGTTATTTAGAAATAAAGTACAGAAATCGACTCGGTGAAAGAAGAGACAAATTTGAAAATCACAACGCAACAAAATTGGTCATACGCGATTTGAAAGCAGGACTATGTATGAGCTGTTTAAAACAATGATCCAGACGACGAAACACCGTATTCAGAACTAGACACGCTATTTGCAAATTTCTTTATTATGTAAAAAAAAAAACTGTAAACTCGACAGAAAGGTATTTAGAAATACAATAAGCGCCGAAAAGAACAAGACAACGGTCATGAGTGTCGCGACCCGAAGACCTTTGCTCGTTTTTACATATTTCGCCAATACATTTTAATGCTTTTGCATGAAAAACGCGATATTTATTCAAGCTGCAACACCAATTGACTCCTAAGTCACACATAAAAGCTATTTAATTTGAATAGTGATTTGTTTGGTTTTCATGAAGGTCATTTTTGGTGAATATATTTTTTGTCCAGACCAATATTCGTTTAATTTAAAAGATCTACCAATAACCTACTGTGACAGACACAATAAAATTTAATTATGTATGTCTGATCCATTGATGAACTAGGCTAACTGATCGGCACTATACTCCACAGCTTGTACTTGAATATATTTCATATATTTCAAATTCTAATGAGCAGATTTCACAAGGAATCTTGCAAACTTAACCGTTGAAGTACAACTTGACAAAGCAAAACATATGGTTAATTTTTTCATACATACAATCATACAAACCACAAATACGTAAAAAATTATTCATAACGTTATTTACATCGTACCTATCTAGCGATAGCTGCAGTTTCCCATACCTGAACAATAGCACAATGATTCCGACGACCTTGGACGGTGAAAGTCGGTGACGTCTTTCCTTTAGTTTAGAACATTATGACACGGAGTCATTATTCATTTGCAAGTGATTTTGATCGTTTCGTTTTCGTTGATATGTTGCTTTACCTATAGCTGTTACAAGGTAAAATTGATCTTGAATTGAAAAAACTAATGATAACTGCAACTCTACTATCCATTCTTCTAGAAATAAAATATATTTAAAGACGAAAAAATAGTTGTACGTTTATTGGTATTTCATAATTGCAATCTAAATAGCTCTATAAAATAATAAAGATATGGTTTATTTATTTATAACTCTGAGTCTATTCACAATACTGATATTTGTACTACTATAAATTTCTTCATAAGTTTCTTCATCAGCGTTCAAAGAAACAATTGATTAAATATTTGTTCCCACAATCCCCTTGACATCGTGAACTAATTTCCATATAATAACAGTTGATACAGATGGTACCAGTGTAATTTTTGTATCTATATTAGTACAGGTTAATGTGCTCAAGCTGACACAAAAGTGGGTAAGTGATTATGAAAATTAAGAAGTCGGTAACCTATTACAATAGGTGTGTCGAAATATACTGCTGAAAGCAATGACATCGTCCGAAAAACCTTGTAATTTTAATACCTATTAAAGAAAATTTCAAGCAAAATATAGTCTCGAGATATAGTTAAAATTGGTGCAAATACACAAAAAATATTAGTGAAAATCTAATTAATAGTGTAAATGGACTAGATTTCATAATTAATACGTATATTCTTAATATTACATACGAGATTGTGAGAAAAGCCATATCCTTCAGAGATCACCCAATAAAGTTTGAATAGACATAGCGTACCCCAAAATAAATTAGACAAATCATTGACCAAATGCGTGTTAAAAACCAAACCCATATAAAATGTTATAATAAAATCAAGCCCCGAAATAAACAAGATATTAATTGATGATCATGACCTTTGCTTCAAGTGACCGCGTTGGAATTCAAAGATTGCATCTTATATTGATATCATTAGCACATGCGTCGTTCATTAGTATTTACATAAACTACCTGCTGAATAAGTTTTATTCATATCTTTACAAATACTTTACCTTAATACTTTTTTGTAAAATATTTTGTTAGTATTTTGTTTATGTTATATAACGTTAATTTTATTTCTATATTGAGTTTCATATTTTAGTTAATATGTGTTTGCTAAGTTGATTGGTGACTATCTAGCTCTTACTAAGGTTGTTATCTATTTTTCTTTGTTTTACAAAAACCATTTGTTATTATATATTCAAAAACTCTAGCATTTATAACTTGTGATATACACGTACTAAGTGCATTGATATCTACACTTATTAAGTTTATCTTTAAAAATCCGTGTACCAAAATATCCAAGTGGCATTTTGAAGGATTGAGCAGTCAGATTATGTTACGTTTTATTTGAATATGTGAATAAAGTAATGAGTTGTGCTGGAATTTTTAATCTTGATAAAGCATTGTTGAAGTTGAAAAATGAAGTACAGTTGCAATTTGATATGTTGCATTTTTCAAAGATATATCAGATACTTTTTGATCAACATTCAGATACAATATAAAGTACAACAAAAAATTGGGGTTTTCTAGAGAAATGACGATAATAAAATTTGTTCTTCAGACGTATAAAATATAACGCTATTTTTTAATCATGAATAATGATGAATCTTGTTTTTATCTAATAGAATTTCTGACAGTCTCACTTATTATACATCCGGCCCTGCCTACTTTCCCAATAATTTCTTTTTCACCAATATATTGGATTCTACGTCGTCCATTAAAATACCATTCACTGAATTCATTAATTAAGATTATATTTGAAAAAAATAATTGCAACTTACAATTCGTGATACGGTAAAAATGGTATTCGACTGGTTGGCGACCTAGGACCAAAATTGGGAATACGTATAAGTGTCCAAAATTGGACCAAAACTGGATCTGAAATATGCATTTCACTCTCAACACGGTTTTTTACAGCTTTTTACCTTTGAATGAATGATCGAGAGAATATTTCGCTTATTAATTCTGGAAAAATAATGACACGGAGAAATTTCGTAACGAGGTTTGGCGCAATGAAATTTTTTATGCTTTAAAAGATGTAGCTGTAATTGGTGTACGTGTTGTTTTTATTTCGATGTGCCTTCTGCATTATGTTCGTGCTATTTATTTTTATACTCTGTTTAGTACTTATAATTGTTTCAGTTTTATTGTTTGTTTTAGTGTTGCTTACTTCGTAAGAATCACACATAATTTAAAAGAAATTAAAGCAGATTAATTATTATTTATTTTAAACTCTTTCCTTCGTCTAAAAAGTTTATGAAAATTCATTTGTTTAAAATCTTTTCGTCTCTCCCTGAAACACAACAACTCCTTTTCATCGTTTCGTTTATATAAGTACGTCCATTATTCATGACTCCCTTTAAATTTTCCTTTGAACTCATCGATTGATTGCCGCTTACTTAACATTAACTTAAGTCCAAAACGGTTTTTGGTTGCAGTAGGTATTCTTTAGTAGTTACTTACTATACTTTGTTCAAAGAATAACACCGCAGAATGAAAATTTAATTGGAGATGACAGTATGCGTTGAAGATTACCGACTATGTCAATTGGATGAATTAAATGCTTCCGTTTCATCTTGTTCAGTAGTCAAGAAACTGAATAGTAGAAATAATAGCAATTATCGATTAGTCTCTACTAACAATTTTTTTTCTACTAACTTTGGACATGATTTGACACTAAAACATCAAACGGTGGAATGCATACATTCAGTGTGAACAATAAATAATGTTCCTTCAAGGACAAGAATCTCTATAAGTCAGACTAAAATATTAAAACATAGAACAGAAAAGCTACAACAGAATCTTTTCATTTTGCAGAAAGCCGACAATTTCAATACCTTGAGCGTTAGCAGGCATGATTGGCATCTACATTCATACGAATAACATTTTAGTAGCTTTTAGGACTTAATGAAATCACTCAATAGATAAGCAACCACTAGTAGCATTTACAACTTAACAATATCATGTTTCTAAGCACACGTAAGGTAAATAGGACTAAGGTTTGAAAACCCTAATGACTTGTACCTTAACTCAAAACTCTATTGCCTCGTTGTTATATCTGAAATCTCATTATGGGTTTCGTCACATCACGTCATCTGCCCACAGAACCCTAAAAGCGTTTAATTACAGTGTCCTCCACCTCAATGCGTCCTACAGTCACGAGACTACATTGTCTGTTAATGTTGTACAAAAAACATTATTTCGTTAAAGACTTTGTAGGTTACAGTTAAAACATGGAGTAAAATATTTTTACAGAGAGAAAACTTTTGTACGTAGGATGAGTATGAGAGGATACTCTAGAGAATATCCCACTAAAGTCTTGCCCAAATGCTTGAACATTCTCATCATCCAATCAATAGTGAAATTTCACTTTACAGTGAACTGAACCTTATATAGTATTTAGTGCAGTTTTACTTGGTGATAGATCTCCTTAGCGAGAAATCGTCTAGGTAGTTACTACTGCAGTACCATATATATTGCCGCCTAGCAAGGGTACTGCAGCTAGCGAAATTACAGGGATATTGAGACTAACCATCGAATGTCACAAAGTAATGAGCGTCTCGTGTCACATTACATTTAAGAAATTGGCAGCTATGGGGATTGCCGACAGCAGTGAAAGCTTAAAAAACATGTCACGTTAGTGTGTTGGTAACTTTTGACCCTACCAAAAATAGTTCAACGCGGCTAAAGAAGTTCTCACTGATAAAGTAGAATTTTCAGTAGCAAACTACGTGACATGGTGCGTGTGCAAATATTTAATTACTTATTCGATAATACGTTGAAAATTCTAGTACGGGCTTTGAATATTTGACCAGCCACTCGAAGGTTACAGGACATATGACAGAGCTCCAATTTCAAGCGAAGACAAAGCGAGTCTATTTATTTATTTATTTTGATACACAAAACAGACCACAATTTTCACATCAGCATTATGTCAATGACAAAAAGGATTTGATCTAAACTATATTCCTAGACAAATATGTATACAACATAAACATTATAAATCAGAAGCATATAAATAGTGCAAAGAGGGTGACACAAACCATATGTAAACTAAAAACGTTGAATTACATACATATAAAGAAACAGACGGTATGTATAACCCATCAAGCTAATCACACATTGCTGATGCTATTACTTTTTTGCAAGATGGCCAAGACATCCCGTTTAAATATTATAAATTTTAAGTAATATTCATACAAGGAAATTAACGCTATATAATTTATATATTAAAACATCTAGAGAAAACTAAACTAACTTAAAATTAATAAAATTTTAAGTTAAATATATCTATTGAGCTATGATGATCCACTAAGATATTATTGTATTGACGACACATTTTAACTAGTGGATAATATAAAGAGGTATTGTTTGTATAACTTCTAAGACAAAAGATTCCTGTGTGAGGATAGCGCGATTTAGGCTTGGTATTAACCAATTAACCTCTACATACCTAAGTTTAAGTAAAATATCTATATTCATGCGTGCCTACTTGAAATAGTCTCTCTGTACAAATTTTATAATCGGTGACTTCTAACGCCCTTGGTTCCTCTAACATGACAGCGGTTATTATAATTTTAATCAAGTTTGAAGATAGCTGTGGGCAATTATTTATGCAATCGCTGATGGATTCTCTTCTGATTATACGAGTCTACCTATAATGTTTGTTAACTCGTGTTGAAGTTTGTTAAAACAAAAAACGGCTCTAGGCAATTATTTCGGCTCATCTAGTTTTTAGACAATATTCTGTGATATTAGTTTATCAACCCTAATTATAGAGTTGTGTGGAATGTATTAAAATACGACACGGATATCAGCGAGAATGTAATTAAATTTTTTCAGCCATCAAAGGAATTCTTTGCAAAGATATTTTTAAAATGTTTGTTTCGTTTCTGGTCTGACATCGTGACGATGTCATGTATACCTACTCTTAGTACAGTGAATGTATTTGTGAAGAAAACTAGATGCAATTCGAAATAAAGTATTTAATAGCATAAGGGGATTAATTTAGAAATCGATAATAACAAGAATCGAAAATAGAGGCTATATCATGAGAATGATGGGATAGCAGCAAAATGCAACGAGGATGTGGAACTCTCTGCCGGCGTTTGTTTTACCCGCGAAGTACAACTTGGTACAACTCCAGAGTAAATAGGTTTTTCTCGGTAAGCGTGCTTCATCTTAGACTGTGTCCTGCTTAACATCAGGCAGCGCGTGGTCAAACGCAAACCAATTTTTTTTTTTTTTTTTTTTATTAGTTGATGCTATCCATAGATAATGTGATTAAAATCTTGTATAGAGTGAAGTTCATATTAATATATAGATACTACAGGGGAGTAAATCTGATAAAATACTAAATCTAAATAACAACACTTATGACAGCGTGAGCGAAGCCCCGATCAAAAGCTAGTCGATAATAATTATAAATAACTCTGTAACCAATATATACTTAAGCATCAAGGTGGACCAGTATCAAAACATGTGCTTCGTTGAAATAATAAATCAGGAACATATAACTGCTATTATGTATTAATTCCCACCAATCATTACGACAATAAACATAGTTTTAGAATAAACCATTACCAAACTCCTGTGAACCAAAAAAACAATAAAATGACTTAACAAAAACAATCTCACAGTGAATCAAATGAGCCCACTCATTACAAGATAAAATTGATTGTTGACCTTCTGATATAACATACAATGTCATCGCTGATATCGATCAGTACAGAGACTGTTTAGAGATAACTGTTGAAGAATTAAAATCGAATGATTCGAATAATACGTTTATCTGTGTAAGATACGTAGCCACCATCTAGGCACAATAAATCCTTAACATCGAGTTGAGTAGCGTACCTTAGGGTGACAAATTTGTTAAAAATACATTTAATCGAATGATTCGAATAAAATCTTTTATAAGTTGGATCTAAGACTCAGCAATGGGATGCTAAATAAAGATGCAATCTCAACTGCCGTTAGCTCATTTGATAGTATCTATGCTCAAGAGCTGTAGGGCGTGTTAAATTCCCACCCAGGACAAGTATTCATGTGACAAAAATAGCTCATTGTTCTGTGTCTGGGTGTCTTGTAAGTATTATAATAATGTCTAGGCGCAGTGATAATTGTCTTATGTATTCATGTATGAACTAGAAGTGAAACATGTGGCATGCCTACCTAAAATCCAATGCCTTCAAATGATAGAGATTGAAGACATTAAAATTCTGTGAAGTACACATTTGAACATTTTTTTTTTACTAAAAGAGCGGTTAACTCACCTACGGTGTGCCTGATGATAAGCTCACCGACGCCATGGAAACCTGCATCATTAAGGATGTGGCCGATGCGTTGCCAACCCAGAGAGATGTATATAAATGCACTTTTTAAAACGCATCATGTTGTGACTCCTTGGAAAGACCTAAGCGAGTGACTCTCCACATCTTACAAGTGCGCGGTAGGAAGAAGCACTAAAGCTGTTTGGTACGGGATTTGTGAAATGTGAGGATAAACCTTTTGGTGATGACGGGATGAAACCATAGGTAATGTTATACAAATTAGGCAGTCAGTGTGGTATTTATAATTTGATTACGTTATCTAGTAATAGATAGCTAATAGGCCTTGGGCCTTTAGGTGCTGTCGTCGTCCCGGTCCTAATTAAATGTTATCAAGGTTCGACCCTCGATTTTATAATATCATCGATCCTACGACTGGTATGTCAAATACACTCGTAGTTCATTAAAAATATAATCGATTGTATTTGAAAATAGATAACGTTATTCGAACAATTCGAAACAGGTTATTCGATTTTCACATCTCTACATGTTAGTTTTGGTTTCCTCGTAATTTTTTGTTCAATCTATTGTTGGAAAATAACTAAGCTTAACTGTCATATTGTTAATTTATTGTAAGGTATTATTATTTAGTACCTGGTTGACCGAACATTGCTCGGCTAAAAACATGGATAAAACGACGTTTTCTGAAAATGAAACCTAGCTAGATCAATTTTTCGCCTCCAAAACCCCCTGGATACTAAATTTCATGAAAATCGTTGGAGCCGTTTCCGAGATTCAAAAAAAAAATATATATATATATATACAAGAATTGCTCGTTTAAAGATATAGATAGATATGCAGTAGTTAGTAATTGATTTTTTTAGTCGAAGGCGATTTATTGTTGTCATAATAATATTACGAGCCAAATAAGAACATAAGTTACATTTACAATTAGGTTTTGGAGAAGCTAAACGATTTATGAATGGGTGAAGCAAAGTCGCGTGTGAATAGTGAATCTTCTAGGCAAGCATGCTCCATAATCCGCATCTTCGCTTAACAACAGGCTAGATGGCGGTCAAACACAAGCCAATAAAAAAAAAAAAGTCCCTTCAAGACCTAAAGGAAATGCTTTTTCTTATGTTTGTATGCTTAATGGGTTCTCAATTTAACCCTGTCTCACCGAAGCGTGGACAAGATCTAAAGCGAAGCATCCTTGCTATAACATACTTTGATACCTTTGACTTTGAAAATTTTACGAGCTCGGAAAGTCATATGGGCAAATTGTCCAGCATAATACTCTTGGTAATTAGGATTATTATCTCAATTTTCATATTTGCTGTTTCTAGACAGAAGCCAAAACAGATAATGATGGCGGTAAAAATATATACCTACTTAAACAAATTCTGATAATTGGGGTAAAGGAATTCGTAACAAAAAACAAGAATGGCAATGTTACACCTAATTTATTACTCAAGTTGATTGGATACACGCCTACTTATAGTACCGTTCACATTTGGTGACCATTTTCAAGGAGGCAAATCGCACACACTATCCTTTACGGGCTGCGCATTTCGCACGTGGAAGTGAGCGGTTGCGGTGTCAATACACAAATTACAAAAAAAAATTACATTCCGGATGTATAAAAATTGGATGAAAACTTCTTGGTCCCACAATTTTCGCTTGACATACGGAAAGTAATAAGCCGCAAGGCTTTGGCGTATTTAATAACTTTGAAATTTTAAAACCAAGAAGTCTTTAGCTATTTTCAACGCTACATCATCTCTTTACTACTTTAATCTAATCTGTGGTAAAACCCACGTCAGTTTCCATAGTCCAAAGAATCCTATTACTAACATACTTACATTCATATAACAAATAAAATTATTTAATACAAATAAAGATAACGGTAAAACTCACAAACAAAACCGAATGAGTCAAACAAACACAAAATTAGCTATTCAAAGATCATGAACAAACTACCGTAGTGCAAAAATACAATAGGCAACTTTACAATGATTAATCATAATGTGACAGGAGCGCGTCAAAGATTAGCAAGCAGTTGTGGCACCGCAGATTACATAGCAGTTACTATTGACGCCAACGGGAAGGTCGTTGCAAAACGCCGATGGAAATTTTAATTATAAACATTGCATGTTTTGTTTAGATCGTGTCAGATACAGCGATAGATAAACTGTGTTTTACGACTTGTTGTGAAACTTGTGTAGCCGTGCTAGGATGAAATTGAGATAAATGTATATTGGATTTATTAAAGTCGGTTAAAGACGTAAAAGTAATTTAGACCAGCAGTAGAAACTCAGGAAATTAAGTGTAGTTGTTGTTTTGTAGCCTCGAAGCAATTAGCGTGAAGAATCAATTTCTTTTATATAATAATAAATAAATTAATATCCTAAGACATTTTACACAACGCCATCTAGACCCAAACTAAGCAAAGCTTGTACTATGGGAACCAAATAACTGATAGAATACTTATATCCCTTTTTTGTACATACAGAACAAACATATATCCTCGTCGCACATAAATTTGTCCTGAGTGAGAATCGAACCCACGCCCTACAGTTCTTGAAGCACACACTACCAAATGAGTAAAAACCCGAATCATTTTTTTCTTTTAGATTACATATATTTTTTACTTTTGCAGTTATCATACTTATCCATATAAATGTCAAATGCATATTAATTTGTCGAATAAAGTGAAGTTAATTGCGAGACAAAGAGATCTCATTGTAAAGCAAATTAGATGTATATTTCTGTTACTTGTTAGTCACGAGTTCAAGATTAAATCGCATTATGTAGGTACTTTACTCGCGTGCTCTTGACATTATATTGAATGGCATATCTGTCTTCGACTTCTTTGTACTTTATTATTATTTTGAATGATTTATTTTAATCTAAAATTAGTTTTAGATATCTCAGAAAAAGAAACTGAGATCATTTTCAACGGCAACTTTAGTAAATTTTTAATAATAACGAAGGTCAAATGCACTTCACTGCGTATTATAAAACAAAGTCGTCCGCCGCGTCTGTCTGTTCGCGATAAACTTCAAACTACTGAACGGATTATCTTGCGAATTACACCAATAGATAGAGTGATTCATGAGGAAGGTTCATGTGTATAATTTGTCAAGGTTTTGTATAAATTGGTTGAAATATGATGATAATTGTTGGAAGTGTCGGAAAAAATCAAGCCACCTGGGAGCTTTCATCGAAAACGCTGCCTAATACTTTGAGATAGATCAAATGCCCCGTGTAAACCCGTGCGCAGTCGGGGCGGGTCGCTAGTTTACATATACGACCAAAAACCTAGTAAGTTTGTATCTGACTAATGGAAAATCAAATTTATAAAAACAATTTAATGAGGTGATGTTTACCTTAAGGAGATAATTTTATGCGAAATCAAGAATTCTAGGAAAGTTCGAAAACGATATTGAATGAGTGTCGCAGGGATAGCAAAATTGAGTCTCTGGTAGTGCGATCAACTGTTGTAGGTATCTATCGAACAATGTGTTTCAAACTCAATTCTTTCATTTCAAAACCGTGTTCAGGCAGAGTAATGGCATGTTTTGAATAGCGAGAGCGTGAAGTTGACTCACGTGGGTGACGTGAGTATATAAATTATCCGGCAGATACCGCTTTGCGAGATCTTTGTTCCGTCCTAAAGTTGATAAATGAATGATTTGGGGCTCACGTGGCGGAAACTAAGACCGTTTCACGTTGACCATCTCAAAGCTAAGCCTCTTGAAATAGATAATTAGGTATTTGTTTTATTTATGCGGGATTACTCTTGTTATAGTTATATCGAATACTCCGACTATAGTTTCGGCCACATCCGGTGGCCTTCTTCATAGAGACATAGCTTAGTAAAACGCGCGCGCGACCTCGTCTTGCGTCCCACTACAGGCCGCTATGCGCAAAAATGTGTCAAAGCCACGTCAATAAAAACACTTAACATTCAAATCAAGTGCAAGAATTGGCAGTCTTATCGCTCAGAGCGATCTCTTTCAGGCAACCTTGGTATGGATAGGACTCGCTGAGCCTATACACATAACATTAAAAAAACAAAACATTCACATAAATAGTACACATCGCATCACATCATCAGCCATAGGACGTCCACTGCTGGACATAGGCCTCCTCCTGGGAGGGTTTTGCTAATACTCGCCACGCTTGGCAGGCGGGTTGGCGAGCGCAGTTAGGTGTGATCGTTCAAGGAAGACGCTGCTGCCCATCTTCCGAATTACACCCCTTAGCCAACTCTTACGACAACCACGGATAGAGCACCCTCTCTATCCGTGGTTGCCGTAAGGTAGTATTTATACGCCGGCACCACTATGGCATAAATAGTACATTTATCGTATAAATATTTAAACACTTATACTTTATTATAAATAAAACAATAATACCTAAATAATTAATAACAATATAGACATACATAAATAAGTAGATGAAAAATATAAATAGTTATTTAAGATAGTGATGCTTTAACCCTACGCTTAGGAATCTCCACTGACGATGTCCTTTGGATTTCCATTGAAAGCTCATTCCACAACGACTAATGAGATTTATTTTATAACCGTTTTGCCGGATAGTGGTATTACGATACATAGGTCGGAATCCATATGCGGTAATCTGTGGCTGATGATGACATAGATTAAATCGTTTCAGCAAACAACCAATAAACAATTTTATCAACCATTTCACACTTTTAGCATTATCCAATTAGGCACAAACTAAACGTGCAAACGTTTTATGAGACCAATTGTTATATTAATTGGTAATCAATTATTACTATCCTATGTAATTAGTAACTAGTAAGTATTTTAGTAACCACTAATAACTAGAAATAACACGCACGAGTTTGCGTGAACTCTAAAGGTGTGAATGCATTGGGATTCACTTTTTGCCGCGAAGAAATATTACGCAACTACGGCAAAACCAAAAGGGTTATATTTTTAGCAGTCTTTGTATATATTCCACCGTAGCTCCTAAACTACTTATCCTATTTTGATGATTGAGATGTCAATCGATCCGTTTTTAACGTCCGATACACTTGTTATTTTCCTTTGACAAAAAATATGGTATTTTTAATAATTTTTTTTTAAATAATGGCCACTGACTAAAAAAGTCATTGTTACCGCAAATTTGATACGTTACGATATTTAACGATAAATCAGATGCATTGCCTGTTTCTAAATTTTATTTTTAACCGACTTCAATAAATGAGGAGGTTCTCAATACGCCTGTTTTTTTTCTGTTTGTAACCTCAGAACTTTCTGGGTGAACCGATATTGATGATTATTTTTTTATTTGAATGCTGGTGCTTCCCGTCCAGTTCTGACAATGGCATCCAAAAGAAAAACACATGAAGTCGGTTTTTTTTGTTATGTTTTACGGGCTATGTGTTTGCCACCTTTTTAAGTGACAGTGTGATCGAAGATGGTAAACGCACCTAGCCGTAACGGATCTAGCTCTTAAGTGAGGCTTGGCGGCCGATTTTCAAGTTACGGTGGTAGCTGGCCAGCCGACCTCCTAAGGAGATCTCTACTACCAAGTAAAACTGACTCACTCTGAACACAGGCCTTTCGCACTCTTGTGTTGTCTTGTAATGTGTTAGTGTGAACTCAGCTTAATGCGTTGCGTGTGCCATTCATTTGAACGGTCGAGTAAGTTCTGGCGGGTTTTGAACGAGTACTGTTAAGTGAATATATTTTTTGTAATTATAATTGTATTCCGTTGTTTGCCGACGTTATAAGATGTGAGGTTTAAAGATTTTTTGATCTACTGCGTAGTCCATTATAGTGTTTTTCTTTAACATTAAAAATAAAATTATAGTTTAAAAAAAGTTTTGAAACTCTTGACAGCCCTGTTGGCTCATTGGGAGTATGTCTGCCTGAGCTGTAGGGCGTGGCTTCGATTCCCGCCAAGGACAAATGTTTGTTTGTTATAAACTAATGTTTGTTCTGTATCTGGGTGTTCTGTATGTATTATAAGTATGTCATCATCATCATCATCAGCCATAGAACGTCCACTGCTGGACATAGGCCTCCTCCTGGGGGGGTTTTGCCAATACTCACCACGCTTGGCAGGCGGGTGGGTGGTTTTGCCGTGGTGGTGCCGGCGTATAAGTATGTATTTACAACAAAAAAAAAGTATTTACGTATCCTATCAGTCATCTGATTTCCATCACACGAGCTCGGCTTAGTTTGGAGTCAGACGGCGCTGTGTGTAATGTATCCTACAATATTTATATTTATTTTATATTTTATATTCTTTAAAACTATAATTTTATTACCTTAATTCCTTCATACTGCAAGAAATTTGTCTAACTAGCTGTGTATGCCTTTAACTGGAGCATATATCGGAACATAACTCTGTAATGTGTTTGTAATTTTTTTGCAATATGTGTGCTGTTGGGGTACCTTAAAAAAAAATTGAGTGACCTAATTAAGAGCTAGCTACCACACTCAAGTTGAAAATCTACCGCCAAGCATCTCACGGTGTGTTCCGGCAGCCTCACTTGAGAGCCAGTACCATTCCAGGCTAGGTGTGCTTTACCATGTTGGACCACACCGTCACTTAACATCAGGTGAGCTGTGGTCAAACAGCTAGCCTGTCAAGCATTTTAAAAAAACCTATATAAGATGCTCACGTCCATCTATCAACTAAAAGAGAGCTGATAATCTTTAAACGTTTCTAAACACTTGTCTAGTGTTTGTTTAAACAAACAAAATGATAATGAAAGCTAAATTCATAATTAGTGCATCGATTCCATGATGCGTTCTCATAAACTCATTGCAACAATGGTGGATGATCTCATAAGATTGCACAATAACTCGTCATATTCTTTTTGTTAACTCACTATTCTATACCTACTTGTGTACTTGGAAAAATGAGATGTCTGCTAATTGCTGGGGAAATCTCGGTGACATTGTTTGTGTTCTGCTAAGCTACGCAACGGACTTACATATGGTTTTCATTATAATTTAGAGCAATGTTGTTGAAAGCATTGCTCGCGGCTTATAGAAGGTTATAAGTTTAAGTGTACCTACTAAGCAAAAAGGGCTCATCGTTATGAACAACTTTTACTATGGGAACAACTCTGAAATTGCGAAAAATATCAGCTGCTCCACACTTTTTTTTTAGCTGACAGGCTAGGTGTTTGACCACAGCTAACCTGATGTTAAGTGACAGTGTGGTCGAAGATAGTAAACTAGCCTGAAATGGAACTGGCTCTGAAGTGAGGCTGACGGAACACACCATCATTTTTGGTTATAGGTGCGTCATAAATTTGGTCAAGTCGACAAATTTTATTATTGTAACCGTTTGTTTTTTTTCCAGAGTTGTGCACATAATAAAAAGTTGTTTATAATGATGAGTATAATAAATTACTTTCGGCTTACTGTAGCCCAAGCTTATATCCCTGTAAATGTAGACAAATTATAATTAATATCGAGTTAACTATTCGGATTATATCAATCCAAATCTATTCCTCAATGTTTATTTTATTTATTTTGACGATGTCTTTTTAAATTATTTATGTATCAAATACAATCTAATGTTAATAACACTCGAAAGTAGCGACTACAATCCACTATTGTAAAAAAAACATGTATGTATGGCCACGGTTTGAGACTGACTGAGACGGACGAGACGTTCTCCTGATGGTAAGAGACAACGCCTGTCCATGACCATTGCAACGATACACAATACTTTGAGTTGCAAAACAAAGTCCAGGGCATCGCTGCTTTGGCGCTCATTACTTTGAAATATTAAATGGTAAGTCTCAACAGCGCTGTAATTTCGCTAGCTGCAGTAATCTTCAAACCGGAAAACAGTAATGTTTACACACTACTGCTTGGCGGCAGAATATCTGGTACTGCGGTGCTCCTGCTATAAGGATATCATCAAGTAAATTTTGTGTTTGTAAGTTACCTTCCTACTTCAAGTAATCTTCAAATACATACTTATATTTATTTTATATTATTTTGATAAGTGTATCAAATAATCTATAAGTCTTGACAATATGGAAGCACTGTTAGTACAAAGTCTTAACTAAATAGATATCTAATCAGTAATTTCTTTCAGATAATATTAGTGTTAGGGCTACAATCTGTCCTCAAACACGAATGAGTCACAATCAACATAATTATTAAGATTAGCTGGATAAGATTTTTTATATATGTATATCGACCAGTAAGTAACACATCACACACACATCATCAGCTTATAGGACGTCTACTGCTGGACATAGGACTCCTCCTGGAGGGGTTTTGCCGATACTCGCCAAGCTTGGCAGGCGGGTTGGCGAGCGCAGTTAGGTGTGATTGTTCAAGGAAGACGCTGCTGCCCATCTTCCGGATTACATCCCTTAGCCGACTATTACGACAACCACAGGTAGAGAGGGTAGGGTACGATTCTTAGGCCGGCACCACCACGGCACATGGACACACATTCTCTCTTATCATCACGTGGGTGACCAGATCGTATAATTCATTCTTTAAAAAAAAAAAGTTCTATTTTTTTTTCTGTTAATAAATCTTTAAAATACTAAATCATAGTAGCCACCGGCTCGTTTGTATTTAATCAATAGTTTCTTATCATTTCATAGTTCGCATTAATTAATTACCAATCAATTAATTATCTTGTTCCAATTACCGTAGACAATAATTCAGCTTGTATCTGAAACTCGCAGATACTAAAACTTTATGTCTTTGTTGACCACGATGCAACGTGACCAATACTGCGTAATCTTGGCTATTAAAATGTAAATAATGTAAATGTACAGTATGTACATTTTACAGACACATTAATTGAATGCTTATATAGTAATCTATTCCTATTCCTATACTAAAAGCACGAGGTTTCATCAAGAAGAAGCGAAAATCACTCGAAACAGTCAAACGCCATCTATTGATTTGACATCAGAACTAAGTGGACAAGTATTGCTAAAATAGAACACGTAAAGAAAGTGGCTCCATCTATCTTAGAAATAGTCTGATTTACCCTAGTACAGGTGTCTGTTTGTGATGATGTATCCGTGCTAGTAATACCTATGCTAAAAGTACCTAGGTACTTATTTTAATGCGCTAACTAACTGCGCTCGACAACCCACCTGCTAAGCGTGGCGAGTATTGACGAAACCCCCCCAGGAGGAGTTCTATGTCCAGCAGTGGACGTCCTATATGGCTGATGATATGATGTGAATTATGTTAAAAAATAAACACGCGGTTAAAGACGTAGGAAACAAGCTAGAGAGTATTCATTATCAAAGCGAGATAGGCTGAGGATCGTGGGTTTACAGGTCAACTGAGTCATAGAGCCAAGTTATACGAAGTAAATGAGGTCATTTCTAGAATTCGAAATTGTTGTCTTTACATACGACAAATTTTTGTATGTACTAGGTACATAACAATATATTAGTATGTATATTCTAAATGCTATATTTTTTTTTTTGTGATTTACAAGTTACGGTTTTTGACTACAGACCACCTGATGTTAAGTGACGATGTGGTCGAAGATGGTAAAGCTTACCTACCGTAGAATTAAACTTGCTCTCATGTGAGGTTATCGGAACACACCGTCAGATGCAGATTTTCGGCGGTAGGTAGCCAGACGAGTACTAGAGAATACCCTACCACCATGCTATGGTTTCCTCACGATGTTTTCCTTCGACGGCAGCTCAAGCTCATTGTTGGGGTTTGAACCCACGCCCTTAGGCGTGCGAACCGACTGCCCTAGCCACTGAGCTATCATCGCTACAACATGTAAGTATTAGTATGTATCATTATAATGTAGGTTTACGCTACAACATGTAAGTATTAGTATGTATCATTATAATGTAGGTTTATGTTTGCTATCTTTTCTGAATGTTCTGATAAATTTAAATATATCTTGACTCTGATAAAACCTTATTATTACTTGATATCTCAGAGAAATTTCTGCCACAATTCAAGTAACTATATTTATATGAGTGTTTTGAAGTAGATGCAGGTCACGAAGAAATGAAATACGCTATTAGCCAATATACTGGTCATCCCGTCTAAAGTGGTTCAATTAAGATTGAGAGGTTACGAAATTATTTCACTTGCACACACGGTCTCTGAACACCGACCTAGGTACGAGTCCGTAATTGTCCAACAACGTATCTACTTACAACACCTACACTTCAAAGTATTTTTTAAGTGTGAAAACATTATCAGTTATTTTCAGAGATGATGAGGCGAAAGAGAAAGAGGCGAATTCGCACAATTTTATGAGATGGAGATATTATTCGTCTCTTAACTCTTATTGAAATGCACATGAGAGCGACGAGGACGGGAACAAACCCTGGACATTGAAATAGAAATTTCAGAAAAAGGATTAAATTATGATGGGATAAGGATTGTTGCCATGGTGGTGCCGGCTTAAAAATAGTACCCCACCCTCTCTACCGTTGGTTGCCGTAAGAGTCGGCTAAGGGATGTAATCCGCAAGATGGGCAGCAGCGTCTTCCTTGAACAATCACACCTAACTGCGCTCGCCAACCCGCCTGCCAAGCGTGGCGAGTATTGACAAAACCCCCCAGGAGGAGGCCTATGTCCAGCAGTGGACGTCCTATGGCTGATGATGTGTGTGATGTGAAGGATTGTTAGAACTTTTCAAAGAGATCATACATATATTTAACTACAATAAATAAGGTAAAGTAAAATCTATATTACAAATTTCCAAAATTAATGATAATATTTCCAGTAAGAATAATAAGATTAAAGGATCAGTAATATTTCATCATCATCAGCAAAAAAAAACTTACAATTACACTTTGCATAAATGATATAATTAATTATTAAGATAACAATAACGAACATACTCCTTTTATGCGTTACACAGAAATTACCATTCCGAGAATCTCAATGACATATATATATTATAGTTAATCTGTAAAATAGATTGCTTTGAAATAAATCAGATCAGAGAGAGAGAGAGAGAGAAAGAGAGAGGGGGGGGGGAGAAAGAGAGAGAGGGAGAGGAGGGGAGAAAGAGAGAGAGAGGGAGAAAGATAGAGAGAGAGAAGTAGAGTACAGTTGTTAAAATCTTTTAAATCAGAGTGATGAACGGTTTGAATTTCTACCGCTGTGGCCATATCCTCAAGCACATCTGTTACGTTTTACTCGTCTTTTTAGTGGCATAAAAATTGGGAAAATGTGATAAGAAAAATAAAGAAAGAACTATTGTACTGTGCCCGTACCACGGTATAATCAGGATAATGAGAAAGTGATGATGTTAATAAACTGACGTACTAACCAGGTTATGTTAAGATCACACGTCCAACGCCTGTGAAACCGCATTGACGATCGAAAGTTAGCCACGCACGATTTGGTACATTTTTTGCGTTTCTCATTGGACATTGTGGTCCAATTTCAAGGCTTTTACGCAGTTATTGGAATGAGATAGGCTTGAAGCGTGATATTCTGATTGTTCTTAATTTTATTGTAGCAATGGGTGAATGGTAGCATTAGGGAATCAAGTTAAACGTAGATTCACACGGACCCAAGAAGATAAGTTAGAAGTTTTCAATATTTTTTAAAATGTAAATTTAATTACACGAACAAGACGCTCTCCTGATGGTAAGAGATAACGCCTGTCCACGACCATTGCAGACACAAAACTTTGAGTAGAAAAACAAAGTCCAGGCTATCGCTGCTTTGGCGCTCATTACATTGAGACTTTGAATGGTTAGTCTCAACAGCCCTGTAATTCCGCTAGTTGCAGTACCCTTCATACCGGAACACAGAAATGTTTACACACTACTGCTTGGCTGCAGAGTATCTAGTACTGTGGTGGTACCTACCTAGACAACCACCAAGTAAATCGTTGTATCGAACTTGGTCGATAGATAGACAAAGTTCTTTGCCATAATAACAAAATAAATTACACATATTTTTAAATGTCATGTTCGACTAAAATTATAATCGAAAAATACTCGTTTATAGACTATAAATGTCAAATTATTATCTATAAAATATCATACAGAAATGTTTAGCAGATTTCGTAAAAAAGTAGTCCTTTTTAGTCGAGTCTAGGTATATATTTTATGCATGCATAAGTAACGCAATCATTTTTATTTCCTTATCGCAATCTGTTTTCTCACTTAAATGCGAAATAATCACAAGGACATTTTTTTTTAAATATTTATATATCTTGCCACAGTTCAAGATGTGTGACAAGATAATATTTTTGTATTCTAATTATACTTTTGTATTCAAACATTACAATAAAACAATGACGTGTCTAGTTACTTAACAAATTGTTGCTCACCTTATCGCTTAACAATGAAACATATACGAACCAGCAAAACACAAATTTTCATTCGCCGCACAAACCTATCAGTAACTCTACAAGGCCTGCAAAGTCTCAATACTTAATTCTGAGTCTTTCCTAAGCCTTTTTCCCGTAGGAGTAGAGACAATTTACACTACGCAATTGCTACATTCCTGGAACACATCTTTCGCTTCTGTTACTTTCTTTGGTCTTTTTATAAAATCTCGCCGGTTGCGGGTACCATTGAGAAGCTTTTATATTTTAAAAGAATCTTTCATCAAACAGTCTGAAGAATCTTCGGCATCTCTTTCATACGCGTCCTTATTTCCTACAACGGATCTATTCACAAAAGAACTAGGCAAGTATATATAAGAACTAAGGCGAGTACACATGCTCTAGTTTGCATGCTAAACGACGAACAAAACAAGTGGCGCACGCGCTAGTTTTGCTTTTGTGTACCAGCTTGATGAAGGCTCGCTTTATGAACAGACTGACAGACAGACATCACGTTTAGTGTAGAGTTAAATGGAACGTGAATATATGAGGAATTGAAATGTTTTACCTATGTGATTTTATGATGGCAGAATAATGCACTCTCTTTGTTAATTTAACTCTTTACTTGTTGATTATTTTCACTTATTTATAGAGTTCTTCAAAATGAAGCGACGTTTGATATTATGTTAAGTTTCTTTTTGCAAAAGGAGTGCAAAACGGCCAACCAATCTGTGTATATGTTCTGTAGATGAATTAATCATTTGTGATGTTTTTAATAAAAAATAAATATTATAATTGGTATTGTGTTATGTTACGACATTCTTAATTTTATCACTAAATCAATTTATATTTTTATAAGTAAATAAGGTGTCATTTTTTCTGCGTTTGAGCTGAATATCTAGTAAAAAAAGAAAAGTAAAATAGGATAGTGGAAAAATAGACTTTATCTGAACGAGAATTGAGTTGAGACTGCATAAATCCTTTTATTTTATTGAAATACAAACACGATTTTAATTAACAATCACTACCATAAACAAAGCTTTACCAATTACTTACGTGCTTCTGTTTCTGCATTTACAGTAAAAGCAGTTTCATTTTCAGCAAACCAAAAATCTGTTTAAACTAAATCAAACCTTATCACCTAAAATTTTGGGTTAGTGTCGCTTGGATACTTATCCTTTAAAAGTTGTATGCAAATTCAATCGAACGATAAGCTCTAACTTATAGCATTCGAAATAGCGGCCACTTTCGCTTGTCAGCTGAAAGTTGTTCTGGTAGTTTTGAGGTCAAGTGCGCCAATTCCTTGATCATAATGCAGTACCTCGGTTCAATGTTTTTGGAATGGATGTTCATTGTATCAATAAAATGTGAGACAGTTATGCACGCAAAAGAAACGTGTTTTTGTGTTAAGCACGTTTAGTACCTACAAACAGCGATAAGTAAAACAAATTTAGGCATTTCAAGTGCTATTACTTATCTGAAATGCTTGAATAAGCTATACCTAAAAAGGATAGGAACGCGAAAAAAATCATTTTACCGCGATGTTTTTTTCCACAACTTGTATTTCTACATATGTATAAACACAGTATTGTATTTTTCGTAATATGTTGACTAAGTGCACTTAAACAATTAAACGCAATCTTAAGTTAAAAAACATCAAATTTTTTTTTTTTTTTCAATTTTACATTTGTAATACTAAGTTAGCAACCTTGGTGATTTCTAGTAAAGTATTAGTTATCGACAAAATTGATTAATAAAATTATTATAATAATCAATTTTGAAATGTCCGACTTCGCACGAACACTAATACTGACTCGAAAATATAAAAACCTAAGTTCTAGAAAATAATAGAACGTGACATAACAAATCCACGATCTCGCCAAACCTAAAAAAAAATTAAGGAACCACGCAATCTCTAACTAAAGTTTTAAAATTTCTGACGCATAAGCGTACAGTGTGTGTGCCTTTGAATTAAGACTTATTTTACTCGTTTTCAACAAACATTTGAAATTATAAAAACACACTGACAAAGTTATAAAGTGAAATGTTATTCATTTCATATGTTTTTATTTTTCCCTGTATGGTTAAGGAGAGAATAATATAACAGTATTTATTTTAGGAATAAATGACGTCTGTCCGACAATGACGCAACGCGGGAATTTGCTACTCTTTTTTTTTCATTTCCGGCATAATACTTTATACGTTTTGCCAGTGTCGTTATATTTGTATATTTTATGTTTTTGATGATTTCAAGTTTAAACACCAAGCCCAAGGCTAATTTACGATCATGTATTAATAATTGTTCATAAGCGTGATGACGTAAATCGACGCCATCGTTTTGTAAAAGCGAAAAAACCTACCAGCATTATTAAACAAGTTATGCTCAATTATTAAGTGCGTCACACACTAATGCATTGTCAATTATTCGATTGTCCGGACTTTAATCACTGCATTATACAAAAGTGCACTATTATCAATTCTGTGACCCGAGTTCCTTCAAAGACAATAGTTTGAGCAACCTTATTACCATACAATAGAGTTCAAGGTGGAAGCTTTTACAGGCTTCATTTCCTGCTTAGAACAGGCTGAGGCCATGTCTGGTTCTAGTTTTAATGGAACTGGTACGGAAATCGATTTAATTGTTATTTAGTGAGTAGTTGTCTCTAAGTAGGTCAGTTATGTTTGGATAAGATAGCGTTTTGTCGTAAAAAAAACGAAATATTCTTTTTGCAAATAAGATATGTAAAGTGAGGGGAAATTCTCAAAATTGTAACTGTTAATAATATTCGCTTTTGTTATTAACATGGCTTTGATATTTGAAACTGAAGTTTTTAGATGTCTACTATTTATTTATTTATTAAAATGAATACTTGTTCCAGACAGATACGTACTAAAGTTTACATGTTTCAAATTATTAGCGTGCTACTTCCAGCTAACGATGATTATCGTCAAAACGATTAGATTATCCCAATCTGCCGCTTTTCAGTAAAATTTCTTATACATTAAGAGAAGACCTTTTCTTTTATAGATTTTGTTTGATATTAGTATTGATTGTTCTGTATCTGTAAACGGGACAATTCGCTGTCCTGAAGCCTTCCCTCGGGGACACCGGGACGGAGCACTGGAAAAAGGGACAGTCCCGTTCAAAAAGGGACAGTCCCGTTCAAAACGGGACGTATCACTTTAGATATGTTTAGTGCTCATGAGGTTTCTCAATATTATTTGGTGCGTCTTTACTACAGCGAGGACTTGGCATCTCTGTATATTTGACTGCCTTATTTGCTCATTTCGTGGTACTTCTGCTTCAAGAGTGGAAGGCCGTAGGTTCGATTCCTAAACAGCACCAGTGGCTTAGCTACTAAAAGGCTAGGTGGTAGGTAGTGTCGTGCACCGGGGCTCGAGGCCCTTCAGATCCTGACCACCAAGCCGAACTTACTATGACTTCTCGCACCTTCAAAATGGCGAGGTGATAAGGTACTTTATAGTACTCGACTGGCTACCACCTTCAAGTAAAATATCTGCCACCAAGCACGTAACGGTGTGTTCACTTGAGAGCCAGATCCATTCCAGACTAGGTGTGTTTATTATTTCGACCACACCGTCACTTAACATGAAGTAAGCTGTGGTGCCTGACAACTTTAAAAAAAAACAGTTTGTAAAGTAACTATAATTATAGCAACTCCATAGAAAAATGTGATTGAGCTTTACCAAAATGTATGGAACCATTGTTCGGTATATGGGTAGTTCTACGATAAGAGGTAACTTGTGCGGCAATCAGTTTAAAATAGATTTTTTATTCCATATGTTGTTATTTTTTGCAATGAATCACATCATCTTAGTGTACTTTATTAAATAACATCACGATTAAACGCCCAACTAAAGCACATTTTTCTGCAATTCCTTACAAAGTCTAAAAAAGTCTCTACCCTGGCCTGTCCCCTTGCCGGTTTCAGTTCAACTTGTAGACAATACATACCTTCTTTGTATCAATTGCTAAACTAAAGTGTGTTTAGCACGAATTTAAATAAATATACTTAAGTGTTGTTAAGGAAAAATACAACAATATTTATTTATTTTCAATTATTTTTACACTTAACTTTTGTCCCGCTTTTTTTGTGTATCTACCCTGGCAAATTTCGTTGCGCTACTAAAACATAAATATAAGACGGGCATATTCCAAATAGCGCTTAATGACATCTACCGACGTGATATTAGCCATACAAAACACACGAGCCGATAGATTGCCGCCATTTTGTTAGTTGTTGCGACGAGACAGTGCGGTGTAGTGGTTTCGCAAGGTGATTGTGTCTCTCCACTGGTAAGTTATAAAAGTTTTAATATTCATTTAATTTATTTGCATTTACTGCCCTAATTTAATAATACTGTAATAGTTAAAGTGTGATATATAATTAACCGAAATATTTCTTATGTCAATTAAAACAATTGAATCTGTCATGGAAACGTCTTTCCCCTGTCGTATTTCCCCTGGCAGTTGTCTTTTCAGGGGAGAGACTCACTGACCAGGGGAGATAATATGCTTCATAATATGTTTGTGCAAACTCAGAATAGCTAACTTTTATTAACGTCAGTTTTAAAAGACTTTAAAAATTATGGCAAATGAAAGTTCTTCATCATCATCATCATCGTCAACCCTGTTTCACCCACTTCTGAGTATAAGTCTCCTCTGCTACGCGCCATGAAAAAATTCTTATGATAAAAATATAAAAGAGGTTCTCAGTTTATATTGTTATTGTCTAATATTATTACAGATTATGGCACCATGGAAAAAGTTAACATGTGAAGTAAGATTACAGAAGAAAGGTGAAGAAGAGAGACTGAGATATCAAAAGATTAAAAACAATCCAGAAAAATAAGAATTGCAAAAGCAAAGAAGAGGAAAAATATTTAAATAAGAAGGAGAAAGGAATTAAAAAAACTGTCGTTCAAACGACTCCCTAGAGAGCAACGTAAGTCACGAAAAATATGGAAAAAGAAATCTAGAAAGCGTAGACAACGACTTGCTCTTCTAAATGTAACCCCGTACTCAGGGTACACTAGAAGACTAGTAGAACTACTAGAACTGTAGAAATGTAGACTACTAGAAGTTACATTGTACACTCAATGTACTCAATACTCCGGTAACGCCATCTATTTCAGATGTTGTTGATCAAACGCAACAAGGAAATTTTCATAGAACAGTTATAGCTGCCAAACTTAAATCAGACTGAGTCAGAAGACAAAGATATTTAATCAATTTAAAAAAAGATGAGATTATAAATAAACTAAAAAACTAAATTAGCACGTTACAAAACAAGGTTACAAAAAATACGAAAGCCTGAAAACTTACATCTAAAAGTAAAACAAGTGATGAATACTCCAAATGCCAGTGCACAGTGAAAAAATAAATCGCTGTTTGCAGAAGTGCTCAGTCAACGATTAAAAGAAAATTATTTAGCTCTCCCAGACGAAAAAAAAAGAATTTTTAAAAGAATGATAAGAGGGAAACTTATGTTAAATTAAAACTTGAAATTTTAACGAAGAGCATATGTATAGGTAATATAGAAATTATCCTGACTATCACAAGCCTGATTATCACTTAAAAGGCGCTAGTCTACTTAATTAGTATAAATAGAATAATATTTTGTTATTTGTTGAAGGTACAATGGCATGTTAATTTACATATAATATGTTTGTAATCACTTACTATAAACAAGAGCGTCTTGCTCTTGTTTTAGATTTTAAAAAGCTGTAATATGATAGTTGTGATTAATTATTTATTATTGATATGATAGTCTGATTATAATTTAAGTACAATGTTTAATAAAATTTCATTTTATTTATTTTATTCGTTATTTTATTGCGTCAAATTATCTTCCCTGGTCAAATACGTATCTACTCTGATCTTGATGTCTCTACCCTGCCTGATGTATTTACCCTGGCCTTCTAAAAAGTAACAAAATATGTATTTAATGACTTGCCCTTACGTGAATAGGTACATAAACGGGACAAAAATCATGATATATTTGTTTAATTAAAAAACTCCAACTTTTCTTCTTGGCCACATCCTCTAAGGACTTGAAACCTCTTATCGTAGAACTGCCCATATATGTAAGTAGCAAATGGTAGTAGGTTTCAGCTTAGTACACCCTTACAACCCTATAGAAGACTGAGATGGTGCGAACAATTTTTCAATCGAAATCTTTTGGAATGACTTCAATACCAAAGAGAGCAGTGGTCACCCATCCAAAATCCAACTGCACCGAAAGTTGCCTAATCTCGCTGGTATATCAATACCACTTGAGCCTCGCTACACTACTCACAAGTATTTACCAAACCTGCTTAGTAGTGCCTTGGTTACCAGTTACCAAGAAGTACGAATACGAAAATGTGATGCAACCACGCGACTTTCATCCGACTAGTTTGTAGAAACCTTGTTAGTTAACAAATTTTGTAGCGATGATGGCTCAGTGCGTAGCCTGGAATGGAACTGGCTCTCAAGTGAGGCTGCCGGAACACACCGTTAGATGCTTGGCGGCAGATTTTCAACTTGAGGGTGGTAGCTAGCCAGCCGAGTACTGGAAAGTACCCTACCACCACGCAAAAGGCCGTTCTTCTCAGCGAAGCTTCATAACTTAAGCAGGCACTTGCCTATATTGCATAATGAAATCAAAAAGACATATCTAAGGAAATCCACCTAATTATGATAGGAATTCGCTGCAATAGATACGGATACGGTTGACCTCTAGCATTTCCAAGCCGATGTGTATCGGACGCTCATTAGTTTGCGAAGGTCGCTGCAAATGTCAGCCGAATAGACCAGTCTGTGTCAGGTGCACTGGAATCTGTAGAATTTTCCAGAATAAAATGAATGGGCGTAGCCCCCGCATAGTTGTCTGCACCCAAATCATTACTAACACCGACTAAATATTTTGATCGGAGACTGAAATGGATATACAATCGTAAAGTGAATAGGGGAATGTTTTTTTTTTAATTCAGCACTTTAACATTTTTGTCACTTAATCGAAATCGTCAGTATACATGTAATTGATATCTAAATGTCAGATATTACATGTAATTGACTTTATATAGTAAAATTCTGTAGTTTCCTAATCTAGATTTGGTTCATAAAAATACTTCGATAGAGATGATCCAATTTAGCAAATCAACAGTTCATCTTCGAAGCTGGTATTATATTGCAGATAGAAAAAGGTTTGTGCGTGAGAATGTACGCAATAGCCCGATCTCATGGTTGCTATTTAACTAAGGTGGGTGATGAATTAACGATTGTTATTCGTGCAACGACCGTGTTTATTGATCGATTATTGCTTTGATAGCTTTTACGTACAAACATACTATAATTGTACCTATATGATTTGTTAGTGTTGGATTAAGATAGAATATCTTTATTGTGCCCAACAAAAATTAAGTCTGTTTTTCCCGAAAAGTACAATATGAGTGTCTTCAAATCAAGAGTAAACAGGTTCCTTCTAGGTAAGCGTGTTCCATCCTAGACCTCATCGTTGAATAGAGCAAAAAGAGCAATCTAAATCCATTTCTCCCGATGTTAGATTTGAAATTCAGTCTCATTTTTGGAAATAGCGTTTCAACGAGTATAAATTGAGAATTTAAAAACTTCCGAAACAAGTAACTTAGTAAATAGAGACCGGATTACATATAAAAAAGCAGGCTACTTGTTGACCAGTAAGACAAAAAGTTGCTTGTTTATTTATACTTATTGCCCTTGCGTGACAATTTTGTAGCGAAAGGTAATGACAAAATTAAGTAGTCGGCCTCACATAGTTATATGGGTGACCAGGATTCAGGACAAACTTCAGGACCATTGTTTAATACGATTTTGTTTTTATTTCAATTATCATTATGATTTGTATCGTAACAATTCATATGTTCATTTCAAACATTTGATATTAATTTAAAACACTTGTGTTTAAAATTACACAATAAATCATCACGTTTCAAATTAATTGCGAATTTAAATACTATAAATATGTTAATTTAAATATATCTTCGACGAATCTGTGGATACTGTTTGGCAATTTTTATTTAAAATATTTTTATTTATGTGTTATGACCGGAACGTTGCAACTCACGTATAATATACGTAGGTATAGAAGCTACCCGCTGCTATAAAAGTTTGAAGTAACTAGGTATTACATCGTGAAGAATTTCGGAACGCAATAGATGGAGCTCAGAAAGAAGCTTACAGGGCCAGAAAGATTAATCAACTTGTTTTTTTATGGTTGACGGGCTAAGGGTTTGACCACAACTCATCTGATGTTAAGTGACGGTGTGGTCGAAGATTGTAAACATACCTAGCCTGGAATGGAACTAGCTCTCAAGTGAGGCTGCCGGAACACACCGTTAGATGTTTGGCGGCTGATTTTCAAAATGACAAATTTTTTTTGTTGAAGTTTTATGAAAACTTCTCATGAGGTTCTTTTGTTTTCTGTACATTCCAATATTTCTGGTGTGCGCAATAAAGTGTTTGTACCTATATACTTTAACAAAGAAACATGTAAACCACGGTCTACTTGGCACTCTCGCCATAGCTGATCCAGCCCAACTCATGTTTAGGTTTAAGGAGTTGATCGATTCTCTCAGAAGGATCGTAGGAACTATTAACTACGGCCCAGACACCGTTAAAACGTAATAAAAAAAACTGATACAAACCAGTCAGCATCTTATCCTACCTCTTCAGCTTCTGTTTAATTCGTATCACAAGGCTAATCAACGGTGACTCATTGCCATCACCGTGAGAAGTAAGGGGTATGCTAATTGTGATTGATTGGTCACATCCGCCGTTAGCCACTGATACAGTTTGGTGTCCGTTTGCCTGAACTACCTTATTGGGAGAGTAACTGGGTTTGAACATAATAAGGAATCGAAACAGCATTCACGAGGATTCGAAGTGTTCTATAAACACGAGAACTTTACTTAATTGTTTAGACTATCACGCCTCAATACGAGACAGAAATTAATCGATTTATTGCGAATTACAATAAAATATGTAAACACTAATTTGTCATTTTGAATCCTAATATAATGTAAATGATTAATCTTTGTTTTTGTTTTATTTGTCTTGTCGTTTTTAAATGAGGATAATTTAAATAAGAAACAAATGAAAGTTACTAAGGTACTGATGCCGGATGTCAAAATAGGTAAAAGAAACAATTTATCATCGACATCGACCGCGATAGACCAGAAGTTCAATAGCCAGCAATGAAACAATGGGTGTTATTGTTATGATTGTGGCGATTAAGAACAATGTTCGAAGAAATTTTACTAAGTATACACACGCGAGAGTGATGTCTGACAGAGTTGTTTTGATTATCGGTTAATGTTGTTGAACATAGTAGCTTTTAGAATATTTCCACGGTTTTTGTCTCAATTCAGTTAAATATAACAAAGCAAGTGAATTTAGAATATGAGAGCAACAAGCAATTCTGGAAGAATGGCTTCTCGGTCTTGACTATACACAAACAGAAAACATGTTACCAAACTCTTTAACTTTTTAGCACGTTCATCGCACTCACGCACACATACACGAACGTAATCACATACACAAACGCTAACTCGCACACATACACTCACACACACAACACACACACACACACACACGCATGATGCTTATGATATATTTTATAGACAATTAATATTCTTAGCCCATGAAAGAAAGAAATAAACATTTATTTTGACACACACAACACTACAACAACACACTTCTTATACATAATAATAACAATGACTAGTTATAATAGTTGACGCTGTAGTGTCCAGTGCGACAAAAAAGGTAACAGACAAATTTTTGTTAACATGTGTAATTGTGTATTGCCTCTTGCGATTCAAGCCTTAGCTTAGTGCAGGGACCACTGTAAATTTTTGTACTTACGAGTATACATTATGGTCAATAAAGTTTTATTATTTTATTTATTTTAACAAAAATACCTTAAATCACCAATCACATCAAAAGTTAGACTTGATATTAATCTTTGTTTTGGATAAAAATATTTTATTAGGTTTACGAAATATTGTAGACAAGTTGACAGTAAAGCAGGTGACTTAACTGTTTAAAGTAACAGGAATTGTAATCCTCAAGGTGAGACAGAAATTGAAACTGTATAACTATTAGTATTCAATGTCAGGTTCAGATTCACCTTTTGAATCACTAGATTCACAGTTTTAGGACATTCTGTCTTATGTTTTATTCATTCCCATAAATTTAGACATGCGATATCATTAACATCTAAATGACATTTAGTATAGGATACTAATTCATCTGAAGCACTAATGTCTTCTGATACATGGACTAAAATACATGATTTGTGTGAATGCTATTGCTCTATTAATGACCATCGTTCTGCCAATTTAAAAGACTGCATTTATGCAAATTATTCTTAGATTGCGAATTTGCGGTACTTTTGTGTCTTTATTGATATTTATGAAACCTTCAATCAGTTCCAATAGCTGTATATTTTCCCCAAATGAATTGGCATCCGTGACTAACAATATTGCAAAATATTCCATTGATTCTTGAAAAACAGTTAGAACTCATAAGGTTGCTAAGTTTCACAACTTGTTTCACTCGATTCAAGGCGACTCTAGCACGGCAAGAGACTGGCTGGATTATATCAAAAAGTATGAAAATAACGAAAGTTAACTTTGCATTGACAATGTTAAAAGTGAAAGCCATTTCTTAACGCCTCAATGGCTGCTTATATTTCGATTTAATTTTATTTCCGAATTAAATATTGGTTTAGTAAAGAGGACCGTCGATAATCAATTGGGTGTCGGCAAAAAAACTATTTATAGTACATCAGCTATTTCACTAATGTTGAATGTGCATTTAAAGATTACGTTTCTGCTAACGCTTTCGATTACATATTGAAATTGGACTCTGTGATGACATAAACAGAAATTGTTTCATGTTCAAGTTCCATTATATGTATTGACTCGCTCTTTTCTATTTTTCATTACTTAACTTGATTAAATAATTGTTTGTCCTCAGATAGTAAGTCACACTTTTTGTTTAATGACCTGTGTACAATTTTAAGAGCTATAGCTCTTATTTGACATTATTTGCTCAGTTTCATAAGAAACAAACTGTGAATAGTCACAAAAAGTTAAAGATTACACAAACGTGTTGCAGCGTCTATTACTCCACGAGTTTGACTAAATTACTTCCGACCATTAGTAGTTACTACACATCTGCCGTTGCATTTCATCTTTTTGCTTACAATGTCGTGGTAGTTTTGTTGTTTGGTTAAAAAAAATTGTATACGCTTTTATATTACAATTTTGCTGTCTTTTAATGGAATCTTTAAAATATCCAAGCACGTAATATCCGTTGTGTAAATATGACAACAGTGATTTTGGTCTGCAAGTCTCTGACAAGCAATTGCAAAAAAAAACTCATTCATTTTACTATCATATCAAATAGATATGCTAAAGTAGCCAGGGAGGGAACTAAAAGTAGCTAGATTTAAAATTTTACTAAAATGTCTCTCTAAACTGGTAAAAAAGTGTTAGTGGAGTAATGGTCGAATTTAAGATATTATGAAGGTAAAAGTACTTACAGCTTTAGAATAACCGCTGCCTGCGCTGCCATCGGAAGAGTTACTCAATCTCCTTTCGCTAGTGGATGCTGGCGGCGACCACGCCGATCCGCTGTCAGAAGGCATCTTGACACTTTACACCACTGTCTCACATTATTAACTGACACTCAACTGTACACACACTACCACCACACTGATGCACGGTCCATTTCTTGTCCCATTTACCTGAAATTGAAGAAAACTAAGTTAGACTAAAAAGTCATGAGGCTAACTTGTATAATCATCTTCTAGATGAACGTAATGTTTGGGATTATAAATGAGCCAACTCGTAAACGGTCTTACTAAAACTCGTTTCATTTTATAATATGACTAGCTAAAATTTGTTTTAATAACGATAAAATCTTTCATATACTCCAAAACAAAGAAGCTACTGATCCATGTACAGGAATTCTGTAAAGCTTGTACTTCAAACAGCTGACGATTTACTGGAATACTCCAACCATTCGCTTTTAAATCTAAAAGGTTCGAACCTTCAAAAGCAGGTAACAAAGCCGCACGTATTTTTCCTCTAAAATGATAGCCTCGAACGATTCCTTTTTTACTATCTCTTGAGCCTCAGGTAGCTCGCATAAAACGTTATAGCAGATTGGAGATACATAGATAATTCAGACACCTCTGGCATCATTGCGAATGTACTAGAGAAATGTTACAAGTCTTATCACAGTGATAAACATTTTTGATATTGAATATGAAACACCGCTTGTGTAACAATATTCGTCGTACGTAACGAAACACAATTGCAGTTAAAGAGAAGTAGGTAGTCAACACAAAAACAACTATTTCGTAATGGCTGGCTAAGGTAGCTAATTTTCGCATGGACATAACAATGGAATACGTTAATTACCTGAGCACTCGAATGCGGCGGGTGAATAATTTCCAACAATAACACAAGTACAATAAAGTTTACAATCGCTCGGTTATTATATCGAATAGCCGGTGTTGTAACACGTGCGCTCGCTGCGAGACCGCGGTCGACACTACTGCGCGCCTTCACTCGACGCGGCGGCAGCTCGCTGCCGGATCGAATCAAGATAAAATATCATTTCTTAATCGATAACTGGTTATATTATTCCGCACAACACTATTTTTAAGTATTACATTTGTATTTTTTGCCCGACTCAGCATTTTACTGTTGTCGCAATTCTTTTTGAATGAGTTTTGTGATATGATTAATGGTTACGATTATTGCTAGGAATCGTAACATTTGTACTCGTACTAAGTTTGTTAATAAACTAGAATTAACTTTACAAATTATAATACAATAATATGTATTGCTTGCATTTTGTAATATTACAATATTTAAGTTGATATTCGAATTAGAAATCAATAAAAATAGATAATAGACGTAAACTTAGCATGTACTATGCATACAAGCTAGCTGATTATACATAGTACATAGGTACTACATATTTAAGTTTATCACCGTGTTTGAAAGCGGCCCAGTTCATGTGTTCAAATTGCATTAAATTCAAATTATTATATTGACATAAAAACTATACACATTTAAAATTGTCACAAAATCATAAAAATAATATTAATTATTGTTATATACTTGTTTGTAAATACATAATTATATAAATGTTTATATTGTCATATGCTTGTCTTGAATGCTTATCTATCCAATATTTATACCTACATACTGTAAAATTAATTTGCATCACGAACCTGTATCCGAAAACACGAGAAAACTAGAAAAAAAGCCAATAAAACCGTAAGAACCAGTCTCATTAGAAAACTTAAATCTTTACAGCAGCATTTCTAAATTAAAACTAGCTGCCTCTAGTCACATCTCCGGGTCTGAATATGTATGTATGAAATTCTAAATATATGTATGTATGTTTTTAAGTATGTATTTACAAAAAATATATCTGTTATCTAGTTTTCATAGTACATGCTTTGCTTAGTTTGGGATTTGATTGCATTATTTAAAATGTCTTTCAATTTTATTTTGTTTATTAACAGGGAAATGAATGCAATTATCATGTCATAATGGCCGGATTATCCGCAGCTGTTTAGCATTGGGAAACATAAGTCGTTACCAGAAAATCCCAGCACAAAAATGTTCCTAGAAAGATTTATTTCTGTACAATAAAGTTATACTCTATTCTAACCCCAGACAGAATTGTATCTTTATTTCTATGAATGTTTATTCTAAGTAAAGAAAAATCTTCCGCAAAACTACAGCGAAAATATTTTTATTGGAATTTCTATTATAATGTCTTTTCTATACGTATGTCATCTGACGTACGTATTTAGCTATTTTGATTATTGTTAATGGCAAATCGTCACAATTCTGACATTTTGTTAACCCCGATCTTTTGGATACGTCATCAAACCGGTTTGGTCAAATCGACAAATTATATTTGATATTTACATTGCGCAAGTTTGTTTTATTTTAGGTGAATCATTTACTTAATATGTCTCTATAGATAAGAAGTCGAATGAATTAATTATGTCTCAAGCTTCTATGAAGTGCCAGCTCTGCCAAGCAAAAATGTACCTTATTAAAATTCGATGGTAAAAATGTTAGATCGCAGAATCGAATGTCAAGGTTAAGTCTTTCGGGTGAATCAGACAAGTCACATCTCTATAATTTTCATGACCATATATATACCTATGTGTCAAACAACTTTTTATAACGTGATTATGGAAATCATGATTTAATATATCGTCTATTTTGGGTTCTCGCAAACTAAGAAACTTACATATCGCCACAGAAACAGAAGAAAAAAAGTTAATTTTTACTTCACAGCAAGGCATAGACCTCTCTATTGTTACGTCATTTAGGTTCAACCCGCGAATTTTTTGTTAATTATTTATGGGAATCATCGTGTTTGTTTTGCTTTTATCATTAAAGTTCTCGGTTATTTCCAGTATCGTTGTTATAGAAAACTCAAGATGCTTTTTGGGTTGGGAGACGGCTAAGTCAATTAATTATTTGATCTGTATTCTATTCTTATGTAAAAAGTAATGAGACAAACGAGACGCTCGCCTGATGGTAAGAGATTTTTGGAACGTCGACCATGAAACGATGTCGCTTTTGTAAGCTTCTGGCTGTCCGATATAAAAAATTGGCATGGGGCAATTAGACCACGTAGTTCTGATACACACTCTCCAACTGGTACTGCGGTGGTACCTACCTAGACGACCTCCTGCTAAGGAGACCTACCACCGAGTATTTTAGTTCCATTAACATAACACTGAATCAGTTAAATAATCTCAATTTATTGTACTAATAAACCAGATCAACATAAAGAGGACTGTCCTAATAAATCCTGAATCATGGCTGCCTCACTATGAGACACTTTCTACGGCGCGTGCGCACAGATAACGGCGAAATTGCCGGTTTAAATACAATGGAATTGTACACCCCTGTTCCGAGTGCCATAGGGTCCAAATTAGCGATGGTATTTTGTGACACACAGAAGGGGTTTAAACCGAGTTTCGGACACTGTAAGGGCAGAAGTACACAACAATAACTTGGTCGTAAACTGTATCTTGTATAACTTACAAGCTTTAACAATTGATATCTGCCGTCAAACATCTATCCGGCTGCCTCACTTGAGAGCCAGTTCTATTCCAGGCTAGGTGTCTTTAACAGGTGAGGTAACTAGGTGTGGTCAAACACCTAGCCTGTCAACAATAAAATAAATACAATCTTTTATTTACTAAGTTCATGTAACTTCAATGTCCTAAGTACAGACTAACTATAGTCACTATTAAATAAAGTTGGATGTCGCGTGTCTGTTCGCTTATTTATTTCTTCACTACTTTACGGTTGTCATAAGCATTTAGATATTTTATTACATAAGGTTCACATGAGGGATTTATGTATAATTTATTAGGACGGGACGGATCGCTTGTTCTATAGAGACCAAGCCAAATTCTTATCAATTTTAACGTCAAAGTCCTATATACAAACTATAGTACCTATTACCTAAGTCAATATAGTATCCAGGTTGCTATAAAATAAAGTCGAATTTCGTTTGTGTCTGTTCGCTTATTTTTTTTTAACTACAGTTTTCATAAGCATTTAGGTAATTTCTTACAGGTGATGAGAGATTTATATATTTATTAGGATCGCTTCACTATCACTACATAGTATAAAACAAAGTCGCTTTCTCTGTCCCTATATCCCTATGTATGCTTAAATCTTTAAAACTACGCAACGGATTTTAATGCGGTTTTTTTTTTATAGATAGTGATTCAAGAGGAAGGTTTATATGTATAATACATGTATGTATATGCACCACATTAGTATCTACATTGCACCTGTGCGAAGCCGGGGCGGGTCGCTAGTGTTCTATAAAAAGACTAAGCAAAATTCTTATCAATTTTATCATATTGAAGCACAATCCTTCAAGCTTCTTGATAGTGGTTTAAATATTTGTGCTATTTACGGTAAGGTTATACTTTGGACCATGGAGGGCGAAACGAATATTTTCTAAAAAATGTTTGTCGGGGAAATTTAAATAGAGTACAAGTGACCAGAATGTTGGGCTTTATTTCGCGTAGAAAGCCTTGCAAACCATTTTGGGCACATCAGAAATTAAGAGATGCTTATATATAGATTTCCCAACAACCTTATTTCAATAATCCGGCGATCGAGATAAAGCGAGTGCCACGGAGAGTTTCGTTTCGTTTCCTGCGTCAATTTATCAACGCAAAAAAACTCTTTTCTATCTACATATCTACTTATCTGTTGTCTTATCATGGGTAAACAGCTAAAGTCATCATACTCAAATTGTCCAAGCTAGTAATGTCTATCTTGTACACAAAGTAACGAATCTTGTCCACCCAGAAAACAAGCCTAGATGCAGTTAGCGTATAAGATCCTGGTCAGATAACTCAGTGTATCCCAAGCCGAATTTAAACAAAGGGCTAACAACAGGAGAAATCAGAATGTTCCAATTTGTAGATTTATGTAATGGTGTTCGATGTTCGTTGCTCTATAATACAGAATGCACGAAGTTATTTACCTAATCCAATGTTTTATACCTTGACGGGTGTAACCTTGACTTTTTTATGCCAAACTAGCGCCCCGCACCGGCTTCGCACGGGTAGTAAGAATGGGTATAGTAAGCTATCCTTAAAAGGTATATATGTGCCACCGCGGACTTATTGTAGATCTATAAAAGAGGAATATCCCAACGTGCATTGTTTTGTTATATCACAAAGGGATTTAGCGTATTCGATGAAAGCTCCAAGGTGGCTTGACTTCTTCCACACTTCCAACAATTATCATCATATTTCAACCGATATACACAAAACCTTGACAAATTTTATATACCTAAACCTTTCTTCATGAATCACTATATTGATGAAACTCGAATGATAATCCGTTCAGTATCCGTTTATCGCGAACAAACAGACAGACAGACGCGGCGGACGACTTTGTTTTATAGCATACTAGCGGCCCGCTCCGGCTTCGCACGGGTATAATTCTTTAAAAATAACAGTATTTCTCCACTATTTAATGGATGTTATTATACATATAAACCTTCCTCTTCAATCACTCTATCTATTTAAAAAAACCGCTTTAAAATCCGTTGCGTACTTTTAAAGATTTAAGCATACATAAGGATATAGGGATTTTGTTTTATACTATGTAGTGATAGTTATAGTGATAGTGAAGACGAACGAAATGCTCTTCTATTAAAAAGAAATAACGCCTGTCCATGATAATCGCAAGTCCAGGGCATCGCTTGTTCGCTGAATTTTGGCAGGAGTAAAACTTGTGGGTTCTCGTCACCGACATGCTAACATGGCGTGTTTCAAGCTTTCACTTCTGTCGGCAATCCCCATGACTGACAATTTTTTTAATGTAAATGTAATGTGACTAATGAGATGCTCTCTTGATGGTAAGAGATAACGCATACCCATGACCATTACAGCGATTCACAGAGCTTAAAGTAACAAAACAATGTCGAGAGCTTCGTTGCATTGGCGCTCATTACTTTGGGTCATTCGATGGTTAGTTTCAATAGCCATGTAATTTCGCTAGCTGGAGTACCCATCAAAACGGAACACGGTCATGTTCATACACTACTGCTTGGCGACAGAATATCTGATACTGTGTTGGTATCTAATCAGACGACCTCTTGAAATCTACTACCTTGTAAAATATTATAAGAAATAGGCTTATGTTTGACCGCCTCTTCACCTGATGATGCGGTCTAAGACGGAGCACGCTTGCCTTGAAGATACTGATTCAGTCTCGACTTGTAGACACCCAGACTATATCCAACGGGGAACACCCACTCAGGCAGCGCATTCCACTGTCTAGCAGTCCGCACAATGAACGTGGAATCAAATCGTTTCGATCGAGTTTTTGGGAACGTCGACCATGAAACGATGTCGCTTTTGTAAGCTACTGGCTGGCCATATAGTCCTTAGACCATGTAGTCCTGAAGCACACTCTCCGAAATGAATCCGATAAAAAACTGATACACTAGAAATTTTGCCATCTTATGATCTGATCTTTACGAACTATCTGACACTGACCTAGTGTTATAATAGTCTAGATTTTACCGTAAGATATCGCCAATACCTTGGTGATCGTCTAACAGACTAGTTGGTTTGCCCTCGAAAAACAGCGAAAGTCAAAACATGCCGCTATTTGTCCACTACAAAGTCATAACATTCTTAGCGCGCGACAAAGATGTCAGATCAAGTCAAAATAGCTGTACATAAAGCAAAAACGGTTAACGGTGCGCGACGCATGGGCTATTCTCTGTACCAGACAAAGCGAAGGCACTGCAAGTTGGTAAAACAGTATGAAATAAAGCGTTTTGCTCAAAATTTTATTTCAAATCAAATCAAATAGTCATGTATTCAGTTTAGGCCCTGGTAAGGCACTTATGAACGTTAAGTTACATGTTTGAATCTACCACCGGCTCGTAATTACACTTCAACTGAGAAGACTCCGGCAAAATTAAATTATTTATTACATACATTGTAGGTAAGTAAAACATTTCCGCAATACATTCTTTTTTTTAGCAAAGGGAATACTTTTTAAAGTAGCAATAAAATGTGTATTTATCCTATTAATAATTCTTAAGGGAGTGTTATTTTCGAAACGCGATCTTGTTATATTTTGTTGGTATTGTGTCAAAACCTAAAAATTACTTCTGAACTACGTTTTCGATAATATTAGGTATACCTACATTAATCTTATACCTTTAAACGAGCAATTCTTGTATATACATACAAATATATTTTTTTTTCTTAATCTCGGAAACGGCTCCGACGATTTACATGAAATTTACTATGCAGAGGGTTTCGGGGACGATAAATCGATCTAGCTAGGATTCATTTTTAGAAAACGTCGTTTTATCCGTGTTTTCAGGTAATGAAAAACCGAGCAAAGCTCAGTCATCCAGGTACTTTCATATAAATATATAAACATAAGCAAAAACATAATGAATTATTTAATAAAAATGTATATAGTTATAGTATTATCTAATAAATTAATCATACGAATCACAACGTCAAGGCGCATTTGCGATATATTGGTTCCGCTAAACGCGACACATAGATAAGTTTAGTAATCAACGAAAGTATCAAAACGCATTGGTATTATACCAGGTGCGCCTTAAGTATTTTACGTCGCGTCGATAGCGCTGGTGAACTTACGGCATCTTTTGTGTATGTCTGCGGTCCACAGTAGCCATGCTTGTTGGACAGTAGATATTACTACATAATCTGTGACGGTACAAAGCAGTAATGACCAGCAGCAAATGCTTGCTTTTTATTACTCTATACCATGCACTGCACTACTAAAGCCTACATTTTCACGATTCAAGCACGTTTTTAGTGAAGTCGATAAATAATAATCAGTCTACTGCTGTGTCCGATAGGGTCACATTTAGCCGAGCAAAAATACATATATAAAAACAAGTAAGGTCATTCCATTTTCGATTTTTGAAATTTTTCTTACATTGCTCGAAAAGTGTACAACTAGTTACAACTATTTTAGGAAATAAACGATTTTTTTAGTGAAAAGGACAGCGCTATACAGTACCATGTGATAATGAAATAGCCCAGTCGGGTTAGCATATGACAGAACAAAAATTCCCGTCAACAATTTTATTGCTCTAACCTTTGGTAGTCTAAATTCAAAATGGCGATCAAATTTCGCCAATGTGTGAGCCGCCATCTTGAATTTGACGAGGAATTTTGCTCAATATCTCGGCCATTTTTAACTTTTCATCAAAAATTACCAGGAAATGAGTTGTTAGAAGTTTGATTTTCTACGACGTTGGTCTTTTCAATTTTTAACGTGCTTTCGAAATGTTTCGATTTAAGCGGGGAAAAAGTAGTTAACTATAATTGTTTAGGACATAAATATACTACAGGAACAAAGTTGTATTCTACATATTCTACAATTTTATCCACGTATTTTTTTTTCTAGAACCAATATTTAAGGTCCTACGATTGCGATAAAGGCAGTTAATTGTGTTGATGATGATAATCTCGATTATAGAAAATTATAGAACTAGCCGCCATTGTTTACGTAAATTTTGTCAAGTACTCCTTACAACCACCTGGCGTATCCCATATAGTACATGTACCACACTTTGAGAAACCCTTCACTAGAAGATTCGTGCTGACTGGGTATTTTTTAATAATAAGTTTTGTTTTGTTAAAATTCTTTAAATATTAAAGTAACAATATTGAACTCCGTGATACGCGTACCTTGAACCTGACACTAGGGGAGCCCTGTGTCGTGAGGTTCTGTAACATACTCGTCAATATGTACATTAATAAATTTAAAAAAATAGCACATTTAATTATTATTTAAAAAATACATCAAATAATTAATTAGTCAAATCCTGAAATTATAGATTTTTATATTAATTTAATACCTATAATATTATAATAAATTAATTTAATATGTAAATAAACAAAATACCTCATCATAATTTCTTAGTCCATTGCCAAAGTATTTTGTATACTTTGATAATATTTAATATAAACATTTTGTTTTTTTAAAAAGAAATACAATTGTTAATCTCGCTACAGTCATTACATGCGTCTGCGCAAAAATGCGAAACACGTCCAGATTTGTGCATTAATGTGCGTAATTAATAACTGTTGACATTTAAAGAGGTGCAGGAAGGAGCGAGGCCGACTACTGCCATTTATACGACTATCTCCTTCAAGGATAGCGATCCTCTTTACATTTATGAACGGAGAATTCTATTATTTTTTGTATTTTCGGTCAGATTAAATCGAGTTTGAAGTTTTTAAGGGAGGGGAAAGGCCATGTCGCCGCATTGCAGTTGTTTTTAGTGTTTATATATAAAAACAATGGTGTCAATTATTCATAAAGTGTTGAGTTACGTGCAAGAGTGTGTATAATAAAACCGGCCAATTGCAAGTCGGACTCGGGCACCGAGGGTTCCGTACAAACCTGTAGGTAAAGTTTATCAGTAAAAAGTATAAAATAAATACAATAAAAACTTTATATCGAATTGCCTTCCACTATGAAAGCAAAAGTATTTACGTCAAAAATACGCATTTCCAGGGACAAAAATAGGTGATGTTACTATTATAATAAAACCGGCCAATTGCGAGTCGGACTCGGGCACCGAGGGTTCCGTACAAACCTGTAGGTAAAGTTTATCAGTAAAAAGTATAAAATAAATACAATAAAAAACTTTATATTGAATTGCCTTCCACTATGAAAGCAAAAATATTAACGTCAAAAATACGCATTTCCCGGGACAAAAATAGGTGATGTTACTATTAAAACCAGTCTACAAAAATTATATTATATTATTGTGATTTGTTATTAGTAGCCAGGTGGCGTAGTGAAGGTATTTGGTTTGCTCACGCCGGAAATTCAACAACAATGCCGTGGTTTTAAGAATAGCAGCTTCTCCTGAACACGAACCACAGAATAAATAATTAATATTAGTACAGTGAATCTATCAAGAAAGTCCGGCAAAGTTGTAAGTTCGAACAAAAGGCCCAAAATCCGGACAGACCCAGTTCCTAGTTTATGCAAGTTATGTTTACCATCTTCGACCACACCGTCACTTATTATCACATTAGCTGTCGTCAAACACCTAGCCTATCACCAGTAAAAATAAATAGCTGTCCATGACCATTGCAACGGTACCTACTCAAGAGCCATTTAGTAATAAAACAAAAAAAACATTCGATGGTTAGTCTCAATAGGCTTGTAAATTTTCTTTCATACTAATCTCATTCACTTTTCAAAATTCAAAAAATTCAAAAAAAATATTGAAGAAATCTTAAATACTAATTATTTAAATACTAATTTATTATAATAATTACATTTGTCAAAAAAAAATACACTACTACCTAACCTAACCTTCACACCAAGACACAGTAATATCATTACTACTAATGGACGGCAGAAATTTGGTACTGCGTTGGTATCTACATAGACGACCTACTTATGTAAGTTCTTAATTCCGGTATATATGCTAGGTACGTGGCTCATGGTAAGAAGAAATTCCGTTGAAAGCGAGAAGGGCACCGACCCCACGATCTGCCTCACTCCATACATTTACTTAGCTAATTAACTCCTATGCTATGTACAGAACGTGACCGCAAGGGAAACGGTGAAAATTCTCTGATACAAGATATGGAACGTAATTGTAATAGATATGAAGGTTGGTTTGACGGCTTTCTATTGATTATTATTGTGCTTCGTTCTGCATTGCTATATTTTAGTCGACTAGGGAAAAGCCAAAAATCTTTTTTTTTTAAACAAATGTTACTAAGTGTTATTTTTTAACAGTCTATAAATAGTTATTACGTATAGGTAGTTTAACTTTTTAAGTTTAATTAAAGTTAGCAAAAAAAAAACAAGTTTTTTATTAAAAAACATTTATTTATATGTATTACCATTCTATCCTATGGTTGCCTGGAAAACATCGCTTTTAGCGATAAGGACGCCACTTGTAGCACTAGCTCTTAATTTTCTAGTTACTATTATATTTTCACTTTATTTTTTGTTTCAAGAGTTCTGGTGTACACAGTAAAGATTTTCTATCCATTTTACATATACCCGGAATAAAATCTTGAAAAAATTTAACTTATGTTCCATTTTCAAAATTCATACAACGAACTTTAATAATTAAATAATTAATAAATATATATACATAAAACAATGGAAACGGTGTTTGTACATAATCTCGGGTTTACTGAAATCGAATTGACATTTCGAATCGATTTAAAATTTCTGAATGACGTGTCGAACGACCATTTATTAATCGATATTATCGATTCTATCGAAACTTTGCTCATCGGTGGGATGTTAACAGGCCATAACTTGAACTCTTGAAGGGTTATTTAAATGTACAATAAAGATTTTAACAGCATTCACATAAACTTCACCCACGCTGACACATCTTTTAATATTAAAAACGGAATTAAAACAAAGAATGTCTATTAATTAGAAGAATAAACGAAAACTTTCAATTCTGGCCCTTAATTAGAGATACCATTAAGTTTTGATTATAATAAGGAAGGCTTAGTAGAAAACCTTGAAGATATTGTAGATGAGATTTTTACAACGGCCATAAACGTTGCTTTGAATACAGATATGTGGAAAATGGATCTCAAAATAGATAAAGATGTGGTCATGGTGAAGAATATATTGCTACCGCACGATCTAATAAAATAAGACTATTTCACGAAGATCACGCTATTTCCGAATAGATGTGTGATTCTAGACAATTTTATTGGTTAAACTGGAGCATATTAGTCGTAAGCTAATTAAAGATTTGACGAACTCGATTCGCTCTGATTTTGTCTCGTCAATTTGAATAAATTTAATCAATTCTAACAAAAAAAAATATTTTGGAATAGGTATAGCTTAAGCGATTTATTTTCTATAACAGGATATTCTTGTAACTCTGCATTTATTAGCACAAGTTGCACATTAAAGTTAAGACCTGCATCTAGATCACTATACTTAATTTATTCATAGATAACTGTAAGAAAAAAGTAAGATGTGGTAACTTTATTTTGCAATAATAGAGTATTAATTTCTGCCTTTTTTAATTCGTATTATTTATGAAGTCTACTTAAATCAAACGCACTTACTATGGCAAAACGTGTTAAAGTTAAACTTAGTAGTTAATCACCAGTATTCAAATTATTTATTGACATAAAAACGTATAGTATTGGCATGGCAACTAAAAATCGATCATAAAAATACGCTAAATACAGCGCGTACCGTAATACTTACATTCCTACTATGCCTTGACTTGCGAAACCGAATAAACACGTAAAAATTATCGCCAAAACACTGGCACTGCTGTAAACACTTTTTGCACGTACTGCTACAAAAACATAACATTTGCACTTTTAGGTGTCCCGGGTAGCGGATTAACTAACAGATTAACACGGAACGAACGCCGTCGATCTTATACTTATTAAGGTTTACGAGGTACGATGAAATAAAATTATTTGGCATACGATATGATAGGAATTGTAAGCTAAACAAAAAAATAAAATACTTACATACTCGGACTTTATTTGTCCAGACAGATTTTTTGCCGACAATCATGAACATGAATTCACTACTAGTGATTAGTCAAAACCCTGTCGCCATTCTAATTGATAAGAAACAGGAACTAAAGCATGACCTGAATCTAATTCGAGTGTCATTTGTCAAACAATCCATGAACAATATCTGTTTTCAACTACAGTAACGGTAAGTTCATGAAGATAAAAAGGCCAGCTTCTAGGAACAATAAACGAGTTGGCTCAACCTATCATTCGGAACAGCATTTGCAAAAAAGAACACAACACATGGCCCGGACGACCTTTGGAATTCCAATCTGATCATAGCACAGAACAACAAAGCATAAACTTAAAAGTAAACGTGGTAAAGTTGAAGATGCAAAGGCTAATGGAGGTGGATAGGTCGTTGATGTTTTTGAAAGGAAGAAAGATACAAAAAAGAGAGGAATAAAATTGTACAGCGGTACAGCAACGACCTTGGGTTTTACTGTAGGCCACATGCCGGGTGTTGCTCTTGCTATGGTATGTGGAGCCGGTTCTTGTTTTTGTGGAACCACTTTTGAAGCGTGTTTTGATCGATGATCTCTGGGGCCCTTCATTTGGAGTACCTTTGTTAGTATTATTTTGAGATGCACGCGAATGTGAAACTATCTAGATATCTAGACCAAACTTGAAAATGTTTAATCATAATTATGACAAATTCTTATTGGAAGGAATTTAGTGTAGGGATTAAATAAGTTGTAGGTTTTTTAACAAAAGGTTTGCTAGTAGCTTTAAAAAGCGTGTATAGTGTTTATTTAAACACAACTATTAATGGACAGCAGTCTAGATATGTATGTCGTGATAGAGATCCGTTTACTATGTAAATTTTTGCATAAATGAATACTATACTGTAGTAATATACGAGGACGGATATCTTAGCGATATATTATGACAAGTTTTGCGATTTTAGGATCCGTGCCACGCCTATCAATCTGTCCAGATAGGCGTATAAGAACAATTAACTTTTACTTTTCGCTAGTAAATTTATTTTTAAATATTTATGATGGGAGAAAGCTCCTGGATCATGGGCAAAGCGTGTAGTGAAATTTGTAAGTCGATAAGTATCTCTGTATAGTTCAAACGTGATCTCGAGTATGTCATAGTAATATTGCGTTGTTCTTTATTGCTTTCGTAGCACTTAAGACGTTAGCCATCGCATGTTCTCGGTTTTCACTGGGGAGTTCTACAGGGTCACGTTATAGGCCCACTGTTATTATAATGGTATGTGCATTAAAAAGTTGTACTGTTAGTCGAACGGCAACTATTTACCATAATAGACACATAGCCGTGGGTTCCACTCACTAAAATTGTATAATTGTTGCAATTATAGTAATTAGAGCATGAAAGCGTAATTGATACGTATGTGCGGTCTACATTTTGAATTTTGATAATATCACTGTGTTATATGAATGTATTACGTGAATTTACGTGTGATATTGTGAAACTTTGTGGTTTGTATGTCTGTTTATTCCTTGTATTTTTTTCTAAGTGTTCATAGTTTTTAATTATCAATTTTAATGAGATGTTGTTATATGGTTACTTGGCATCGAGTGAAAACAACAAACATTGACAAATGGTTTCACCGATTACTATTTACTTGTATATCAACTTACAAGCATAATATTCCTATTCAAAGTACATAACCGAATTATGTACATTCTTGTGTAGATATTTCGGTTGTTGTGTTAGTATCTTGTTTGTGTTACATTTTTAATTTTTCTGGTTTTATAAGTTCTGGAATACACAAAAGTGTATATCTAAAAACTTAAAAGTTTAGATCTAAAAACGTTTATATATATATAGAAACGCTTCTATGAAAACATTAGTAAATTGCTTATCTTAAACTATGACTTCGCAACCCTTACTCGTATAACTCACACTGAGATTGACTCAAATACCTATACGAATTCACAAATGAATTTTAATAATGTTGTCATCAAACAAAACATATAAGAGCAAATGCTCTTATGTACTGTTGGAACATTCGTTTGACAGTTGCTACTATGACTAACATAAAAATTACCATTCAACCTCTGTCTACCAATAAAAACTCAAGGCGAATCATTGATTCAGATCACGAGCGTTTACATATTCAATGCACAACTTTTTTGAAACGTATAAACTGTTATAGGGTTGTTGAAAATTGTGGCATTATTGTTGACTCTGTTACTAGACAATACTTGAAATACTTTAGAACAAGCTTGATTAGACACAAGAAAAGGGCGGATAGAGCCTGGTTCTCTATCAGAACAGATAAGACTAAATATGTCAAGTGCTTGCATATGTGCGGTAGATTTAAGTAAGCGTTTAGTGTAACAGTAAAAACTAGAAGTACTTGATTAGTTTCTATTTCATTTTAAGTAACATAATAGACTTTATTTGCCTCATATTCTCATGCAACTATATGTGGTATTCCTGTATTGTAATGTTTTTTCTTATCGATTTTATGTTTTGTTTATAATCTTACTATATCAAAATATTTTAACTTGGCCATACCAATCGCACTCTGATTGATTTTATTCAAAAATCTCAATTGAATCACATAAAAATTAGTATAGGCTTTAACTTCTATGATTTCACACAAAGGGTCTAAATGTCTGGTCTGACATGAAGTTGGTTCTGCTTCATTAACCGCATTGTCTGCTAATATTTATGTACTGGTAATGATCTAAGCTGGACGTTGCGATACCTTAGCTTTATTCGTGCCGGTTCTAAATAGCTTTTGATTATAGTCTCAAGAAACGTAAGTTCTCAAATCATTATCATTGCGGGTATAGTCGATTATAGGTTTAGTTTTGGCCATATTAATCATCTAGTCAGGTCGTTAGGTTTTTGGTTTGTTGCAATAGTGCGATTTTGTCATTTGACCTATTATACCTATATTGGTTTTGACCTGTTTGGTATTTTACATCTCAAATTAAAGCATAAACTGTCTTCAAATTGTCTTGACATGGATCTTTTTCTATTGTCTGAACTGTCTCTATTTCAGTATGTACAATACATCCAAACACATTAACTGTATGATCTAAACAGTATAAGTCAGTATCCTCTTTAGCAGATCATTCCCTGTACGACATACATAACTCTCCAATTCTTAATCGCAAATATTTTTTTGATAGCGCCTATCACATCCTAGCTGTGTATACAATGAAATCCATTTTTAGATCTTTTTTTCAACCATTTAACTTCATACTTTATAATATTTTGACATAGGGGCATTCCAGCAGGTCTTTAGCCGTTTAACGTTTCTGTAAGCTCATAAATCACATTGCGTGCCACTGCTACCTGTTGTACTCGTTTGAGTCAGTTTTTTAACCTTGTTGCAATTTGCAAGACCATAACATAGGAGCTCTTTATCGTGCTGGGCCAAGCTTGGTGCAATCGCAGATTGTAAATATGTTATGCTATGATTATAGCAATCTTTAATCTTAAAGATTAAAGATCAAGAAAGATTAGAGATTAAAGCAATAGATAAAAAAAAATACACGACGACAAAAAAGTGTAATGTGTTCAGGTTATGTATGTATGTATAAGTATGTATGGGAATCTCTTCATTCCACTGTTAAACAGATTTAGATGTCTGGGGTATTGTTAGAATACTTACTATACATTTTCATTCATTCATTTCATTCCAATTCGTGTTGTTGGGTAACGCGAGAAAAACCTCAAAAATCTAAATTTGAAACAAAGCGTACTTGACGTTTGTTAAGCATCATACACGTATTTGCCGTCCTAAATGTGACCCTATATGAAACAATATTAGACTAATAGTCGAGTGCAGTAACAAAATTGCTTGAAACGTTGAAATATATACCGCTACTTTCTAGTCCTTTCAACGGAATAAAGAAATCGTAAAAATAATAATGGAACAAAAGCAAAAAAAAAAATGTTTTTTTCTACTGCAAGTTTAATTTTGCGTCATAAATTAAACTAAAAACATTCACAATATAACAGTAGTACAATATCTCAACAAACTAACAGCTTATGCAAATTAAGCTACATTCGCTATCTTATCAAAACAAGTCGACATCCAGTTTCTAGCATGACTTTGATTATCTCAAGGGTCTTGCACCAGATCTTGCAAATTCGTTTCCCGGGCGCGTTGCCATTTCGTCTTGCATTTCATCACGAGTTTCTGACGCGTCAGTACCCTGAATACGAATTGATATTAAAACCACGGGTCCTCGGAAATTCCACTCGCATGTCTTGCAAGTGACGTGGCGATTATGCAAGTTACGAGATTTTGATCGAGTCAGAGAGAATACTGTTTGTAAATAAATACGGCTTCTTACGGGTAGTACGAATGGGTAGTGACCTATCCTTAAAAGGTAATATATATGCCACCGCGGACTTTTTTGTAGATCTTTAAAAGAACTGTTTGTGAATAAATACGACTTCTTACGGGTAGTACGAATGTACCTATCCTTAAAAGGTAATATATATGCCACCGCGGACTTTTTTGTAGATCTATAAAAGAGGAATATTCCACCATGTATTGTTTTATTATATCTCAAAGCGATTAGGCAGCGTTTTGGATGAAAACTCCCAGGTTGCTTGACTTTTTCCGACACTCCCAACAATTATCATCATATTTCAACTAATTTACACAAAAACTTGATAAATTATATACTTAAACCTTCTACATGAATCACTCTATCTATTGGTGTCGCGTGATAAATCATTCAGTAGTTTTTAAGTTTATTGCGAACAGTCAGACAGACACGCGGCGAACGACTTTGTTTTATAATATGTAGTGATGTTATGAACTTCCAAACTATTATAACTTTTATGTTACTAGTATTTTTTTATCATGTAGATATTTTTTTAAATGTTAGTTGATATACAAGACGCTCTCCTGTTAGTAAGAGATAACGCCTGTCCATGACCATTGCAGCGACACACAGAACTTTGAGTGGTAAAACAAAGTCCAGAACATCGCTATTTTCAAGTGTATGACCACAGCTCACCTGATGTTAAGTGACGGCGTGGTCGAAGACGGTAAAGCACGCCTAACCGGGAATGGAACTCAAGTGAGGCTGCCGGAACAATTTACGTGCATGGCGGCAAATTTTCAACTTAAGGGTGGTAGCTAGCCAGTAGAGTACTAGAATATACCCTACCACCATGCTATGGTTTCCTCACGATGTTTTCCATCACCGGCAGCCTGAGCTCATTGTTAGGGATTGAACCCAACGCCCTTCGACATGTGAACCAACCGCGCTAACCATTGGGCTATCATCGCTACAAAACATAAACATATCAAATACTTTACGTTTTTTTTTTTTAATTTTGGTTGTACTTGATCGAAAAAGCATACTCAGCTAAAGAGTTCCTCTGCTACTTATAATAAAAAATATAGTTTAGGCCTTGACTGATACAATACGTAGATTGTATTGTCTACGATGTAGATTTATATATGTTCGATAAAATTAAATTCGGTCATATTATTTTAAATTATGAAATTCATGAATATTTTCTCCAGCCGCCATGGCAAATAAATTCACAACCGTTGTCTATAAAAAAAGAAATAAAAAACCACTCACAATACCCGCTCTACGTTTTTTACTAAGTTATTTACTGTGAATCAGATTTAACAAAATTAAATTGACACTCAAAGAAACACGATTACATAAAGAAAATCCAATTTCCAGCCAAATGAGAGAAACGCAAACATTTTCTTCAACGGTTTCCAAGCGCATAAAACTTTTACACAATTTGAAACTTCATACAATCAAGTGACACGGTTCTATTTGCTCCCATACAATCATACAATACAGTAGTCCGGTACCGTAACGGGTCCGCCGATTTTAAGAGATTACAAATTGAACTAGCCACAATGTATCATGATTATGGGCTGTCAGCCATAGTAAATTAAACTTCTATTTGTAGTTAAGGAGCAGAGGGTTTATTTTGTTACGAGTGGAAGTCCTAAGTTTCGGTTACGTAGTTTGCATTGGTTCCAAAAATTTTAACTAAACGGTTCGTATCTGTACGAAATTCCTTCATTGTGCGAACCGCTAGACAATGGATGAATGGATATCTGGGTGCCTTCAAGTCGCGAGTGAATCGGAATCGCGTATCATCAAGACGAGACCGTAGACCGCATCTTCGTTTAATATAAGGGTGTTGGCGGTCCTATAAGTAAAATCTTTTTTTTTTTTATTAAGGCGCATTTATTTATATAAGTATTTGTAAACAATTACAAGTAAATATATACTCTTTACTCTGTCCAGGTATATAAGTAAAAATTGACAAATTCAATTTACCTCCAATTTTACCTTCATTTATCATTATCAACTAGTAATAAATGAAGTCGCGATGTCCCATACTAAGGCAAAGAGACTAACATTTACAAGTTAAAATCTTAGACGTGGAAGAATTATCATTAGCTAAGCCAAATTGGATTCGAAAGATTCAATGATATGATGTATTCGTTGTAACAGGTTCCCGTAATAGATTTAACTACAGCTACATACCGATAAGTTATACTAAGGTATACTAAGTTAGGCGTTGTTATTTCCGCGTAGATTTTAATATCATCTAACTCAAGACGAAACAAAACTTGTACTACGAAAACCAGACAACAGAAATGAAAGCTCAGTGTAAGATAGCTAAGTAGAATCGGTTCATACGCTGAGAGGCGTGGGTTCAAATCCCAACAATGAAGTTGAGCTGCCGGTGAAGGAAATCATCGTGAGGAAACGTAGTGGTATAGTACTTTGTATTACTCGGCTAGCTAGCTAAATCAAGTTGAAAATCTGCCGCTATGCACCTACCGGTGTATTTCGACAGCCTCATTTGAGAGCCAGTTCCGTTCCAAGCTAGGTGTGTTTACCATCTTCGACCACAGCTTTACTTAACATAGTTATAAAGATAAATAAAGTAAGCTGTGATCAAACAAATAAAAATAATAAAAGTCACTAATCCGGCACGTCCAAAATAATCCGGCACCTTCTGTCCACCACTATTTCGACCCTCCCATCTCCCGCTCCGCCTGTATAACATGGGCGTAAGAAAACGGCGTATCTACCAGAAAAATTATAATTCCTCGAAACTTGGTACAATAAGTTTTTAAGCTAGGACTACAAGTTGCAAAATACAGACCTCAAGTAAGAATTAAGTAATTAAATATCACTGCTATAAAAAAATGTGTAGTATATGAATCTATTCTAAATATATATAACTCAAAGGTGACTGACTGACTGATATAGTGATCTATCAACGCGCAGCCCAAACCACTGGACGGATCGGGCTGAAATTTGGCATGCAGGTAGGTGTTATGACGTAGGCATCCGCTAAAAAAGGATTTTGATTAATTCTACCCCCTAGGGGATAAAATAGGGGATGAAAGTTTGTATGAATCTTTGTCAATTTGAAACAAATAGGGCTGAGACTTTGCATGCATAAAGCTACTATGACGTAAGCATCTAGCGCGGGTGAAACCGCGGGGCACAGCTAGTACAAATATATAATATATATTCCTTCTATGAAAAGCTTTATTTCATTAATACTATCCGGTAATTCGAACATTCCATTAATCCGGCACGCCCTAGTTTAATAGTGAATCAGTGATATTCTACAGTCCTTCCTTATAAACATTTCATTGTGAACTATAGCGACCCGACCCAGATTTTCGACATTTCTTATGGATTTTCCAAAAAAAAAAAAAACTTTGCATAAAAATTTGACTTAAATAAACTTCTTTTGTCAACAGATCGTCTTTTTTTTAAATATGTAACAGTAATGAGACGAACGATACGCTATCCTGATGGTAAGAGATAACGCATGTCCATGACCATTGCAGGGATACACAGAACTTTGAGTAGCAAAACAAAATCCGGGGCATCGCTGCTTTGGCGCTCATTACTTTGAAACTTTTGATGGTTAATCTCAACAACCCAGTAATTTCGCTAGCTGACCCTTTAAACCGGAACACAGTAATGTTTACACACTACTGCTTAGCAGCAGAATATCCTACTTAGACGACTTCCTGCTAAGGAGATCTACCTCCAAGTGATCCTATAAATTACAACGGGAATATTACAAAAAAAAAAACTTATTCGCCAAGCAATACTTTTTCTTCAAGATTCCTGAATTCTTTGTGTCTTGAAAACATTTGTAATTATTATCAATTTGTTCTGCCCTGGATTACGTCAGAACTGCCATAGTGAATGTTAGTTTTCGCCTACGAGGTCGATGCCCTTGCTCCGCCATATTTGACCATAGACTATATCCATAGACTCTGGTAAACAGAGCATGAATATTTAACTATAGATCTGCAAACTTATCTATGGATTTAAACAAACAAGAGAACTAATCTGTATCAATGAGTTTTTTATGTTTTATTTGGGATAGGTATACGTCTGTGGCTCCCTCGATTTGACTTTCATGTATGTTGGCTGGTATAAACATAATGCTTTCAATTTAGTAATTTGATGCGTCAGCTTTTTATGTGTATTTAGTATCTCATTTTATGGATTCGTAATATCTCTATATCTTTAAACGAGCAATTCTTGTATATATATATATATATATATTCTGAATCTCGTAAACGGCTCCAACGATTTTCATGAAATTTAGTATGCAGGGGGTTCGAGGGAGATAAATCGATCTAGCTAGGTTTCATTTTTAGAAACTTCAGAAACTTTTTTCAGCCGAGCAAAGCTCGGTCATCCAGGTACTTATTACTAATCATAATAGACCGGGTGGGTTTGTACGGAGTCCTCAGACGAGCTTCATACGAATGGTATGTAGAGATGATAACAAAAACCGTATCAAAAACTAAGCGAACAAATATCACACATCATCATCAGCCATAGGACGTCCACTGCTGGACATAGGCCTCCTCCTGGGGGGTTTTGTATACTCGCCACGCTTCGCAAGCGGGTTGGCGAGCGCAGTTAGGTGTGATTGTTCAAGGAAGACGCTGCTGCCCATCTTCCGGATAACATCCCTTAACCGACTCTTACGGCAACCTCAGGCAGAGGGTGGGGTACTATTCTTACGCCTGCACCACCACGGCTGACAACGAACAAGCGAACAAATAGATATTAACGAAATGATACTCCATTTTTATCCGAATCCGCAAAACGGAGGGTTATTATGTATTCACCTATTACTTCTTATCTCCTAAGCAACTAATCGTATTTTGACAAATGAAGAAGTGTTTATCGACGTGTCTTATCTATACGTGTAGGCTATATAACGTCACGGCAGATCCAATATAACGTGTCACGTTTTATATTAAACAAACACGTTGTGTGTGATTACCTAGAACATTTCAAATATGTAATAACAAATTACCTATACACAAAAAAAAAAATATAAAAAATATCTTGGAATAAGCAACAATAGTTTTTTAGGGTTTCGTACCCAAAGGGTAAAACGGGACCCTATTACTAAGACTGCGGTGTCCGTCAGTCTGTCTATCTGTCCGTCTGTCACCAGGCTTTATCTCATGAACCGTGATAGTTAGAAAGTTGAAATTTTCACAGATGATTTTATATAAAAAGTAACAGTACTTTGACAGCCCTGTTGGCTCATTGTTAGTGTAGAGTAGTCTACCTGTAGAGCGTGGGTTCGATTCCCACCTAGGGCAAACATTTTGTGATATAAACAAATGTTTGTTCTGTATATGGGTGTTCTATATGTATTATAAGTATGCATGTTTAAAAAAGTATTTAAGTATTCTATCAGCTATCTGACTTCCATCATATAAGCATTGCTTAGTTTGGGGTCAGGTGGCGCTGTGTGTAATGTCATACGATATTTATTATTATTTATTTATTTACTAACTTATGCTAACAATGCATAATTCATAGCAATTATTTTGGGACCGCAACTTCTGAGTATTGAATGAATAAAGTATATTATAATGAGCTGTCCAAGTACCCAGTACTCTTTACTTATTGAAAACTGATTTATAGTGAAGGTGTACATGAGGTTGTTACTTACTATTATTTATTCTTTGGCGAGGTCTGACTGTGACCCCAGTTAAAGGTGCTGTTATTCGAAGATGTACTCAATTTTATGTTGACACATTATTATGAGAAAACCGTGAATTTATTCATCCTTATTGCTTTGTAAAGCAGTCCATTAAACGTTTTATGGCTTCCGTTGCTGGTTCCAAAGTTGAAGAAATAAACTTTGGAATTTTGCTTCGGCATTCGTACTCTATGACATTCAAAGAAGTCAGACCTGACAGATATGAATCTGATTCTGATAGTCTATAAAGCTATAAAAGTTATAGAAGTGGCATTATTTTAGTTTGAATTGCTTTATGTAGGCGTAAAAGTCAAAATATAATCAACGATATATTTTCCAACGATTCCGTACCCGAAGGGTAAAACGGGACCCTATTACTAAGACTCCGCTGTCCGTCCGTCTGTCTGTCTGTCCGTCTGCCACCAGCCTGTATCTCATGAACCGTGATAGACAATTGAAATTTTCACAGATGATGTATTTCTGTTGCCGCTATAACAACAAATACTAAAAAACATAATAAAATAAATATTTAAGGGGGCTCCCATACAACAGACATGATTTTTTTGCCGTCTTTATAGATAATGGTACGGCACCCTTCGAGCGCGAGTCCGACTCGCACTTGGCCGGTTTTACACCAACATATTACATACATATAAAAAAACAAAAAGAATTAGCGGTAATACAACGACAGCCTTATCGTTTACAGCAATTTATTCCAGAAAATTTGTATTGTGACAAAATTTGTATTTTTTTACTTTGACTTTGGGATTATAAGCCTAGCGAGACGAATATCTAAGTATGCTCCACGAAAACATCTACCAAACTAAACTAGGCAAGTATTTAGTTTTGAAGTTATATGGGAGTCACGAGATCAACTTTAGGGCATTATAGTAGCATTTGAAAGCACAAGCTACGATGCAATCAACACACGTATGAACTCTAGATATACAATTTGGGTGTCTTCAAGTCGAGGGTGAATTAGTTTCTGCAAGGCAAGCGTGCTTCATCGTAGACCGCATTTACGCTCAAACACAACCTGCTTTACTCATTAAAAAAACGGCCAAGTGCGAGTCGGACTCGCGCGCCGAGAGTTCCGTACAAACCTGTAAGTATTTAAGTAAAAGTTATGGTATCTTTTTTTCATGGTAATTTATGCTTGTCGCAATTTTTCCTTTATCTGTGCTATAAGAAGTTGCTTCATACCAAATTCCAAGATTCTGAGTTCACGGGAAGTACCCTGTAGGTTTTGATTCCCTTGCGAGTGTCGTAAATTTGCATCGTAAACGGCTGTATCTTTTGATTGCGTTGGCTTAGAAGTTTGATTTTTTTTTCCAGCTCCAAGAGACAGTAGACCTAAGTATTTGTATAAATTTCAGCTTAATACCTCCACGCGTTCCTGAGAAAAAGGGTCTTGACAGACAGACGAACAACAAAGTGATCCTATAAGGGTTTCGATTTTTCTTTTTTAGGTACGGAACCCTAAAAATACTTGCTTACAATCAGTGTAGGTATTCGTTGCAGTTTCCAACCAACTACACAATTTAGTTTTATCCTATCTTATGTTAGCCAATATCGCATATCCTACCCAATCTTAAAACAAGGATATCGAGAAAGCGTGGGGGGCGTCATATTCAACGTTCCTCCCACACTGATGATATATTAAACCACACAAACATACATCTTTTGAGGTCAATTTTGAAACTGTTTAATGTCAAATGTTTAAATATGTATTAATATTTGAAAATTAGTCTTGATAATTCAAGAGTCAGATATCGAAATAGGATTGATTTGCATTTCCTTATTGCAATAAGCCTATATATCTAATCACATTATGAAGAGGTGTATTTACACCTGTACTTTTTTTACTTGGTGGTAGATTTCCTTAGCAGGAGGTCGTCTAGATAGATACCACCGCAGTACCAGATATTCTGCTGCCAAGCAGTAGTGTGTAAACATTTCTGTGTTCCGGTTTGAAGGGTACTTTTTGCAGCTAGCGAAATTACAGGGCTATTGAGACTAACCATCCAGTCCCAAAGTAATGAGCGCCAAGGCAGCGATGCCCTGGACTATGTTTTACTACTCAAAGTTCTGTGTATCGCTGCAATGGTCATGGACAGGCGTTATCTCTTAACATCAGGAGAGCGTCTCATTCGTCACTTTACTGTTACATAAAAATAAAATTACTTTTTATATTCTCGTGAGACTTGATTTCAATCACAAATGCCTGCCGTGACTGTAACCTTCTGACCCAACGTGGTTGACTTAGCCTAGTGTTTGATCATAGCTCATCTTGATGTTCAGTAACGGTGTGATCGAAGATGACCCCAAGCCTGGAATGGAACTGGCTCTTAAGTGAGGCTGTGAACACTGTTAGGTGTCTGGCGACAGGTTCAGTGAATTCAGATTCTTGATCTTTAACTTGAGTTAAAGGTAAAAAAAAAATTTCACACTTCATCGTTAGCCCACTTTAGTACACTGCTAGATATGGGCCACTCCTAACGCACGCCGCTTAGTCTGAACTTTGGCTTTTCGTTTCAAGTTATTGCCTAACAAACTACACAGAATGTACTGTGCTACTAACTTACGTATATCGTTATTTCATCGCATCTCAGGGCGTCCTCCAATATGTATGGCAATATGTCTAGTCCCACGGTTATAGATTCTACCACGGTTGATACGGAACCATTGTGTACTGTGTTTTTCCTGTGGTAAATCTTCTTAGCAAGAGGTCGTCGAGGTCAGTACCAAATATTCTGCCGCCAAGCAGTAGTGTGTAAACATTACTGTGTCCCGGTTTAAAGGGTACTGTAGCTAATGAAATTACAGGGCTATTCAGACTAACCACCGAAAGTCTCAAAGTAATGATTTGTTTTTACTCAAAGTTCTGCGTATCTGCAATGGTCTTGGAAAGTCGTTATCTCTTACCATCAGGAGAGCGTCTCGTTAGTCTAAATACTTTTTATTATTTATTACATTTGAAGTAAAAGTAAGACGAATAAGACGCTCTCCTGATGGTAAGAAAGATAACGCCTGTCCATGACGATTGTAGCGATGATAGCTCAGTGGTTAGCGCGGTCGGTTCGCATGCCGAAGGGCGTGGTTTAAGCCCCAACAATGAGCTTGAGCTGCCGGTGAACGAAAACATCGTGAGGAAACCATAGCGTGGTGGTAGGGTACTTTCTAGTACTCGACTGGCTAGCTACCACCCTCAAGTTGAAAATCTGCCGCCAAGCATCTAATGGTGTGTTCTGGCAGCCTCACTTGAGAGGCAGTTCCATTCCAGGCTAGGTGTGCTTTACTATCTTCGACCACGCCGTCACTTAACATCAGGTGGGTTGTGGTCAAACACAAAAATTGCAGCGATACAGACAACTTTGACTAGTAAAGCAATGTTAAGAGCATCATTGTTTTGGCGCTCATTACTTTTTAAATTATAAAAAAAAAAAAAACAGTTTTACCCTGATCTATGTCTGGAACTTTGGTTCTCAGTCGTTTGTTCTGAAGATACGATCTGTTATATACCACTTAAAACTAAATAAATGTATAAAGTCCCCAATATCAACAACACCAGAGTAATATATAATTATTGATACTTGAGCCAGAGTAACATAATCATCACTATATTCATTTGCAAATCTCAGGAACAGTAATAATGGCAGTATCATTATCCCTAAAGGCACTGACATAAACTGCGGAACATTATGGTTTAGCTCCCCATACCAGACTAGAAGCCGTAAAATAAGATATTTAAACAGTATTATATTCGACTCGGCTGGCTTGGTGAGATCTTATTGCGATTGTATTGCTTTTACGCCTAGATTTTGATGATCGGCAGACTTTACCGTTAGATGGGTGAGGTTTAGTGATTGCTTTTAAGTTACGTATATGCAAAAAGCTGATCCAACAAGCTGAGGGTATATTGTTCCACAATAAAACCGATTTGGACATATGACATCCAACTGTGTTCGACAGCCAGCAAATCCAACATTATGTGCCAGCAGACAGCCCAAAACAATATTCTAAGGGTACTTTCCTCGGCGCCCTGGTATGCTCTCAACTCGGAAATTCACGAGTATCTGGAAATCCCAACCATTTTGGACGAAGCAAAACGATACTCAGCCAATAAAAATAAAAAATATTAAAAATTTGTTTTATTTTAATTAAATTATTTATTTTTAAAGTGAATATAATATAACTAAATATTCTGTGAATATTTAGTTATCGTGTACCTGTTTTAGTTACGTCTACCTGTTGCAGTTATTAATATCGAGCAAAAACGAGCAGAAAAATCACGTTTGTTGTATGGGAGCCCCTTAAATATTTGTTATTATGTTTTTTTTATAGTAGTATTTGTTGTTACACCGGCAACAGAAATACATCTGTGAACATTTCAACTGTCTAACTATCACGGTTCATGAGATACAGCCTGGTGACAGACGGACGGACAGCGGAGTCTTAGTAATAGGGTCTCGTTATACCCTTTGGGAACGGAACCCTAAAAAAGGCACGAATGTCTTTCATCTACAGAACAATCACGCAGGTCCGCTGTCTGTTTTTTTTATACATCTCTGTTCTAAAGTTCTTCTAGGTACTGAATGCATTGATTTGTAGATAGATGCGTCATGATTACACGCATTTTCCATCTAAAGACCTTTGAAATAATATTCAGGTCGCTGCATAATATTATGTGATGCCCTCATCACCCTCATATGCACGTACTTTATAAACACACGCGTAAGATAACGTAACATAAGTTATCTAAGTAAATATTGTACGGGAATGCAGTAGGCGTTTCACATTTCTCCGGTAGCTGAATAACTTAAGTGGCCTGATAAGCTATACTTGCGGGATCTATACTTTACGATTAGGTATCGAGTGGATAGTTAGTTTTACTTAAGTCTTGGCTACTTGGATGGAATTTTGATGTTCCTTTTACCATTTATAAGTTGTCTTATTATTTTTACAAGGTTTGTAAATATATACCAGTGATAGTGTGATCGAAGCTGGTAAAGCACAGGTATAGTGAGGCTGCTGGAACACACTGTTAGATACTTGGTGGTAGAATTCAACTTGAGGGTGGTACTAGAAAATACCCTACCACCATGCTAAGGTTTCCTCGCGATGTTTTTGTTCCAAAAACTCGAATGAAACGATTTGATTCCACGTTCATTGTGCGGACTGCTAGACAGTGGAATGCGCTGCCTAAGTGGGTGTTCGGCGATAGATATAATCTGGGTGTCTTCAAGTCGAAAGTGAATCGGTATCTTCTAGGCAAGCGTGCTCCATCTTAGACTGCATCATCAAGGGGAGATGGCGGTCAAAGGTACGCCTATTTCTTATAAAAATATCCAGCTCAAGCTCATTGTTGAGTTTGAACCCACGCTATTCGACGTGTGAACTGACCGCGCTAACCACTAAGCTATCATCGCTACAAAACTTTGCTTTATTACTCAGCGTTCTGTGTATCGGTACAATGATCATGGACAGGCGTTATCTCTTACCAGGAGTGTCTCGTTCGGTTCATTACTTTTACATAAAAAAATGTAGTCCGCTCCTCTTTTCGCTGCATAATGCGTATACCAGGAGCCGTCTACGCAAGTCTATTACGAAACCCATTCCCGCATGCAAGATGTCTATCGCAACGGCATGTTTTACGTTTTAATTAATCTCTATGACATTGCAAATGTCTGCGGAATGTTGTTGCGAATTTCTCATTTAAATAATTTTATCGTGGACGGAGTCATTTGATAATAATGTTTTCGAGATTTTAAGTCGCTGCGTAATATATGTAGGCGGGATTCAAGGCATTTTGTCCAACCCTAACTCCAAAGAAGCTGAAATTATTTATGAACTGGCGGATTCCTTTATTCAGGCCAGAAATCATCCCGATTAGATTAGTTGATGGCTAATTGTAACATAAATATTCTAATTAAAAACTTAGGTTACGATGGGGCTGTCGTAGACTTCACATCATCATCAGCCATAGAACATCCACTGCTGGACATAGGCCTCCTCCCGGGGGGGTTTTGCCAATACTCGCCACGCTTGGCAGGCGGGTTGGCGAGCGCAGTTAGGTGTGATTGTTCAAGGAAGACGCTGCTGCCCGTTTTCCGGATTACATCCCTTAGCCGATTCATACGGCAACCACGGGAAGATAGGGTGGGGTACAATACTTACGCCGGCACCACCACGGCAATAGTCGTAGACTTGCCATAAAAGAAAAAAATATTTAAATAAAGCTCTGTCCTGTTAGTTAGAGATAACGCCTCTCTAGGACTATTGCAGCGGCACGTAGAGCTATGATTAACAAAACAAGTCCAAGGCATCGTTGCCTTGGCGCTCTTTGCTTTGAGACGTTTGATGGTTAAAACAAGTACATACATATAATGTCTACTCGCTATTGGTTGGCATCTGTATAGATCTGGTACCTCGATGTCAGTAAAATATCAGTGAAGTATTTAAAACCCGCTGAACTTGGTTGCAATTGGCTTAAGGGGCTTTAATATGTTATAAAAGTTAATTGAAACATGACTGTTTCGTGTTGCTTCTAAACTCAGTCGAAACTTGTAGTAAAAGCTAGCAACTGTACGACGATGCTCAAGGCTAAAAAGCACAAAGTTGTTACCTATTAGTCTCCTGGCACGCCTTTCGATCGACTCCAATGCCTCAAGTTGGTACTTGTCAGAGCAGTCCCATAAATGCAAACGGGTGATTTAAAGGACTAAAAGAACGAAATGCAACAAGTAGTTTTTTTCAATATAGAAAATAAGGAAACGGTGTCTTCTTACCCTAATAAGAAAGAGGCGTGATTTGTTTGTATGCATGAAAGAAAACCAAAAACAAAATGGTGATAAAGGACATGTTACACTACTGACATTTAGCCGGTTAAGAGCCAATAATTAAGCTAAAATATAAACAAAGTTTTACAGCCCGATGAATATTTAAACATCGAATAGTTAAATGCAGCGTTGCAACGTCTCCGTTGCAAAATACTTCGGAATGCTCCGGCGCCGTTGACAGTTTGACAACATTCGTTCGGAGCTAACAGATTACTCAAACATAAGGACCGTGAAGAAATATGAAATAAGGCGAGTTTCACCACAAGGACTTTATCTGACGGTTAACAACGTATATGTAACGTATATGCAGTGAAAATACTTTCGTAGCGATGATAGTTTAGTGGTTAGTGGGGTCGGTACAAACGCCCTTCAGCGTGCATTTCTGGATCAAATCCAAATAATAAGCTTAAGCGGTCAGTGAAGGAGAACATCGTGAGGAAACATGGTATTATAGTATGGTGGTATAGTACTTTCTAGTACTCGACTGGCTATTAAAATAAATAAATAAATATTGTAGGACACGTTACACATAGCGCCATCTAACCCCAAACTAAGCAAAGCTTGTGTGATGGTAGTCAGATAACTGATAGGATACATAAATACTTTTTTTTTGTATATACATACTTATAATACATACAGAACACCCAGACACAGAACAAACATTTGTTTATACCAAACAAACATTTGCCCTTGGCGGGAATCGAACCCACGCCCTGCAGCTCAGGCAGACATACTCCCAATGAGCCAACAGGGCTGTCAGGGCTGTATTCGATATCTATCCGCCCTTATATAAATCTGTCGCCGATCCGACAGCCTCAATTGAGATTTAATTTCATTCCAAACTAGGTATGTTTACTATCTTCGTTCATATCGACGCTTAACATCAGGTGAGCTGTGTCAAACAAGCCTGTCAAACAAACAAATAATCCTCCAGCTATTGAGAGTTCGATAATGTTCAGAATTTACTCAATCATGAAACCCTTGGAGAAATCTGAGCGAAGGCGAGTTCAACCACCGGTATTATCTGACGGTTAGCGTGAATATATCATTACATACTTGTAAACTCTAATAATGATATAATCAGTACAAGTTGTGATTGCACTAAGAATTCTACCTACAAAATTGGTACTTAAAAAAAGGGATAAAGTTCTAATTTGTGTGGCGGTGCGGTAGTCGGGTACTGGAAACCTAGGAGCCAATCCAACTCAAATTTGTTTTTTTAGGTATGTGTAATAAGCTGTTTCACTAATGCTTAACTTTTTCTCAATTCTGAAATCTTGAACAGCAGTGAAGATAGAATTGAACGTAGAACGTAGACAGACAAACAAGCTATTTTACTTCGGTGCTCAAGGCTGCATGCACAAGATGTCTCTTAACATCAAGAGAGCGTTTCGTTCGTCTCAATTATTTAACATTAAAAAAAAACTATAAAGAATTCTTTAGATTAGACATTCTTGTATCAGATTAAGATTTTTCAGATATATTTTAAATCTAGCTGCGTCCCGCAGTTTTACCTGCTGTTATCACGTGAACACTAACATTTACGGGATAAAAAGGGATAAAAGTGTCAGCTACCTCCATACGAAATTTTATCAAAATTGGTCCAGCCGTTTGAGCGTGAAGAAGTAACAAATATACTCACAAACTTTCGCCTTTATAATGTTAGTGTGATTAGATGGTGAAACATTGTCCATATAATAAATTAGTTATGCATATTTACATACATAAATTACAATAATACGAGAGAAGATAATTAATTTGAAACTAATGCGGTTGTTGCGAAAACACATGACATTAAGAACTCGCGACTTTGATGGATCCTTTTGCGTCGGCGTCATGTTGTAAGTAGCAATAAAAAATTTAATGATTTCTGACACCGCGATTATAACCGCGTTAAAATCCGTTGCTTAGTTTAAAAGATCTAAGCGTACAGACGGCGGGAAGCGACTTTGTTTTGTAGCGATGATGGTTCAGTGGTTAGCGCGGTAGGCTCGCATGCCGAAGGGCGTGGGTTCAAACCCCAACAATGAGCTTGAGCTGCCGGTGAAGGAAAACATCGTGAGGAAACCATAGCGTGGTGGTAGGGTACTTTCTAGTACTCGGCTGGCTAGCTACCACCCTCAAGTTGAAAATCTGCCGCCAAGCATCTAACGGTGTGTTCCGGCATCCTCACTTGAGAGCCAGTTCCATTCCAGGCTAGGTGTGCTTTACCATCTTCGACCATACCGTCACTTAACATCAGGTGAGATGTGGTCAACACCTAGCCTGTCAGCGATAAAAAAAAAAACTATGTAGATATATGTCCTTAAAATATTTCAAGACAAAAAACATCTTTCTCTATCTCTCTAGCACGCGAAAACGAGACAGACAATAAGTAACCATATTTTAGATATGTCACGTTCCTGCGTGGGGACAATTTTGTCGACGTTGCTAAGGGGAGAGGGGCAGACCCCTCACTGTATCTCTTTCAATTGTTTGTTATTTTCTGATTGGCCTCATATCAATAAAAGTACCTGGTTGACCGAGCATTGCTCGGCTGAAAACACGGATAAAACGACGTTTTCTGAAAATGAAACCTAGCTAGATCGATTTTTCGCCCCCGAAACCCCCTGGATACAAAATTTCACGAAAATCGTTGGAGCCGTTTCCGAGATTCAGAATATATATATATATATATATATATATATATATATATATATATATATATATATATATATATATATATTCCTTATATTTATTTTATACAAACAATAATTTAATAAATTCTGAAGGAAGAAAACATTATCCAACCATCTAGTCTACATGTACTGCAATTACCATAATTAAAGTAAAATAGTAGTATATAAACGATTTATTTATTAGGTACTTAAGTACATATTTAAATACAATACCATCCCCAACATTCTAAGACTAATTAAGAATATTTAGAAAAATGTGCATCGAATAAGCTAAAAACATTTTTATTTTTTTAGTTAATATAACATACTCATAAATTTTGTTACATGTAGTGAACTATAAGTAAAATGATAAATATAAAATAACTAAAATATATTATTAAAAGGAGTCCCTTTAGGCAAGGTTCCGAAGATACTGGCAGCGTTCCCCCTTTGAATAGCTAGACTAATTCTTTGACCGAGGTAGCTGCCAGCTCTTCTTGTATATATATACAAGAATTGCTCGTTTAAAGGTATAAGATATAATGAGCGACCTCTACCTAATAAGTGGAGTAGACTACGTCCAAAGATGGTAGCATAACGGAGTCATTTCCGCAGATCTTGTCGCTTCCTGTGTCAGATTATCTCGGTCATATTTCGCTTACTTGTTAATAATTGATAAAAAAAAGATTATTTCCTCTCAAGTAAAGCTAAACAGCTATGTATAATAGATTAAAAGTATTTTGAAAAGGTGTTAAGGGGGTCAAATTGATTTCATGAACAATTATTTAATCACGGATATCTTTCGTTTACATCTTATACCAAAAAAATACATTGGTTTGTAGTGATGATAGCTTTTTATTCAATTTCAATTAATTTATGAACATAACAATTTTAGACAATTATATCATATAGTCCGTCGGACTCCGGATAAGGAATCTTTTCAGAGCCGACCTTTTCCTGTGGTACACAAAATGTTGACTAAATTTCCACAAACTAAAACAAACATATAGTTGACGGACAGGTAGACTAACAGCGGCAATTAGTCGCGACACAACTACAAGTCTGTCGGTAAACAGCGCAAGCGGGACAGATGAGTCAGAACTCAGTGGATTCCGCGGGCAGTTCACACGCCGTACGGCGTGGGTTCAAGTCCCAACAATGAGCTTGAGATGCTGTTGAAGAAAAACATCGTGGAAGCCATAGCGTATAGCAGAGTACTTTTTAATACTCGGCTGGTTAGTTACCATCCTCTAATTGAACACACCGTTAATGTACTGACAGCCCTACTTGAGAGCTAGTTCCATTTCAGGCTAGGTATGCTTTATCATCTTCGACCACATCGTCACTTAACACAGGTGAGCTGTGGACAAACACCTAACTTGTCAATCATAAAAATAGTTATACCGTCAACATCTTAAGATGTATCGTGTTATCCCTTCTTGATTGCCTTGACGAGATCGCCCTTAGCAATAAGGCAGCCACTTGTGGCACAAGCTCATGAGATTTCTGTTTTTTAGTGTGCACAATAAAAGATTTCTATCCATCTTTTTTTAACTATATTACGAACCTCACATTACGTAACAATAATTATCTCAAACGATAAGGATGCAGATTCAACAGTGATGACATACAAATAAACCGTTTTAAAAAGACAACAGCCCACTAACTCAGAAAGTTCAACGTTATTACGATGACAGGCGTTTTGCGCAAAATTCGCCAATTGCCTATCACACGTTCAATCAAACTGTTTATTATATCATGTGCTCGAGCATATTCGTTACGACACTGTTATTGTATTGACTTGTTATTGGCTCTGTCGACACTGCTCCAGAAACCGAACTTACTATCTCGAAGTTGGTCGCTGAATCAGATATGTCATCATCATCATCATCTTAGCCGTAGGACTTCCACTGCTGGATATAGACATTGATTTCCATAAAGTCCGGTTGGAAGCGGTTCGTATCCAACTCGGTTCTGCAGTCTTTCCTGGATGTTGTACGCTGCAGTTGCCGGTCCGTTGTCGCTTTTTAAGAACTTTACAGCCCCATTGGCCATGAGTTCTGCGAGCTCCGTGCCCTGCCCACTGCCACTTCAACTTGTAATCCGCTGTCGATAACTTTAGTTTGTCTCCTTATTTATGAATCGGATATGTACTTTATATTAGGTGTGCTAATTGTAGGTTAATTGTATTGTAGGTTTTACCTCATTATCAGCCATAGAACGTCAACAGCTGGACATAGGCCTCCTCCTGAGGGGGTTGGTTTTGCCAATACTCGCCACGCTTGGCAGGCGGGTTGGCGAGCACAGTTAAGTGTGATTGTTCAAGGAAGACGCTGCTGCCCATCTTTCGGATTACATCCCTTAGCCGTCTCTTTCGGCAACCACAGGCAGAGAGGGTGGGGTACAATTCTTACGCCGGCATCACCGCGGCAATAAAATTCTCAAATTAGCACATTAATTAATATAATAATTAATACACCTAATTTGAAGGATTTCTATGAAAACTAGCGCCTTTTGTCTGTGTCAATCGGTAACCATGTTAAAATGGATTTTCGCCACTTTTGTATTTTTTTATTCTCTTTGTATAGTGTACCTAGTTTTTTTTCTTTCTGGCTACGTTTTAATCATAGACAATAAATCTCGTCTTCACCATTATCCTTTTCAACTTCTAATTTTCCAAGTAAGTTGCGGCTGAGCAAGTATTTTATTGTACGTCACTCATTCCGACCCTGTGCGAATTTTACCCAAAGTATGCAGCATATATTATTTAAAAAAAAATATTTTGTCAAGTTTTTAATATTAAAGTGCAAATATAACCCATACGGTTTAGTATAATATGAGAAAACTTCCGTCAAATTTTCAATATTAAAATACGGAAATTGTGTTAGTTTCCGTTTGCCCTCTCCAGATACGCTGATACATTTCCTAATTTTTAGTTTCTAAAACTTGATGAAAAACTTTCGCTATCGCTCTAGCGAATCGTTCAGCATAGAAGTTATATCTAAGACAATATCATTTCACAAGATACAGGAGTGGTCTGTTCAGAACATAATTACGCTGTTACTCTTATTTAATCTGCGACAATACGGTCAGAAATCAAAATGCATAATGGTCCGAAATGATAGCAATATTAGAAGCGTTTAACGCCATTGTCTGGTTGAAATGACGTGTTGTAATTTCGGTAATGGCTGTGGTAGCCATGGGTTTTGCAGATATAGGGAAGTCAGCGAACTTATTGTAACCTGAGTATTCAATAAATTTGTAAGTTCGCCTTGAAATAATTTTGTCTGAAAGGTAACAAGTTTAGCGTGTTTTTGTTTTACTTTAAAAAGTGAAATTAACTGTGAATGTGTGCGTGTGTATGTGTTTGTATATGTGTGAACGCGCGCGCGTTTGTGTGTGTGTGTGTATGAAATGTGTCAAAACCTCGTCAGTTTCCATAGTAAAAAATAGTTGGCATACATTTTATACTGACCGTTTGTTGTCTAGTATAACATAAAATAGCATTTCGCGTATCTGTTCTATCGTGCAGTTTTTCTAAGCTATGCAGCAGGTTTTGTTACTGTTTTTATCATCATTTACAAAAAAATCGTCCGAAAAGTTTACGTGTTTATGTAAAACCTGGCAATTTGTTTGGTTTATTATTTTGAGTATGAAGTGGCAGTGGGCAGGGCACATAGCACGAAGAACTGATGGCTGATGGGGCTGCAAAGTTCTGGAGTGGAAACCACGGACCAGCAAGCGCAGCGTAGGACGTCCGCCCATAAAGTGGCCAGACGACCTGATAAAGACCGCAGGAACGCGCTGGATGCAAACCGCTTCCAACCGGTCTTTATAACAGTAGACATCCTACGGCTGAGATGATAGTTATTTCGAACAGACCGAGAGCAAAACTAAAATATTTTTTTTTATTATAAATCACAATTTAATTTATACTGTAGACATGTTAAACGAAGATTAAGTCGTATAATTTTTGCAATTTGCACGGATATGAGAATCATTCATCATTTCAAAACAAAACGTGAGTTTTATCTTGACATCAAAAGCAAAGCCGTGAAGCACAGCTAGAACAGAATCGTTACTGATAAGATTTCCTCAATCAGCCTCAACCTTGAAAATTGAAGACTAAAAAGAGAATAGAATGGATTGGATAAGGAAGCGGAGCAGTTTGTTGTTTCGATATTGCGTGTTACAATTTCCTTATTTTATATTAAAAAATCCGTAATTTTCTTCAAAGCGTACAGAATTTACACAATTGTGAACACTTTTGAATCAAAAGCAGTTTTTAAGTTGCTTCTAACTAAACTGATTGCATTAAAAAAAATCATTTTGTAAAGTACGTATACCTACAAATGTATATACATATACATATATATATACATACATATATATATATACATATATATATATACTGTATATATATATATATATATACAGGTTCTTCTAAACGTGACGAGTCCTGGAGAAACCTAAAGTTGTGTTTGGTAGGGGTGTTTCGACCCAAGTTTCACTTTCCAGGTGCGTTACCGTTACTCGAACGTACTTAATTTCTATTACAATATATTTTTTTACAGCCGTGTATGACGACGAAAAACTTACAATACTTCATATTGTAAAATCTTGGCCTAGCTGTATTTAGCCTCGCCATCCACCCCATCATCCAACGCCTATAATCGAAACTGAATGTTTGGTATTTGGATTATGGGACCTTAGGTGGCGACCCAAATACCCTATACGATGACCTCATATTTTTAACATATGAATTTCGCAGTATTGGCTTAGATTTAAACTTTTCTAAATGTGAATTATTTATTCCAAAAGCGTATCCAGAAAAAGATTTGGTAATACAAAAAATTTAAACTTCGGTCCCTAATATCAAAATTGTTGACACTCACACTTCGTTTGTTGGGCTCTCATATACTCGATGAATCTTTCACTTTTATAGTCGAAAAAATTCAAAATTTTCTTCAAGTTACGGATCGTTTAACTAAAATTGCACTGCCGCGCGGTAGGGTTTTGAAAATTATGGATTATCCTAAAACCCTTATAAGAAAGGGTCACCGTACCCTTCCCGAACCAACTCTGTCAGACCCAATTACTACAAAGTTAAATTCCGCAATAATAATACTCTTAATCACAAAACTAACAGTATGATAAACACACCTACTTACAAGCAATCTAGATCTTGTAGATCTGTCCTTAATTACTTAGATTACAGACATTTCAGATTTTTATGATTGTTTTAAGACTTAATGTTGTACTAAATAAGGTCACATTTAGCGGAGCATAAGTACGGTGGCTACGAAGTTCATGCGTTTTTGAGGTTTTTGTCACGTAAGAAATAAGAATAATCTTTATTACCTATTATATACAATTAACAATTTCACTATTTAATTTACGATTTTACGATTTGTATAGCGTAATATATGTATGTATATACCAAGTTCACGAAGTTTTGATTTCGCGCATCTACTTATTTACGGAACAAGACTTGTTTAAGTATTATATATTTATAATACATTTACTTGGTGGTAGATTTCCTTAGCAGGAGGTCGTATAGGTAAGTACCATCGCAGTACCAGGTATTCTGCCGCCAAGCAGTACCTAGTGTGCAAACATTACTGTGTTCCGGTTTGAAGGGTACTGCAGCTAGCGAAATTACAGGGCTATTGAGACTAACCATCTAGTTTAACCATCTCTGGTACTGCGGTTTACCTACTTAGCCGACCTAGATGCAGGGCTCAAAATGATGATGATTATTTTTTATTGCACAACCTGAAATTTCAAATATTTTAACGCATGGTTGATTTATGTACGGGTCAAGTAATTTTCAAATTAGCGCGTCTTTATTGGGTGTCATAGAATAAATCAAGACTTGGGTCATTAGTTCATTGTCGCAACGTGTTTCTGGGATTGACCTACGACATTTTACTGCAATGTTGCAGTGTTGTAGTATATAATTCACGTGAATACGTTCCGTCAAATGCGAGTTAGACTCCGCAACGAGGGTTTCGCGTTTCCACCACACCATTCACATAGATCACATCACACACACATTAGTGCTTGAAAAACATTGTCAAGTCCTTGATATCTAAATTTGTCACGCGTGAATACGAGGCTATTTTAAACGTAGATTAAATAACTTTTTAGTTAAGGATTTAAGAACCTTTTAACATTATGCCGTACGGCGACACCACAGTGGTGTCGTACGCAAAGTAGCGGCCAACGGCCGGCCACACCACAGTGGTGTCGTGCGCAAAGTAGAGGCCAATTGTTGGCCACACCACAGTGGTGTAGTGCGCAAAGTAGCGGCCAATTGCTGGCCACACCACAGTGGTGTCGTACGCAAAGTAGCAGCCAACGGCCGGTCACACTACAGTGGTGTAGTGCGCAAAGTAGCGGCCAATTGTTGGCCACACCACAGTGGTGTCGTACGCAAAGTAGCGGCCAATGGCCGGCCACAGCACAGTGGTGTCATGAGCATAGTATTATTGCACAGTGGCCGGCGAAAGCACTTTAGTATCTTTTGCATTTTGTAGGTGTATTGTTTAGGTAACAATAAGTTACACACGTCAACAAGTTTTATGTTTTTATAAGTACTTGTGTCCTTAGATCATGGCAGATGAAAGAGACGATACGATTATTTACGAATTAATGAATTACCTGATTACCTAACCTATTAATGAATGCGCGAACGTCTTGCCTGACGTTCCGGACGACTTCGCCGATTGGGAAGAAGAAGGCATTGGATATCAAAAAAATGAAAGTGCAGCAGAATCGTCGGAAGCCGACAAGCCAAGTAATCAGAATTAGCGCTGCCGGCGCCAAGCGAATAAATTTTAACGAGACGTGCGGACGGCAAAGTGTTAATATGTAAATTTTTTTATAAAGCTTATGTTAATTGACAAAGCCTACTTACTATAAGGTGGCTCATTACATGGAAGACAGGAATATATGGCTGTAGTAGCTTCTCTCTGCACTTGCATCCCCCTGGCTAAGTAACAATTGTATAAGTAAGCATAAAAGAAAGATCCACAAAAAGTGCCTTGCTGAGTTTCTTGCCGGAGTCTTCTCAGTTGAAGTGTAATTACGAGCCGGTGGTAGATTCAAAAATGTAACTTAACGATCATAAGTGCCTTACCAGGGCCTAAACTGAATAAATGACTTTTTGATTTTGATTTATTTTCAGTAAACATTCTCATCGCTAATATATTATGAATAGAATATTTGACTTCATTCTGTTATTCCTTGATATTTTCGACGATATCATAAATACTACAGATTGCGTCATCGCAATTGCTTGGATCGAGTAAAAACTGTTATTGACACAAGTCAAAGGTTAAACTCGTTTAGCATGCATATTATATGGTAGCAGTTAAAATTTTAATCAGAATTTAATCAATAAAATGTTTTTAACTTTGATTAAACTTGCCCTGTTGACTTTAAGAACAAGGATTGGCCATTAGTTTCTTTTTTAATGTTGACTGGCTATGTGTTTCACCACAGCTCATCTCATGTTAAGTAACGGTGTGGTTGCAGATGATAAACACACCTAGCCTGGAATCAAACTGGCTCTCAAGTCACGCTGCCGGAACACAGCCGCTGGATGCTTGGCGGCAGATTTTCAGTTTAAGGGTGGTAGCTAGACAGCCGAGTACTTGTAAGTACGCCTACCACCATGCTATAGTTTCCTCACATTGTTTTCCTTCACCAGCAGCTCAAACTTACTGCTGGGGTTAGAACCCACGCCCTTCGGCGTGCGAACCGACCGCGCTAACCACTGAGCTATCATCGCTATAAAAATGATACAACCTAAAAGCTAGCTTATTTAATAACAACCACAAAAGTTATTGATTCTGGCGTTACTTTATGATATTTTTATTTTATAATTTAAAAAAAAGTTTTTTTAGGGTGAATAATAATCGTTTTAAGTTAAATTAAATACTCTTCTTTGTTATAATCAAAACAGCTTATAAGCAATATTAATCGTAAAATATAACTTCAGAATATCTTAACCATTTGTTACCAAAGGTTGTCTAGAAGAAATCGCTCCGGCGACGTTGTGCTACCACAAATTAGTCTTGATGTTGTTTTTTTTTTTCGTTATCTTTTTTTATGTGTTTTATGTTATATGTCGATTGTTGATGTACAATAAAGTTGTATTCCAACCACAAAAGGAGACAAGCAGGAAGTTTAATTCTATACATTGGAATAAGAGCGTGAAATTCAGTCCGGAGTAGTCGAGTGAAGGTTTAACCTTGGCGAAGACGCAGTTCATTTAACTGTAGCATCAAATAAACCATACATAATAAGTTACAAAAGGAATTCTGCAAGATACCTATTGATTTTAATGACAAAACGATTGGCATAACTTATTTATCATCTTCAAATAAAGCCGTTATGCATAATTAATTACTCAAACTAATTAACTTTGACATCGAGCGACCCAATAAAACATATTTCAAAACGGCCGACGGACTTACAACAGATTACAGGAGAATTTCCATAAATTGTTGAGAGTTATAAACAAATAAATCATAATTTTCTAATTTAAGACCATTCTAAAAGGTTATCGTAACATGGCCAGTGGAAATGTCCCATAATTCTGCTTTACATTTTCCATTAGTCTGGATATTAAGCATGCGGAACAGTAAGAACATTTCATTCGTTTAGGTTAATATTAATAATAATTTGTATCATTAATTTCTATGGTAAAAATACAGAGACATTAATGTACTTAGGGTTGATATTTTGTTAAACTAATCAACCCTAGACAAAGAGCTTTTTTTAATGTAAAATGAGACGAACGATACGCTCTCCTGATGGTAAGAGATAACGCATGCCCATGACCATTGCAGCGGTACATAGAACTTTGACCGGCAAAGTTACCGCTACTTTGGCGCTCATTACTTTGAGACTTTCGATGGTTTGTCTCAACAGCCCAGTAATTTCGCTAGCTGCAGTCTTATGTCCACACACTACTGCTTGGCGGCAGAATATCAGGTACTGCGGCTATCTTGATAATTCACTCACCTCTACGTCACTTGCAATCAGGCGAGTTTGTACCTAAACGAAGATGAAAAAACCTGCATTGTATGAACCGCTAAACAATGGAATCTGCTACCCGAATGGGTATTCCCTGGTAGATACAATCAGGGTGCCTTCAACTCCTGAGTGAATCAGTTTCTTCTAGGTCAGCGTGTTCCACCGTAGACTGCATCTTCGCTTAACATCAGGCGAGTAAACTATATTAATAAAGCGGAAGAGTTGGTTAGGTTGAACGCGCTAATCTCTGGGAGTAGGTAGCAGTCAGATTTGAAAAAATATTTTTGCATTTGATAGCTCATCTCTTGAGGAAAGTTATAAGCTACTTAACCAGCCGGACACAGCTATAAATAAATTCACTAAGCTGCCCTGTTTGTTGTTTCTTCAACTCTAGTTAAGACTCTAAAATGATCGCTTTCTATGGTTAACTTAACCAGCCTACAAAGGGTTTTACCAATACTCGCCAGATTGTTGACCCACTACAGAAATTTCCTGACTAGCTACTACAAGTGTGAAAGGTCTTACTTATCAGCCGAACAAACCAACTACAAATTGAAATTGTGCAACGTGACATTCTGCTACGTTGTACACTATTACAATGTTACGATAACCTCTGGCCTTAGGCACTGTCACCGGATTAGAGAATGATGAATTGTTAAAGGGTTTTGTTTGGTGATGATAATAATGTAAGCTTTTCCTGGTGAAAATGTACTCATACGATTTCAGTTTTGCTTTCTTCTTTCTAACTAATAAAAACATAGAAAGTGACCGCTTTTAAACTTAACCATGCGTAAAATTTGTATATTAAAACCAGCAAGAAGTACGCTATGTAAACACACAAACTCACCGTATCAATTTCCTATTGCGTATTTCGGCAAAACACACCGGCCGAATAAAATCACCATTCCATAACTAAAATATTTTTTGTATTTTATGAAAAACTTTGTGACCTCCAGTGTCCATAACAATACCATATCAAATTCGCGTCACAGCGGCTGGTTAGAGCAAACAGCGTAACGTCGGACAATAGTTGGCTACCTCTGTACGTTTGTGCTCTCCCTGTGCCGCTAGGCGCGTCGGCCAATCACAGTGGGCGATGACGTCACGTGGTCAGTCAACATCAACATTTTTAGGGTTCTATGCAAATGAGGCAGGCCTTTTGTGTATTGACGTTAAAGAATGCAAGGATGATATTGAAACGGGAATGAATGCGTTGAATTTATCACGCTTGATAGTTGGCAGGTTATTTTATATTACTAAATAACAATAAGATAAATGAGAAAAACGAAATAATATCGAAAATCAATTCTATATTATCGTTTTAGTATCCATAAAAACAATAAATGATGTACGTGAGCATCATATTAGATAGTGTCTTATGTCCCTTTCCAGAACTTTAGTTTTATATCAGATTTCATCACGAACAACTTCTCAGTTGTTCGTGTATGGTATGAAGATGTAAAGGTTACAAGGAAATAGATTAAGTTAATTTCTTTTATAACATTGGTTCTTTAGAATTTCGATAAAAGACGAGAGGAGATCCAATTTTTGCTTTTAGAAATTTAGAAAAAGTACAGACCGAACCAAGAGATACAACAAGTCGAACAAACTAAAACAATATAGTAATTTAATATATTCTAAAGCGGTAAACTACAAAAAGACTATGCCAACACTTCCGTTTGTCATGAACCTTGGGTTCAAGTTACTGGGTTAGATCGTGTCGCAAAATGCAAATTCTAGCTCTACTTTAGCGTTTCTTAACTGTATTTTCAAAATCAAAACACGAGGCCTTTGATACCTTGTAATTAAAAATTTTCAAAGTCAGTTTTATTCAGACTATTCTTAGTAGTGATGACAATTTATTTTGATATAGTTCTCAAGCACAAACTTGTTGTTTTCATAACATAGGCGGTTTGAAATAGGTATTTGAAATGTGTTGGTATTTGGAGTCAAACTAGAACGCATAAATTACCACATTGGCCCTGGCCATATTTTCTTAGCTATTTCCTTTGGACTTTTATCTGTAATTTTAATCTTTCTAATAAACGGTCAGTCCACACGAGAGCGAATATGTAATATAAGATTGGATTAGGTAACTTCATATGCAAGTAATAGCTTGATTTGTTTGTTGTTGGTTAAATGACATTCAGATACAAAATAGATACAATGGTAAAATTAATTTAAAAATATCTTAATTAAAAAGCTCCCAGCAAGAACACTTGTGTAGAGTAGAAGAGTCAAGCAAAGGCTTTGAGTTTACTGGAACAAAGCTTTCGTATGTTTTTTGACAATAACTTGAAGAGCATTGATCCGATTTTCTTGAAGTCGGTTCGTATTGAAATAATAGTATAATCTGTCTAAACTTTTAAAAAGATTAGACATAATCACCAAAGAACTGGAACAAACTCCATGAAGCTGATGAATAAATAATTAAGTATCGTAGTCCCAAACTAATATCTTTTGTAAATACGCACAGAACATCCAGACACAGAACAAACATTTATCGCCACATAAATGTTTATCCTGGTGGGAATCTAACCCACGTTCTACAGTAAAGTATTCTTGAAGCAGATATTCTACAAAAGAGCTAACAGAGCATTTATAGCGCTAAGACAATCAGAGAGCAAAAGAAACACAAAATATAAACAAAACGACTAGAAAACTAGTAAAACGTCTGACTTATGAAACGCAAATGTTAACAAGCAGTTCAAGTTTTTACCTGAATATAAAGTTGTCTGTACGTTGCTCCAAAGATAAATATGAATGAAATTTGCGCAACGACTTCATTCAAGACATGATCTAATAAGCAATATTGCTCAAGATCATAAAAAATATAATTTATTTAGTTGGACGTGGTAAGTAGTTTGATTTATTACTTTCGGAAACGACGTTTTTTCTTGTCCCAGATAAAAGCTTGTTTTTTTTTTTTTTACTTTTTAGTAGATAAGTATTTTAGATATTGCTCCTCAAGGCGACTGAATCAAGCCCAAATTCGGTGGCGTTATGTTGTTCTATCACAGAGATGCCGTGGCCACCTTCTAGCTTCACCATCAGACCCTGGATATCGTCTAGGCATAAATTACTCCTCAAGACGAATCAATCGAGTCCAAACTCGATGGCAATCTTGTTTAGTTCAGAAGTTCCTATTGGCATGTTCCAGCTCCATCATCAGACCAGCTCCATGGTACCATATAATTGTATTGTCACCGAAGATACATAAGTACACCAAAATTGAGTGCTAAACATCGGGAAGTGGGTCAAATTCAACTTGCCGGACAAACATATGTAAATGTTTGTCCGGCAAGTTGAATTAAAGCATGTGGGTAAATTATACGGGACGCTACTAGTCGGAGATAGTCAACTATTTAAGTATTTTATGTGAGGCATTAGCGATTATATCTTGCTTTATTTTATTCTACTGGTTATCCTCGCTCTTATAAATTAATCGGTTCTCGATTATCTAAATACCAGGCAATAAATATCTTTATTCAAGTCGTATACGTAGGTACTTGTTTAACCAAATATTTCAAGACCATGCGGAGTTATGCAGTAAGGAAGTTATTCTTGCGTAAAATTTTATCCATGGCCCTATTTTGTTAAAGGGCTAAATTATTGTATATATCTACATAGTATAAAATAAAGTAGCTTCCCGCCGTCAGTACGCTTAGATCTTTTAAACTACGCAACGGATTTTAATGCAGTTTCCATCAATAAACAGAGTGATTCGAGAGGATGGTTTATATGTATAATACATGCATATGCACCACATTAGTATCTACATTGCACCCGTGCAAAGCCGGGGCGGAGCGTTAGTAATGTATAAATTGTGTATGTGTACCGATGATAGCTCAGAGGTTAGCGCGGTTGGTTCACACGCCGAAGGGTGTGGGTTCAAATCCCATCAAAGTTTGAGCTGACGGTGAAGGAAAACATCGTGAAGAACCCAAGGTGGTAGTGATTTCTAGTACTGACTAGCTTCCACCCTCAAATTGAAAATCTGCGGCCAAGCAACTAACGGTGTGTCCCAGCAGCCTCACTTGAGAGCCGGTTCCATCCCAGGCTACCACACCTTCACTTAACATCAGGTGAGCTGTGGTCAAACAGCTAGCCTGTCAACAATAAAAAAAGTATCTCCTAAGTCTGCATACCCCATTTTAGACAACACTATCGCTTACCATCAGGAGAGTTAGAGGTCAAACGCGGAATATTTTCAACAATAGATCAATCCGAAAGTACTAGATCCTAATCTACATCACGAGTACTGTAGGCATAGGATGTAACTGATCAATCCTTTTAATCTTATCAAGGTATCAAAGTAGGTACTGACGTCATCGTGGCATTAGTTCCCGAATGGTCTGCACTCATGTTTTGACTTACTTTAACGTTGTTATCAGTCTCTTATCAGTAAGGTCAACGTACCTGCAACAAAGAGTCTTAATTAGTACATTGATAAGGAATTAAACAAGAGAAACTTGAATTATAACACTAGCAACTAGGATAAAAAATAAAAAACACTAGCTGCGCCCCGCGGTTTTACCCGCATGGAGATTTATAATGATGATGAAAAGTATCCTATGTTTTATTCTAGGGCCTAAAGTATCTACATGCAAAATTTCATACAGATACGTTTAGCCGTTCTGGCGTGATTGAGTAATAAACATCCGTCCATCCATCCATCCATCAAAACTTTTACATTTATAATATTAGTGGGATTACTCAAACTCGGAAAGTAGGTCTCAAGTTGCCTGAAGAGCGGGTTGAAAGTAATATTCTACAGCCCTAAGGAGAATAGTTTTCAACTGCCAGCAGTCAAATTATTTAAAAAAAAAAAAACTAGTTCTATTTTCACATTTGTATTGAACCATGTTCCAACTTTCTATATAGCCAGTCAATCACAGCGCGATGTAAAAATGAAATAACATAATGTTAAGAATTAATAAAAGAATATATTTTTTAAATTACTTTCAACTATTTCTATAAAATAGCATAGATTTGTAGAAAAAAAAATGTTCAATGATGAAAATGAAAAATAATGGCTGAATAAAAAAATCGACGGGAAAGCGGCACTCGGAACACACTTTTTTAAAATATATGTTAATCCAGGGTGTCAGCTACCACCATACCAAATTTCATCAAAATTGGTCCAGCCGTTTGAAACTGAAGAAGTAACAAACACTCACAAACTTTTACCTTTATAATATTAGTGTGATTATAGTAAGATTACTATAAGCAAGCTAATTTACATGAAGTAAAATTCGACTTCAACGGAAAGATTTAAACGCAAATGAGTCAGCCAAGTAAAAATGTAGTAATGTATAACTTAAGTTGAAACACCACTAAAACAGTAAGTAACTATAAAAGAGCCGACAATAATAAAGCAAAGCTACTGCTTACATAATGGCTTAAACTGTTATAAATTATTACTGTTATAGTTACTACAGCTCATACAGCTTAATACAGTTATTATTACAGCTCTACCTACACAGACTAAATATGACAGAGACACAACTCCGATGTTTTAGAAGTATGTATACATACGAAAAGTTCGATTAGCAAAAATTACCACACTTGTGTTTTAATAAAATTCCAGTGTTGAGAGCATGTTCAAAACAATCTTTATATATTTTTGTTTTACTTTTGCGGGATTGCTCGGAATATAATTACAGTAACTAGTGATCATTTAATTATATTGGCTACTCCCGACTATAGTTTCGGTGACATCCGGTAGCCTTCATCAGGGAGACAAAGCTGAGTACAACGCGCGCGCGGCCTCGACTTTCTTCGCACTGCGGGCCGCTGCGCGCCTCGCACGTGAAGAAGCGATTGATGCGTGAGCGCGGGGGTGAGAACGGGTAGTGTACCAAGATGCGCCGGTGCGCTCAGGAACCCTTCCTTACCAGAGTCCTCTTCTTCAGACCCGCGATCATTCTCACGAGCTCCAAGTAGACAAGGTCAAAAATGTTACAAAATGTGTCAAAACCACGTCAGTTTCCATAGTATATTTTTTATTTATTACTACTGGAATATTGTAAGATGATAGTAGGAAAGAAGTAGGAAATGGATGATGATGAATTGAAATTTCTGTGTCAGTGTGACTTTACCTGGTAATAATATTAACACCTTAACTTATCTTTTCTCAATTGTACTATTTCTTCAATTTTTTTTTTAAATCTTTTATCTTAGTAAATTTTACTTTGTATTACGTATTTTTAATTTTGATATTGTCTTTTTTATCTGTGCAATTAATAATAAGATCTGTTTTAAAGATTATTGTGGTTGGCGATTGCCGTGTTGGTCTAATAAATAAATTCTTTTTATTTCTACTGACTTTTTTTTCTTCAAATTAATTTTTGTGCGATATGCACAGTTTTAAATTTAAAGAATAAGTAAATCGTCTCGTGATGATTTTCAGACACCACAGATTTGTTTTTTATTTCATTTCATTTTAGCTGGATTATATTAAATCCTAAATCCTAAATTAAATCCTAAATTTGTATCTTTCTTCCGCCACGCCAGACTTTTAGTTAATAAGAGCTTATAAAGTCTCAGGTCTTTTTTCTTCTGCGTATTTAATTAAACTAAACATTTGTACTTATCCCTCTGCCTTTTTTAGCCTATGGTCACTGATATACATTTATGCGCAATGTTCTCGTAAGTTACGTGAAATGTTAGTGTGCATATAATTACTTATGTCAGTAGTTACGTTTGTAATTTCTATACAATTGTTACGCTGTCAATCTGGTTCAATCATTATAATTACAGTACCTATAAACCTATATATAAGTATATCTTTACGGGCGTGTATATACTAGCTGCTTTGTTGCGATGATAGCTCAGTGGTTAGCGCGGGAGGTTCGCATGCCGAAGGGCGTGGGTTCAAACTCCAACAATGAGCTTGAGCTGCCGGTGAAGGAAAACATCGTAAAGAAAACATTGCGTGGTGGTAGGTTACTTTCTAGCGCTCGGCTGGCTAGCTATCACCTTCAAGTTGAAAATCTGCCGCCAAGCACCTAACGGTGTGTTTCGGCAGCCTCACTTGAGAGCCAGTTCCATTCCAGGCTATGTGTGCTTTACCATCTTCGACCACACCGTCATTTACATCAGGTGAGCTGTGGTCAAACACCTAGCCAGGCAGCAAAAAAAAAAAAAAAACATAGGCCATCTTGCCTGACGGTAAGCGAAGATGCGGTCTACGATGGAGCGCGCTTGTCTGGAAGAAACCGATTCACTCGCGACTTGTAAGTACCCATACTGTATTTATCAGGTAGCACCCATTCAGGCAGCAAACTCCAATGTCTAGCGGTTCGTCCGAAGAACGTGGAATCATACTGTTCAGTTCGAGTTTTTGGAATATCAACCATGAAACGGTGTTGCTTTTCAGAGCTCCTGGCTGTTTGACAGTGGAATGGGCAGGGTGGAATTCGTCATGTAGATCTGAATCGCTCTCTGCAAAGTGTATCCAGTAGAGAGTTCAAGAGTGAAACTCTTGGAGATTTTATTTTTCTATACCGCTTGTTCGCACAAACTTTTCAGTGAACGCCCCTAACCACAAATAGATTACTGCAAACGGTGTCGATATAATTAAACTGAAGTATTGCTAAATGGATACGTTGCGTCAGATATAAGTTTCTTAATATAGAAACTCTCAGTCGCCCTGGAGCCTGGTGCCCGGTGCAACGCCCTTGAAAGTTTATTTTGACTTCTGTAGGGTAGAAAATAGAAGTTACATTAACACCCAGTCCTGATCAAAGATTGTTTATTTATACATTGTAAAAATTGTTTAGGGATTGTTGGGATAAGAACGGAAATGAAATGCACTCCCTTACATTAGATGTAGTCGATGATTTAAAACCAATGATCACTACATATTATAAAACAAAGTCGTCCGCCGCGTCTGTTCGCGATAAACTTAAAAACTACTAAACAGATTATCATGCGAGTTATCACCAATAGATAGAGTGATTCAAGAAGAAGATTTCTGTTTATAATTTGTCATGGTTTTGTGTAATTTGGTTAAAATATGATTATAATTGTTAGAAGTGTCGGAAAAATTCAAGCCACCTAGGAGCTCTCATCAAAAACGCTGCCTAAATCCTTTGAGATATAACAAAACAATGCATGGTTGGATATTCCTCTTTTATAGATCTACAAAAAAGTCCGCGGTGGCATATACCTTTTAAGGATAGCTTACTATACCCATTCTTACTACACGTGCGAAGTCGGGGCGCTAGTAAACTTGTATATGCGAAGCAAGATTAAGACAAGCAAGACGGTAGGTATTAAGATTTAATTACAAATAGGCTTGTGTTTACCCGCCATCTGGCCTGATATTAAGCGAAGATACAGAAAAAATGCAAAAATGAAAAAAAGCACGCTTGCCTAGTAGTGGTAATTAGCATGAAGTACTTTCCAACACAAAAGTCATACGTTGGCAAATTTTATACTATTTTCATTAGTTTTTTATCCGCTTATCAAGAAAGGCTACGTTAAGGGCTAAATATTTAAGGGGGGCTCCCATACAACAGACATGATTTTTTTGCCGTTTATAAAACGAAGCTTACGGAAGCCATCGTGCGCTAGTCCGACTAGCACTTGGCCGGTTTTTTGAATACGTATACCTACTTATAATAGATAAAAGACACCGAGACATAAACATCTATGTTCGTCACATAAAAGTTTATCATAGGTGGGAAATGAACCCACGCCTTACGGCTAAGACTCAAAGCTACTAAAGCCAACAGGGCTACAACATCGAAAAACTTTTAGTGCTTCTACAGCGTGGTCGTAGTAGGAAACGAGCTAATAGTAAAATAAATTCTCAGTTATGACAACAATTCAAAATCACATAATTGTTCTGACCTTTCTACTAAAGATTGTTGATTTTGTATGACATCACCTGAATGACATCTGTTATTGTTACAGAGTGAGTAGAAATTCTATTTCTACCGATTTTCATCCGAGCAACCGAAATCTGTTCCTGCATGCGACCGAGTCTATAAACCCGATACTTTAATGGGTTGTGTTTATTTTAGACACTGTGTTACCAGTTAATAAAATAATACCCTAATTATTTTAATTTCTTCTTTGGAATGAGATTCACCATTTTATTAACTTTGAGTACCTAAGTAATTTATTATGTCCATACTTTTGTTTCGTGGTTTAATTAAGATTGAGTACCTGGATGACCGAGCTTTGCTCGGCTGAAAACACGTATAAAATAACGTTTTCTAAAAATTAAACCTAGCTAGATCGATTAATCGCCCTCGCAACCCCCTGCATACTAAATTTTATGAAAATCGTTGAGCCGTTTCCGAGATTCAGAATATATATATATACATATATACAAGAATTGCTCGTTTAAAGATATAGATTTAACTATTAACGATTGGCAGGCTAGGTGTTTGACCGCAACTCACATGATGTTAAGTGACGGTGTAACTTACCTAACCTAGCCTGGAAACGGCTCTCAAGTGAACGCCCTGTTTGGTGCGTGGAGACAGATTTTCAGCTTGACCAGCTTGACCGCTTCTACCCGCCAGTCGAGCACTAGAAAGTTACCGATAGCTGAAGCTCCTTGTTAGGAGATGAACCCACACCTTTCGGTGAGTGAACCAACCGCGATAACCACTGAGCTATCATCGCTACAACTCTTTTTTCGTCTATAAAATACATTTGCGCTTAGATTCCACAGTGCTATGTTTAGGGAATAAATACTTGTATTAACAATCATAAAAATTAGAAATTTAACATGTACCTACCTACTTTTTTTTACTGTGAGACATCCTCAAAAAGGCAGTCTAGTATTTACAAATAATTGCATGTTGACATTAATTTCTTTTTTTTAATTACGTATTTAACATTGTATATATTTATTATTATTATTGATTAACATTTATTTGTGTCTATTGACGTTTTTATTTTGACTTATTTTTTTTTTTTTTTTTTAATTTCATAGGATTATTAGGTACTAATTGAAATAAATGGTAATAAATAGCATGTAATTTTGTACAATTTTACATAAATCTTTCATCCAACCCGCAAGCCATCCTAAAACTTCACTTGTATTCAGAACCAACCTGGGCGCACTTTTCTCCTTTTCTAGACAAATCTACAAGTCATAAAGTAACCTGAACTACTGTGTAGATCCCCCGACCAGTAGCCGCGTCTACCTTATTTAGCGGAGCTCCCTAAAACGGCAACACTGGCCAGTTCTAAATTAAAGCAAGCATTGTGGCAGATCCATTGTTCTGTCTCCTGTACAGTGAGGAGTTGAAATGTGGCGTGGTGGAATCAAATTATCTAAACAGTGGAATTTCCAGGTAGTCAAGGTGTATTTTTTTTTAAATAATTCATCGGCAAATAGATTTGGAATCGTTTGTTTTTTTATGGCCGGCAGGCTAGGTGTTTGACCACAGCTCACCTGATGTAAATGACGGTGTGGTCGAAGATGGTAAAGCACACCTAGCCTGGAATGGAACTGGCTCTCAAGTGAGGATGCCGGAACACACCCGTTAGATGCTTGGCGACAGATTTTCAACTTGAGGGTGGTAGCTAGCCAGCCGAGTACTAGAAAGTACCCTACACGATGTTTTCCTTCACCGGCAGCTCAAGCTCATTGTTCGGGTTTTAACCCACGCCCTTCGGCATGCGAACCTACCGCGCTAACCACTGAACCATCATCGCTACAAATGATTTTGTTGATTTTATTAGCGTTCAATAAACTCTGAATTCCCTGTCTGAATTTAAACAGTTTTGTTTTATTTACTTATTATACGTATATGTAAGCATGCAGATTACCATACATGTTTATCGAGTGTCAGTCATACTGACCAACCCCAGAAAGGCGTGAAACGTTTGCCAAAGCAAATATTTGTAAAAACAGCACAGACTCGCCAACTTTACCTTGACCGACAATTCCTTATCAATGACTCCAAATATTTATGCAAATATTTAGCCTTTAACAGTTAGAAGCATTAGGACTTTTAGTATGTTCTTATTAATAGTGCTACAGTGTTCTGTTGGAAAGTAATACATCGGGTAGGCGGTGTTAATTTGCGGCCTGAAGAATTTTAATGCTCATATAATGAATAGGTTCGTACGTGACCGTTAGTTTGTTAAAATATTAACTAGAATGGCGAGAACAGTGTTGCCGTTTTAGCGACTTATATAAATCTAGCTACTTTTTTTTTAAATCATTGATGGTGGTATTAATTTTGAAAATTGTTATATATACCGTGGATTTAGTTATATCCAACTGATTACAAAAAATGTATTGAAAACTATACTAAGTAATTTATTATTTAGAACGAATTACGGACGATTAACGAATTAGACTACGCTGACGTTTGCTATCTAGACCTTACAGAAAACTTGCTGGATAAGCTTGAGCGCCTTCAAAATTACTGCATAAGGTTCATATTTGGCTTGCGTAAATATGACCACGTCTCCGAATTTCGCGCTAAGCTCAAGTGGCTCCCCATCCGTCGTCGCCGGGATGCTCACATCCTGTCCCTTCTTTACAGCACTCTTTTTAACCCCTCTTTCCCATGCTACCTTCGGGAACGATTCAGTTTTCGAGATTCCATCAAAGCACGTTCATTGAGATCGGCACATCTTCTTTCATTAAATACCCCTTTGCATAAAACCTCCTTCTATAACTCCTCTTTCACTGTAAAAGCTGTTAGATTGTGGAATGAACTTCCTGTAGAAATACAGAGGGCTCAGTCTCTCGAGGTTTTCAAGAATAGTATTAAACTGCACTTCTTAAAATAACTTTGCAATTCGCTAACTGCTATCTCTTAGTATATAATATGTTTAATGTTTATGTATAGTATCGTATGTAAGTATATCTATGGGTATATATTATGTATGTCTATAAGTATATATTCTGTAAGGTATATAATTATGTATATGTATTGATATTTTAGAATATGGATAGGTTATGTATGATATGTATGTATTTTATATATAATGCTTAAACGCTTTTACTTAATTTTAATTCTCTTGTCAAGACACCCCGTCCTCAACTTAGTAAAATCCTCTCCATACTAAGGTCGCCTGGAAGAGATCGCTCTTAGCGATAAGGCCGCCAATTGTTCCACTAGTGTTAAGTTTATGTTGTAATAATTGTTTGTAATTGGTGTGAATAATAAAGAGTTATATTATTATTATTATTATTATTAATTGAAACATTATATTGGCAACACTATTCGTCGAGTTTCCATTGATTAATCGATCGGAGATTTCCCCACTTAATGGTGTTCGTTTGACGCAAATAGTTACTTGTCACTCTAATAAAAAATAAATAATAATGAAAATAAAAATAATTAAATATATTATAGCACAATATTCATCTTTTATTAGACCAAGTTCAGTTCAGATCTTCGAATATTGTTTAGCGACTTATAAGAGATTTTTTCCCGAAATCTGGCTACTTTTTGATACTGGCCTAGGAAGTTTAATTTTTGCTAAGGGCAACCCTGAGCTAGAAACTAGATGAATGACTTGGACTTTGCTTCTCTTGAACATTAACTTTGGACAAAAAACTTTGACACAAAATTTACCGTAAGATTGTCAACAAACTATGTTAACGAAATGACAACACTCTAACTAATATAAATGCGAATGTGAGTTTGTTTGTTATGCTTTTACGCCTTAACCAATCAACCGATCATCACAAAAGTCAGGGTAGACATGATGTGGACGAAGATGAAGCCTACGCTTGCCTAGGAAGTCCGTACCTGTTTACGGTTTTCTTGAACAACCTCTGGTTAAACTTTGTTGGAAACAGGCGAAGGCAGAGTTCCACACATCATAAGTTCTTACAAGGAAGGTGGACCATTGAAGCGGTACCCGTAACTTTGATTAACAAGACGATTTCCAGGACATCGCTGCTGTGGCGTTCATTACTTTGAGAAATGCGATATTTTTTTAAAATTCCTAATAGGCTTGCGTTTGACTGCAAACTCTCTTAATTTTAAGCGAAGATGCAGTCTACGGTGGATCATATCGTCTAGAAGAAACCGATTCACACACGACTTGCAGGCATCTAGATTGTATCCATCAGGGAGCACCCAATCGGGCAGCAAATTCCACTGTCTAGTGGTTCGAACAATGAAGGCGAATTCGAATAAATAATCCTATAATGTCGCTAACTTTCGTACCCTTCAAACTGAAACAAATTAATAAAAAGCTTGACGGCAGAATATCCAAGTATGCCGTGGTACATTGAAGACATCCAGTTAAAGAGATATACCACATAAATGACATAAAAATAGAATTCATTTTAAAATCAATTCATATAGAACAGCAATAAATCAACCAAGCCCGTCAGAGAAACGAAACAACCAGTTCTAAAACTAAAAGAACCAGTAAAAAACAGCAAGAATTCCTAGACAACATTCCTTGAGTACATTTCTAAAGTAACTGATCGAGTTCTACAATTCAACTGGCATATATATCCATCATTCTAGTTTCCGTGGCCCAAAACCTTTGACTCTGTACTAATACTTCAATGTCTGCGTACTTCCTTTCGCACTCATCTATCACAATAGGAAATGGTAACTAGAAATTTGAGTTGCCTTTCAAACGATATGAAATCGGTATTGAAATAGATCTGGAATATGAAATACTCCTTATTCGATACTTTCTAGATATCGATGCAGACACTGGAGACAATATAATTAGTATAGATGTATAGATAACATTGCGTGGTGGAATAACATGATGTTTAAATAATTGTGTTTATCTTTTTTTTTATGTAAAGGTGATGAGACGAACGAGACGCTCGCCTGATGGTAAGAGATAACTCCTGTCAATGACCATTGCAACGATACACAAATATTTGAGTAACAAAACAAAATCCACGGTATCGCTGTTTTGGCGCTAATTACTTTGAGACTTTAGAAGGTTAATCTCAACATCACCATCGACCATACCGTCACTTAACATCAGGTGAACTGTGGTCAAACACCAAGCCTGTCAAACTTAAAAATAATAATAAACAGCCCTGTAATTTCGCTTCAAACCTGAACAAAGTAATGTTTACACACTATTGCTTGACGGCAAAATATCTGGCGCTGCGGTAGTACCTACCTAGACGACCTTTCCTGCAAGGGAGACCTACCACCAAGTAAACTATTTTATAAATAATTTTATATTTATCAGTAATTGCATACTTTGTTATTGTAATCGGTCACCGAAACTTGTTTTGCCTCTACATAAGGCATCCTTATACGTGTTGACTCTTCGACCGCTTTGCCGAGAAATGTATTATATTATACGTATTAATTGTTTTTTTTTTTACATTTGTTGCCCAAGTGGGTCTATTTGTTCCATGGTATAAATCTTTTGGTGCCTTCAAGTCGCGAATGAATTGATTTCTTGCAGATAAGCGTGTTTCATCGTAGACCACATCTTAACATCAGGCGAGTTGGCGGGCAAAAGCAAGTTTATTCAAAATTAAAAAAAAAAACAATGGTAATTATAAAACAGACATGCCACTTAACAAATAAAGCAAATATGTGTGTAGATGTCAATTACATTAAAAAAACATGGACATTATTAAATTACATATTTGTTAAGAGGATGCTAAAGACACCGAAGAACCTAATCTATACCTAATATAACTAATAAAGACCTTGGCACAAACAGATTTATCAGACCATTTCCATGCAATAGATGTTATCAATTCAATGCAAATCGGAAGAAATCTCTATCGCTATTGACACTGTCACACAAGGTAAACCTTTTGAAATCGAGTTGGTTTTGCATCGATTGAAATACATGACATTTTATTCACTAGTAATATGTCACTCGTAAATGTGTTTTTATTTTTATGGTCACGATTCATACTCGTTATTCCCATGTTTCATACATTACGCGTTGAACCCTGTTATTAGATCTCAATTTGTAGAAGATTTTGGGATTTGAACCTACACCCTCCGGCGTGAGAACCGACCTCGTTAACCATCATCGTTAGCTATCATCGTTCTATTCTAGAACAGACTGAAGTTTTTTATCATATTGTTTGCACTTGGTTTTCGTCATCAATTTCGATCTCTTATAAGCATTTACACTGATCTAATATTAAAGTTTTCTCATATGGCAAAAAATATTAATTATCCATGTAGAGTCGAAATTAACTCAGGGAGTTATTATGGGACCGTTTCTCATTAACATAAAAAAATTATCTATGAAGAAGCGGAATTCCTCAGGGAGTTATTATGGGACCGTTTCTCATTAACATATACTAACTAAATTTACCATCACTTTGCAAGTATGTTAGCGGTGCACGAATGCTAATAGTTTTCACTCTAGTATGCACATGCAAAATTTTACATCTTGCAAGGTCGCAAGGTATATTTTGTGATGTTAAGTTATGAACAGAGGCGATTTTAAAAGTAGCTTTTTTACCAGATGGTAAGCTCACCGCCGCCGTCATCTGCAACTTAGAGATGTTGTCGATGCGTTGCCATCCCTAAGAGAGTTTTATAGACAGTCTTTTTAAGTTGCTTCATGGTGAACTCATTTGTTCTAAGTGGGAATCGAACTTACGACCTACGATAGACAACCCCAGTTATGATCTTAGATTGCCCTCCCAGCTGCACACTTACTATCTACTAATTTGGTTCTCCCTGACCACCGCAGACCTCATCACCGTCTGACCACAAAGAGAACTTCATAGAAAAACTTCTTTACCCATCACACTCCGCCAGCAGGAATGCCGCTTTCATCAATTTCGACAATGGTTAATAGAGAATGTCTTTGTACAGTAGATGGTAAATTTCCGCTCTAGAATGTAGATATTATGGCACATTTTACGGTTCGCAAGGTCACGCGGGTGTAGCCGTCACGCGTTCCTTAATTTATTCTGCGTTGCAAGACACAAGCAACGGCGATTCTCTACAACTAGACATACTATATATTGGACTTGATAGCGCTGTGCTATTTTTTTTTACACAACCATGTTATTTGTGCCATCTATCATGTCGTGTGTATGTTTCGTCGCACAATAAAGTTACATATTTATATTGATGTTATGTTATTGTTTTACTTATGCGGGATCAATCACGTCGATTTCCAGAAACTCCGACTATTGTTTCGGTCACATCCGGTGGCCTTCATCCTGGAGACAAAGCTTAGTACAACGCGCGCGCGCTCGTCTTATTTCGCACTGCGCGCCTCGCATGTGAAGATAGCAGTTGAATAGCAAAGTTGCATTCTATTTATTTATTACATTTTCCGCTGTCGCTACATCGTGTTACTTGAGCCGCATTTAAGTCAAGCCCGATTCTAAGCCGTAATAAATATCTCGGAATGAATTGCAAATATGGTTTCTCGATTTGTCATGAAGTAAAACCTTGACGGCTTTGCTCTAGATTTCTAGACTTGAGAATAGGTATTTTGCACGCTATGGTCTTTATGGGTCGCTGACTCGCTTTATCGAGAGTGAAATATAGCATTGTGGTAGTTTGGATTGCACGAACATCTGATCAAGTTTTGATATTGTCAGATTAGATGAAGTCATCAATATAAAACAAAAAACAAAAAAAAATCTATCGTGCAACCAGAAGCTTATAAGCGAGATCGTTTCATGGTCGACGTACCAAAAACTCGAACGAAACGATTTGATTCCACGTTCATTGTACGGACCGCTAGACAGTGGAATGCGCTGCTTGAGTGGGTGTTCCCCGTTGAAAGAAAGAAAGAAAGAAAGAAAGAAAGATACATTTATTTTGACACACACAACACTACAACAACAAAACACTTCTTATAAATAATGACAAAAATAATAATAATAATAAACAGTTGTAATAGTTGTCGCTGTAGTGTCCAGTGCGACAAAAAAGGTTGGTTCTCAGCATTAATGCTGCCGATTTCTCAGCAGCGCTGGTTTTCAGAACCAACCTTTAGGGACGCACAAGACTGAATAAAATAAATAAGATACATACGTGAATATACAATAGAATAGAGAAATTATAAATATACATATAGCGAAGAAATTGCGTAAAGAGAAAAGTATATCTAAGTACATACATTAAGAAATATAGTTTATAGTAAATGTAAAACAAGACAAGGATAAAAATTTGTAGGGGCTGGCGTGAACATATACTACATAATGCTGGAGAGGAAAGGAAAGAAAATAATACAATATTACATATAGAGTTTATACGAAGATCAAGAAGCAAGTACTGAAGTGAGACCGGTTGCTACCTACTTGACTTCTGCAACTCCAGCAAATGCTTCTTGATCTTCAACCTAAAACTGAATTTGTTTTGAAGCTCTCGTACGGGCGGTGGAAGGGAGTTCCAGCATTTGGTCGCATTAAACCTGAAACTACCGCGAAACGCAGCAGAGCCGTGTCTCGGCGTTCGCAACAGTAGCTTGCAGGTGGCCCGTATTGTCTTGTATTCAGAAACCCATTTGAGCTTAGAGTATAAATAAAGCGGTGCCTGGTATTTGATAACACCAAACATTAAAGTAGCGAGATGGAGTGTGCGCCTATGCTCCATTTTCAGTACGTTATATTTATTTAAAAAAGGAGTAACGTGACTGCGCGGGGGTACATTAAAACAAAAACGTGCACAAGAATTTTGTACTCTCTGGATAAGACGTGAAGTTTTTTTAAAGAGACATGGCCCATACACTGTGTCAACGTAGTTGAATTTAGACAACACGAGTGAGTCTACAAGCATTAAGCGAAGGTCCGTGCTAATATAATTTCTTATCTTATACAAAACTTTAAGGCGATAAAAGCAGTTACTAGCAATCTCACTGATATGACGCTCGAACTTTAACTGCTAGTCGAAAATAAGTCCTAAGTTTCTCACTTCATGAACCCGTTCAATTACCTCTCCACAAGCCCTTAATACGGGGTTTGAAAGAGCAATATTGAGAGTCTGGTGCTTGGAACCCAGAATCATAAACTTAGTTTTCTTTGCATTTAACAGTAGAGAATTTTTATAGGCCCAAGTCTGAACTCTTTCAAGGTCCTGATTTATTCGAAGTTCAGCTGCGCGAATGTCACTGGGCTTAAAAGACATATATAGCTGGATGTCATCAGCATATATGTGAAATTTACAGTGCTGGAAACAGTTCACTATATCAGCAATGTAAAGAATAAATAATAAGGGTCCTAAAATAGAGCCTTGTGGCACTCCCCTATTCAAGTCTCGCAAGATTGACCGCAACACCTCCCCACTATCTTTTTTTATTTCCACATACTGCGCTCTATTACTAAGATAGGAATTAAACCATTTTATGACACTAGAATCTAGACCATAGAAATTTAGTTTAGATAAAAGAAGGGCAATATTAATTGAATCGAAGGCACGCGAAAAATCAAGTAGTACTAGAATAGTACCCATGCCTTGATCTTGTGAAGCTAAAACATTATCAGATACATCTAACAAAGCTGTACTTGTTCCTCTAAGTTTCCTGAAGCCAGACTGCATATCAGGTAAAATATGTTCTCTTTCAAGATATTCCATTATTTGAGAGCTCACTACTTTTTCCAACACTTTAGAAAGGCAAGGTAGAAGACTGATTGGGCGCAAATCTTTCAATAAAAGTGGATCCGATGTTTTTGGTATGGGCTTTACTATAGCGGTTTTCCAAAGTGATGGATACACTCCAGTGCTAAGAGATTCATTAACAATAGCTGTGATTGTATCAAGGCTTTGAGGTAGCGTTAAATTAATCATGTCTAGTGATATTACATCTACTCCTAAGGCGTTAGACTTAATTTGCTTCAGATATTTTAGTATTGTATTAGGAGTGACTGTTTCAAATAGAAATGTAGAGCCATTACTAAATCGATTAAATTCATAATAAGTCATAGTAGAAATAGCTACATCTTCATTACCGGGTATATGAAGAAAATGATCATTAATCGCATTAGGATTGTCAAATTGTGATGTAATGTCTGATGAACTTGACGGCAAAACTTTATTTTTTAGATTATTCCATAGCAATCTGGAATTCTTAATATTGCTATTCACGTGTTGATTAAAATAAGCTACTTTTTCAGCATGTAAAGCAAGAGATACTTGCTTTTTTAGGTCTTTATAATAAGCTTTATGGCTGTCTAGTTTTGTTACTTTGCACCTAGCAAGAGCTGCGTCACGAAGACTCATCATAAGCTTGACTGTATCAGTAAGCCAGGGAGACGGTTTATCTCTAATAATTTTTTTCTTTATTGGCGCATGTAGATCGAATAAAAACAAAATTACCTCATTTAATTGCCTCACCATACAATCAACATTGTCACCGGTGTAAATTAAATCCCATCTAATCGATTTCAATTGCGAATTAAAAGCGTCCAGAGAAATATCTTGTAAAGGTCTATAAATAATGCACTTGGGAGGTATCTTTGGCTTTTTAAAACAAAATTCACAAGTTACAAATGCGTGCCCTAAATCCGAACCCACGAGCTCTACGCACACTTGGCGTGCACGGAGGTTCGTACATACTACATCAATCAACTTTTGACTATGATTAGTAAAATGAGTTGGTTTATCTACTACTTGACCCAAACTCATGTTAGAAAGAAAATTTTGGAAAATTTTAAAATTTGGATCATTTGCGTCTTGTGCATTGATGTTAAAATCTCCTAATAAAATAATGTTGTCACAGTAAGAGAAAGACGCCACTGAATCCGTCAATACCTCAAAGAAATCTTCTGCATCAAGCCATGGAGGCCGATAAGCCGTGCCGATAATTAATTTAGATGATTTAATACTTAACTTTAACCACATCTGTTCAATATCTGGTGCAAAGGGGTGAGAACATAACCGAGCATTTACACCTCGCTTAATGTAAAAACCTACACCTCCACCATGGCCACGACAGACATGGCTTGGTCGAGGAATGTGACATAATCGATAATTCGGTACGACTGGAGCGCGACCAGATTGACCAGGTTTCAGCCAAGTTTCATTTATCGCTATGAGTTCAACTGAATATTTCTGCATAGCAGCTACAAAATCGTCATGTTTAGTACCCAGAGAGCCAGCATTATAGAGACCAACTTTCAAAAACTTGCTATTAACCATATCGGAAAAATAAATACAGTAGAGGGATATAATAATACATGCTATGTAATAGCATATACACTGGAATACACGTATTTTTAACTAGAATAAAATAGTAAAAAGACTTAGCATGAAGTAAATAATATGCAGACTCGCGGTATATAAGAAAGTATAAATATATAATTATTGAGAATAAATAATACGAGAGATAACATAGATAAATATAAAGCAAATTGATGACAATACTACATATTATGAGGTGTTTACAGCGACAACTGAACATATAGAATATATAAGTAGTCCAATTATCTCTTTGTAATAATACATGGTTCGCGCACATAAATACACCCATGATTTTATTATATAGACACACATTAGTCGGGATCACATAAATACAACGTTTTGCATGTACAGATTTGGCTACATTCATATGAAAACAACATGTTTGTAAGGACAAGAGTACCAAGTATAAAATTAAGTAGAGATGAATAACTGATAAATTATAGCTGTATTTTATCTGATTGTAAACGTTACAACTGTTCCGAAATACATTAGATAACGTAGTTAAAATATTTAATACATAGCTACCCAAAATAATTCGCATTATTCTAAATAAAAAACATATGCCAAAAAGAGTAACAGTTAGAGTTATGAAAGAAGTGCTGGAAATAATACAAACTACACTAGAGACATTATGATAAAGGAAAAAGCTTCGTCAAGTCACCTTCGCTACAAATCTGATAGGGCGCAGATGTTTTGTCCCGTTTGGCAAATATACGGCCATCCCTTGTCCACAAGAAAGCCCAATTCTGGAGCTTAGTCGCTTCTCTGGCTTTACCCATTAGAACTCGATTAGCTTTAGTAAGACGCTCGTTAACATAAAAGCGCACAGGATCGTGTGGTGGGGCGATAATTTGCTCAGTGGTGACTCTTCGACGTACTCGCGCTCCTTTAAGAAAATCATCCCGCTGAGCTCTACGTAGGAAGCTGACCGCGATAGGTCGGGGCCGAGAGAGTCCTGTGCCATTACCTCCAAGAACTCTGTCGCCGGTTGCACTGATTTCACGCCGAGCTCCCACTCGTCTGGCGCTCACAACGTCCCGATCTTCCAAGGTTTGACCCAGCTTCCTAGCCACCGTCAACACAATGTTCAGAGTCGATTCGCCCTCCTGTTCGGGTATGCCAGATATTTCGACGTCGTTGAGCAATGCGAGTTGTTCGCGATAAGCTGACTCCTGCTTCAGTTGAGACATAGATTGTTTGAGAGCCTGAACCTGACGCTCTAACATCTCAAGTTTCTCGTTATGGTCATTTGAGGAGGATCTTAGCTCGCTGACCTCTTGCCTGAGTTCTACCACTTCAGCGCATAAGTCACTCCTAATCTCTCGTAATTCTTCCCGCATAGCCTGCAACTCGCTGAATATAATCTGGGTGTCTTCAAATCAAGAGTGAATTGGTATCTTCTGCGTACTCCATCTTAGACCGCATCATCACTTAACATCAGGTGAGATGGCAGTCAAACGTAAGCCTATTAATAAAGCCACTTTTTAATAAATTTTAAAAAGTGGGCAGATACTACCTATTTCCACGGGCTACAATCCTAACACACCGTTCACTTCATTTTCTTTTTGATATTTTATTTTTATTCCGTCCTAAGGTTGCCTGGAAGAGATCGCTCTTATCGATAAGCTCGCCCATTGTTACACTTATTCATCATCATCTCAGCCGTAGAACGTCCACTGCTGGACATAGGCCTCCCCCATTGACTTCCATAAAGACCGGTTGGAAGCGGCTCGCATCCAGCGCGTTCCTGCGGTCTTTACGAGGTCGTCTGCCCACCTTGTGGGTGGACGTCCTAAGCTGCACTTGCCGTTCCGTGGTCTCCTTACACTTATTACTTTAGTTTATTTTTCTGATGTGGACAATAAAGAGTTCACCAATCATTTGAGATAATTTTAACCAGATTTCCTTGCCCATAACTAAAACAAAATTAATGCAACCTACCTTAATCTGCACCAGAGATAAGAACAAAAAAACCCACAGACTATTTCGTAGAAGACGAGGGAAGACTCCTTGGCCCTACAATTTCTACTTACCTACTCTACTCCAACTACACGCAAACAAAAACCTAACGCATGTGTTGCGTGTAGTCTGTGTAAGATAAGAAAAAAAATGTAGGTTTGTTATGTCTTTCATCAATGTAATCGTCGCAATCAATAATTTTCTTGACAAACCTGTTAATAGTATAGTCGTGTCGGGATTGAATGTGATTCTCAACTGCATGTTCTAAGCAACATTCCCTTGACAGCCCTGTGGGCTCATTGGCAGTAGGTATATCTACTTTAAGAGCTGTGGGGCATGGTTTCGATTCCCACCCAAGACAAACATTTTGTGGTATAAACAAATGTTTGTTCCGTATCACACTAATATTATAAAGGAGAAAGTTTGTGAGTGTGCGTGTTTGTTATTTCTTCACGTTCAAACGGCTGGACCAATTTTGATGAAATCTGGTATGGAGATAGATAACAGAAATACGTAATTTGTGAAAATTCCAATTGTCTAGCTATCGCGGTTCTTGAGATACAGTCTGGTGACAGACAGACGGACGGACAGACAGACAGCGAAGTCTTAGTAATAGGGTCCCGTCTTTACCCTTTGGGTACGGAACCCTAAAAATAAGTATGTATTCTATCGGTTATTTGACTTCTACAGTACAAACTTTGCTTAGATTAGGGTCAGATGGCGCTGTGTTTTATCCTACGATATTTATTTATACGTGTTCTTTTCTGATCTATGTGTAAGCATATTTTTAACTGCGTCAAACGCCTAATGGTGAATCATAAAGTAGCGGGTCTACAAGGAACGATGGGTCACCAAATTTAATATAGCGTAATGATGTAGCTGTATTCGCCCATATTGGTCTAAAATTTTCGATACAATCGCCTCTTATTTGGCAAGTTTTAACGGAACTGGTCAATTTATGAGCTGTAACTTGCTATGCTCCGTTGGCTCGATGAAGACAGAACGCATTAATAAACTGTTCCAAAACATATAAAGTTTGAATTTATTGAACAAGCTGAAGAGTTTAAAAAATCTATAAACCGATTGCGATTAAAATAGCTAAAATTAAAAGAAAAAAAAATTAACAAATTTATTATTCCTAATTAAATTTACACATTTAACATATAGTAATCTTCTTTAAATTGCCTTTATTTAGATATCCTACTTAATAGTTTTTTTTTATTAACGTTTTACTATTTCGCGCCCAAAAACCACCTTCTCATATATTTTTTAAATCACCCTCTAAGAATACTTGGGTTATTAAGTCGAATCTAACGATAACTTAATTGTCGTAATCCATTCGGCCGTTTGGAAGATACGCGGTAATAAAGAATACATACATACATATTAGATACGCGCGAAAAGCATAACCCTTCCTTGGCAGTCGGGTAAAAAAAGGGGCCTTTATAAAAAATTAATTCGAAATATTAACTTTCTTTATCAATATGAATTTTTATACTTAAAAAAAGCATTTCAATTGTTTTTCTTTATTTTTTTTTATAAAAGTAACACGTAAATTTCTATTTATCGTGTTTTAATGGATAGAAAAATGTTTAAAATATGTCATTATTCAGTTTTACATTGATGCTGATTATATGATTAATTTACAATATTACGAAAAATATATTATGTTTAATCGCGCAGCCTCCTCCAGGCAAGCCTAGTAATCAGTCTTAACTATATCTACTTAGATAACAGTACTTAATGTAATTCAATTTTAATCTCAAATTGATAAAAATATTATAAATATCTAATAAATTCCTTAAGGCGTCAATTTGAAATTCATTGCATTACTTACTTGGTGGTAGATTTCCTTAGCAGGAGGTCGTCTAGGTAGGTACCACCGCAGTACCAGATATTCTGCCGCCAAGTATTGGTGTGTAAACATTACTGTGTTCCGGTTTGAAGGGTACTGCAGCTAGCGAAATTACAGGGCTATTGAGACTAACCATCTAATCTCAAAGTAATGAGCGCCAAGGCAGCGATGCCCTGGACTTTGTTTTACTACTCAAAGTTATGTGTATCGCTGCAATGGTCATGGACAGGCATTATCTCTTAACATCAGGAGAGCATCTCGTTCGTCTCATTACTGTTACATAAAAATAAAATAAAACCCAGTAAAATACCCGTAAGGAAATTTTTATAGATCGTTTAAAAATAGAATCATCTAATCATTGGAAGCTAAACAAGTTATCAACGACGGTAGCTAGGTGGTGGTATAAAATTACACATAAACGGTACAACTGGTTCTCAACTGTAGGGCCCTCCCTAAGAGATGGTCATCAAATTTATAGAGGAATAGCTGCGTCACGCGGTGTTACTCGCTACATTTATTCGTGATAAAAAGTAGGCTGTGTTAATCCAGGGTATCAGCTACCACCATACCATATTTCTTCAAAATTGGTCCAGACGTCTGAGTGTGAAGAAGTAACAAACATACAAACACACTCACGTCTTTATAATATTAATATAATAGAGCGAGAGAATATTAATACGATTTTTTTATTTATTTTCCTTATATGGTTTACTAGCTGCGCGGTTTAATCCGCTGTTCACACGTGAACAGTACATTTATCGGGATTTAAAGTAGCCAGTGCTAATACAAGATATCAGCTACCTCTATACCAAATTTCATCAAAATTGGCCCAGCCGTTTGAGCGTGAAGAAGTAACAAGCATTCAACACAACCTTTTGCCTTTATGATATAAGTGTGACGTTAGGCTGAATATGCGTTCTCAGGCCAGTAAACGTGTATCTGATTCTTGCGTTCCATTGTGGAGCTTTAAAATATCTGAACCGTCAAACTTGTTAATCATCACCTCCACTGAGCTGTGGTTAATTGAAAGGCTTAAGTATGACAATGAACTACAGTTCACTGGTAAGTCTATAACGGTTTCGATGGCGTATAGAACATAATTAGTGGAACATTTAGTGGAGCGATAATTTCGGACCAGTGATTTGCGGCAACGAGGAAGTGAGCGGTGTGAACTATGAAGGCCATCATGGAGACGGTCGATCAAGTTGCATTATATGCATATATATTTTTTATGACTGACAGGTTTTTTGACCACAGCTCGGGGTGTACTTCCGAAAAGCGCATACCGCCGATTGATTTGAAATTTGGTATAGTTACGTATTTTGACATTCTAATCACGAATATCATAACGAAATTTGGCGCAAACGCCATTTTGAATATGAAAAACGAACGGGAGTCTTTTTTCGTTCGGTGTGCATAATTGCGCATTCCTAACCGATTTAGATTATTTTAACTCTCCTCAGAAAGGATGTGTGCAAACAGGGATGATTACGAGTTGCGGGGCACTAATAAATAAAAAAAGTCTACGAGGTTTTTTACGCTTTAACGACATGGTTAAGAAAGCCTATTCTCGACCCAATTTACAGTCAGATTAACATCGAAATACCACGCATCAGCTAAATGCTTTCGCCATTGAAAGCGAATTTCCAGGAAGTAACGCTTTGTGTTTTATCGGACTTGAAACTTTTTCATTGTTAAAGATACACTTCTACTCCGACTTGTTCCACTGGAGTAAATATGAATGAATAGATAACCTTGCCTCCTTTCACGATAGTATAGTATTGTAACAATATACTATAACTTTATTGTCTACTAGCTGCGCCCCGCGGTGTTGCCCGCTACATTTTTTCGAGATAAAATATAGCCTATGTGTTAATCCAGGGTTTGAGCTACCTCCATACCAAATTACATCAAAATTTGTCCATCCGTTTGAGCGTGAAGAAGTAACAAAGATACAAACACACTCACAAACTTTCGCCTTTATAATATTAGTGTGATATAATAAAGTTTAAATAATATGGCGTAATGTTACTCAAATAATGTCACTCGATATCACCTTTTATGCCGTGGTGGTGCTGGCGTAAGAATTGTACCCACCCTCTCTACCCGTGGTTGCCGTAAGAGTGGGCTAAGGAATGTAATCTGGAAGACGGGCAGCAGTGTCTTCCTTGAACAATCACACCTAACTGCGCTCGCCAACCCGCCTGCCAAGCGTGGCGAGTATTGGCAAAACCCCCCCAGGAGGAGGCCTATGTCCAGCAGTGGACGTCTTATGGCTGATGATGTGATGTGATAATCACCTTTTAGATGCGCTAAATAATGAAATTCGCTTCCCGAGTAGGTATTCCCTGGTGGATACAATTTGTGTGCCTTCAAGTCGCAAGTGAATCGGTTTCTTCTGGGCAGGCTCCACAGTAGACCGCATCTTCGGTTAACAAAGGGAGAGACAGTGAGACAAACGCAAGTGGTACTTCAGAAGACGAGTTATTTTGAAGGCAATTGGACAGCCGTGGCTTAAAAGTGACTTTTTCCGGTAGAAATTTATGAAGATCTGACTAACGAAGACACGCATCGGGTTCTAAATAAGTGTAATGTAAAAATATCGAACAGAACAGAACTTAAATGGAGTTGGGCAGGACATATTGCCAGGCTGAGTGGCCGCGAACTGGTAAACGGAGCGTTGGTCGTCCACCAGCTCGTTGGGTATTCGACATAATAAAAATCGCGGGTCGAACCTGGACAAGATTGGCACAGGGCCGAGACGAGTGGCATACATGAGAGGCCTATGCTCAGCAGTGGGCAGTGACGGGCTGATGATGATGAAAAAGAAGTTTAGGGATATTCAATTCGACTATAACCAGCTGCTTTCAAATTGTAGTTCTAGGAAAATGTTGTTAGGAAGGTCATGCAACCTTTGCAAGCAACTGATTGCTTGTGAATATGCAATGTATCCTAATTCCAACCGGTATTTATAATTTTAGATACCAGGACTGGAAGGTCTTGGTTAATTGGCATAGATTTGTGGCTGATCCCTACTCAACCTTTTCCGTGATCTATGATATTTAATCAGTGTTTTACGTACGAACATAAATTGGCAGGACATAGGGCATATCAATGGTGAGTCAATCTAAATCAAAGAAATATTAGTATTTAATCACGAGATCCGCATGACTAGCATTTATGAAATAAATGTAATATAGTATTTTTATTTAGCCTACATCGCCTCACTAATGAGCCTCAATAAAGGTCTCTCCCAATTTCTTCCTTGCCCCTTTCCCGTCCAATCTTTTTTAAGCTTTCCGAGTTTGTCGCGCCGTCGCGAGTTGGTCGTGCATGAGGGCAACCACAGGGTCGACTGTTCGGGGCACCCCCTAGATACGTTTGTCCATCTATCCAAGTACATTGGGTTGTCCCGCCTGCTCCCTTTTAGGCCTGGCAGAATTATTTTCAACGACAGACTATTTTATATTTTCCTGACGTAGTTTTGACATATTTTTGTTTTATTTATGCGGGCTTTTGTGCGACGCAAGACAAGGACGCGCGCGCGTTGTACTCAGCTTTGTCTCCATGATGAAGGCCACCGGATGTGGTCGAAACGATAGTCGGAGCTTTCGATAACATTAAACGTGAGTAATCCCACATAAGTAAAACAAAATATTTTATACTTATAGTCGTCAAAATACAAAAATGTTTATTGAACTAATTGCATTACATAAAACCTTACATATGTAAAAGTAAATTCGTAGAACCTGTGTGGCCAGCCCTACAAGTATTTTTTGTTCTTAATAGGTTTGCGTATGACCACACCTTGTCTAAAGTTAAGCAACGATGTGGTCTAGAATGTCACCCTTACGTTACAAAGAACTTGTTTACTCTGGATTTAAAGATATTCATTTATACCATATCTTATCATATCTTTAGATTTATAGCATGTCACTTATTTGGAATTTAAATAACTAATTGGGGTATTTCGATATTCGTGTAGAATAGAACTTTATTGTACACCAAACATACATACGTGTATACATTATAACATATAATAAAAAAAATGGATGGAGACAAAGGATGGCACAGTTATTAAGGTTGATTATTTTCTTATGTGGATAGAAAATTTTACCAAATAAATTGATTGCATTTCACTGGATTAACTTCGGAAACGTACCACATCCTCCCTAAAAGTAAGAATAATATCCCTCTGTAAAAATAAAAATATGGACTCTAAGCACACATATGAGCATATATTTGTAGCGATGATAGCTCAGTGGTTAGTGCGGTCGGTTCGCATGCCGAAGGGCGTGGGTTCAAAACCCAACAATGAGCCTGAGCTGCCGGTGAAGGAAAACATCGTGAGGAAACCATAGCATGGTGGTAGGGTACTTTCTAGTACTCGGCTGGCTAGCTACCACCCTCAAGTTGAAAATCTGCCGCCAAGCATCTAACGATGTGTTCCGGCAGCCTCACTTGAGAGCCAGTTCTATTCCAGGCTAGGTGTGCTTTACCATCTTCGACCACACTGTCACTTAACATCAGGTGAGTTGTGGTCAAACACCTAGCCTAACAGCCATTAAAAAAAAATAAAAAAAATATGCAATGTGCATGTGTCTATACATGAGCGTTCATGTCTTCCTTTGTCGTGCGTATGGCTGTTTGATGTCAAGTGACGGTGTGGTCAAAGACAAATTTAATACGCCGCTCGATGACCCCTGACATGGCGTGTCGGTTGCAGTTATAAGACGAACGGGGGCAAACAGTAACAGTTGACCATGTCACCTGACTCACGATACGGTAAGCTAAATTGTTTATCTAGTGTTGCAATTAAATTAATGTCTCTGGTATTACATGTTCATATGTAAATTTATTCTCTTAACATTATGTGGCGAGTTTGCCTTTTTTCCCACTGTCTTAAATGAAGTATTTTTTAAATATCGTCTACTTGCGACGACAGTGTGGCATCTGGAATTATACGATTTTTCGTTTTATTGATATTCTGAACCGCGACCTCGCGTCCATTATTTCCAAAAACGGGATATTGTATATTTATATTATCTACAATAAACAACAAAGGAAAGAGAGTAAAAACAAAATAGCACGATATGGCGTTGTCTCGTTTGGTAATCTAGTTGGCTTTGACACGGTGAGAGTTCGTTCAGTTGTCACTTAAGCTTCTCGGTGTTCATGATAAACGTGACATCACGAAGATACCACGCATTAAATGTCATAATCTACATCATCTTCAACGTGACAACGAAACTTACCACCTAGTAAACTTACTTTTTGTGGACAATGTGATAAGTTTTCCTTATAAGTTAATTTTCTTCCAAATGTGTTTTCTCTTTTTGATATTTCATTTCAATATTAGTTGTACTCTACTCACTTCACATATAAAAAAGCTATCAAATATAATAAAAGCTATCATGACATAAGAGTAATGTTCATTTAAAAGTTTAAAAGCCGTATTCTATAAAATTATGGTTTTTGAGATGTCACGCTGTCATCGCAAGTATATGGATATGGTAACGTATGTGGATATTTTACACAGTTCCATCTAGCCACAAACTAAGCATAGCGTGTACTATGGGAATCTAACTACTTACTTGAAGTCTATTATGTTTGTATGTACATTTGTTATTTTTTTAGGTTATAACGGCTGGGTGTATTTGAATGCATTTGAAACATATGTATCTAGTTGAAAGAACACAGGTTACTTTTACCCCGAAAAATAATGATAGAAAGAAAACATTTACCTACAACACACTAAGATATACATAATAAAAGACATATTTTTATATTTTTTTTAACAAAAGGTTAGTTCCCAAGCATAAGTGCTACCGATTTCTTAGCAGCGCTGGCAAAATGGGCGCAACCGCCGGTCATAGGTAAACATTAACATCCATGTACAAGAGATTTAAATATTGTGACAGTACGCAAAAATCAAACCATGCAATTGGCGTTCCATAATTAGGCTGCTGCTAGCAGTCCTACGCTAGTAGTGGTACGCCAGATCCGCTAAAAAGGTCGGCGTGCACTGGACGCACCGTTAGAAGCGGGTATTTGGGTCGCGCGCACGCCCGCTGCAGTATGCCACTGGCGCCGGCGCAAGATATGAAATACAGCGGTTTTAAGTTAAATATTAAGATTAATTTGAAAGCTTTACTAAAAATGTTGCTGTCTATTACCCTAGAAATTTACTAAATTTAGACCTACCAACTACACTATAAATATTTTTAGTAGGGTATTTGTAAGTGTTACGATATGTGTAAATATGACTGTGGCAGCTGAATGCATGTATGTATTAGGTTAGGAGATAGCATCCCGTGGTTTTATCTCTAAGAAAGGAAAATTCACTGAATAAGAAGTTCCATTTATTGATTTGACGATTTGCTACAACAAAGTGGCCATCTTAATAAAAAGTAAAATTATAACAAAAAAACCGACTTTATTTGGTTATCTTATGTCAGAACTTGACCAAATTTAAATGGGACCACATGGGAAGGACCAGCTTTTAAATATAAAAAAAATCATCAAATCGGTTCACCCAGTCGAAAGTTCTGAGGTAACAAACATAAATTTTACCTGTGAAAACTTTTAATTGGCCTTCTATTGTTATCTATTGTATTTGTCTGTGTTCCTAGCTGTAAGTTTTCCTATCATAATAAAAATAAAATAAAATAAATAAAAGAACAGACGAATTGAGCACCTCCTCCTTTTTTGGGTCGGTTAAAAATAGTGGCTCCACCTATACTTTCAGTATGACACTATAAAGTAGCCCGATTTACTGTAATACCGATTTTTTGTATGGGATGATCTGATCTAATACTGAGTACCCAATTATGCACATTAATTGTGACGTGAAACCATTTTTATATTTGCTTCCAACATGGGAACCCACCTATATCGGAATATTATACGAGTACAGCGTATTAAGCCTCCATACTCTTATAACTTAACCAGTCGCTTGGACACAGTAATCTAGGATGTTATGTGTAAAGTACGTGACATGTCGCCGCTTGTGATGGAATGTCATCGGTTTTATAACTCGCGAATTATGCGAACTGACGGTGACGACCATTGTCTAATAGAAACGACCAGAATTCCTTAGACAGCATTAAATAGACCAAGAATTTTCTAAAACGTGTTGAATACAAAAAGCATAGAAATTAGCTTTTATATATATCCGATATAAGTATTAATTAATATTTAGCAAACTTATATTATTGTACTTTGTATAATTCATAATCATGGTATAAATATATTTCATGAGATGTGTAAACATTAAAATGTACATTTGTTTTATAATGATTTTCAGACTGTTTGAACACAGCTCATCTGATGTTAAATGATGGTGTGGTCGAAGATGGTAAACAGACCTAACCTGGAATGGAACTGGCTCTCAAGTAAAGGCGCCGGAACACACCGTTTGTAGCTAACCAGTCATGTACTAAAAAGTAACCTTACCACCACGCTATAGTTTCCTCGCGATTTTTTCCGGTTTTTGCCGGCGTAAGAATAGTACCCCACCCTCTCTACCCGTGGTTGCCATAAGAGTCGGCTAAGGGATGTAATCCGGAAGACGGGCAGCAGCGTCTTCCTTGAACAATCACACCTAATTGCGCTCGCCTACCCGCCTGCAAAGCGTGGCGAGTATTGGCAAAACCTTATTTAATATTGGTTTAACTAGTGTCCTTATTGTTTAAAGCGATCTCTTCCAGGCAACCTATGTATCTGGAATTACAATTGCGTACCCGCTTCCATTCAAGATGTACCTTCCATCGCATGTTTCACAAGTAAGCTAAGATCTTGGCTTCAAGTTTTATGATAAAAGTTTTTTTTTTTTTTTTAATTAAATCTTAAACTCTGATTCGGAAGTTAATGACAGTAAAAGTTTAATATGCGATAAAATGATTATAATATTAGTAAAATTATATATTGAAGTTATGCTTGAAAAAACATTAAACAATCAAATCAACAATAGAAAACAGCTTACCGATAGAGTGTAAATCTTTCAGGCCAACGACATCTGCAAAAGAAACATTCAAATAAGTTTTTGAATTACATTCTGCACGGTAATCGATTTGTCTGTAACTGTGTTAAATTAGAATTGGGTTAGTCTATTCGTGTTTTGAAGCCGTTTGGGTTCGGTCATCAATTTTATTGAAATCGACGGCATTGAGTTAAAAGCAAGGCCGGCGATTCTCTTTATTCACGAGTGAATGCCATTCATGAGCATTCATTCCCGACAGGTGTTCTCTCAGTCGATTCAATGTAGATTAGCAAACATGTAAAGAATCGATATAAGGGCCGATATATCGATATATTTTTTAACATTTGGTTCCACATTTTTTTATTCGCACAGCTAGGTTGTGATACTCTCTGCCAGAGTCTGTGTTCCCTGTATACAATTAGTATTTGATTGTTTTAGTAGCGATGATAACTCGGTGGTTAGCGCGGTCGGTTCGCATGCCGAAGGGCGTGCGGCCCCAACAATGAGCTTGAGCTGCCGGTGAAGGAAAACATCGTGAGGAAATCATAGCGTGGTGGTAGGGTACTTTCTAGTACTCGGCTGGCTAGCTACCACCCTCAAGTTGAAAATCTGCCGCCAAGCATCTAACGGTGCGTTCCGGCATCCTCACTTGAGAGCCAGTTCTATTCCAGGCAAGGTGTGCTTAACCATCTTCGACCACACTGTCACTTAACATCAGGTGAGTTGTGGACAAAAAACATGCCTGTCAGCGATAAAAAAAAAAAAACACAAGACAGTAGCGCAGAAGAAGCAGTCGATTACCTTGTTTATCTAACAATCAAATACACAAAAATAAACGCAGAAAAAGGCGTTTCCCTCTAGAAGTCTGCAACCGCAGACAGTCATTAAAATTGTTTTCAAAATATTGACGTAATTTCATTGTGCAATGGATATTCGCTACAACAACGACGCTTATTGATTAGAACTCAAATCGTGACGGTTTACGTAGCAAAAATATTTGCCAGGATGAATGACATTACCCTGGCAAATATTTGATATTACAAACTTTTTATAGATGACATCACACTTTAAGCCTACTTGCGCCAAAACAGCGATCTACTTTGTTTTGCTGCTCAAAATTCTGTGTATCACTGCAATGGTTATGGAAATGCGTAATCTTTCACCAAAAACGGCGTCGCTTTTACACGGCTATTGAGAAGTACCATTGAAAGTCTCAAACTAATGAGCGTCAAAACAGCGATAGTAGTGAGGCAGAGAGTTAAATTTGGTATCATCTCTAAGAATATGTACTAATATCTCAATGGTAATGTAGGTTCGTGGAGCCAGATGAGTAGCGGAACGGTGACGATAGGAAATACGAATATAATGGTCACGTAATGACCACACATTTGACTGAATGTTTTAACAAGACGAGAGAGCTGGTAATGGTAGAATGAGAGATGACAGTTTTATGATGATAGTTTTTGCAATTCAAGGTAGCAATTTACGTAAAATTATTAGCACTTTCAAGAATCATTTGAGGCCAATGAATGCCTTGGAATGTTCAATACTGGGGCGAACGCGGACATTTTCTTTTGACAACAATGGAATTGTTAAGATTCAGCTGTTTACGATTTAAAAAAGGAGTGAGAATTTCAAATATTCTATATACACAATCAAAATAACTACCTGATCTAAAAGCCGGTATCAATATTTCCCAAAATGCTGTATTTATTGCCATGTATAAGGCAATACTTATCTTTATGCAAAATAGAAGCCAGCATTTTGGTGACGTTTGACGTCGACTAGACCGTGACGTTTGAAGTCGGTTCCCATGGTCCTAATGTTTCAACCCCAAAAAGGTCAAAGATGTACCCACTATACAGGGTAACGTTATTCTATAACATTACCACACGAATAAAATCTTTAGAACACACTGACGAATCCCGCAGTCATGAGGCATCATTTCGATTCCCTTGGTCCTAATGTTTCAACCCCAAAAAGGTCAAAGATGTTACCACTGTCCCGGGTAACATTATTCTATAACATTACTACACCAACAAAATCTCTCGAACACACATAAATAATACTAACGAATCTGCGTCATGAGGCATCACTTCGGTTCCCATGGCCCTAATGTTTCAACCCCAAAAAGGTCAAAGATGTACCGAACTGTCCAGGGTAACATTATTCAATAACATTACAACACAAACAAAATCTCTAGAACACGCATATATAACACTAACGAATCTGCAGTCATGAGGCATCATTTCGGTTCCCATGGTCCTAATATTTCAACCCAAAAAAGGTCTAAGATGTACCGACTGTCCAGGGTAACATTATTCTATAACATTACCACACAAACAAAATCTCTAGAACACACATAAATAATCTAAGTAATCTCGCAGTCATGAGGCATCATTCATGTCCGGGAGTCGCCCCACAAAATGGAGATGCGCACGCGCAGTCTATTAGACCAATTACGCGAGCTGTCACCGACGCGGCAAAAACCACCGATGTCAAGACTGGCGAGTGGCAACTGGCAAGTAAGCCACTGGGCGATGAGAGTAATGCAAAAACTGTGGGAGAGGTTACGGCTGAGGAATTCCGGGACGACCCTTATACGCATTGGCAACATTCCGTAGCTAACAAAGAAACGACTGGGACTGTCAGTTAGTTAGGACTTTTTGACCAACTTTATGACTTTATTTAAAGGTGACAGGCTAAGTGTTTGACTACAGGTTGAACAGATTAATGACGGTGTGGTCGAAAATGTATGAAAATAATATATGTATTTAGCTTGGACTGGGAATAAGGAGTGACGCTGCTCGAACACGCTTATTTTGGTGACAGGCTAGGTGGTGCCTATGGTACCTACTCTTGAGATGTTAAGTGGTTTCATGATCGAAGATGGTAGACACACCTGACTTAGAATGAAACTGGCTCTCAATTGCCGGAACACATCGATAGGTGCTTGGCGGCAGAATTTCAACTCCTGGAATCGAATTGGTTCTCAAGGGCTTCGTCACAGAATGTCCCTTTCTCAAAATTTTCCTGTGAGGCTGCCGGAAGACACCTTTGGGTGCTTGACAGAAGATTTTCAACTTTTTTTTCTTTCAGGTAATGTACTACGTATTGCCGATAACTTCAAACTGTGAAAGAAAGCATCGTAAGAAACCTACAAGTCTGAGTTATTAAAACGTGTAACCGGCCAAGTGCGAGTCGGACTCGCGCACCGAGGGTTCCGTACAAAACTGTAGGTATATAAGTAAAAGTTATGGTATTTTTTTTTAATGGTAATTTAAGCTTTTCGCAATTTTTCCTTTATCTGTGCTATAAGACGTTGATTCGTACCAAATTTCAAGATTCTGATTTCACGGGAAGTATCCTGTAGGTTTTGATTCCCTTGCGAGTGTCTAAAATTTGCAGCATAAACGGCTGTATCTTTTGATCACGTTGGCTTAGAAGTTTGATTTTTTCACAGCTCTAAGGGACAGTAGACCTGAGTATTTAATATGAATTTCAACAACAAAGTGATCCCATAACGGTTCCCGTTTTTTCCTTTTGAGGTACGGAACCCTAAAAAGGGGTTGACTGGGAACGCCCTCACAAAAGTCGTACAATAAAGCACTAAAATTATAAATTATATAAATATTGTAACTTTTTTTCGAAAGTAGGTACCTATAGATATTTCCATTGTACATTATTTTTTATTAAATAGTGATCGATCTATCTGGCGATAGATCGGCCAGTGAGTGATCGAGTTTTTAAATCTACTTAATTATTTATTTCTTCATTATTTATTCATTTTCATTACAAAAAAAATTGTCAAACATCTCGTAATACATGTTCTTATGTACAACAGTCACAATAAAATATACATCAAATTCATCATTAAATACCATATTACAATTATTTATAATAAGTCATTTACTTACTCAACATAATTTTATAAATTCATTATTAAAAATGTTAAAATATATTTTATTGTCATTAACTTTATGATCAACGTAAATAACTCTTACATAAAATACAGAAGAGAAAGGCATCCGAAAAAGAATCCATGACACAGCGTTTTACAAGATTGTAATGCTGAAAAAAAAATCAAAGGCCTTTACCTCCTATAATATCTCAACTCTGAACACTATATCTAAGACGGCCATTAGTGTTTGTAATCATTCTAATGGAAGCCATTATTTTCTCTTAGTCTGCTTGACACGTATGCTAGGCCATTATATGAATCCAATGCACGAAATGTACAAACTTAAACGCAATACGATGTTTTTTACACGACTACTTAAAAACGCCTCCATTTTTTTTATTTTAGCTGTATGCTTGTATATCGTATACTACTAATTGTATTTGAATATTCATGTTTGTTATTTGCCGTGGTGGTGCCGGCGTAAGAATTGTACCCCACGTTCTCTACCCGTGGTTGCCGTAAGAGTCGGCTAAGGGATGTAATACGGAAGATGGGCAGCAGCGTCTTCCTTGAACAATCACACCTAACTGAGCTCGCCAACCCGCCTGCCAAGCGTGGGGAGTATTGGCAAAACCTATTTCCTAAGGCCTATGTCCAGCAGTGGACGTCCTATGGCTGATGATGTGATTTGTGTTTGTTACTTCTTCACACTCAAACGGCTAGACCAATTTTGATAAAATTTGGTATGGATGTAGCCTACACCCTGGATTAACACATAGGCTGCTATTTATCCCGCAAAAAGTACTATTCACGTGGGAACAGCGGGTAAAACCACGGGGCGAAGCTAATCATTTTAAAAAAAAATATTAGCAAAAATAAATAAGTATAACAATTTAAAATTATATCAACTTTAATAATTATATCCTGACGGCTATTGACGGCCCTGTTGGCTCATTGGTAAAATATCTGCCTTAAGAGCTGTAGGGCGTGGGTTCGATTCCCACTTTGTTTGTTCTGTGTCTGGGTGTTCTATATGTATTTACAACAAAAAAAGTATATAAAATGTATTCTATCAGTTATCTTACTTCCATAGCACAAGCTTTGGTTAGTTTGGGGTCAGATGGCGCAGTGTGTTCCTACGATACTTATTTATTTATTTAACTGTCAGATTTGTAGAACTCGTTAAATTAAAAAAAGCCATTTTTTTTTACAATCGACTCGTCTTATTTATTTTTGTATTTTCAAATCTAAAAGTTAGAGACTAGACGCTCTTCTGAAAGAAATAACGCAAGTCTATGGCCATTGCAGCGATACACAGAAGTATGAGTAACAAAACGAAGTCCAGAGCATCGCTGCTTTGGCGCTCATTAGTTTGAGATATTCGATGGTTATAGTCTCAATAGCCCTGTAATTCCGCTAGCTGCAGTACCCTTCAAACCGGAACACAGTAATGTTTATACACTACTGCTTGGCAGCAGAATATCCGGTACTGCGGTAGTCCTTACATAACACAGAAGCAAAAACATTTTGTAGCAATAGCTTGGTGGATAGCGGGGTCAAATCACACGCCGAAGGGCATAAGTTCAAAGCCCAACAATAATTAAGCTTGAACTGCCGGTAAAGGAATACATCGGGTGGAAAGCATAGCATGTTAGTAGGGTACATTCTGGTTAGCTACCTTCCTCTAGCTGACAATAAACGCCAAGCACTTAACGGTGTTCCGGCAGTCTTATTTAAGATTTTTCTTTTTGTAGCGATGATGGCTCAGTGCTTAGCGCGGTACGTTCGCATGTCGAAGGGCGTGGGTTCAAACCCCAACAATGAGCTTGAGGTGAAGGAAAACATCGCGACGAAACCATAGCGTGGTGGTAGGGTACTTTCTAGTACTCGGCTGGCTAGCTACCACCCTCAAGTTGAAAATTTGCCGCCAAGCATCTAACGGTGTGTTCCAGCAGCCTCACTTGAGAGCCAGTTCCATTCCAGGTGTGCTTTACCATCTTCGACCACACCGTCACTTAACATCAGATGAGCTGTGGTCAAACACCTAGTCAAACATAAAAAAGGTCCAGTTTCATTTCAAGTTGGGCGTGTTTTCCATCTTCGACTACACTTACACTTAACATAATAATCTGTGGTCAAAAACTAGCTTGTCACTGAAATAAAGTCACTGCAAAAAGTCCATAAAGTTCACAATGATAGATAGCAAACCCATACTATTTGGCAACACCATAACTGTCAACTGCGTGGCCGTCTATAATGGTAGTACATTGTAGTGGACTGGACGGCACGCGCTACCACTGGGTCAATGCGCGGAGCGAATCTGACAGCACGACCGCCCCACAGCCCTGGTTATCATGCCAGTGGTTAAAGGAGGAGCGACAGCGGGTAACATTGTAGCATAGTCTATACATACATATATACTAGCCAAAAGCTGAGCTTTGTGAGGGCTCGCGTAGTTTGTTATCAGGTGTTATTAGGTGGAGTTGTGGTCAAACACCTAGACTGTCAGCGTTAAAAAAAAGTCTTACGAGGTGTTTCTAAAAATAAAAATAAAACTATACTATATCAATCAATTTGCCGTGGTGGTGCCGGCGTAAGAATAGTACCCCACACTCTATACCCGTGGTTGCCGTAAGAGTAGGCTAACGGATGTAATCCGGAAGATGGGCAGCAGCGTCTTCCTTGAACAATCACACCTAACTGCGCTCGGCAACCCGCCTGCCAAGCGTGGCAAAACCCCCCCCAGGAAGAGGCCTATGTCCAGCAGTGGACAATCTATGGCTAATGATGATACTATATCAAAGAGTATCAATATCAATACTCCGAGGTGGAAAATAAAATAATATTTTTCAGTGATTAAATCTGACCATTGCAGAATGTTCTGCTGAAGTATAGAGCAAATGTTTGTTTTTTTTTAAATTATTTCGTGTTTGTATCCTTTGTCAAAATTGTTCAACCCCCAACCCCGTTCGTCTTAATACACCCTAAGCTTATAACCTTGTTTAATAACGTACGTATTAAAATTTTACGAGGAAAAGAAAGTTTCTTTTAAAGTTAAAAAAATATATATATTCTTTTGGTAGCTCTCGCCTCTGGTTTAGGCCATACCTGAATACTTACATTAATTTCCATAAAGATTTACGATTCGCGTAAGTGCTATGCTATTTTTACATGAATTTATATTCTAGACCACGTGATCTGTGTCGACTGGCAGGAGCTACCTGTCTATAAATTTTTATTACGATAATCAAAAACAAGGTAGCAGACTTTTATACTTTGTTTAATTTGCTAGAAGTTTTAAAGATTTAATTGATTCCAGCTAATCGTTCTTTTTTTACATAAAAAAGCGCAAAGCCGCTGGCTTAGGCTTTTTATTGGCGATAGATTAGCATGAGGTCGTCTAGGTAGGTAAGGGAAGTTAAAGGTGTGTAAACATTACTGTGTTCCAGTTTGATTAATAAGGCAGTCATTGGCATTGAATAAGTAGAGATTTTTGTTGATAAGCGAAACTTAGGTCGCACAAATAACTCTGACACAAGTTTTTAAGTCAAGATATCCAATTAAGACCAGTGACTCTTCAGGAGCTGCAAAAACTGTCACGAATGTCCCACTGAGCAATATAATTAGCTTTTTTACCTCTGTCAACCCGTGGTCGTGACTTGTTAGAACCCACGGAAAGAAAGTTAATGTATTTGACATTTCTTATTAAAGACACCTTTGACTGTGCCGAACAACAAGGCGTTATGAACTACTGCTTTTTAAAATTTTAAAACAAATAAGTCCGTGTTTTATGCGGTCGAAGATGAAGCACGCATACTTGGAAGATACCTATTCAATCTGTATTTCCATTTGTATTGCTTATAGGAAATTTTTAACATATGTCAATATCAGACAATTCAACGGCAGTTCTAGCGTTGCATATTTATTGCTGGTCACCAGCAATAAATATGCAACGCTAACTTTACACCCACTTGCTTCTTCTGTTTGCCAGGACTTACTGTGATTTTATTTATTTACTTATGTACCCGTAACTTCGTTTGCGACACGTGTAAGATTTAGTTGCCGGATATTTTTTGTTGAATCGCTCGGGCAAAAAGTGATTAAGGAATATCCAAATAGAACAAACGTTTATATTCGTCACACAAATGTGTGTTCTGAATGGGAATCGAAGACACACCTCAGGAAGATAGCAAAATAAAGTAAAGGCGACACTTGTGATATTAACCCTAGAAGTATATAATTGGTCATATCCCATAGGATAGCTAGAAAAAAACAAAAATTATATATTTTTTAAATATAGGCAATTTAATTCTTATACGTATATTATATTTTATATTTATAATTATGTTTTTTATATTATTATATTTACAAATAATCACAGTCCAAAAAAGGACATCTGCAGGCCGCTTGCGGCCCGCGTGCCGCGTGTTGCCGACCGCTACCCTAGAGGGCTTAGAGCAACGCCAAGCATACTTCCTTTCATAGCACGCTAAGCGACTTTAATTAAACCTGTGAACAGAACTATGAGTCTCCATGTTTCAGCGCCGTAGGACATGACGAAATGATCTGTGTATAATATTTTAGTGTAACACTATAAATTATTTGTTTAATAAAGATTAAGAACTGCAAACACACAACTTGACTCGTTTCCTTGGCATGATCTCACGACTGTCGTATCAATTTAAATTCTTATGGGCCACAAGATTTGGCAGACGGAAATTGCCTTTCTTTTAATCTTCATTTTATGCTGATTGAAATTTATAAACAAGTGTCCATTAACAATTCAAGAACATGCTTATATAAATATCAGTTCCGATTCTGTTCACAAATTGTTTATTTTGTGTATAATTCAACGAAAGTGTTTATATTAAAGTGTTTTGCATGGTGATAGGCGACTTTCTAGTACTCGGCTAGCTAGCTAGCTAGCTACCTACCGGTGTGTTCCGGCAGCCTCACTTAAGAGCCAGTTTCATTCCAGGCTAGCTGTGTTTACCATCTTCGAACCGTCACCCAACATCAGGTGAGCTGTGGTTAAAAACCTAGCCTGTCAAGCATAAAAAAACTACGTACAAAGATGTTTGGTAACTAATCGAAATCGATGAGTTTTAGGTAAAGTTTCCATCAACATTTCTATGTTGAATGAAGCTATTAAGTTACTAATATCATTATTGATCGAATAGGTCAAACGTTTAGTTCTGATTTCGACAAGAGTGAATCCAGAAATAGTTCTTTTTTTATGATAAAGTAATAAGACGAACGAGACGCTCTCCTGATGGTAAAAGATAACGTCTGTCCATAACCATTGCAGCCAATATACAGAACTTATGATTTTAGCTAATATGTATGTTTGTCTGTGAGATCTGAAAATGAAATTAGATTTTTTTTTTGAGTTTTTTAATGAATATGTAGATTTTTTTATATTCACTGACATGTAACATAGATTGTAATGATATTCCGGAAGTTGACTAAAAGTCAACAACATTGGTGTTGTCAATAAAATATTAGATTTTTATAATGTAAGTTTTGATACTCTATTCGTCAAAGTATATATAGCATTGGCAGATTCAGTATCAACACTCATATTTTAAATTATCCGTTGTCAGATTTCAAATTTTGAGTCTAAAACCTTGTCAGGAGATAATTTCCTTTCCGGCTTTGTATTGATTGATAGCTTTATCTTTGTAAGTCTTCTAGGAGTATAATTACTTACATAGATTGGTTCAGCTATAAGGAAAAATAAGCATCTTTATACATTATGTTAATGTTACGAGCGTAGGTGGGATTCCAGACCGTGGGAGATTTGCAAGTGGCGACAAAGTGTCAACTATAGTATTATGCGACCGTAAGATTGATGCTTGCTTGATAAAATATGTTAATACATTCAGATAACTGAATTAGAACGGAACTAATCAAGATTAAGCTTATATTAAAACTGGCTTTGAGCTTACGAGTGAGAAATATGAATCTCTCGCTTCACATAAAGTGGTATACTGTGTACATAACATAAATAATAATTCAGATATTAGTAATTCAGATAATTAGTAAACTGGATTATACTGGTTTGAAGTATTCCTAGAAAATGATATCCAGAGTACAGGATTTGTTTAAGATTTTGAAATTCTGCAACTAGCTAAGGTAAGCTAAAGTGATTTTATTCAAGACATTTGATGTTTATTTCTTTAGGTAGTCCTACTAATATTATAAATGTGAAAGTTTGTATGTTTAGATGTCTGTTCTTCAATCAAGCAAAAACAGCTAACAGGATTTGGATAGAACTTAGCACAAATATAATTTATTACATGGATTTAGACATAATAAGATACTTTTTATAACAGAAAAATATTAGGTTCCTGTGGGATTATCAAAAACCGAACCACGTATTTATATCACTTGAAATTTGGTAAGGATGCTTCTTCTGGAATATTATTCAGGAATAACAGGTGTCCTTTATCTTAATCTTATAATAAAATAGGGCAAGTTTTATGACTATTGATAATTAGTTACTTAAAACACATGTTTTATTTCTCTCTGAACCTAATTCTAAAGTTAACATGGACGAAGTTTACGCTGGTACATCTATAAATTTCTTTACGATCAATGACAGATACTTTCAGTGACTATACGAGTATGTATGTATGTCCTTTCACGTCTCGCAAAATATTTTCTCAATATCAAAACAAATTTGTCTTTTGAATGACTTTCAATATCATCTTGGCTTGGTGTTTGCGTGCTTTATTGGTTCAGTATGGTTCTCTTTTGGTTTGTGTAAATATTTGCAGTTGTTCGAGTCGATGGTTTAATAACCAGCAGTCAAAACAGTTTTGTTTTCGGGAGTTGTGTTTGCTTTAATGTAAATTATAACCGGATTAATCAAATCTGTGGCTTAGTTTACTTTCGTGGTAATGCAAACTTTTAGCGATTGCCTCAAATTCTTCCTGTTACATAGAATTTCCAATTCTGTGTCGACTACTTGCTTACATTAAACAACCCGGTTACGTTATTTATTCTAACCACAAACATTCTTAAAATTGCCATCATGAAAACTTGGGTTTCGAAAGTGTGGCTTTATTATCCACAGAGATGATATTTAAATCAAATTCTAAATTTCATCGAGTGAAGTGTAAGAAGGCGCAATGAGGTAACAAACAAAATAACAGAGAAGTTCGTCGTATAAGTTTTATTATATTATAGGTAGTGTGATTGTAGGGTTACAGTACCATAGACCACATCCATACGCTAAGGCAAATTATACAGAAGACCGAAGAGTATAATTTGCCTCTATGTCTAGCGTTTGTGGACTATGAGAAAGCCTTTGATTCGATCGAGACATGGGCGGTGGTTGAGTCTCTCCAACGATGCCATATTGACTATCGGTATATCGAAGTGTTGAAGTGTTTGTATAATAACGCTACTATGTCGGTCCAAGTACAGGAGCAGACTTCGAAGGCGATTCCACTGAAAAGAGGCGTAAGACAGGGAGATGTTATATCTCCGAAACTGTTTACTGCCACAGTGGAAGACGCCTTCAAGCTCCTGGAATGGAAAGGATTCGGCATCAATATTAATGGCGAATACATCACTCACCTTCGATTTGCCGACGATATAGTGGTCATGGCAGAGTCGTCGGAGGAACTCAGCACAATGCTCGAAGACCTCAATCGAGTTTCTCAACGGGTGGGTCTTAAAATGAACATGGACAAAACGAAGGTAATGTCGAATGCCCATGTTGTGCCCACCCCAATATCAGTTGGGAGCTCGGTTCTTGAAGTTGTTGACAAGTACATTTACCTAGGACAAGCAGTCCAACTAGGTAGGTCCAACTTCGAGAAAGAGGTCAATCGTCGAATCCAACTCGGCTGGGCATCGTTCGGAAAACTGCGCAGCGTTTTCTCGTCCGAATTACCTCAGTGCCTCAAGTCGAAAGTCTTCGACCAGTGTGTGTTACCAGTGATGACTTATGGCGCCGAAACGTGGTCTCTGACTATGTGCCTTCTTAGTAAGCTCAAAGTAGCACAACGAGCTATGGAGAGGGCTATGCTCGGAGTTTCCCTACGAGATCGAATCAGAAATGAGGAGATCCGTAGGCGAACTAAAGTAGCCGACATAGCCCAGCGGATTAGCAAGTTGAAGTGGCAGTGGGCAGGGCACATAGCACGCAGAACCGATGGCCGATGGGGCTGCAAAGTTCTAGAGTGGAGACCACGGACCGGCAAGCGCACCGTAGGACGTCCACCCAAAAGGTGGACAGACGACCTAATAAAGACCGCAGGAACGCGCTGGATGCGAGCCGCTTCCAACCGGTCTTTGTGGAAGTCAATGGGGGAGGCCTATGTCCAGCAGTGGACGTCATGCGGCTGATGATGATGTGATGATGATGATTGTAGGGAATTAGTTTATTTTAATAGTTTATTCGAAATGCAAAAGTTTAAATCCAAAAATAAACTTTAGGAATTTCACTTGATACTTAACCATGACTTTCTCTTTTTTCCGGTTAACAAGGTAGGGGTTTGACCACAGCTCACCTGGTATTAAGTGACAGTGTGGTCGAAGATGGGAAAGCACACCTAGCCTTGAATAGAACTGACTCTCAAGACTGCCGGAACACACCGTTAGGTGCTTGGCAGCAGATTTCCAAGTTTAGGGTGATAGCTAGCCAGCCGAGTACTAGAAAATACCCCACCAACATGCATGTCTGTGACTAAGACTGAACCCATTAAACATAAATGGTGAAGACCATAATGTATAAATAAATAATAGGCATTGAAGACACTTTGTGACTCAATAAAGAAAATGAACCTAAAGAGTAAAACAAGCCATCTCAAGACACACTGTACCTAAAGACACAATGAACCTAAAGAGTAAAACAAGCCATCACAAAATAGGTAATAAAAGACTCTGCATGACCTCAAGCTCCAATAGATAAAAGCCTAGCTCCGTGGAGAAACCCTAGTGAAATTATATCTGTCAAGAAAGTGTATCGCATACTTTATTAGCATGTCCATTGCTGCGTAAAGATATTTTCAATGAGAAAATATTCTTGGACAAGAGAAAGGGCTTAGCTGTAGACATCGAAAGGTCAATAAAAAATAATCTTTATAGGCAGATGATTATATCCAAGGACTGCATTCCAGATCGGAAAATAATGAAAAAGAGAAAGAGCTCGTGCCTAATAGAATTAGACTTTGCATCTTGCTAATTATGATAAGGCTACTACACGAATAATGTATTCCCAAAGACATAATTGACAAGATATTTCAACATCGCCAACTGAACAACTTCAATGTCAATTGATCAATTAGCAATGCACTACATGAGTATTGAGACGATATGGGTAAAATAATGGCACTAATGGACTAATTGACGTCAGTTAATATTATAACTTGAAAAATATTAGCGGACACCACATTGATAGTCAATGTAGAACAAAAAAGGACAGTTTCGATAATAACGATGACCCCAAAGAACATTTAAATCAAAGATCATTCAAATGCTAATTCCATAAACAAACAAGTTTTACGACCAATAGTTTTTGTATGGATTCGTTAATTATTTTAATTAATAAATAGCAGCATCAGATACCGGTTGCAGTGAATAATAAACGGTTAATTATACAGTAGACTATACATACAAACGTGACTGTGTATATATTTTTAGCATCAATAGATAACTTCCAATTTTATAAACATTTTCTGGTAGCTTAAGTTGTAGAATCGAATTTGTGGTGAACGTAGAAATTTAATCTGAATTCAAACTTTTTGAGATATATTAAAGTAAAGAACAAAATATCTTAAGTTAAGCAAGCTTCCATCCAGGTGGCATCGTCATACTATATTTATTTTAAAGCAAATGGAATCAAAATAATATCATCGTGTCAGGATGTCCACGTTCGTCTTCCATTATCGTCTTCAAGCTTGCCAAATGCCTTGGCCTTGGTTCTGATGCTTGTGGTAATGAACCCGATCGCGATTGTATGACTCTGCTTTCATAAATATGCCAGTGATGTCGCCAGCGGCGTCTAGGGTTTCTGGTAAAGAGTCTTTTACGTCAGTGTATATTTTTTCTTGTGCCAAGACTGATTTTAAACAACGATGCGATTTAGGATGTAGCACTTACCTAGAAGGAAAATAACGTAATAAATAATGTTTAGCTTTAGCTTGTCCAGATATTTAAAGAAAGAAAGAAAGTAATTTTTAATTTTGTAACTAACAAACACAAAGACAAATGACAGACAAATCAGAGACAGTTACGAAATAGGGGCTCACCTCGACTAATGCTGGTCATACGAAGTGGTATGACCAGCGCTGGTCTTCCAATAAAAAGATAAAAAGACAAATAAAATAAAAACAAATGTCTTCCCCAAAACATATTAACATAAATAGATTAACATAGCGACAAATAAAAAAACAACGCGAGGAAAGCTGCATATGAAAATTAAATAAATAAATTCAATGTACGTACATAGTACATAATAATATGCAGGTATATCTTTGGGAGTATAAGATGATTTTTTTATGATTTACAATCTAGGTGTTTGACCACAGCTCACCTAATATTAAGTGACAGTGTGGTCGAAAATGGTAAAGTACACCTAGCCTAGATTGGAACTGGCTCTCAAGTGAGGCTGTTGGAACACACCATTAGGTGCTTGGCGGTAGATTTTCAACTTGAAGGTGGTAGCTAGCCAGCCGAGTACTAGAAAATACTACCATGCTATGGTTTCCTAACGTTGGTTTATCTGGTAACTAGAGCCGAATTTGTATTGTGAAATATGGTTTAATTAGAGAGGGAAGTATTACGCCCAGCATTGGGATGTTACAAGATGAGGCAGACTTTCCTTACACATAAGAAAGAAAACAATTAAAAAAAAGAGAAAATTAGCGTCGATATAATCATCAAATCTCAAAACTTCAAATATTCAGTGCGTACGGCCCAAACAACTAACTCTAATGAATACATATCAACCATTGCATAAAATCTATTGTAACTGTCGACACAGAAACAATGTCCATTGATGATTGGCTTCGACGTGTTTATTTTGAAACAATGAACGGTAATACTGATTCAATTTGCGTGATAAAATTTCCGTTTTCAATTAGTTCACAACGGAATTTCTTGGCGTTTGAGTAACATCAGACATTTTAGACACGGCCGGGTCAATGGTGTGCTAAAACCCAATTAGAAATTACAAAAAATAAATCGACCTATCCGTAGAACAATGTTACATCTGCAAAAACTCAACTTTACAGGAGAGTAGTTTAAAGGCTTTTAGAAAATAATTTTAAAGGTTTTTAGACAAGAATTATACTCTACCTTATGCGTTAATTGCACTAGAATATTGGTCTTGTGGTTTTTTATTTTACTTGGTGATAGACTTCTTTAACAGGAGGTCGTCTACGTAGGTACCAAAGCAGTGCCACATATGCTGCCGTGCAATGTGTTAACATTACTGTGTTCGGGTACTGCAGCTAGCGAAATTACAGGGTTATTGAGATTAGCCATCTAGTCTCAAAGTAATGAGTGCCAAAGCAGTGATGCCCTGGACTTTGTTTTGTTAGTCAAAGTTCTATGTATTGCTACAACGGTCATGGACAGGCGTTATCTCTTACCATCAAGAAAGCGCTTTGATCGTCTCATTAAGAAGTAAAAAAGTCATACAAAAAGACAGTAAAATCCTTTTCTAAAAACTTTTAAACTGTTCTCTTGTAAAGTTGAGTTTTTGCAGAAGCGACTTTGTTCTACGGATAGGTCGAAATATGTCTAAAATTACCCAATTTCAGTATTTTTAGAGTCAGTTGTTTTAGCGGCATTGCATTTCTAACATCAAACGAGCCATAACATTACAAACATACTGATTGATTTTCATATTTTAAATAGCTGCAGTAATGTGTAATAGTGAACAATGAAGCTTTACGAATTCGTTCATCGTGGAATGAGTCTTACTTGTCAATTTGCCAATTTTCCGAGAAACATGACCGAAAAACACTGGGTGAAGGTCAGTCATTCCACGATTGAGTAAGATTTTAATAAAATGTTCTTTCGAAGCGTTTTCCGCTGACCTTGTGCGTGTAATCTAAATATTTTCCGATCGATGACGAAATCTAATTAACCAGATTGAAAGATAACCTGACGAAGGTAACCAAGAAAAACAGACGAAAATGGGACTTTGGTATCTAAATACTTGTAATGTAAACAAATTGCTACAGAATGCAAAGCGCAAAACGCCTCTTTATTTTGTCTACAATTTTATTCACATCTATGCGTACCCGACATGATCTTCGGCGCCGAAATATGTACAGTTGGATCTGTTCACAGGCAGTTAGCAAGCTAATAATTCGAAGCGAAACCAAGTAATTCGCCAGAGAACCAAAAACCGTCACAGATTAGCGTATTCTGCTGAATTATTAATTCTGCTATTAGCTGAAGTGGCAGTAGGCTGGACATATCTATCGCAAAACCTAACCGTTGAAGTGTTTTTGAGTGGAGACTGCTATATAGGCACAGCTTAGGACCCCCTGAGACTCGGAGGAGTGGCGAAATACGTAATACTGTTGGCAGTGACTAGATGCAAAAAGTCAAAGATCGAGTTAGTTGGAGTGCATTAGGAGAAGTTTATATCCACCAGAAGACTAAAGTGGGCTGATGGTGATCCGAATTTATGAATCCATGGACAAATACCTATACCTTGTCCAAAATGAAGGATGCAGGGTACGATACGGCAACGACACGACGACCTTTAACAGAGACAGTGATCTTCAAACCATTCTAGATGCCGTCAGGATAATAATACATCTGAGATGAGTTAACTTAAACAGCAAGCAATATGCATACAAGAACGTCACAAATATTAAATATTCATAGCATCATCTTGCACACAATAGCCATATAATAAGGCACATTAGCGAGGCAACAGGCGAATCCATCATTATGCATACTTCTTCAACCTTTAAGCATGTCATCTGCCTTATGAAAAATGCCACAACAGAAAATAGAAGTCTTATTTCAAAAGCAGTAGAAGCGTCTTTCCTCTTACAGTATTTAAGTACATAAATATCTTGAAAAGTTTTTGAGTCTTATTTTTAAGTTCGTAAAGCTCGTTTTCTATGATGGTCGTCTTCAATGCAAAGTTAACCTTACAAGCTATGCATGACAAGTTCTTCATAATAACAGGGAGGATTATTTGCAAACGTTTTGTACACGGTCATGTGGACTTGTATGGCTATTTGTCACCTTTCTTAGGGAAACAAAGCCATTGATGGAGGAAATGTTAGATCTTGATAGGGGAAGGATGTGCAAAACTTTCTGTTCCATGTAAGGTGCTGTTTACGGTCACAGTTATAATATACTTGTAATGATGTTAAAACAGGTAGTATCCATTGCGTGACAGAAATATAAAATATGTTTTTTGCAGGTTTGACTGTTTATGTCGACCATAATAAAGGTTGCATTATGCGTTCCCGTCAATCAATGCACAAGAAAGACGTACGGTGGACAATTGATACAGCGTACTCTAGACCTAATCTAAGCAAAGCTTGTTATCTGTAGAATACTTACATATAGGCCTACGTTTGACCGCCATCTCGCCTGATGTTAAGCAAAGATGCGGTCTATGGTGGAGCACGCTGACCTAGAAGAAACCGATTCTCTCGCGACTGAAAGGCACCCAGATAGTACCTATCAGGATACATCCACGTTCCTTGCCTATTCTACTATCGGACAGCCAGGAGTTCTAATGACCTACGCCGCTTAATGGTAGATATTTTAAAATATCAAACTAAACGGTTCGATTTCACCGTCATCATAGGAACTGCTAAACATTGGAATTTGTTGAGAGTAGGTGTTCCCAGTAGGCACAATCTGTGTGCTTTCAAGTCGTGAGTGAATCGGTTTCTTCTAGACAAGTACCGTTTTTACATGAATCGATGTATATGTATAGGATCACAACAAATTATAAAACAAAGACGTCCGTCGCGTCTGTCTGTCGGTTTGCGATAAACCTAAAAACTACTGAACGGTTTATTTAGGAGTGATTCATGAAGAAAGGTTTAGGTATATAATTTGTCAAGGTTTTGTGTAAATTGGTTGAAATATGATGATAAATAATTGTTGGAATATTATATGTATAATACATGCATATACACCACATTAGTATCTACACCGAAGCGAAGCGAAAGCCGGGGCGGGTCGCTAGTTGTAATATAAAACACAAAAGGTCCTTTGTCTGTCTTTGGCGTCATGACGAAAATTAAAACAATGCTACTACACCTCTCCAGACAAAACAGCTGTTAGGCACGTAGGACCTTAGCCACTTGCCTTCATACTACTTTATACTTTTTACCAACTAAACAGAACCGATAATTGCATGCAATCTCTGAGGGTGTTTCTTGTAAAATGGTTATTCCGACAGCGAGAAATTTTGGGATGTGTTTTGCAGGGCATAAGGTAGTTTTTAGGGTGTTTAAATATAGTAACTTTATGCAGCAATATGGTTCAGAAGATGGCATTGAATCTGGAGTTTGAATTTAAAAAACGATGGAATAGCAGACGAATTCAATAGTATCATTTTTTTGATGTAAAATCATTGAAACTCATGGTAAGAGAGAACGCCTGTTCATGACGTAGCGGCAGCCAAATCTTTGTGTAATAAAACAAAGTCCAGCCCCCGCACTCTGAGATTCTTATTGCGATTCCCATTAGGTGCTCACGAGAACACTACGCGATTGCGAACCTTACTGCGCAGGGATACGATATGCGGTCGCGTAGTTCTTTTGTGAGCACCCAGTGGGTTTTTTTCTTACTTTTTTTTCTTTTAACATCAATAAGCCAAATGAACACGAGATTTCTATCCACTTCTGGATAATATATCCAGTTTTTCGTTTAGTCATGTACTGTTGATTTATGTACTACTAGCTGTTACACTCGACTTCGTTCGCGTGGATTTTAACAAAACATGTCACCATCACCACCAGATGTCGTCAAGTCATAGGTACAGTAGTCATTACTATAGGGCCGTTCAAGTATTACATAAGCACCAAAGGGGGTGGGGGAGTCTTTACATTGCTTTTATTTTGACGACATTGGGGATGAGGCGATCTGAATGGTGATAATATCAGCAGTCGTATAAATTATGCTAATTGTGTGGTTTCCTTGTTATCGGCACACCACGTTTTAGCGAAATGGCTGCTAATTAAACCAATATTTACTTAAGCATAGGAGAGGATAGTAAGAGCTTTGCTTACTTTTGCTGACAAGGGGGAGAGAGGGGTTAATAATTACTAAAATTCTGCTTACGTAATACTTGAATGGTCCCTATTGTGTATTGTTAAACTTGACGACATCTGGTAGTGGGTAGTGGTTGTGCCTTTGAACATTTTAGGTAATCCCACAGGAAACTAACATTTTTCTGATATAAAAAGTATTCTATATTATGTTAATCCAGGTAATAAAATATATGCGTGCCAAATTTCATTCCAATCCGTTCAGCTGTTTTTTAGCGTGATTGAGTAACAAACATCCAAACGTCTAAACATCCAAACATACAAATTTTTGTATGATGGAAACGGACAATCGTCTTTACTGTGGAATTGCTGACTTTTTTAGTACAATGACCCCCGTTCGATTTATACCCTAAAGGTATTGCAAAGTGAAATAAGTTCGCGAAATCAGACTGCGTCGTGACCAATTCTACCGAAGGAAACCCAATTCTAATAGTCATCTAACATGTAATCCAATTTTTTACAGCTATTTACAAATTACACCACATTCTACATATATTCCCACAGGTAAAAAGTAATCAATTCGAGGAAACGATGGACTCGCGTGGATTTCGGACCAGTTTTTGTAGACCCTGGCCCTATGTTGTTACGAAAGTTATTTTTTAAGTCTGGGTTTATAATTAACTGTTTATAACTTTAACTAAGATAAAGATATTATGATACCAACTAAGATTTCGTAATTTTTTTTTTGTATAAAATATTTTCATATTTTAATTTATCTAGTAGTAAACCAAATTAGTTAAAAAGTTTTAATTTGTTGAGTTGTATTTTTAGCATTTTTTTTTTCTAATGCTAACAAAATACTTGCTTTAGAATTAATATATGATTCGGTGACTTTTAAAAAAATTACAAATAGCTATCGATTGTCCGCCATCTCGCCGGATGTTAAGCGAAGACGCGGTATACGATGGAGTAGGCTTGCCTAGAAGAAAACAAAACCCACTCGAGCAGCAGATTCCATTGTTTAGCGGTTCGTACGATGAAGTTTAGTTCAGAGTTTTTGGATTATCTACCATGAAGCGGTGATTTTTGATTTCTATTGGTAAACATAAACACTCAAATATACAAGTTTTGTAATATATTATCTACCGTGCCGCCTATCTTGCCGTGGTGGTGCCAGCGTATAAATTGTACCCCATCTTCTCTACCCGTGGTTGCCGTAAGAGTCGGCTAAGGGATGTAATACGGAAGATGGGCAGCAGCGTCTTCCTTGAACAATCATACATAACTGCGCTCGCCAAGCGTGGCAAGTATCGGCAAAACCCCTCCCCAGGAGGAGACTTATGTCCAGCAGTGGACGACTTATGGCTGATGATATAATATTAGCAAGTATCGTATTAGCAAGTTGAAGTGGCGGTGGGCTGATCATATTTGCCACAGAACCGACAACCGTTGGGGTAGACGTACTTTAGAGTGGAGACCGCTAATCGCCAAACGTAGTGTAGGACGCCATGTGACTAGATGGAGTGACGATATACGTAAGACAGCTGGCAGTGGTTGGAAACGAAAAGCCAAAGATCAGGCTGAGTGGCGTGTCCTGGGAGAGACCTATGTCCAGCAGTGGACTATGTAGGTAACGTTGTTGATGATGATGATGATTGTAGAACAATCCGGCGATATATGATTTCCGTCCAAAATCCATAGATAGCAAAGATTATTTATTAATCACAAACAATCTAAATATCAATCCTAATAAACACATCCACAGATACTGATCGAGTTAATAAAATCGCGAGGGTCTTCCTAAGCTGGTATAAACCGGTGGTCATTAGACCGATGAGCCGTGCCTTCCTACCTATTGTCTACAGTTCTCACATTAACGACCTGATGTAGATGAAACCCTTGATTGAGCTGTTTCATAATACGGATGTAGATACAGAAAAATGCAGTTTTTTATATAAAAGTAATGAGACGCTTAAAAGTGTCCGCATATGTCCACAGCGATACACAGAACTTTGAAAAGCAAAACAAAGTCCGGGGCGTCGCCGTCGCTGCTTTGGCGCTCATTACTTGAGACTTTCGTTGGTTAGTCTCAACAGCCCTGTTATTTTGCTACCCGCAGTACTCTTCAAAGCGGAACACAGTAATGTTTACACACTACTACTTGGTGGCAGAATATCTGGTACTGTGAACGTATCTACCAAGATGACCTTCTTCTAAGGAGATCTACCACTAAGTAGTTAATTAATTGCTCTATCCTATACCGCATCTTCGCTTAACATCAGGTGAGTTGGCGGTCAAACGCAAGCCTATTAAAAAATATAAAATAACAGTTACCCTATAAAAATCTCTGCTTCCGCCAGCATTCAAATTCTATCTTGATCGTTTCAAAAACAAATACATAACAACTTTTTTGGGTTTAAAAGAGAAACAGTTGTTCCTGAAACCTAATATCCTACTTATTGTATAAACCACAATCTGACACCACTATGAAATCACGAGGTGTGAAAATGTTAATTTATATTGATCGAAGTGTCAATAATGTTTACTAAATCACACGTTAAAATACTTGCAATTAGCATTTTAATAAAGTTCTTGTTGGCTGTGTCCTTAGAAAAGCTTAGAGCTCTCTAAAGAAGTGGAAGAGTGGAAGAAAAATCCAATGATATACATGTCCCACGTACTAGAAAACATGATCAGAACACAAGCTTCGTACAGTTCAACTGCAGAGCAGTGTATACACCTTGTTCTCTCATCATCATCATCTCAGCCATAGGATCCAATAATTTCCATGAAGACCGGTTGGAAGCCGCTCGCACCCAGCGCGTTCCTGCGGTCTTCATGAGGTTGTCTATCCACCTTGTGGGCGGACGTCTTACGCTTGCCGGACCGTGGTCTTCAGTCCAGAACTTTAGCCCTATCGGCCATCTATGCGTGCTATGTGCCCTGCCCACTTCCACTTCAACTTGATAATTCGTCCTTGTTCACTACTCTACAAAAAATAATCGTATTTCGAAGTTCAATACGAATTAAGAGTCTTTAACACTACAGGCAACTGGTTACTATAGCGAGAAGATGATATTAAGACTTGTGGTTAATTTTATTAGTTATTTTTAATTTACTTCGATTTTAAATTTATATCGGAGTGTAGTTTTTTGATATTTTAGATATTACCGCCATCTCACTTGATGTTAAGTGATGATGCGGTCTATAATGGAGCACGCTTGCCTAGAAGATACATATTCACTCTCGACTTGAAGACACCCAGATTATATCCAGCGGGGAACACCCACCCAGACAGCACATTCCACTGTCATGCAGCCCGCACAATAAACGTGGAATCAAATCGTTTCGTTCGAGCTTTTGGAATGTCGATTTTAATCCGATATAAAAACCGATAAGCTAACAACTTTGCGATGATGTTCTAGGCTTTGTAATTTAGCTTGAACAATGGAGTCGTCGCAGATGAGCCTCTTGGCACGCTTCTCAAAAGACTCCATCGCCGCTAGCTGGTTGAATATAAAGCCATAGTTAGAAGCAAGTAAAGATAGAATGTGTACAAATTCCACTCGGCTATTCCAGAATAGGTAAGTACCGACATGGAACCAGTACCTATCGATCTAGTCCAACAAGTTAAATAACTATTCAATGACATAACTAAAGGTACCTGATAGTTACCTAATAGCTTGAATACATCTATACTTACTGGGTATGTAGTGGACTGGTTTACCGGTCTTTCGTTATTAAAAATGCTGTAGTACATAGTCAAGCACTTTCAATTCTAATTCAATATTTTGTGATCTGTATTGGTAGTCTTTCAACGTACAATATAAAATCTTAATCTGAAAAGCAGATCAATCCAAAGATATCTCTTTATCTGCATCACAATAACAATGGATAGCAATCATAGATTTTGTCAGCTATCTGCTTCAGAACTACATGGTCGGAAGCTTAATGGGCACAGGGGAATCATCCCCCGTGCCTATTTTTCTATCGGACAGCCAGAAGCTCAAAAAAGAGACATCGTTTCATGGTAGATGTTCCAAAAACTCAAACGAAACGATTTGATTCCACGTTCATTGTGCGGACTGGTAGACAGTGGAATGCGCTGCCTGAGTGGGTGTTCCCCGTTGGATATAATTTGGGTGTCTTTGAGTCGAAAGTAAATCGGTATCTTTTAGGTAAGCCAGCTCCATCTTAGACCGCATCATCACTTAACATCAGGTGAGACGGAGGTCAAACGTAAGCCCATTTCTTATTAAAAAAAGATTTTTTTATTGTCCTTGTATGTTGTCAAAACTGGCTTTGCGCTCTCTGACGGATAGACTGCATGTTTGGATTGATTTCTCTATCTGGAGATAGATTATTAGAACGCTTTGCTGAAACCAGATTTGTCAAAGATGGTAAATACGTCTAGCCTAGAATTAAACTGGCTCTCAAGTGAAGCACGAAACACACTGTTAGATGCTTGGCGACATATTTTTAACACGCTACCACCACCAGCAGTTCAAGCTCATTGTTGAACACACGCCTGTATGAACCAACCGCGCTAAGCACTGAACTATCATCGCAAAAATAAGCGTTAAAAATAAAGTCTAATTTCAAGTAAATCCCGCGAGACAAAGCACCTTCCAAACCACTAACAAGTTGTATGTGGGCGTGGATTTACCTGTACCTAGGTAACAACTACATATAACTTAACACGAAGTGACCTTGCCATTATGGACTGCCTCTCACTCGGATGGAATCAGCCAGGCAGTGCGTCACAGTGACCAAGATCCGAAACTTTGAATGAAGTAACTTTTGTATTTGTATTAAACACCACTATACACGTCACTACATTCATAACGGTCATCAACATTACAAAAAAAATATACTAGATGTCATAGCACTTACAGGTGACGATGACATGCATAAAAATATAAAGTTAACAATTATTATTAAAAATTTGGATTTGACAATGTTACTTTGTCATTTGTACCCATGATAGCTCAGTGGTTAGCGTGGTCGGTTCACACCGCAAAGGACGTGGGTTCAAACCCCAATAATGAGCTTGCGTCAGAAAAACATAGCATGGTGGTAGGGTATTTTCTGGTACTCAGCTTGCTAGCTACCGTTCAAATTGAAAATATCTAAATAATCGTCGTACATGTGCGATAATTTTATGACTGCGTACAATGTACGATGGTACGCTACTATTATACGATAATTTCCATCATCTTTCTTAGGAACACGTGCTGACGCTTCATGTCTCAATCATTTCACTGATGCTAGTGTTGTTTGCCGATTGGCAAACAACACTATCAGCTATTAATATCACTATTGATCAGCGATCAACATCGATATTTCGGTAATGTGCCATACGTCAAACATTCAATTCGTTTTTTTTTTTTTTTAATTAAATAATAGCGATTTACAGTATTTAAACTATAAAGTATTTGCAACATGTTAATGTAACCTTTCATATGATATTTTAATGTATTATAGTCATTATTCTGATGGATACGATAGTTTTGATCCATATACGATAATTTTATGACCCTGGTACGATAACTGCCTGGCTTCAGGTTGAGAACACTGGTTCTCACAAACAATCGCATCGGATGCCTATCTCATAATTATTTCGTCCTGCATGGACTCTATTACTGCTTTATACAAATCACAATATGTAAAATACCAATATACATAGCTATAAACTTGTGATTAATAACGGATCAAGTGTAAATAGAATCAACTTGAATGCCAGTGTTGGTTTAAATATGCTATTGAAATTCCAAGTATGTACCTACAATCAGTCGATATTGATTATAATGATACAAAACGACCTTTAACTAATATATTTTAGATTACAAATCGATTGTAGATCAGTAGGGTTTGTATTTCAATTTTAACCGACTTCAAAAAAGGAGCAAGTTTCCAATTTGTCTAATTTAATTTTAATGTTTTTTTTAAAAGTATAACCGATGATAAGAGATAACGCCTGTCCATACACAGAACTTTAAGTAAAAAAACAAAGTCCAGGGCATCGCTGATTTAGTGCTCATTACTTTGAGACATTAGATGGTTAGTCTCAACAGCTCAGTAATTTAGCTAGCTGCAGTACCCTTCAAACCGGAACACAGTAATGTTATAGTACTGCAATGGTACCTACCTAGACGACCTCCTGATAACTAAGTCTACCACAAAGTATTAAAAACACTACCAATATTCTAGTGCAATTAAGACATAAGGTAGAGAACAATTCTTTTCTAAAAACCTTCAATTTAATACTCGTTTACTAGAAGATTACTGGACTAATTTGTAAAAATATTGTTTTTTTTTTTTTTGGTACCTATACTTCTTCTTATTGGTTTCATAGTAATTTCGTCAAAATTGGTTCAGTAGTTTGATTTTTAAACTAAAATAACTAGGAAAATATGTCATGTAAGTAGATGAATTACGTTTTGCTTTCCTGTGACTGTTCTGTGGTGTTTACGGTCACAAGAATAGTTCCAGGAACTACCTTCTGGGTCCATCATCAGATGATAAAGAAAGTAGGTACCTACCGGAATTCCATAATAAAACAATGTTTTTTTTACAACAGTCTGGGCATGTGTTTGGCCACAATCTTACCTGATGGAACGCGACGATGTGGCCGAAGATGGAGCACGTTTGCCTAGGATATACCTATTCACGTTTTTCTTGAACAAACCCGGGTTGTACTTAGAAACACAGACGCTGACGAGTTCCACACATCAGCTGTTCAACGTTGTCTGAAAATGCTTTGTACGTTTATAGGGAATTTTGGCAAACCAAAAGACACCCTTTTACAGCGGAAATTATGTAGGTTATTATAATTTATGTAGGTAGGTGGTGGTAGGGTACTCTCTAGTGCTCGGCTGATTAGCTACCACACTAAAGTTGAAAATCTGACGCCAAGCAGTGCTACAGTATGTTCCGGCAGCCTCACTTGTGAGACAGTTCTATTCCAGTCTAAATGTGCTTGCAATTTCGACATCACCTGATGTTAAGTGAGGGTGTACCCTCACTTAACATCAGGTGAGCTGTGCCTAAACACCTAGCCAGTCACCTATAAAAAAATATCAGGTAGAGAAGTTCCTAAAAATGGGGCTCAGGGGTTCACATGCTAAAAACACCGGAAAGGGTGGGCGATAGTCCATTTGTTTGTTCCTTGTCAACTGGATTCCGAACTAATTAGAGTTACACAATATACATATACACCTACATCAGCTTGAGTAGACGTGTCATATAGGATTTTGAACACGCTCGGATGATCAATTATGAGTCTAATATTGTGGTCGATAGGGTCTCATTAAGCAGAGCAAAAATATGGCGTTTTTTTAAAGTTTTCCTTACAGTACTCGAGTAACAAGCTGAAGAGTTTAATTCTATAACCCGACTGCAATAAAAATAGCTATAATTAAAGGAAAAACTTTTTAAACTTTATTATTCCTATTTAATTTAAACATAACTTATATATACATATATATATATTTGTAATCCTCTTCTAATTTCCTTTATTTTGATACCTTACTCGATAGGGTTTAGTTAGGTAGGATTTGTTTTTATTTTTATTAACTTATTATATTTCGCGCCAAAAATCTGCCATTTCGTTTTCAAACACCTACCTAAGAACACATGGGGTTTTTAAGACAAATATAACGATACCTTAACTTTCGAAATCCATCCAGCCGTTTGAAAGAGAGACCATTTCTCGGCAGTCGGGTAAAAATAAAAATAAACTTATCTATTGCTATAACTTTCACATAATTATGTACCTACATATTTTTACATAAATTTTTCAGTGTCATGTTTGATTTTTATTTATTTTAAGTCGATCATTTTAAATTACGTTTCTACTTTTACGAAATACTCGAATATATGAGAAATTTTGATGAAATTTGACATTATTATTTAAAAGTTGTATTTTTAGTAGGTAAGAGTTAGTTATAGCAATACTAGCCACCCTCCTCGACTTCGTACGGGTGGAATGTAGATACTAATGTGGTGCATATGCATGTATTATACACATGAACCTTCCTCTTGAATCACTGTCGATTGTCTATTGATGGAAACCGCATTAAAATCCGTTGCGTGGTTTAAAAGATCTAGGCGTACAGATGGCAGGAAGCGACTTTGTTTTATACTACGTGAAGATTCTTAGCGACATCCCTGATACACGAGCTTTAAGTAACTATGAATGAAATCAGAAACAGGTCAAACACCTGAAAGAATTTGATTGGCAAATAAACTAGGACTTTCCTTTCGCTATTACCATTAGTTAGCTTCGCCTGCTCCTACGCATGCCATAAATCACGCAATCTAAACTATTTAGGTGCGCCGGAAAAATCAAAAGTCAATGTTCCCAAACTACGTTCCAGTATCGACGAGCTCCGTTGAAGCGATGTTTACGGCTAACGAAGCCAGGTGGCGCTAATTATAACTCGAACCAAACACGAGGTCAGACTTCCTGATCTCTGAACGGCCAGTTCAGTAGCCAGATGCGAAACGAAACTTATGTTGGTGAGATCAACGGCTTCATGAACATTCCGACGGGCGTAGGTGAGTTCTTCACTTCAACAATAACATGGTATCTTAAATAAAAGCAAAGGAATTTATTCGACTGTTTTGTATAGGTCGACAAGAATAATTTTAACCCGACTGCCAAGGAAGGGATATGTTTTTCACGCGTATCTTGTATGTATGTAAATTTCTTTATTACCTTGTATCTCCCAATCGGTCGAATGGATGTTTCGTTAGATTAGCCTCAAAAACCCAAATGACTTTAGAGGGTGGTTTAAAAAAAAAACAAGATTGTGTAATTTTAGGCGCGAAATACAAAAAACATTAACCAAATCTATCAAATGGGGTATCCAAATAAAGGCAATTAAAAGGGGATTACAAAAATATGTATAAATTATATTATATGTTTAAATTAATTAGGAATAACAAATATTTTTAGTTTTTTTAATTTAATTATAGCTATTTTAATCGCAGTCGGGTTTTAGATTTTTTGCAGCCTTGTCTTGCTGTCTTCTCGTCTTGTTTTATTTTTAGTGACGACAACACGCGCGTGTTGTACTCCGCTTTGCCTCCTTGAAGAAGGTCACCGGATTTTTTCAAAGAAATCACTTTAGGCTATAAGGCCGCTACTGTACTATTTTTTTTTTCTTTTTTTTTCTTAATCTCTTTTTTATGTTTTTTTATGTTATAATGTATTTATGTTTGGTGTACAATAAAGTAATATTATATTCTATAATAAACTAGCAATCCGCCCCGGCTTCGCACGGGTGATAAGAATGGGTAAAATAAGCTATCCTTAAAAGGAGGCGGATTTTTTTGTAGATCTATAAAAGAGAAATATACCACCACGCAATGTTTTGTTACATCCCAAAGGGATTAATTAGGCAGCGTTACGTTAAAAAGTTCTGTGTATCGCTGCAATGGTCATGGACAGGCGTTATCTCTTACCATCAGGAGAGCGTCCTGTTCAACTCATTACTTTTACATTAAAAAATAAAAACTATAAAGACATTAACATAAAACAATGGGTATCGTAGATTTTATATCATCTGAAATTATATGATTAAATTTGTCACAAACTATAAACTTATAACGCTCTAAAGTGATCTTATGGTCATTTTATGTAATACTATAAAATACTTATATCGCTTCTTATCTTTGTCACCTTTATGGAGCCATTATGAAATGGCGGATTATATAGCTCACTATAAAAATAGAGGTTTAAAAAAGTGTTTAAATTGTTACTACCGAGGTTTTTAAACTCATTACAATTTTATAACGCTTTGCGAAAGAGCTTTTTGTTTGCTTTGAATGTGGGTAGGTATATGAAATGTTACTCAATACTGAGTGCTGGTTTTTTTTTTTTTTTCCTAGTTCATGTATTGCCAATTTATAGTCAAAATATGTAAGAATTTCGCCTGTTGCATTAGTTATTATGTTGCGCATTGACTAATGTAATGTCAAAATATGTCTTGTTATACATTTTTTTTCTTTTCATGTCTCATGCTGTTGGCTAGTTGGCCTTTACAGCGTCACCGGACTGTTATATGTACTTTGTTATCACGACATATTATAAAACAAAGTCGTCCGCCGCGTCTGTCTATCTGTCAATGATAAACTTAAAAACTACTGAACCGATTATCATGCGATTTTCACTAATAGATAAAGTGATTCAAGAGGAAAGTTTAGATATATAACTTGTCAAGGTTTTGCGTAAATTGGGTGAAATATGATGTTAATTATTGGTCTCCGAAAAATTTAATCCACCTGGGAGATTTAATCGCGTTGAGATACAACAAAACAATGCATGGTAGGATATTCCTCTTTTATAAATCTACAAAAAAGTCCGCGGCGACATACATAATTATATCTACATTTTAAGGATAGCTTACCATATCCATTCTTACTACCCGTTCGAAGCCGGGACGGTCAAACAGCTTATAATTAGTGGTGAGAACTCTTTTTTTATACGATTACGGCGAACCATAAAAAAGGGTTATGATTTTGACTGGTTACATTTTTGTATGCGAATGTGTGTTTGTTTGATTGTTACGCCTTCAAGCGTAAACGACTCAATGGATCTGGGTGAAATTTTGCATATAGGTACGTTAGGACCTGGAATAAGAAATAGGATACTTTTCATCATCATCCATCACCACGCGGGATGGATGTTTGTTACTCAATCACGCAGCTGAAAAACGGCTTTTTTGTTAAATTCCATGTAAACGAACAGCTAGTATAGAAAAAATTATATCAAAGAGACACGCAGAGAGTATAAACAGAAGACAACAAAACGAAACGGGCAACATATTCCTACTGCTCTGCGAAATCAGGCTTTGTAGATTTTCAAGATCAAAAGACCTTGATATCGACACCGGCCTACCAAAAAATTCCTCCATCTGGCCAATACTGCAATATAATAAACTCGAGATGTTGAAAGAGGTCAGATAAGCAGACAGGCGGTTCCCACACTGTACCCTGAACAATTGGTTACGTCATCAGTTACTGCAACGCTAGCTATGGTGTTAATTTGCACTTACAACGCTTCACTTGTTTGTGGAAAAAATGCTTAGCGTGGTTGGGAAAAAGTAGAATTCTTTTAAGAAATGTTACGGGATGTAATGCAGCTCTGATGAGTCACTTAAGAGCTATGTTAACTTCATCTCGTTGACGCTTAAAGAATAGGGTAACGTTATCGAAACGCCGAAGTTTTCAAATTTTTTAACTTTGGCTCCATCTTCACGGACGGACAACTGAAGGTTGTTTCAAATGGATTATGGTCGAACCGTCGCGCGTTCCATATCACCTTTAAGCCGCGCTCACCGCTACCTTAATAGACTCCTTCCGACACTGATTATGATATTTTTTTTATGATGACGAGTCTTTTAATGACCAACTTTTTAATATACTGTGAAACCTTGACTGACCAATGGGGCAAGTGTAAAAAAAGCTGACAGCTCCTTTAACAATTGTGAAAACTTTGACGACTATTAAGTATTTTCGATTAGTTTGTAGGTAAATAGGTACATACTTTTTTTTACATTCTATTATTATTATTTTGTGCCATTTTTTTATATTTGTATAAATTTTGACATTTTGATTACCTAATACTGGCATACTATCGCATAATAGTATTTGAAATAATTGTGAGGTACCTAAATGTAACAGAATGTGTCCGTTTTTTCCTCAATAAACAAATTTAATTTAATTTATCTTTTCTCGGTTTTACGTTCCATCTTTATGGTTTTATGTTTCAATAAATAAATTTAATTTATCTTATTAACGGTTCGATCTTCGCGATATGGTCGAGCCTCTACATTACAAGTATCCCACTAATATTATAAATGTGAAAGTTTGGATAGATGGATGGATGGATGGATGTTTGTTACTCAATCACCCCAGAACGGCTGAACGGATCAGGATGAAATTTTGCATGTAGATACTTTAGGCCCTGGAATAAAACATAGGATACTTTTCATCATCATCATCGTCATCGTCCATCACCATGCGAGTAAAACCGCGGGGCGCAGCTATATTAAATAACTTTTTCACTGCCTGTGTTTTTTTTTTCTGCTTTGTCAGATGCAATCATCTCTACACATTAGTCCCAGTGAGTTAGACTCAGTTGATCTTAGTACCGTCCACACAGTTAACGACATCACACGTCGCAGTTATAATTGACGCTTTTTAATGTCACAGACCGCATTACAGTTTCTCACACGTCTTCATGGATAAATAAATTTAAAAAATATAAATATAAAAAAAAAACTAGATAGGTAGATATGTAAAGTTTCAATTATTTACTAAACTAGGTACCTAATCAGAAGTGAAATCGCTTGAGACAAACAATAACAAAATGTGCACATAAATCACATAAGCTTTATAGGCACATAAGTAAAGGCATTTTAACGTCAAAATAAATTTGAAATATCTGAAAAGGAACACGCATTTCAAAATAATAATTAGCAGAAGCTTCACGATCGAAACCGTTAAGAACATAAACGCATCGAGTCCGATACAAATGATCTGAATATCGTTAACACAGATAAGGAAGTCGTAGAGATGAAGCTTAGTTCATCGACATCGATAAAGTAGGTATTTACTTATTATTTCACTACTCGAGATGTAAATATTATTGTGAGAACTTAGAACATACTAACACTGATAGCAACGATACGCATAATTTATTTGACAACAGATGACCAGGGGATAAAAGTATTGTACATTGTAACAGCGCATATCTGTAAGCTTTTTGTGATAAAAATAAAACCAGTGATATAATCATAAGTAAGGTCATAATTTACGTAATTTGAACAAAAAAATTAATCCTCGATATTTTAATTTGTCATCCCTAGAGCATGAGTAAGTGTTCCATATAAGACAATATCGAGAGAAATTGGCCCAACTCGATATATCGCGGTGAGATAATCAATGTAGGCGGCGCCTTGACACGGCTCGCCGGGGACAATGCAGTATTTGGCATACGTAGTTTTAATGATAGTCTTGTCTCAGGAAACATGGCCTAAAAGTAAACCATAGTAGTGTGTGGAATTGACATAATCTATCAATAAAATGATTTCTTGAAGGCTTCCAAAGACGTCTTAAACTCTATTGAGCTACTTTGCCTACAGTACATAATACATATTTCCTGGCATTTATCGTATATGAACGATATTTAAATAGATAATTCGCAAAAATAATTGCAATGATTAAAAGGTGAGCAATAAATCGATAGCTGAGTTATTTTAGTGGTGAGATATAGCCTGAACAAAATAGCACAGCAAAACTTTTATTGCAGATTACAATAATTTAAATTACCCACTTCATGTTATTTAATTTATAAAAGTAGCAACATTGACGATCAAAAAGATTACGCTACCGATAAAAAAACTGAATATTCCACCGCATTGGACATACCTCGATTGCAAATTAAATTTCTATGAACAGCTCAACAAAAATGAAATCCTCAATAAGCATTGAATTTTAAACTTAATAACCGCTGTGATAGAAAACACTTTCGTTTCATACGTACACTCATGCATGGTACAGAAAATATCGACATAGATTCATAAGTGATTTATAACATAGCTACTGTGCATTTAGGTCCGAATCAGATAAGGGATTACAAAGAAAGTGTTAAAAATATTATAGAGATGATATATGGCAAAGTGAAAGTAAAAGATATTGTATGCAAAAACTGTCATTCATATGTTAGAGTGAGATTAAAGATTAATTGGCTGTTTCAAGCTTATATCGATCATGCTTTCCAATTAGATCTTTGTGACGCTGCAGCTAGTATTTTTATTTCAGCTAGTATTCTTGGTAATTTGATAGTCAAATCAGATCAAAATCTATTGTACTTTCTCCCAATGGTATCATATTTAATACGCTCTTGATAAGAATGACCCAAATTCCTTACAGGTTTGAGATTAAGTCCATTATAGTATTAAATTTAACTTCGAAAGTGAACTCTCAGATCAAATTAAAGATGCCTTAAAATGATTTTAAAGACGGTAACAAAAAAATATGTCGCAACATTACTTATCTCGTTCGAAGTATGTATTTTATTAATAAGTATGACATACACATATTCCAATGGAATATTTTTCCATATCGAATTAAAAGGTATAAAGGTTAAGGTATTGTAAAAAAATCTAGTAAATGACTAAAAGTTTATGTAACGTTAATGAGATGAACGAGACGCTCTCCTGATGTTAAGAGATAACCCCTGTCCATGACAACTTAGACAATAGCCAACACTTAATTTGTGACATAAAAACATTCTCAAACTAAACTAAACTTTGAATTGTTATCATTACTTTCCTCCGTGGATTTCTATAGATACAGTTAATTTCTTAACCAATAAATGAAAATATTCACGTGTCCTCTATAGATGCGTCTGGAAGTGCCAATTATTATATTACTAGATAACATTGGGATGATGGTATTTATCATGAGCAGAGATTGCTTTGGCGCTCCCAGCGGTATTTTACGTTAAATACCACGTGAATCCGGGTCACACACAGAATACACTCATCACAGATGATAGCAAAATTTGCATTTAATTGCACGTTGTAAATGACATTTGAAGTGAAAGTGATATTTTTTGAAGATATTGATGTGACAATTAACGTCGGAGTGAACTCAACGAACAGTGGTGATATATCGAGGCACGTCTCGGCTTCCGGTTTTAAAAACAATAACATGATAAGCCCCGAGGGGTTATTTGAATAAAAGAGTTAGAGGTTGTAATTATGATGATACATAGTCATCGATACGTGTCAATCCACGACGAATAGACATTAGTAATATGACGGTGGTAAATACTACTGAGAAACAACTTTCTTCTAAAAATCTTGATTATACAGTACAGTCGCGTACAAATATAACAGAACGAAACCCTGTGTCAAAACATTCGTAAATACTTCGAAAAGTTAATAAGCTGATACAATAATTTATTTATATAAAATAAAATTAATTTGCAGTAGAATTCCGAAAGGTAATAGGTACCAAGTTTCAATCCATGGAAATGCTTAGATAAGGTTTCATTAAATGTAAGAGCTCGTAATTCAAGACCTAGCAAGGTCGACAACTGACCAAGGACAGTAAAAAACACATTAAAATACAAAAGGTCTGGCACATTATAGATTGAGAGATATGGACAAAAACTGGCAACAATGGAGTTTGAGACCGAATAACTGAGATAAAAATACGTCTGTACATAGGATTCACATACATACATTCACTTGTATATAGGTTTTGTATCATACATTTATTTTTCATTACAATACTAATTTAATAGTATGTATATTAATTATATCAATTTTAAAACCAATCAAACCTTATCATAGTTTTTAACTGTGCCGATACAAATCACTTACACAACCCAAGTTATTAAGCACAAAGTTTTAAGTAATAGAAATAAATAAACTAGGGTAACCTTAGTTACTATTTCCATATAGATGATATGCATGACACATTATGTATGCCAACATTACGAGTACGTCCTATTTATCATATTCAGTTTGATTCATTTAGAGAACCTGCCGCGTGTTCATTTTATATAACTTATCTGTACGTCCGTTCACCACCTACTACTTGTAAACTACATTCGCCTTGAGATACACTATTAGACTGTTAACGCCTTAGTTGTCTGATTCGTCTTTACAACGAATATATCTAAAACTCGACAATATTACTTACTTAAGTATTTATTAGACAAATTTTGGAGGCTTCAATTGATAGTTCTGAAGTTACTAAAAATGGTGTTGACTATGTCATTGTAGTCCATTAGAACCGGCCTACAGAATTTGTAATTAGTTTAAGCTAAGCCTTCAAAATTGTAGCCTTAATCTTTTTTTTTTTTAATATAACGCGTGATTGTTAATATCAATGTACTATGGACAGGCATCCGTATTGTTGGTACTTCTTTTTTGATTCTAGCCGGAAGATGCCACAGGTCACGTAAAATCTTTATTAAAATGTGCAGATTGTAAAGGAAGGGGCATAAGACGCGTCCTTGGCGTAATCCTGTTATGGAGTCACGCTAATCTGATAATATTGTTATACGGTTGATGTACAGACTATTCCTCGTTATATAATTATGTAGTAACTCATTTTTATTTGAAACCAAATAGGAGAGAAATAAAGTTCAAAGTTAAGTGTTTACTTTAATTTACCGAGTCAAACGCCTCTCACAATAGTCACAATTCTATTTTGGATTGTTTTTATGTTTCTCAAATTGCTGTAGGTAACCAAGCTGGTCTAATTTAGTGTACTCATTACGTCTCCAACATTTTGTAAGTTACATTTTAGAAATAAGTATTTTTGGTATTTTTTGCTCACCAAAATATTGCAATCGTCATAATTTAAACAGTAAGATGAATTAATGTGAAGATTTAAACAGATTTCCTAAAATGGTATCAAAAATTAACATTGCCAATGCAATCTTCGCCAGGCGCAGATTGCAGCATGCCATGTCAAGGAGAAATTTTAACAACTGTTTTAGCAAGATGTTTCGAAAATAAAAATGTTCTCTTGTCCTTGAAATTGTCAATATAATTTTCGTAGTAAGTTATGAGTATATTGTTTGAGAGGATTATTGTTTGTTTATACTTTGGATTAAACACAATGGTTACTAATTATTCCAGGAGAAAAGAGACTAGAGGAATTATTCATAAACATACGGGAGGACTTGAGGCTTTACTTAAGAAACATGCTTAATGATAATATACGTTTATGTAATTATGTATATTTAGAGTCCTATCTCATGAAGACGACATGATTACATATAAAAATAGTGTTTAATACATTTTCATCGATATCAAACGATTATTACTATTTGACAGCAAGCGAGAACAATTTAATTATTGAAATAAATACTTTCTAACAAAAAAATTGTACCGACAAAAGTAAAAAAAGACCGAAATACAAAATTAATATTTTAAATTATAACTAACTCCAAATCTAGGGTAAAATAGATATTGAACTGACAAAGTAAAACAGAAGCTGGAAAGTGAAAAGCGAAATTAACTTTTTTAATATTAATGAATACCAAATGTATCAAATGAATATGTAAGTAAGTATATAAAATACGTAATTACCTAATTTTGAGTTGGTGCGAAACGTCCAATAAGCACAAACAAACAATTTATGTCGTAAAGCGTAAAACGATATACGCATACAAACGTAACCTAGCTGCACTGTTCCTCAACACAACTTTTAGAAGAACCCTGATAACCAGAGAAGAATAAAAAAACATGGTATTCAGGATAAGATGTAGCGATAATAGCTCAGTGGTAAGCGCGGTAGATTCGCATGCCGAAGGGCGTGGATTCAAACCCCAACAAAAAACATCGTGAGGAGACCATAGTGGTAGGGTACTTTCTAGTACTCGGCTGACTAGCTAAAACCCTCAAGTTGGAAATCTGCCGCCAAGCATCTAACGGTGTGTTCCGGCTGCCTCACTTGAGAGCCAGTACCATTCCAGGCTAGGTGTGCTATACCATCTTCGACCACACCGTCACTTAACATCAGGTGAGCTGTGGATAAACACCTAGCCTGTCAACCATAAAAAAGAGCTAGAAAGTTTTTGTCAAATGACTTAAAAGCTGACCGATCTTTACAAGCCCCTAAACGATAATCACGGAAAAATTAGCGCCCCAACCGGTCTGATTTGCATTTTAGCGGTCAAAGCGTCAGTTTTACTCTAATCATGCCTGATTCAGAGGTGGATGCCCTGAGATCGGACTGTTTTGGGGCGATTTTGTTGATACGCATCAGTGAGCATGAGGGGACAGCTGCTCTTTCCTTTATTTGGTTTGACTTGATTTTCATTTGAAATGTCGTCTAGCATATCAATTTGCAGGATTTACGTAGTACGTAAACGTAAAATAAATGTGTGGAAACTATTTTTTTTTACGTTTTGTCTTCTGCTATGCCTGGCATTTCGTTCTTGAGGCGTCTCTACTTTCTTGATCGTATCCTGTACGAAGTAATTCGCCTGGGAACCAAAGTTACCAACAATCGAAATAGGTACCTAGCTATGTATATTAAGTAAACTGAAGTAGCAGTGGGCTGGACATATCTGTTGTAGAACTTATAACCGTTGAGGTAGACGTGTTCTAGAATGTAGACCGCGTATCGGTTAACGTAGCATAGGACGCCCTGATACTTGATGGAGTGACGATATACGTTGACTGCCTTGTTAGCTTATTTGGTTGTAGCTTTGCTTCCAAAGCTTGTATGACGTGGGTTCGATTCCGCAGGATAAACATTGGTATGTGTACTGTCTCTATTATACCTACCTACCTTCCTACCTACCTATACTTATGTTGGTAGGTATGTACTAGTTCTCATAGTACAGCTTTGCTTAGTTTTGGGCTAGATGGTGCTGGGTTATACCTACCTATCTTTCTTCTCTCGCATATAGATATAACGGGCAGAGGTATGAGGCCCTCACACACTCACAAGTAATAGTACCACCAGTTGTAGTAGCCATGAAGCGGCCACCGAGACCTGGGGGTGCTCGAGCTCCGCCCGACGATCTGGGCATCGAGATCGTACCCTGCACCACCCCCTGGGAGCAGTGACCCCCTAGCGTCCAGCCTTGGCAAAGATGGCCATATCAAAGCTTATACCCTACCTCCCCCGAGTAAGGAAATGACCTAAGCTGACCTTGAAATTTCTCTCAATTCTCATTCAATTATATCCGAATCACGGCCTAAGAAGTTTCACTTTAAAAACGATCCGTTGGTTTATCATCATTGATTCTTTCGGCCCACTACGGGACATACATATGTATTTATAAACTTCCTTCACTATTCGCTAATATTTTTCGTTTAGCACCAATTTGTCCAGGTACAGAAGATTTGGATGCCATCAAATCTAGTTGGTCTACTGTGCAAGTATAATAGGAGAAACTTGTACTAAAGTAGGTACTACAATGTAGGTACCTAATTATTTAGCCTGTCGTTTCGAACGTTTTGAGAAAGAGACATTTTGGGAAATCAATGTTTGCGGGCTTGCCACGTTTTGCTTCCAGACGATAGTGTTCTGTGGATTCCATTGTGCCTATCTACCTACCATCGTTAACTCATAGCTTTTTGCTTCAATAAGTATTCAGAACATAGAACCTTGGAAGAACAATGGGTAATTAGGTACTTACATATTTTACGTAAAATCATAATTAATGTACCATATAAAGTAGGTACATTTCTATATTGTGCTTATGAACGCAACTACAAATGAAAATCATAGCTCTAACCTCTAAAACACGTTGTTTATAACATAAACATACAACCTAAAACTTATGTTTAGGTAAATAAGTCCAAAGTATTGATACTAGGTCTAATGTACAGGTTTTACCCGCGAATACCTGCTACTCCAAGCCGGCGTGCCTCAACAAAGTACAGTTAAATAACTTTAAAACATCTTAGGTAGGTATGTACTTACGCGACTGACAAAACGCACTGAGACGTTAGAAACGGCTTTTCTGAGATGTGGTGGCACTGTGCACTGAGTCCAGTCCAAATGTGGACATTAAAAATATAGTTAAGGTTTTAAAACACGATTGTATGTTATAATAGTCACTGAGTTCTAAATTCGGTGATCGGTCTCGAAAATGGACGAGCAACTGACAAACACATACGTGCAACGAACGCGACACGGCGGCGCAGACTCGAGCAAAGCGAGCCGCGATCCCAGTGTGGCCAGACGCGATATTTTATTAGCTAGCTTTATTCTATCATGCTTAGCTGGAAATAGGCCAACAATTTTATAAAATAGGAAAAATTGTTAATAGTGTAAATGTTCAACGCTCATTTAATTACAATGTAAAAGTATTACTATGTTTTAACTAAGTATTACTGTGTTTACTATGTCATTTTCTAGAACTTAGTACGTTTAAAATGTCAAGAGAAAATATTATTTATATAAAATGTTCGCCTTGAAATAGGAAATGGAATGAAACAAAATGAATAAGTACAAGACAAGAAAAAAAAAGTAATCGAAGCTCATGGTATGGAAAAGGTCACCGCCGCAAAGCCGCGAATGGACAACAGAAACACTAGAAGATACACTTACATTTCAAGGTTCGTATTTATTTTAATAACATTTAGTTTTAGTGCCTCTGTCTATAGACGGCGACTAAATAATACTTATTAAGTAAAAAATATAGATCGTTACTATTTTACTATTTATATTAGTGAATTGTTTTTAAATGCCTTATTTAGAACTTTTATTTATATTTATAGATCACCGTTATAATTAATTAATGTCGGAGAATTTTTATTAGCTAAACTAGCATTTTTTTTTAGAATGGCAACATTGTTAGTCTCTTGTGCTCGGGCGCGCAAAATGCGTACTTCGCCTAGCGTTATAAGAAAGAATGTATACTAGTAAGTAAAGACAAAAAATCGTATGATTCCGTATCGTAGAGAGAGGCAAAATTAGGCTTTTTTTCAGATTTTTTTATACTAGACTCCTATTTGGCTTTGCAGGGACATTTTGCAGGCTTCATTACAAAACATTGAATTTTTATACGTATTCTCAAAAACCTGCCATAAAAGCAAAAATTTATGACGTAAAAGCTGTATCAAAATCGGATGCATGCTTCAGAATAAGAAAGCGTAGAAACAAACAGAAGCGGACAGCGGCTTTGTTTTATGCTATTAATAGTCTAAAATCTAAACAACATAAAACAGAACCTAATGAATGAAAAAAATGATCGATATCGGTCCATCCGTTTGGGAGCTACGATGCCACAGACAGACACACACACAGCCAGACAGATATACAGATAGACGTCGACGTCAAACTTATAACAGCCCTCTTTTTGCGGCGCGGGTTAAAGAAGTTTTGGAAGGTAACACTGGAAAAAATCTCATGAGAAAAAAAATTACTAAACATTTCTATTTTATCTCTTTCTAAGGATAGATTTCGGCTTTTTCCCACTTCCAAAAATGGAAATCCCCGAATATTGAGTGAGAAGAACGACACACTCAACTGCCACCCGTTCCTCACGAACGTTCATATTCGTACCTACGTAGCCTTCGACTTATTCTACTACATAATCGCCTATCTATCTATCTATCTATATCTTTAAACGAGCAATTCTTGTATATATATATATATATATATTCTGAATCTCGGAAACGGCTCCAACGATTTTCATGAAATTTAGTAAGCAGGGGTTTCGGGGGCGATATCTATCTATATCTTTAAACGAGCAATTCTTGTATATATATATATATATATTCTGAATCTCGGAAACGGCTCCAACGATTTTCATGAAATTTAGTATGCAGGGGGTTTCGGGGGCGATAAAACGATTTAGCTAGGTTTCATTTCTAGAAAACGTTGTTTTATCCGTGTTTTTAGGGGATGAAAAACTGCTACAATATCATTAGAATACAAAGGTTAATTTCGCCGCCGTGTACAAGGTTATAATAGCTTAGTTGGGAAATCGGACGGTCTAATCAGAAGACCCCGGTTCGAGTCCAGATAAATGATTGTTTTTTATTCATATTTTTTTTTCAAGTTTCTTCTTTAAAATACCGAGCAAAGCTCGGTCATCCAGGTACTTTTCTTAATACGTACACCGTACAGCCCATGAACATACAGGCCACATTGTTGCCCGTGCCACGGAACATGTTCTGGCAACAATGTGGCCGACTCTCTAGCCAAGGAGGGCGCAAAAATGCAGGTAAGTGACGACGTGGTGGCTCTATGCAAACCATCAGCGATGGAAGTGCGAGAGCTACTGCGCAGTCACACCGAGAAAGAACAACAAAACTTGTGGGATAAGAAAGACGACTGTAAACATGGTAAGACCGCCTTTCCAACTCTTAACAGGAAGATTACAAACAATTTATTGAAGTTGCAACGACAGGACCTTCGTCTCTTAGTAGGCCTTATAACCGGTCATTGCAACTTGAATAGTCACTTTTTTAAACTGGGAGTCACGGATAGTCCGCTATGCCGTGGCTGCTTGCAGGAGAATGAAACTGTGGAGCATGTGCTTTTGCATTGTAAAGCCACAGAAGGTACTAGAATTGCAACTAGGCTGCATGAAGTTGCTTCGCTTTCATCCATGTCATCTATGTCACCGCAGCACATTGAATGTTTCTCATCATCTCTGCCATTAAGTTTTCCACCTATCTCACTGGAGCTAATATGCCAGCGGCCCAGAGCCTCGCTCCGATACTTCAAGGAGCTGGGTTGGCTCGGGTAGACGCTGGTAGGGGGAAATGCACAAAACACCCCAAGCGGGACGTCAGTGCAGGACCTATCGCCCCCACTTTGAATAAGAATAAGAATAAGAATAAGAAAGCCCATGAATGAAACTTATTGCCGACTTCTTTGTTTCCTGTAAATTACAATTGAAATGTTTTAAGGCTAAAGTGAATGGTTAATACTTAGAATGTCTAATTGTCTACTCTACTAAATCCACGGTTTTTTCGTGAAATGGCGTGCTAGAAACCCTGTGACATTCAAATCCAAAAAAAGAAAAAATCATATGTTTTTGTCTCAGATAAATTAACCATAGGTACTCGAAGTTATGTATCGATCGTAAATAAACCTGGCAAAATGGAATGAATTCGTCTACCATGACAATTTAAAATAAAAAGAAGTTTTCGATACGTTTATCAAAATTTCAGTTTCCGTTTATGCCCGCGCTAATCCAATTTTTTTCAAAGGTTTGAAAACAGAAATAAATACTGGTTACCGACAAATCAGCCCTGGAGTTTTGGCGGGTACACGGAAAGAGTCGTGTATTTTATTGTATTTTTTTTTTTCCAATACTAGTCTTTTTTCGACTGTTTATGTATAAAAATAGTGGTGTTTTATTCATAAAGTGCCGAATTACAAGGGCGAGTGTGGGAAAGTGATATAATGCGGTGAAACATGACTTTCTCTGTTGCTTCCAAAACTCCATCGAAGCTTATAGTAAAGTCGTCACTACTTTACTAAAGCATGTCTAGATTTGACTGGCACGGACTGGACTTGACCAAGACTGGAATTTGACTATAAAGATAAATAAGCTGAAAACTGAAGACTGCATACAAAATACATAAACATTGTAACTGGCAGAATGCACAGAGTGCGATGCCAAGAAGCAACGGAAAAAATCAGACTAAGCAACGCCAACAACAGCGGTTGTCTCTTTTCATTTTATTAGAACAAAACGAGATAGATCTACATTCTATGGCTCGGCTTCTAAAATATAACAAAAGAAAGTAGTTCATGGACGATAGAGGCGCTGTTGTTGCATTTTGCCATAAATTTTATTATAGAAACTGATGTGATTTATCCATCTTACTTTTTATTAGCCGACTACGGCGAATCAGAAGGGAGGGTTATTTTATTAATATGTTATGTGGAAGTAACTGTGTATTATACTAAAAGAAGTCAATTATAATATACGTATATTTAACAATTTTTATAGGTTACGATCTTTTCGTTTTTTTTTGTGTTAATTACGTTTCACGGTCGGGTGTCACTTCTAAATGGGTGGCACCCGGTGCACCTCTCCAACTACGCTACTGAATACAAGCATATAGCATTTTTTTCGATTTTCGATTTGTGCCCATTATAAACATCATACACAACAAATAAGTACAGTAACCCCCATTCTTAATACACTTAAGGCTTATAACCCTGTATAAGAATGTTAGTAAGGGTTGCCCGTATCATAAAAAGAGCTGTGAATGGTTTTGTAATAAGTACATCGTAATTGTTATTTTTATTGCTAACGTTACTGGACCTCAGAATTCTCGTATTTATACGCTATAAAATGATGCTCATGGGATCGTGGGAACAATACTTAGCTGTTATTTTCCATTGTACGGTTTCACCAGCTATCCTAGAGATAGTTTTTTCGGTTAATTCTATCGAGAATATTTATTTGTGTCAGACTACGTGTTTGAACACAGCTCACCTGATGTTATGATTTTGTTTGTCGAAGATGGTAAGCACGCCTAGAACAATAGTCAAGTGGTATAATAGTCTACTGGTGTCTTCAAGTCGCGAGAGAATTCTTCTAGGCGAGCGTGCTCCACCATAGACCGCATCTTCGCTTAATATTAGGCGAGATGGCGGTCAAACGCAAGTCCATCAACAATAAAAAAAAAACTAGCAATACTGAAATGGAACTGGCTGTGCTTGGCGGCAGATTTTCAACTTGAGGGTTGAAGGAGGAACTCCGGACTGCACCTCGCCTTACTTTGACTGTGACTTGAAAATATTGAAATACTTAAAAACTAAATGCTGAAGTTAATATTTTAAGTATTGATTAACTAGGTACATGGTGGTAGATCTCCTTAGCAGGAGGTCATCTTGATAAGGACCACCGCAGTACCAGATATTCTGCCGCAAATAGTAGTGTGTAAGCATTACTGTGTTCTAGTTTGAAGAGTACTGCAGCTAGCGAAATTCCAGGACTGTTGAGACTAACCCTAGAATGTCTCAAAGTAAAAGCTATTTATGTAAAAAGTAATGAAGCGTACGAGGCACCCCCTGATGGTAAAAGACCTGTCCATGACCATTGCAGCGATACACAGAACTTATTTATTTATTTAGACCAACACGATAATCGCCAATTACAATAGTCTAAAAAATAGGTCTTATAATTTAACTAGTGACCTGCCCCGGCTTTGCACGGATGCAATGTATATACTAATGTGGTGCATATGCATGTATTATACCTACATTTGCCGTGGTGGTGCCGGCGTAAGAATAGTACCTCACTCTCTCTCTACCCGTGGTTGGCGTAAGAATCGGCTAAGGGATGTAATACGGAAGATCGGCAGCAGCGTCTTCCTTGAATAATCACACCTAACTGCGCTGGCCAACCCGCCTGCCAAGCGTGGCGGGTATTGGCAAAACCCCTCCCCAGGAGGAGGCCTATGTCCAGCAGTGGACATCCTATGGCAGATGATGTATGTATACGTAGATATAAACCTTCCTCTTAAATCACTTTATTGATGAAAACCGCATTAAAATCCGTTGCGTAGTTTAAAAGATCCAAGCTTACAGAAGGCGGGAAGTGACTTTGTTTTATACTATCTAAATATTGTGCAGATTAATATGCTATAAGTAGGTACGTGTCAAATACTTGCTGGATGCCGAGTAAATGGATTAAAATTAATTATGTAATGGAACACAAGGCGAACGCCTGTTATAAACGATCCGTAATTCATAAAGTTAGAGCTAATGCCCAGATCTATAGTGCTTTTACAATTTAGGCCCTGGCAATTTACGGCAGATAACCTACATGCAACTAACGATCATAAATTGTGTAAATTGCTTATCATTAGTTACAATTTATAGTCTAGTTAAACTTCTTGATTTATTTGCTTCTATAGTGGGAGTAGATCTGCAGAAAGCTAAAAGCAAAATCACCCCCGATTTTGTTATCATCATATTTACCTATCTCTGATCATGTACCAGTGGCAGTTTTACTGTGAAAGTTACTCAATCACGCAAAAGTGATGGAATGAAGATAGTCTAAGCCTTGGTTTAAAAAAAAAATGAGCGGAAGCATAAAAATTTCCGTTACTAGTCATCGCCGTAGGATTCCCTGTGTTGCGATGACTGGTAGGTACTCTTCTAATCTATTTATTGCAGCGCTTCTTGATCTTATACTATTATTTTAATCTAATCTTATAAGTCTGGCCAAGCTTGGCTTGCTTCAAGTCCCGCTTAAAGCGCTGGCTAGTTGATCAGACGTTCTTCAGTTACAAAAAAAAATTTTGACCTTAAATCCTAGGTTTTTACAATTTATTTATTTTATTTTTTAACTTTCTGTGGTATATGAGCATTCTGCATGTATTATAAGTATGCATTTATAAAATATTAAAATGGATTTATGTATTCTATCAGTTATCTGACTTCCATAGTACAAGCTTTGCTTAGTTTGTGGTTAGAAGGCACTTTGAGTAATATCCTACGATATAAATACATTCTAATTTATTTAACTTTAACATGTAAATAACACTTCTGAAATAAATTGTTATGAATACATATAATATAAAATATTTTGTAGAATTTTACACTTAGTTTAGCAGGAAGTTGTCTAGGTAAGTACCACCGCAATACCAGATATTCTGCCGCTAAGCAGTAGTGTGTAAACAATACTGTGTTACGGTTTGAAGGGTACTGCAGCTAGCGATATTACAGGGCTGTTGAGACTAACCATCTAATGTCTCAAAGTAATGAGCGCCAAAGCAGCGATGCCCCGGATTTTGTTTTGTTATTCAAAGTTCTGTGTATTGATGCAATGCTCATGGACATGCGTTAACTCTTGCCATTAGGAGAGCGTATCGTTCGTCTCATTAGTATTACATTTTAAAAAAGTTTTATTATTATTGTTACAAAATACTTGACACTGGCAAATGCACAAATTGCGGAGCCAAAACAGCAGAAGAAATGTATCAAAACCACGGTAGCTTTTTACAGCATTATAGCGTAGTTTAAAGCGATATTCTTAGCGGAAATATTACTAATAACTAGAGTTACTGAACTCTGGAAATAGCGAACAGTGCAATTACAAAGTGCTTACAATGAGAGGTGGTTGTGCATCTGTCGCATAATGAGCTCGTCATAGCGGCTACTGATTTACGACGCTTACCTATCTATGGTAGAAGGCAAAAGCGACAGAGGATAATATAATGGATGAATTTTAATTTTCAGGGTCAACCCTGACGAAAGTGGTGTAACGAATTAAATCATCACGATAGTTACTGGACCACTGAAAGCCGAAGACCGGGCAGTCTGGAAGGAGGAAAGAGAGGTCTTTGTCCAGCAGTGGGACACTAGAGACTGAAAAAAATGTATATATGTATTTTTTTATTTTATAATTTTTTATTCTTTTCTTATGCGGGATTACTCAAGTTTAATTCGAATGCCCTGTTAGCTTATTTGGTATAGTTCTGTTTCGACAGCTGTGGGTTCGATTCCCACTCAGGACTAACATTTGTGTGACTAACATAGATGTTTTTTCTGTGTTCTGTACGTATTATAAGTGTATGTATTTACAAAAAAAAAATATTTAACTATTCTGACAGCTGTCTGGTTCCCATAGTACAAGCTTTGCTTAGTTTGGTGCTAGATGGCGCTGTTTAAAAATGTCCTCCAATATTTATTTTATAATTTTTTTTTTATTTATATCGGATATATACGGTTTCGATAAAAATTTTCCAAAGCAATTTATAGACTCGGATCTTTTCCTTCCCACTCCACACGTGACTCCATGACTCCGACTGCATATGACTGTCATCTCTGGTGTCATCCGGCGACGACGAGACGCTCTAACGGTAAACGCTGGCGCCTCAGGAATCCCAGTCATTATACTGTTCAGCAACGTATCTATGTTGAATTTTGCAGCGATTATAGCTCAGTGGTTAGCATGGTTCACATGCCGTAGGGCGTTGGTTCAAACCCCAACAATGTACTTGAGCTGTCGGTGAAGGAAAAGATTGTGAGGAACCCATATCATGGTGGTAGGGTATTTTCTACTCGGCTGACTAATTGCTCAAGGTAGTTGGTAGCTATGATAGCTCAGTGGTTAGTAAGATCGGACCGCACGCCGAGAGACTTGGTTTAAACCCTGAGAATAAGCTTGAGCCGGTGAAAAAAACGTGAGAAAACCATAGTGATTTTCCTAGTCCTTGGCTAACTAGCTATATCGTATCATTAGCCATAGGACGTCCACTGCTGGGCATAGGCCTCCTCCTGGGGGAGTTTTGCCAATACTCGTCATGATTGGCAGGCGGGTTGGCGAGCGCAGTTAGGTGTGATTGTTCAAGGAAGACGCTGCTGCCCATCTTCCGGATTACATCCCTTAGCCGACTCTTACGGCAACCACGGGTAGAGAGGGTACTATTCTTACGCCGGCACCATCACGGCAAACTAACTAGCTACCACCTGAAATATGCCGCCGCGGTGTGTTCAAGCAACCTCATCGAGGAATTCTATTTCAGGCTAGGTTTGCTTACCATCTTCAACCACCGCGTCACGTAGCATCAGGTCCACTGTGTCCAAAAACCAAGCCTGTCGAACATTAAAAAATATATTTAATAACTTATTACTTATTAAGTGGCTATTTTATGACATTGATACAGGACCGGCTATTAAGATTTATCATTGCATTTCTTATTAAACTAGCTGTTTCTCAACACTGTTCAGATTCAAAATGAGACTTTGTGTTACTTTTTACATTCTCCTGCATTGTAAGTACTTTACAGTAAGATTGACACCCGAGTGGCTGAGACAAAGTAACATTGTCACATATCTCAAGGTTAGCTTATGTCAATCCCGTACCTTTTTACATATTAGCGTTATTGAATATCGAATGTTACTTTGTTTAGGGCCTCAGATATATTTTTTTGCGTTTTTGGTCATGCACAGTTCAATTACTTACCTAATAGTACATGAAAACATGTTAGTGTTCGACCAGGCCGGCACGATCCCACATGACTTGAAGGCCGAGAAGGACAAGCGCAGCAAAGTAGCTTGTTGATCACAAGATAATAATAACCGCGTTGAGGGGTGTTGTCATCATCACTACATATTATAAAACAAAGTCGTCCGCTGCGTCTGACTGTCTGCCTGTCTGTTCGTGATAAACTTAAAAACTACTGTTTGGATTATCATGCGAATGTAGGTATATGATGATAATTGTTGGAAGTGTCGGAAAAAGTCAAGCCACTTGGGAGCTTTCATCGAAAATGCTGCCTAATCCCTTTGCGATATAACAAAACAATACATGGTGGGATTCCTCTTTTGTAGATCCACAAAAAAGTCCGCGGTGGCATAATTATATCTACCTTTTTAAGGATAGCTTACTATACCCATTCTTACTGCACGCGTGAAGCCGGGGCGGATCGCTAGTTATTTAATAAATAGACCAAAACAAAAAAAAAACTTTTCTTGGTGTGACAAAGTCAAAATGGAAGTGTACAAAAATATTGTTGTATAATTGCAATGGTCTTTTCAACTATTTTTCCCATGATGACCTTTCATAATATTATTCAGTAGGTCTGTACTTATTACGGTTTAAAAGATAGAACCCATTAAATACATAATAATATATAGGTACATATACAATATCATACCAAAAAAATATTGTCCATTTAGGGCCAAAAGCACTGAGTTAGCAACGCTACTCGTATGACCTCTAAAACTTATTTTGACTTCCAGACTTAGATTCATCATGGTGTTATCACTCTCTAGACCAAGAAAAAACACATCATTATTCGTACCAAAACAAAATGAATGCGATCGAAGAAGACTCATTCAAAACAGGAATTCGACAGGAAAATGAAAGAAATACAAACATCGAAGAAGAAGAAGATTCATTTTTCGAAAAAACAAACATGAGAAATAGTTTTGGTAGAGACTCTACTGTGATTTCTGATATTTTATTATACGTTTCAGCTTCAGGAAACTTAGTGTTACGGAAACTTGTAAACAAAACAAGTGATCGCTTAAAATTAAACCAAAAAACCGTAACAATACTTTTAAAAGACGTATTGGACAATTACACTACTTCTATAAAAGCATGTTCTAATTTTCTCTTGAATCAAATGGTAGAATGTGAGCTTGAAAGAGAATTTTATGTATTAGGTTTTATTGATTCGGCGAACAGAATATTATATAACAAATCTTTTGAATTTATAAACAAAATGATGTCAAAATTGAGTAAAAATATAACTACGCTTGAAGCTAATGGTTCAATACTTTCAAAGTTTATTGAAAAAGAAGTAATTAATGACAAAATAGATAATTTTGCATTTGCCTGCGAAAATCTAAATATCTGCAAACGGTTTCCTGCTTATTCTGATCGTATAGCCGTAATACTAGATGAGATTATTTTATTACCAGATGTTAAATTTAATGCTTTACTAATATTATTAAACGACATTATACTAATGAAGGCACCATTCTTGAAAACTATAATGGATCTTGATGTCTTGTTTAAACCTAATATGACTTCAAAGTTGAATTACTTAGAAAATAACCCATATGAAGCAAGGGGCATTTTTAAAACTGTAAAAAGTATTATCAATAACAGACACAGTATTTTTAGAAGTAAGGATGGAGAGATCAAAATTTCAAAAAAAGCTCTAAGAATCCTAATTGATTTTTTTGATAAATCGTTTGATACGTTCACAGAAGATTTCATTCGAATTCAATTGCATACGGTTGTACATGGATTAAGAGCCTGGGCAAGAAGTAAATATAGTACTGATATGCAGAAAATAATGGTGACGTTTTTCGATGGCATTGAAAATACTCTAACGCCTATTTTGAAACAGTCTACATTGTTAATAGAAGTGAAAACTCTGATCGATTTGATTGTCAAGGGGACATCAAAATATATTGTAATGGTTGATGAGGACCTGCTCAATAAAGGATCCAAGTTTGTAAATGATAAAACAATAAATCTGTAGGCTAAATTAATCTGACTTTTTAAATTATTATTCTAACTTTTAAACACAATGAAAATACTTTGCACGGGTAAAGTTATTATATGGATTCAAATGGGTTTTTGTGTTTTATTTTGTACTTTTATTTCGTTATTGTCGTCAAATATTAATTTTTTAGTCTTCAATATATTTTCGTTTTTAATATACAATTACGTTTCATGTAAGAGCATTCATTAGTTTTTTTCCTATTATATTATTTGTTGGGTAATCTATTACAATGTATATAGTGTGAAATTTTAATCGACTACCAGTTTTGAAGATACAAGTCAAAGTAAGGTACAAATAAGTTATTACTCTAAAGTAATAACATTCTTCAGGTATGGACTCCTAAAATGTTATTTTATTCTGGTGAATTCTAAAGACCAAAAATAGTCGTTTTGTTTGTTTGTTTGTTTGTTAAGGAGTTGATCATAAAAGGTTGTTACCTAGATATCAATAACCCTGAACCTTGTCATGAATTCGTAAATAATGTAATAACATAACAACATAACCGATTCACTCGCGACTTGAAGGCACCCAGATTGTATTTATCGGGGAACACCCACTCGGGCAGCAAATTCCATTCTCTAGCGGTTCGCACAATGCACGGTTATACGTAGGACAGTTGGCGGTGGATGGAGTGAAAAGCCGAAGATGGGACTCAGTGGCATGTCTCGGGAGAGGCCTGTGTCCAGCAGTAGACTTCAATATGCTGATGATGATAATTAGTTGTAGTTTGTTTATAGTTTGTAATTATATATTTGTTCAACTTAAAATGGTAATGTTCAGCCGTTCTGGCGTGATTGAGTACCAAACATCCACCCATCTAAACTTTCACATTTATAATATTAGTGGGATTGTATAAAATACCAGTGTTACAAGCCAATAAATACAAAAAATAACATATATGATTGTGTTAAAATTTCGTACTTATAAACAAATTACCATAACTTGTTTAACATGTCATTTTTACAAAAAAAATAGTTTATGACCTCCAGAAATGTAGCTCATTTTCATATATTTATTATATATATGCAAAAAAGAAAGATTGTTCTTTATTTCCTCTGTGCCTACATAAAGAACAATTTCATTTCAATTATATTTTGTAGAAATGTTCTATATACAATCTAATGACACTTCAAATGTCAAAAGCGATCAAGCCGTTTATCCTATAGAAGTTAAAAAAATACATACAAACACACATAAATACGCGGGAACAACGTTACCCTCCTTATTAAGTAGTCGGATAACTATACCCTAAATATTCTGAATTGTATCAATATTATTACAGAAATTGTGTGTAAAATGTTCAGTAAGTGAGTACCAAGTAATTAGCTACGTTATCACAATGAAAAAAACTTATAACATTTTATCGTAATTGAAACGTGTATTGCAATTATTTTTACAGTATGAGCAATTTTTTAATTTATCTATCCATTTAAAGTTTGGCCAACGAAGATGATATTCATGACAATATTTTGTGGTTTCATATTACTGCACTGTAAGTAAATTCAAAGAGAAAATACGATAACTAACTCTTAGTTTGCGAAATCTATAATATGTACAATTGTACAACGTTTTCAAAAGCCGAAAAAATTGATAAGAAAAGACCAATTTTGAAGTTTTTTTGTTAATAGATATTAACGCATCAATAACGTTGCTGTACTTGTCTGATGGACTGCGATGAAAAAGATCCCAACATTTTTAGTAAGCTTAGATCTGTCAACTAAAGCCTTCAAAATTGAATTGTCTGGGTATTTGAAAACATTTAAAATATCATTATAATCTGGTTGTAGATTTCTTTCTATATATGCAAACTGGCCTGTCCCTAATCTGATCTGGTTCAAGTCTGCGATGATAGTGATAATATATTGGCTTCCTCTCACACCTTGAAGACCGACGATATGCTTACTTTGCCAGAGCCATAATTTTGTCAAGATCTCATCTATCTATATCTTTAAACGAGCAATTCTTGTATATATATATAAAAAACATATCGCAAACGGCTCCAACGATTTTCATGAAATTTTGTATCCAGGGGGTTTCGGGGGCGAAAAATCGATCTAGCTAGGTTTCATTTTCAGAAAACGTCGTTTTATCCATGTTTTCAGCCGAGCAATGCTCGGTCATCCAGGTACTTCTACTTATAATCACTTCGTCTACAAACGTCGTATCCTTTCCACTTTTTGCTTTCAAAACCGTACTACTATCGTCTGAAACTACATATATAGAATAATTTGACTGTTACGGTGTTACAAATTCGGTTTAACTGTATGTTGAAATTTCGAATGTTTTAGACACTGTAATATGATGTATAATGTATAGTACCTGGTTGACCGAGCATTGCTGGTTTGCCAATACTCGCCACGCTTGGCAGGCGGGTTGGCGAGCGCAGTTAGGTGTGATTGTTCAAGGAAGACGCTGCTGCCCATCTTCCGTATTACATCCCTTAGCCGACTCTTACGGCAACCACGGGTAGAGAGGGTGGGGTACTATTCTTACGCTGGCACCACCACGTTGCACCAACAAACTGTTTTTACATAACGTGTAAGATAAAATAAATACCTACATTATGACATACATAGATATATTTTTGTTTCTTTTATAAATATATTTAATATTCTAATTACAAATCCATTTGGGGTTTTTTTTATCTATACCTGCCTATTTAGGAATTTAAAAACCTAAGTAGTAAAATAATATATGTTAAATATAGTACCTGGGTGACCGAGCTTTGCTTAGGTGAAAACACGGATAAAATGACGTTTTCTAAAAATGAACCTAGCTAGATCGATTTATCGCCCCCGAAACCTCCTGCATACTAAATTTCATGAAAATCGTTGGTGTATATTTAATGTGTCGGTATTTTTACATTGTGTTTTTAAACAATAAACTTATAGCAATATACTTGCCCAATAAAAAACATCATTGTCTTAGATTTCATTTATTCAGAATGAATAATCCTTTATTCCCTTATAACCATTATTTGCATCAGATTTTTTTTCATAATAATAAAAAATCCGGCGGTTTGAGGTTTCCGTATAAACTTGTAGGTAAGTATAACGTTTGTCCATAAATGTTTAAAAATCTATCCAAAATATTACATAATATCTAAAACTAAAATAACTACAAGTCTTTATATCGTCGTCTCGCTTCAGTAACCACTTGCCCTAGAAACTGTTTTTTTTTCACGATTTCTGTGTTGTACCCATAGAAAAATCAGTTTCTCATAATAATAATGTTAAACTAATAATTAAATATAACGTATACACAATACTGTATACCTAATACGTAAAAAAACTGTGCTTTAGTCATTCGATCAGCATTTTAGGCTATGTGCAGATGTGGTGTAAGTAATGGTCGAGTACAGATATTTCCCATCAGAAGCATCTTCCAGCTAGAATGGCTCAATTAATTATTTGAGTTCCAAGATCCTCCGTCTCTTCAGTCGAGGCAGTCTGGTAGTGTGAGCTGAGCAGCTAGCTGGTTAGGATGCTTCTCCAGTCTGGTTATATCTATCTGCACCCGCCTTAATTTCCTCCTTTACTTATTAATTAATAATTTCTTATAAAAAGAACCTTAACTAATAAATTTATAATTAATGAATAATTTACGATAATTATAACATTTTAATGATGCAGATAATGAAAATAGTGAGATATTCATTCGAATTTTTATCAACAGAAGTCTTACTAGCTGTTATGAAAATAATAATAGTGTTTTTAATTATTTTCACGCATCGTGAGTTTATTCATATCTTATTTTATTTATTTACATTTATTATTTTAATGAACACCCGTTGGATTAAGTGCCCTTTTGCTCGTATAATCGACTTTTAGATTAAATAAATTTAAAATAAACATTTAAAATGTATTTTGAAAATTTTGAGGATACTTTAATGCGAGCAAACTACACTCAATACGTTAAAATATCATTCTAAGCCCTACCTTCAACAGGTGAAGCCTGGGGTAGCGGTCTCAAATCCAAAATGTAACCATCTAAAGCCGCAGCTAGGCTTGTCTGCAGAAATTGCCGTGGTTTGTAGGGGTGAGCACTGTAATACACATTTAAATTTGTTCACCACAAACACGGCAACGGTAGTGACTAAACTCGAGGTTGCCACCATGTCCGCTACCGCACGCTGCGCCAGTGTGGGACAGACTTATATGATCTGTGAACAAGATTTGAAGAGAAAAATAAAATCAATTAATTACGTGTCATTTTAGATTACTCGGATTCTGTGGGTTTAATCGACTCTCGGAGATTCGATTCAAAATATGACAAAGAACTGTATGCTACCATTTTAAATTCAGGAAGCAGTAAGCTGGTATGCTTAGGAGAAGAAATAAAAAAGCATATGGCCATTTTAGGCGATGTATCACTAATTGTAAAGAATATAACAGAAAGCTATATTCAAGATTTAGATAGATTATTAAAAGTTATGGTAAAACATAAGTTGACATATGAACTAGAAAGACAATTTTACTATTTGTACATAGTCGAGTCATGTAATGAGATATTTTTAAACAATACAAGAATATTAGTCGATACTTTAAGTGCAACCACAGATAACAATGATCTGGATACTGACCAAATTATGGAAAATGCAAAAGTTAAACATATAGTCGTCGATGAAAAGAAATCTAGTCTGATGTATATTTGTTTCAATTTTGAAGTATGCAGATCTTTTCCAGCCTTTTCCAATCATGTAGTTGATTTATTAAATGAATTTCTTAAGTTATCAAATTCTGATTTTAATGTCATGGTAAAACTTTTACGAGAAGTACTAGGAGTCAAGTTGGGATTCTTTCAAACTATCATGAATGAAGGTATTTCATTTTTAATAAGTACTGAGATAAAAAGAATTACAGAAAATCCTGAAGACGCTAGAATCTTTTTTGAAATAATTCAAGAAATTATAGAAAAGAAAAACAAATTGTTTAAAACCAAAGATGGGACGATAAGACCAAGGACAAAAGCAATAAGGCTTCTAATTGATATAGTCGATAAGACTTTTGACGAAATCGGCGAAGAAGCACTATATATTGAATTTAATAATATTATTAAGTCTCTTAAATTATGGGCAATAGGCGACAATGATGAAATTAAAACTACATTAATTAATTCGTGTAATTATATTTTCGATGCTCTCAGTTATCATTGGGATTTAGACACCAAAAAGGAAGTGAAGCTTCTGATTGAAGTTTATATGACAGGAACAACGTCAGAAAACAGTATTTTGCATGATGATTTATTATACAAAGGCTCAAATTTTTTGAAAAATGATTTGTTCTTCTCGACTTTGGATTTAGTTGTATAATCTTTGGTTGGATTATGTTACGTAATGAAATATCTTATATTGGGCGTTAGTTTACTTTCATTGACCAAATCTATTTATATATTTTGGGAAATAAATTGTTTTTTATTTTTCTTTTAGCAGAAATAAAGCTCTATCCTTAGTTCTGTCCTCAGTCTTTACTAATAGTGAAAAAATACATAAAAGTTTTGTATTCTATCAATTGTCTGTATCGTTTGTCCTAAGTGCATTTGCTTAGTTTGAGGCACACTATTTTTGATCCCGAAAAAATTGTCGATTTGGTTAGCAACAGATAGTGTTAATAACGGATGAATAAAAAAACACACAATTCCTTTAGGGTTACATAATCTCTACAAGATGTATGAATATTTCAAATAGGCTGTGTTCTAGGCACATTTAGCATAGATAGGTAGATAACTCTTTATTGTTCATACCAAGAATAAGGAATGGCAATGGCAAATAAAAATATATATAGCATATTTAGTCCGCAAATGTTAGATTGAAGAATATAAATATCTACTTTGGGCTGAGTCAACGCTTAGCTATTTGTATCAGTGTCTATATTCTGTACAATCATCAACTTAGATAATTCTATAGTAGGTAGGTAGTCTGGTAGGTAGTAGCTATGAGTGAAGCGCATAATCATTAGGCGTAATCGACTACTTCTGTTGTAATAATAATTATTTTATTTCAATAGTCGGTAATTAATCGATAACAAGTTTATTTGCCACGTAATTTGATATAACGTTAAGTGTAAAATTATTGACGATATTAATTATTCTATTTTGAATTTAAACATTAATGAATTAACGAAAAGTATTTGTATCTTTGTTGAAACTTCAGAATGTTTACAGATTTTGGAGTAACGACAACGGAAAGACGATCAAGTTTATGTTTATGGTCCATATTTTACACTTACCGTAAGTTTTAATTGACTTCCGCCACCTCATAGTTCACTTAAAACTAGTGAAAATTATTCTGAGTTTATTTTCTTTTATAGAATTTTCTATGTCCTGGTGTGCGATTGTTGACAACCCGATCCGTTCAGACAGCTTTGTAAGTGTTATATATAAACCCAGCACTGTCAATACCACAGAATATGTGAATGACACTGACGGCTTAATATGTGTCGTTAACATAACAAGTTTTGCCAACGAAACATGTGTTTATAAAAATGTAACTTATGAACTTGATGACTTTGGACTTGATTTATTAAATGTTTTTCCGAAAGAATTCCCACAATCATTCCAAACACGTCTAGATGTGAATATAAGTCAAGAAACAGAATACCTACTTGAAATAATAGAACAAGTGAATATAGCCGTAATTTATCAGGATATAAATGAAGACGAGGTTAATAACACTTTAGTTGATGTACCCGAAGAAGGAATAGTTAGAGACATGATAGCTCAATTCGCAAAACACATAGAAAAGTCTGGGAAACGAGGATTAAAAACGCTAGCATATAAAATTAAAAACCTTGTATACCCAACTTTATATTTGAATCATATATTAAAACTTCCCAAATATCTTGCTGAATTGGAGAAATATTTCAGTTTCATATTTCAGAAAAAAATCGGATGCGAAATCGATCTACAATTTATTATTTTAGATATGCTTCAAACATCAGTAAAAATATATGGAAAGGCATCCGAAGAAATGTGTGGTGTTATCGTACAAGAGGGTAATATTTCTTTATCACTTCATCAGATTAATACAATAGAAGAAGCTGTAGGATTAGCGGTGTATAATGAAAAAAAAGAAGCATTTAACTACATTTGCAAATGTTCGTACGTCTGTAGACGATTTCCTTCATATTCCGACTACGTTGCAAAAGTACTAAAGTCTATTCTAAAACTACAAGAACAACATTTTAAGATAATTATAATAATAATTAAAGATATCGTTAAAACAAAGATAAAATTCATGGAGAGTATAATGGATGAAAACATAGCTCAAAATATTGTTTTACAGTTAGAATCTTTAGCTAATGATCACGCAGAAGTAAGTTATCTTATGACTTTTGCTGTTAATACTATTACACAAAGATTTAAAGTTTTTTTCACCAACGGGGTTGAAATAAGAAATAGTACGAAGGCACTTAGAATCTTAATAGATATCATTGACGTTTCATTTCAAGTACCTGATGAGAACTCAATAGCAACTGACTTTCGAGATCTTGTAAATTACATCATGGAGTGGGGAAGTGGTAAAAAGCGAAATATCAGAAAGATACTATCAAACTTATTTTATGAGACAGTAAGTTTTTTAGATACATATTGGAATCACGAAATAAAAGAAGAGGTTAAAGTCCTAATCCAGTTTCTAAGAATAGGAACTTCAGATAAAAATGATACGTTACTCGAGCAGTTGTTCACAAATGGTTCTGTAATCGCGACAGCTGATCATACAATTTACTCATATATCGAACACGAAGTATAATACGAGGTAAAAAAAAAAAAACCTCTGCACACACAAGCTTTGAAAATTGCATAGAAGTAATTCATTCAGCAAATCTACATTACGGATTGAAGACTAATTTTTTGTAAATTAAAAGAGGTATTTTGATGTGTTGTGTGTGTTTCCTGTCTATTAACTGTAGAAGATAAAAAATCTGAGCGACACTAAATTGTTATAAGCAAGTGTATTCATCATTAGGCGACTGATTAGCTTTTCTCATAAGAGAGGAACGTAGAAATATATACAGTGGTTATTTTTCAAATTATGTCTGTCACCTAGAAAACCTCTATCTCCCTTTGTTCAACGAATTCAACGACTGGCTCAAATCCAGTATTTTCTTTATGACTTTATATAAGTATGTTATACGTTCGTTGTATATCATTGATACAGCTGTTAAAGCAATAGCTTTGTCCCTTATCATTACCCTGGCACCCCCAAAACCCCTCAGCGATCTTTGATTGTGATTTGTAGGTATTATTTGTTTTGTTATTATTAACTCCCGATGCAAACACGGTGTTATACGTGTATACGGTTTGACGTGTAAATTTGAGTCTTTGCTTCAGTCGTCGTAGCACTTAAACGGTTGATAAAATATTGTTAATTTTTACAGTCTGTTCGAAAGGTGTTTTGTGTGTGTGAGTATGAGTGTTTCATTTAAAATCTAATACTTGATGTGAAATATCTTCCACAAGTCTAATTGAGTCGAAATATTTAACTCCGTTAATGTCGTCGAGGGATTCAATTTTTTTTTTCTATTTTTAATTTACTTTAAATATTTTCTCAATAGCTGTTAAATGTGTCGAGAAAAACATAATGTTACAAATAATTAAATAGTTTTTATTTTCGCTTCTATTTCTGTGGAATTATTTCGTCACTGTAGTTGTACCAGCCTTGACTCGTATTTCAAAGGTTTCCTAATACTTCCTAAATCTGGTTGTAAGTGCCAACTTACGTCCTGTCTAAGTCATTAGCGAAAAACATTGCAAAAAAAAATACTTTACACGAAATATACTTTCGCCTTTAATTCACGTTGACCGCGAATTTTTTTTTTCATTTGATAGGCTAGATGTGTTGGCTACAGCTGACCTGATATTGAGTAACGGTGTGGTCGAAGATGGTTAACACACCTAGCCTAGCCACCGTCTTAACACACCGTTAGGTGCTTAACAGCAACACCGCTCCAACTCGAGGGTGGTAGCTAGCCAGTCGAGTCTTAGAAAATAACCTATGGTTTGTTCACAGTGTTTTCTTTCACCGGCAACTGAAGTTTATTGGTGAGATTTGTACCATGCCCCTTGACGCGGGGTCCGAACACGCTAACCACTGAGCTTTCAACTTTTCATTCAATTATAGTGGTAACTTAGGTCAAATTAAATGAAATATAATTAAATTATTAGATTTAAATTTTAAGTCCCTGATTATTTTAATATTTTGTCAGCTGTCTGGTTTCCATTTAATAATAATAATATCTAATCCCAATAAAACATAATAATATTTTTTTTATTGATATATTTATATTTGACATGTAATACAGTGCAACCACGATATAACAAAGCTGAAGTGAATTAGAAAATATTCGTTATACCAAATAATTTGTTAAATGACGTTTATTATATAGAGGTTAGGTTCTTCTAAGATTCGTTTTACTAAGGTAAGAAAACTTGTTTATTAAGATTCAAGATTTAATAGATATCTTCACGATCTTACCCTTAACCTAAACTCTCTACTTACCCTGTCATAGCGAACGTTGTGATACGATATATAAAGGTTATCAGTTGTCAAAATTAGTTAAATTGTTCGTTATACTCGTAATGAGGTTTTTGACAAGAAGTATTTAAAATGTAAAGGCAATTGCATGAGCTTTTAGGGGCAGTTTTAAGGGGTTTCGAAGAATTTTTCAAATCTAGGTAATCGTTATATTGAGGTTCGTTATATTAAGGCTACACTGTATTGGCATGTGTTAAGATTTTGACATTTTTAATGTTATTTTTAAATTGTGAATGGAAGAATTACCTGTTACTTTGGTGTTACCAATAAAATATTTGTATTGAACGGTAGTACTATTTTGTCGACTGTACTTACCGTTTCCAGTAAATAGACAGGCATTCCAAATAGTATGCTGAAGCCCTAGAATGGTCAGGTCAAATGAGGGTTCCCAACTCTACTACAGTATGCTATTGAATTAGACATATACATAAATACTGTAATTTATTTGTTAAATAAATTGGATGAACGAAACGAAATTGTAAAGCAGTGACAGCTCAGTGATTAGCATGGTTGTATCACACGCCGACTGTGGGTTCACATCCCAACAATGAGATTGAGGTTCCAACAAAGACCTGTTGGAAGCGGCTCGCATCCAGCGCGTTCCTGCGGTCTTTATTAGGTCGTCTGTTCACCTTGTGGGTCCTACGCTGCGTTTGCCGGTCCATGGTCTCCACTCCAGAACTTTGCAGCCCCATCGGCCATTAGTTCTGCGTGCTAGGTGCTCTGCCCACTGCTACTTCGACTTATTAATCCGCTGGGCTATGTCGGTTACTTTAGTTCTTCTACGGGCCTCCTCATTTCTGATACAATCTCGTAGGGAAACTCTTAGGGTATATGCATATTGCAGCCGATCAAATCCGTCCTATAAAAAAAGTTCTCGAAGACGTGTTAAGTCTGCCAAGCCGCACTATACCTATGCGGTGCCTTACCCTGCATACAAATTGAGGAAACCCACGCTCAACAGTGGGACAGATTATAAAATACGACATGTTCGATTCGAATGAAAAAGACAAACAGCTAATCATAAATCCCCTTTTGTTTTTCGTATAAAGGCAAACCTAAATCAAGAGTAACAGAGTAACCGGTAGCAAACAGCGGTACGGTTGTGGAAACAAACAATCGATTGTAAATCAAATCATAATCAAACACGAATTCCTGACACGATTGTGTTCAAAATAAACCGTGTTGTTATTAGTGGATTAGAGCTTTCACACTAGGTGCGGTATAAATGCCGCAATAAAACCATTTTACAGGTATATTATCACATCACATCATCAGCCATAGGACGTCCACTTCTAGACATAGGACTCCTTCTGGGGGGTTTTGACAATACTCGCCACGCTTTGCAGGCGGGTTGGCGAGCGCAGTTAGGTGTGATTGTTCAAGGAAGACGCTGCTGCCCATCTTCTGGATTACATCCCTTAGCCGACTCTTAAGGCAACCACGGGTAGAGAGTACAATTCTTACGCCGGCACCACAAGGGCAGGTATATTATACACAATGATAAATGTTTATCTTTTTCATTGGAAAAGTACGGTACGGGCTTTGCACGGGTGCAATGCACATTGATTTTAATGTGGTGTCAGTTTGAAGTGATAAATAATATGATCTACATTAAATACACAATGTATCAAACGTATCACTGTATTGCTTAAAATAGCTTCGTATATAACCGTACCACTTCGTAGCTTCGTGTATTTTTTGTAATATGTATGTATCTAATAGATAAAAATGGTTACTGTGGCTTATCCTTAGATCAGTGGTTCTCAAACTTTTTTGGTGACGGAACCCTTTTGGGAGGAAAATACTTGATGGAACCCTACAATAAAACGATAGTTTTTAAAAGTGTTTTCTTTATTAATAAGCATAATAAAAGTACAATGTAACAGTTACTAATTATTACTTACTTTACCACATGGCAAGTACAATAATAGAAGATATTAAAAAAGAACAAATCTAACTAATGGGAGGTATGAAACTGTTTTTGATTTTTTTTTCTAAATTCTTGCGGAACCCCGAACAGAGGTATCGCGGAACCCTAGGGTTCCGCGGAACACACTTAGAGTATAGCTGCCTTAGATAGACATATACCAGTGCGAACTTTTTTGTAGATCTTTTCAAGATATATACAATTACGTAGTACATTATTTCGATCTATCTTGTAATACTTAGCCAGCGTTTGCAATGTATGTACACAAGAACATGTTTTTTACGACACCACGTTACAAATTTTTTAAATTCTCGGATTTTCTCTAGTACATTCTAGAATTGTTCTAGATTTCTAGATTCTAGTCTCTTTACATTAGGTGAGTTGTGGTCAACACCAAGCCTGTTAACCATTAAAGAACATTTTGTAAATTAACTAATTAAAATAACTACCAGTAATTGTATAACATGTTTGTTTTAATGTGTCCGTTCGGCTTAAATAGTAAATTTGTCGTTTCAAATATAAAAAATAATAATTTGACCTAATTATCCTGAGCAAACACAAAAATACGGACACTCAAATCACGTCGTCGCGCGTGGTCCTAGATTAGATAACAGTTGCTGCGTAACTCAGTAAGCTCGGTGCGTAAGGCTGCGCGCTGTCCATACATTCTGGAGTCATGGGGAAAAACCAAGGTTTTCTTAGTTTTTTTCTTGTATTTGTTTCGATTTTACATGTTTTTAAATATTGCTAATGTTCAAACTGTTAGCCCGTATAATGATACAACAATACCTGTGTAAGCGGAAGCTATTTAAAAATGTAGGTACACACAATAATAGGTCATTTATACACAATAGTTCATTTATTCTTGTCCTCATAAACAGAGACCAAGTGCTTGAAGATGGAACTCCTTTCGGCGTCAGAGAAAGCCACCAGTATTTGAACGACGCAGACGATGCCAAAACGACGCCTCACGATGCTTTATTTATAGCAAAAAAGTCGAGTATATATAACTAAAAGCCTGTAACTAAAGTACTTATGCTCTTAAATAAGAATGAGACATTTAAGAGAATTCTTACACATTTTTTAGTTAAAAGGCGCAAACAGTATTGCTGAATTTATCAGTGCCAAATCCTCTAAGCGCAAATTATCTATGGAATGCCTATTAATTTGCCAAGTTTACTTAAGTTATTGTAATATTATTATTATGATTTGTGACATTTTATGTTACATGACATTTTAAATTTAAAACCTTTAATAATTGTGGATTGTATTTAAAATAAATAAGTGTACATTATTGTACCTATATTTAAATAAATGAATTGAATGCAACAAATATATACCGTACCGTGACGAAATAAGATTCTAGTTATCTTATAAAGTGAAGGTGAAGTACATAAAAGCTTGAAGAAATGGTAAAGCAAACAGCTAATTCACACTCAGAAATAGTCTCCAAATCCGCGCGTCGTTCAATAAGTTTGCGTTCAAATTAAGGTGACAACACTCCCTCACAATTTACGTCAGTGTGAAAGGTAAGCAATAGCTCCTATAAAGTACCATTGTTAAGGGCACGTGCCAAGCGCTCCGTATTTTTATGTCGGTATATAAGTAGCGAGCGGATTAATCGGCCTTGGTAACATTGGCTTAACTCGTAATTACAGAGAAAATTTCAACTGCATTGTGTGGACAGTGTTTGCGTGGACATCAATTGTAAATTTTTTAAATCTGCTGCCAAGCATCTAATGGTCTGTTCCGGCAGCCTTATTTCCTATTTATATTTTGCTATATATTCTTTTCCTTCTATTCCATGTTAGGTATGTTTACCATCTTCGACTACATTAGGTGAGTTGTAACCATTTATTAAATGAATAAAAAGTTACTTAATCATTACACATTATTAGACGTCTATTTGTCTATATGTCTGTCTGTTCGCGATAAACTTAAACTACTGAACGGTTTATCATTCGAGTTTTACCAATATAGTGAATGGTTCACGATATTGTTAAAGATTAAGAATTCATGAGAAAGGTTTAGGTATATAATTTGTCAAGGTTTTGTGTAGTTGAAATATGATGATAATTGATGAAAGTATCGGAAAAAGTCAAGCCAACTGGGAGGTTTCATCGAAAATCCCTTTGAGATAAATTAAAAGCCGAGCGCAGCCGAGGCGGGTCGCTAGTAAAAAATAAATAAATAATTACAACAAAAAGAACTCCCTAAGCAAAAAGGCCACTATGGGAACAATTCCCAAAACGCTGGCCCCATTGCCACGATGTATTTGAAACATATTAATTCTTCTAATCCGACAGTTAATTAATTAATGACTTGAACAAACACAGGACAAGAGCACAAGTACTTAAGGAAGTAAAATATGGTTTTGGTATTTGCAAAAACAAGTTTTTGAAAGGCTTGTCACATTGCTGAATCAGAAAAGATGCGGTCATTTGCGCGTGGGCAGGCCTTGACATTCAGGATGCATTAAAACTTGTTTATACCTAAAAAAGTATGTGGGAGGGTGCTGAATCATAAAGCTGATTATTTATTCATAACATCGTGGGGAAACCATAGCATGGTGGTAGGGTACTTTCTAATACTCGGCTGGCTAGGGCTAGGCTTAGGGTGGTAGCACCCTCAAGTTGAAAACGTACCGCCAAGCATTAAAAAAAAACATAAAGTCATTTATTCAGTTTAGACCCTGGTAAGGCACTTATGAACGTTAAGTTACATTTTTGAATCTACCACCGGCTCGTAATTACACTTCAACTGAGAAGACTCCGGCAAGAAACTCAGCAAGGCATTTTTTTTGTGGATGTTTCTTTTCATATTAGGTTACAGTTTATACAGTTTACAGTTATAGATATTAATACATTATGCTTACTACAATTGTCACTTAGCCAGGGGGGTGCAAGTGCAGAGAGATGCTACTACAACCATAAATTCCTGTCTTCACGTAATGAGCCACCTTATAGTAGGCTTTGTCAATAAACATCTAACGGTGTGTTCCGGCAGCCTCACTCGAGAGCCAGTACCAGCCAGTATTTTTGTGTTTGCTCAGGATAATTAGGACAAATATTGACCACCTATTTTTGAAACAATTTGGAACGACAATCGAGTTTTGAACCCGCTGTATCAATATTGCTGATGTTCAAACTTTCACGGTGTATGCCAAGATGTATGCCAAATCTATAAGGGGAGGACCCCTTATAGATTTCACGAAGTAGGTAATTCATAAATATGGTTTCCAAAATATTTTTGCAATGAGAATTTGTCTTTTTTAATATAGCGCTTGCCGCGTGAGGCGAAGAGTGCGTGCAAAACGCCATATTTGAATATAGCTCGATTTGATTTCAGTGTTCTCGACAGACAGCGCTCTTGGGTTCAACGTGCAATTTGAAATAACTCAGTGCAAGTTCCCCTGAATAACAAATTAAATAGAAATTCAAACAAATCGTACATTTGACTCTAGCATTCGGATGCGTACCTACATACATGCGTACATGCAAGTTTATATTTAACATCCTGCGAGAGTGTAAACAGTTTATTTCTGAAGCAAAGCACAGATTTCTGCTCTTATACGCTGTTTAAAAAAACCGAGGAGGCAGCGACCTTGTTACCTACCCGACTACAAAAAGGATGAAGTGTTCTCACAGTGATAAGAGTATAAGTAAAATGTACACTTTTTTTCATGGTTGTCAGGCTAGGTGTTGACCATCATCTGATGTTTACTGACGGTGTGGTCGATGATGGTGAAACACACCTAGCCTGGAATGGACCTGGCTCTTATGAAAGGCTCCCGGGACACACTCTTAGGTGCTTGGCGACAGATTTTCAACTTGAAGGTGGTAGCTAGCCAGCCGACTGGAAAGTACTCTACCACCACGCTATAGTTTCCTCATGATGTTTTCTTTCACCGGCAGCTCAAGCTCATTGTTGGGGTTTGAACCGACCGCGCTAACAACTGAGCTATCATCGCTACAAACAAACGTGACGTTATTAATAGCGTTAAACGAAGATGCGGTCTACGATGGAGCACGCTAACCTAGAAGAAATTAATTCACTCGTGACTTGCTTGAAGGCACATAAAGGAAAACACACTCGGACAGCAATTTCCACTGTTTAGCGGTTCGTATTATGATAGTAGACAATAGACTACACTTGTACATAAAAAAATCTTATACCTTTAAACGAGCAATTCTTGTATATATGTATATATATAATCTGAAACGAATATCATGAAATTTAGTATGCAGGGGGTTTCGGGGGCGATAAATCGATTTAGCTAGGTTGAATTTTTAGGAAACGTCGTTTTATCCGTGTTTTCACCCGAGCAATGCTCGGTTTCCAGGTACTTTCTATTACATGAAGAAACATTTTTTTTTTTTCTTTTTAGATTTTTATTACATTATGTTACTACATGTTATAAAACAAAGTCGTCGTCGCTGTCTGTCCGTTTACGATAAACTTAATAACTACTGAAAGTATATCATGCAAATTTCACCAATAGATAGAGTTTCATGAGGAAGGCTTTATAGTATGTAGCTGTATGTATTATAGGTATGTATTTATGTATTTAAGTATTCTATCAGCTGTCTGGTTCCCATAGTACAAGCTTTGCTTAGTTTGGGGCTAGATGGCGATGTGTGAAAATGTTCTCCAATATTTATTTATTATTTATATCATTTGTCAAGGTTTTGTGTAAACTGGTTGAAATATGATGATAATTGTTGGAAGTGTCGGAAAGAGTCAAGCCACCTGGGAGCTTTCATCGAAAATGCTGCGTAATCTCTTTGAAATATAACAAAACAATGCATGGTGGGATATTCCTCTTTTATAGATCTACAGAAAAGTCCGCGGTGGGATATCTACCTTTTAAGGATAGGTTACTATATCCATTCTTACTTTCCGTGCGATGCCGGGGCGAGTCGTTAGTCGTTACTTAGTGAAATCAAAACGTTTTGTACAAACGTTTGGCACATCGACGCTTTTTAAAGCTCCTGGTAGTCCAATAGTGGTCGAATTAGGTCATGCAGATTTGAAGAGCACTCTATAAAATGCTTTCGATAGAAAATGTATAGACTAGCTACGTCGGTGTTGGAGGCTTTGAATGTAGAGAAGTCAAAAGATGTGCCTTGAAAAAGATGTGTTGCGCCTTATAAAAATATTGTAGCAACATTTCTTTAGATCTCAAAAGATATTTTCTTTTTCTATTTAATATTTTTAGGTACAAGGCAAAGAAATTATTGCTAAGAATTCGGGGTTCCAGCTCGACCAACGCTTTAAACTGCTGCGGTAGTTTTTTTTATATGTTCGACAGGCTAGGTGTTTGACTACAGCTCACCTTATGTTAACTGACGGTATGAATTATACGTTATACATTACACCAGGCACGGAATTCACTTTTGCACTTCTTTCCTCAGATGATTGCGTTTATTAATTTTTTGAAATTAAATTAAAGAGCCTTTATGCAAGCATGAATTTGACGCATAGGGTAATAGTACCTGGATGACCGAGCTTTGCTCGGCTGAAAACACGGATAAAACGACGTTTTCTTAAAATGATACCTAGCTAGATCGATTTATCGCCCCCGAAACCCCCTGCATACTAAATTTCATGAAAATCGTTGGAGCCGTTTCCGAGATTCAGAATATATATATATATATATATACATGAATTGCTCGTTTAAAGATATAGATGTCCTGATACATAAATATGTCCAGAAAGTTAGAGTAAGTTAAGTACATAATTCATGAAAAACTTCGTACTCACAGAATGCACAACGTGTGATGCCAAAAAATAAAGAAAAAATAAGTATCGCGATGTTTTGGCGGGAACGTAGAAGATTCATGTCGCCGTTGTATTATTTCCCAAAACTTTTTTCGAGTGTTATTCATAAAAAGCTAAATTAAATACTTATGTAGGTATGTGAGTATAGGAAAGTTATATAAAGTGGTGAAATGACTTCTATATCTTTATCTAGGCTTGTAGTAAAGTCACCACTACTTTACTAGGATATGACTGGGCTTGATTTTGACTTACTTTGTATAACTTTGGCTTTAAATAAAATTGATATTATTTTGTCACCATTACTATATATTATAAAATAAAGTTATCTACCGTGTCTGTCTGTCTCTGTCAGTTCGCGATAAACTTAAAAACTACTGAACGGATTATCATGCGAGTGTCACCAATAGATAGAGTGATTCATGAAGAAGTTTTAGGTACTTAATTTGTGAAGGTAAATCTACATTGCACTCGAGCGGACGCTAGATCATAAAATAATCGAAATGAAAAAATAACACCGGCAAATACACAAAGTGCAATGTCAAAAAAAAAAAAAAAATATTGAATGTGATTCATAAAATAATCAAGAATATTAACCAGAAACTTGTCGTATTAAGTGTCGACGATTGAATCCATTACGATTTCATTCTCACTTAAACTCGACAACCATTTCATCCCAAAAACAATATTGTTTGAAGAAAATGCTCGTAAAATAAACAGTGAAACAACTGACAGATGTAAATCATTGTTTACGACATCAGTGTGAGTCAAAGTTCATATAGGCATAGCTGTAGAATTGATATTTTCCAGAATATTGTTGATTTACGAACTTAATAAAAACCAATTTTGAAGGCCTAGAGCCTTCAAAATTGGCACATCTAAACTTACTAAATATACCGGCCTAGTGCGAGTCGGACTCGTGCACCGAGGGTTCGGTATAAACCTGTAGGTAGATATATAAGTAAAAGTTATGTTATTTTTTTTAGTGATAATTTATGCTTTTCGCAATTTTTCCTTCATCTGTGCTATAAAACGTGTATCGTACCAAATTTCAAGATTCTGAGTTCACGGGAAGTACCCTAGTGGTTTTGATTCCCTTGCGAGTGTCAAAAATTTGCAGCATAAACGGCAGTCTAAATCTTTTGATTGCGTTGGCTTAGCAGTTTGATTGTACTGTATAATTTATTCATTATCAGATGCCGTATTTATGTCAGCTCTGTATTTATAACTCTTTGATGCTAACAATATTTGTACAATTTCTTTGTCAGTTATTGTGTTGAGACTTTATTGTTTTCCACATTTAATATTCGGTACTTAAGAGACTTTCTTTGCGGACAAGTATAGTGAAAAGGAACAAAAAATTTAAACAATGCTTACGGAAATGAGAAGATAAAGGAAAAACGTAAAAACAAAACGAAGCTTATTACCGAAGTGGCTCGTATTATGTGAACTAGCCGAATTTGTCCGTGTGGAATTTTGGCAAAAAAATTATTCACTTTGCAGTGTAAAGAGTATCCTATATGTTAATCCAGGCCATAAACTATATGTGTTCCAAATTTAATCCAAATCCGTTCAGTAGATTTTGTGTGAAAGAGTAACAAACATCCATCCATCCTCGCAAACTTTCAGAGTTATAATCAGAGCGAAGCGAGCCCTAACACTATTCCACAACCTGAGCATTTTTGTGGTACACTTTACTGAAAAACTATCACGCATATAGATTTATGCTTTAACATAGTAATTTAACTTCATATATAGATGTGCTATCTGTCAAAAATTTATAATAATTTTATAATCATTAAAAAATGAACATTATCAGTTTTGTATTCATTGGATAGAATGTTATTGTACTACTAACGCCATTCTGTTAGAAAACCAAAGGGTTAACATCGCTGCAACAGAACTAAACTCAATACTCAAATACATTGTAGTTAATCTACTCAATACTAGATGACACCACTAGAATCACCCGTTAGAAAAACTACGTGACACAAAGTCACAAAGCTCAGCTTTTTGCTAGTAGGATAAATTTTAAAGTTAAAACTAAAACAATTAGACCAGTGCAAAAGCCTTAGAAAATGGTAAAGAGTGAAAAAAAAATGAAAAAAAAAACACGGATACCGGTATTTGTGGAGATGAAATAGAAGTAAAATTAAAAACCCCCGACACAAAATCAAACATAGCTAAGAACACTCCCGACTAATTCAGCTTTCAAACAAAGAAAAAAAAAACAAAATCGGTTCATCCGTTCGTAACCTACGATGCCATTGCCTTGGGGGTTAAAAATAAAACAAATCATACAAACATTGCAAGTTAAATAAAAACTTGCAAAAAAAAGTAGCTAAGTCGGGATCAACAGTGGTTAGAGTCGCCTAATATCTTCATCATCATCTCAGCCGTAAGACGTTTACCTGGGCATAGGCCTCCCCCATTGAATTCCATAAAGACCGGTTGGAAGTGGCTCGCATCCAGCGCGTTCCTGCGTTCTTCATTGAGTCTGTCCACCTTGTGGGCGGACGTCCTACGCTGCGCTTGCCGGTCCGTGGTCTCCACTCTAAAACTTTGCAGTCCCATCGGTTTTGCGTGATAAGTGCCCTGCCCACTGCCACTTCAAATTGCTAAATCTAATTCTGATATTTTAATAAACATCATTGTAATACTGTGGGCTGATGTAGATAGTAGCAATCTAGATTTATAATTAGCAATGTAGACAGAATGCTGTTTGACCTTGCCAGTATTCAGAGCAACTTACAGAATTAAATGAGGCACCGAAGTGCCTTTTAAAATTAATTGAAGGAAAACTAGATAATTCGTTCTTTTTTATGGTTGACAGGCTGAATGTTTGACCACACCTCACCTGATATTAAGTGACGCCGTGGTCGAAGATTGTAAACACACCCAGTCTGGAATGGGACTGTCAACTCAAGTGTCACTCTCAAGTGAGGTTAACGAAACACGCCGTTAGGTGCTTGGTGGCAGATTTTTAACTCGAGGGCTAGCCAGCCGAGTACTAGCAAATCCCCTTCCACCATGCTATGGTTTCCTTACGATGTTTCCCTTCAACGCCAGCTCAATCTCATTGTTGGCGTTTGAATCCACACCCTTCGGTGTGTTAGTCAACCGCGCTAACCACTGAGCTATGATCACTACAAAATCGCTTTTTTTATGGTTGTCAGGCTAGTTGTTTGACCACAGCTCACCTGATGTTAAGTGACGCTGTGGTCGAAGATGGTAAAGCACACCTAGGCTGTAATGGTACTGGCTCTCAAGTGAGGCTGCCGGAACACACCGTTAGGTGCTTGGTGGCAGATTTTCAACTTGAGGGTAGTAGCTAGTCAGTAGAGTACTAGAAAGTACCCTACCGCCATAGACCATGTCGGTAACTTTAGTTCGTCTACGGATCTCCTCATTTCGGATTCGATCTCGTAGAGAAACCTCGAGCATAGCCCGTTCCATAGTTCGTTGGAATTCTTAGTGCATATAAAGTATTCAATATATTTACCTCTCAATGTACTTACGTATAAATATCAAATAACCCCTAGCGGCGATCTAGTAACCAACTTATCTTGAATGTTGGGTGATAGATAGGATTAATATTTCCACGTGAATTATCAGCGTATAGAAATTGTGTTACTGGCTCTCCAACTCAACTCTGCATAAGCCAGTCGCTCAATAACGGTCTGGTTATCGGTTCGATTCCCAGCTCGACCGACCCGTCGGATTACGCGGCCATGCCATGCGCTGCGACAACGATAGGCTTCGCTCTCGACATTGATATGTGGTCTATGGCAAAGATTAAGCAAAGAAATTATAATTAATATTGGAGGAAAAACTAACTGAAATAATACTTATATGTATAGGTAGGTACTTTTTTTGTTAATACATTCTTATAATACTGTCGACTGAAGGGCATTTATCTATCTATATCTTTAAACGAGCAATTCTTGTATATATATATATATTAACAAAAAAAGTAAATATATATTCTGAATCTCTGAAACGGCTCCAACGATTTTTATGAAATTTTGTATCCAGGGGGTTTCGGGGGCGAAAAATCGATCTAGCTAGGTTTCATTTTCAGAAAACGTCGCTTTATCCATATTTTCAGCCGAGCAATGCTCGGTCAACCAGGTACTGTATATAATGTGGCGAAATATGACTTTTCGAGTTGCTTCCAAAACTCCATCGAAGCTTATAGTAAAATTGCCACTACTTTACTAAGGCATGACTAGCTTTGACTGGCAAGGACTGGACATGACCATAACTGAACTTGGACTGTAACTTAAGACGATAGACATGAATTACAAAAACCGAAGACGAGGAAGTATAACTTAGCCAAAAATTTTTTTACCTATTTTATGGAACGCTCTGTCAGATATAACATTTCAAAAGACTCAACTGCAGCACTTAATCTGTGGAAGAAAGTGTCATATTAAACAGGTTTGGTGATTATTAGACCCAGATTCCTGCAATCAAGATACACCGTAATTTGTTTAATAAGCTGAAACAAACTGATTCTAAATATACCTAGCGTTATTTATAAGATAAATAAACAGCTGATCATAATGTGTTTGGATTGATGTGTCAGCGATAAATACTTTATGGTAGTCTTGTCAGCTCATCAGCAGTAGCGGGAAGATTCATCTGACAATATGTAGATGTAGAAAAAGTATTTTTAATAAGAAGTACTGTGATAGTGACAGCCCTGTTGGCTCATTGGGAGTATGCCTGCCTAAGCTGTAGGGCGTGGGTTCGATTCCCGCCAAGGACAAATATTTGCTTAGTATAAACAAATGTTTGTTCTGTGTCTGGGTGTTCTGTATGTATTATAAGTATGTATTTACAAAAAAAAAGTATTTATGTATTCTATCAGTTATCTGCCTTCCATCACACAAGCTCTGCTTAGTTTGGGGTCAGATGGTGCTGTGTGTAATGTGTCCTACATCCTAAATTTAATTTAAAGTGGCTTATTAGATTATAGATAGATAGATAGAAACTCTTTATTATGCACACTAAAAAAGAAAAAGATTACAGAAAACAAAAGAATCTTATGAGCTAGTGCCACAAGTGGCGGCCTTATCGCTAAGAGTGATCTCTTCCAGGCAACCAATAATCTGGAAAAACTTTCTAAAATAAAGAGCAGACGGGAGATGTTGTAACACTAAAAAGAAATAATAATAATTAAGAAATAAATAACAATTATACTCCGGTTTTCTATAAAAAATACTGTACTTTGCCAAAAGACAAAAGATATCTAGTAGTTGTTAAATGAATGTCGGATCTTTTTTCATTCTCCCGTGCGAAAGTCGCGAAGGTATTATTTTTCTCATTTCTATCAGCAAAGAAGTTAACTTCAATATGCGAATACTAATAAACGGTGCTAAGATAGTAATAATGATGATAAAATATTTAGCACCGTATGTTTCCATATAAAATAGGTAAAAGCTCCGCAATAACAGATATTCTGGTTCTATTCAGAATCTAACATCGATCTATCATCGGTTTATTGTACTTGAAAAATTTAACTTTTCGATAATCATTATCAAAACTTTTTAGCTCGTCAGCATCATGTTTCTTTACTTGAAATAAAACGGTCGTACTACGGTTGTGCTCACCAAGAAGATTCAATACAGAGCACAAACATGTCACAGACGTGAAGCGTTGACTTGTAAATATTTGAACGTACACAATGTCTCAGAAATGAGGTTGATGGACTGTCACTGTGGTTCTAGAAATCTAAATAGTTTAGAATGTAATATTTTGTTGATAGAATATTCATAGATATTCATATGTATTGAGTATATGTATATCCAGGCCGTGGTGGTGCCGGCGTAAGAATAGTACCCCACCCTCTCTACCCGTGGTTGCCGTAAGAGTCGGCTAAGGGATGTAATCAAGAAGATGGGCAGCAGCGTCTTCCTTGAACAATCACACCTAAGTGCGCTCGCCAACCCGCCTGCCAAGCGTGGCGAGTATTGGCAATACCCTCCCAGGAGGAGGCCTATGTCCAGCAGTGGACGTCCTATGGCTGATGATGTGATGTGATATGTAGGTATATATACATAAGATACACCTTGTTTCAACGAGGTGTAGCAATATTTTTGGGTAGCCAGCAAGACCTAATGACATCACAATTGTCAATGCTCAATGTCGTCACAATTTAATTATTAGTACCTGGTTGACCGAGCATTGCTCGGCTGAAAACATGGATAAAACGACGTTTTCTGAAAATGAAACCTAGCTAGATCGATTTTTCGCCCCCGAAACCCCCTGGATACAAAATTTCATGAAAATCGTTGGAGCCGTTTCCGAGATTCAGAATATATATATTTATATATATAAATATATAATATATTATAAATATATATATATAATATATATAATATATTATATATTTTAATATATATATATATATATATATATATATATATACAAGAATTGCTCGTAATTGTCAATGCTCAATGTCGTCAAAATTTAATTATTATTTTATTGACTTCTTATTGTATTTTTATGTTTTATTATTTTTGTAACTGTATAATTATTAATTTTGATTTTGTTTTATGTTTTGTTGGAGTTTTTACTTGGAAATAAATAAATTAATGAATGTATGATTTATTTATTTGTGAAACTATCTACAAGTTTTTTTTTTTTGTATAGTTGGGAAGCTAGGTGTTTGACCACAGCTCACCTGACGTCGAAGATAGCAAACACACTTAGCCTGGAACGGAACTGTCTTTCAAATCAGGCTGCCGGAATACACCCGTTAGATGCTTGGCGGCAAATTTTCAACTTGATAGCCGAGTACTGCCACCATGCCCTGATTTCCTCACAATGTTTTCCTTCATCAGCAGCTTAAGTGCATTGTTGAGATTTGAATCAACGCCCCTCGGCGTGTGATCCGAACGGAACACTGATCCGAACTATAAATACAACAAAATAGACATAAAAGAACAAAGAAAGAAAACATATAACATATTTAAAGAAAATTAACTAGTTCGTTGTTTGTAGTATCTATCTATATAATACATATAATAAGCACGGTGTAGAAGTAAGTGAAATATAAATACTAAAATACTGCAAAACTTTGTTTGTTGATACCTACGTTATCTTCATGTTTGTGATAAGATAACATGATTTCGTCGTTAATATTTATATAAGGTTAAAATTACTTAAACGTATAATTGTATATTTTTCTCCGCAATATTACAATTTCACACTTTTAATACAAGGAAAAGGTTTTGTAGCAGTAAAATTTACAATTGGTACAGGTGTGTGTTTTTAACTACGAAACTGTATAATATTTAACCAAAGATTAAGTATTGACCATGTACGAGAAGATGAAGATTTACATGGTACGAGTAATATAAATTTCTGTTCCCGTATTCAATCAATAGTCTAATTATAGTCAATTCAATAATAATTGATTATTTATAACTTTTTTCAATACTAAAAAATACTAGCGCAAAAAGATGTTTGCAGTCAAGTTGGGTAACTTTAAATACTTCACTTAGTTTTTTCCCGATGTATTATTAAAAAAAAAACGGTCTTACTATATTGCAATCTATATTGTCTTACTATATGGTATTCTGTTCTTTCATACTCTAAATTAAAATTAAATAGTCTAAATGGTGATTTATTGAATTAATGTATGAGAAATTGATATTTTAGCGGCTGTTCAGTTACAATAACTTTTGGGTAACTTTGAACAGAGTTATTTCGAACAAATAAATCTGTAGTTGGCTTCTTATGTGATTTGAGTAAGATTGAGCTGTCTTTTTTTTAGTAGAAAATGCATGCAAAATAAATAAATTTGTCAAAGTCAACAACTTACCATTCACTTGGGGATACCATCTACTCAGTAACATTTGACATTTGAATTTCGTTGTTTTATTTAACGTTGATAATCAAGCCTTTTACTGAAAGTGTGTTGAGAACAAAAATATGAATCTTTAAACCAGTTTTATTCAAAGTTAAGTATACGGAAATTCAAAGTTACCCGACTTGACTGTAATTTTTTTTATTACTATATGTAGTTACTTTTTGACTCCGATCTTTATCTAGTGTATAATATTTTTTAAGGCAATAAGTATAAAGGTTGAATTCGACTTTTAACTACAAGAAATCCTTACAACTTCAATGAGAATTTTGAATGAATCAATTTGACAATAGCATCAGTTTAATACTTAGATCAATTGAGAATAATACATGCAAGCAGATTACAATCCAAAATTAAGTAACCGAAAACAGTAATAACAAAATTACGTATTCTTAAATGCGCGCAGCATTAAAAATAGCTTAATAAATCACGACGTCAAACATAGAACCTACATGTCTTCAGGTGTAGACAGATAAGATAAGAGGGAAACTGCGGTGCGCAGTCACGTTCCGACCATGGACAATTTCGGATACCGTGAGATGGGGTGGCCGTCTCCACTTCAGACACCGGCGCAAACGCCGACGCGCTCGCGCCTCTCCAGCAGCATCCGATCCAGAACGAGAGAACCTGAAGAGTTTCCTCTCAACAGTTATAAAGTGAAAAGTATCGATCTTTTAGAATCTGCACGTGAGCCGGGAAAAGCAAAAGAATATCTGTTTGTTGGACCGTCGCCACCCTCCGAAGATGCTCCGAATATGTATCACAGTTTTGACGTCGTCGCCGCAGATCCAGACGCCAGATTGACGGAAGATTCTGTGAGAAGAAGCCTGTGTGAAAAAGCTCTCAATGTAGGTGCTGCACGATTTTTCGATGACGTAGAATGCGGGTTGATCACAGCTGACAACATAGAAGAGCACATAAGTTCAGCGCCTGAAGTTGTAGTGAATTTAACGCTTCTTTGGGTTGTGTTTCTGGCGAGGGATGAGCTACTTCCAGGAATTTTGGATACGGGAGCTGACATCCACTATTCCGAGCCAGCTGGTTTAACAGCTTTACACATGGCCGCATTTAGTGGAGCTGCAAGATCAGCTGTTTACTTACTTTCTCGCGGTGCCGATGTCGATTTTGCACCTAAATACTTTGCACCCCTTCATTGCGCTGCTTTTGGAAACTCTTTGGAAGTGGCTGAAGTGTTGATTGCCCATGGTGCATCGCTGCATGCCGTTGTTCAACGAGCTGGTTGCGAAGACAACCTCGTTCATTGCGCTGTTAGGACCGATGCTGTGGAATGTATGGAATTTTTTATTGAAAAGGGTGTGGATCCGGCGTACGTTACATCAGGAGGACTCAACGCTTTACATTTGGCAGCTGAATTAGGCGCCATCCGTTGTCTTGCATATTTACTGAAAGAGACAAAGATAAGCGTAAATGGCATGACTAAACAAAGAGATAAGGAATGCACGGCTCTACACTTGGCAGCCGCTAGAGGTTATTCGGAATGTGTAGAGTTGCTTCTGTCTGAAAATGCAAAAACAAATGCCAAAAATTACAGAGGGTTGACTGCTCTCCATCTTGCTGCTAGATGTTCAAGTTTAGAGACTGTTGAAGTGTTGCTTCGAGATGGCAACGCGGATCCAAATGCAGAAGATTCTGACAAGAGGACCCCACTTCACGCCGCTATCACCAATTTGGAGCGATCTTGTGACATTATCGACATGTTAGTAGGATGGGGAGCTCAAGTCAACAAAAAAGATGAATATGGCTATTCTCCGCTGCATCTCGCTGCGATGGACAGTCGTGTATCTTGTGTGGAAACGTTGATCTTTTTAGGTGCAGACGTGACGTCAAAAACAAAAAAAGGGCATACTGCCTTGAGCGTCATTGCAAGAAAATCACCGAAATCTCTAGCTATTTTGAGACATAATTTGGATACTGGAATAACTCTAACCCGCTCTATTGAAAGTAATGAAGAAGTGCAGATTGAATTTGATTTCGGGAAACTATTGAAGTTTTCGTATCCGCGCGAGATCACATATTTAAACAGTTTGATTGATGAGGGACAAAAAGACATACTGCTGCATCCGCTATGCTCCGCGTTTCTGTTTATGAAGTGGCGTAAGATAAGAAAGTTTTACTTAGCGAGACTCGTCTTTTGTTTCTTGTTTGTTACATTTTTATCAATCTACGTGTTGACGGCTGTTGCTAAAGCCTGCAAAGGCGAAAACTCGAAAAAATATGGAGTACTTAACGAACTGTGCCAAGAGCAATCATTATTGGGTCGTTATTTGAAACATAATCCAATAGAATTTGAACGGTGGGTACTTATATCAATAACTAGTTTTGAGATCATTCGAAAATTGACCGGCATCACCGGATATTCGAGCTTTTATCAATATTTCACAACGTTTGAAAATTTGATGGAATGGTTTGTGCTTCTTTCGGTCTTCTCACTGTACAAAATGAATAGTGAGTACAGTTGGCAAAATCATGTCGGAGGCTATGCTGTGCTAGGCGCTTGGACAAATCTTATGCTAATGATGGGTCAACTGCCTATGTTTGGAGATTATGTGGCGATGTATCAAAAGGTTTTAACAGAATTTCTAAAATTACTTCTCGCTTACGTCTGTCTTCTACTCGGATTTTCTATCTGTTTTTGTGTAGTGTTTCCTAACGAAGAAATGTTTTCCAATCCTCTAATGGGCTTTATCAGTGCGCTTTCAATGATGGTAGGAGAACTCAATTTAAATATACTTATAAACGACCCAACGCAAGATGATCCCCCTTTGATGTTTGAACTGTCTTCCCAATTTATCTTCATCTTGTTTCTGATGTTTGTCACTATCATCCTGATGAACTTGCTGGTTGGTATCGCTGTACATGACATTCAAGGGTTAAGAAAGACTGCTGGTCTATCAAAACTGGTTAGACAGACCAAGTTGATATTGTTCGTGGAAATGGGATTGTTCAGTGCTTTACTGCCGAAATGCCTGCACAAATATGTGTACAGAACTGCTCTAGTATCCCCTGAAGCTGGAAAAGTCATTCTTAGCGTGAAACCTCTGAACCAACGGGAGAACAGGCTCCCGACAGAAATAATGATGGCTGCATATGAACTAGCACAATTGAACAAATTAAAATCACCAAGATCAGTCAAAGAGATTCTTTTTAAAAACAAATATTCACAAAAACTGAGAAATGAAGTTCAATCACATGATAACAACACCAACGTTAATTTAGAGCTAAAAGGAATGCAAGAAAAATTAGATCAGACAACTTTTAATCTTAAAAAGATAGACCAAGAGATGAGGCATCTAAATACACTGTTAATGGAGCAGCACACAATGCTGCAGAACTTTTTTAAATATACTGAGTTAATACCATATAAGTCACCTCATACTCACATAGCAACTCCAGCGTACTCTGAGTCGCCAATATTCTTTACAAGCAGTGCATCATCAGATATTATTAAGTAGCTCGTCTTTGAGATCTTGAAGTATTGTGTGATAAAGAGAAAGAAAGAATATTACAGCGTAAAAATAAGCGAGATGCGGGATTAATTCTCAAGAATTTCTTTTGAAATCGGTTTACGAATTACAGTTGCTATTGATTAGATTTGATCAGGGTATTCCTTATTTTTAAGATCTGATATAGACAAAGGAATATTAAAAATTTCTTGCACATTTTTTTCATGTATACATAATGTAAATTTCATTATAATAATCTGAAAATTGTTTATTATAATTATTATATTTTACAAAAAAATGTTTTACTTTTTCTGGTGATATTGAGTACAATTAAATTGCTCACGTAATTTATAATGTAACAGAGTACCTTGTATAAGGAAACATTAAATTAAATATTTTTGATAAGAAGTTTTGTGTTTAATTTATATCTTTCTGCATTGATTACACTAAGATTATACTTTTTATTCCCAAGAAACCTGAACTGTGGGATACTGCATATACCAAAAACCAAAATAAGTACTTATAGATTACATAATGATTAACGACTACTAGGACTTTCGTGAGCTGTGGTCAAACACCTAGCTTGTCAAGTGGCCGAGTACTCGAAAGTACTCTACCGGCATGCTATGGTTTCCTCACGATGTGTTCGTTCACCGGCAGCTCAAGTTTATTGTTGGGGTTCGAAGCCATGCGCTTTGTAGTGTGAGCCGCCCGCGCTAACCACCGAGCTATCACCACCACAATATGTGTACTTATTATTTAAAAAAATACTCAAAGGGTCTCATTCTGAAGGAGCTAAAGTGAATCAAGAATAACATCTCATTTATTTTAAACGAACATCCAAAATCTTTCATTTAGTTACCTACGTAAAAGATAATATACAAGAGTCCTTGGTCATGACCACAGCGCAAGCGCATGTAAATCATATTATCTACAGAAATGTCTTTAAGTCTTTCATATGCAAACAAGTAGCTTCGTCTATTAATTAGCTCTGATTTAAGATAAGAATCTGATAAAAAAGATGCAGTACTTAAATCTTTTACACTAGTTTTTTATGTAATAGTAACAAGACGAACGATACATTCTCGTGATGGTAAGAGATAACGCATGCCCATGACCATTGCAGCGATATACAGAACTCTGAGCAACAAAACAAAGTCCAGGGCATCGCTGCTTTGGCGCTCATTACTTTGAGACATTCTTTGGTAAGTCTCAACAGCCCAGTAAATACGCTAGCTGCAGTACCCAAAGTAATGTTTACACACTACTGCTTGGCGGCAGAATATCTGGTACTGCGGTGGTACCTACCTAGACGACCTCCTGCTAAGGAAATCTACCACCAAGTAAACTATAAGCCTTTTACTTTCATCTATGATAAAAGTATATTTAGGAAGCTATAAGCTGTTATGCCGGAGAAAGGACATAATGGGGTGAATATAATTGCTAATGGTACTTAAATAAATATATAAATTAATATTAGAATAGTACTCCACCCTCTCTACCCGTGGTTGCCTTAAGAGTCGGCTAAGGGATGTAATCCGGCAGATGGGCAGCAGCGTCTTCCTTGAACTACTCCTCTACTCCTCCAGCGTGGCGAGTATTGGCAAAACCCCCCCGGGAGGAGGCCTATGTCCAGCAGTGGACGTCTTAAATGATGGCTGATGTGATGTGATGTGTATGCTTGGATGTTTATTACTCAATCACGCAAAAACAGCTGAACGGATTTGGATGACAGGCACAGATATAGTTTATTACCTGGATTGATATATAGTATACTTTTTATTTCGGGAATATATTAGGTTCCTATAGGATTATCAAAAAACTAACTACACGACGTGTCCAATTGAAAGATGTATCTTCCGGAATAAAAGGTTTTGTTTATATTAATCTAGGTAATTAGGTAGCGCAAGTTTCACGATTTAAAACTATTGCTCTTTTGTTACTTACGTTTTGTTACTCATTTCTCTCTGAATGCAAGTCATAAGTCAACGCGAGTCGCGGGCGCAAGCTAGTAGGTAAGTAAAATTAAATTGTGCTTGCACTACATACCGCGCACTCACCAACCTGAAGTTGACATCATTTTCTCCTAAAGAAAAATACTGATTCTAAGTTCCATTTACTATGACGCTAACTCCCAATTTTTAAGAGTCATAACATCCATGAAAATGATTATCTTCTTGAATATAACTATTTTGAAGATGCGTTATTCTCGCAGCATCACTGGTGACTGTTACAGACAGCCAAGGAATGTGTGAAATCCACAAGTGATTTAGTGATGATCTATTTGTATCAGCGACTTAACCCTCGAAAATAACAACTAATTACTTTGTAGGGTTACCTCTTTGCATAAATAAAAATGTGAAAGAATCGATCGTGATATTTGACAAAACGAAACGAGAAACATAACTTAGGGAAAAATGTAGTATGTACTTTTTTTACTTTTTGACTACAGCTCACCTGTCAAGTGACGGTGTTGTCGAAGATACTAGTACTCGGCTGGTTAGCTACCAACCTTCAAAGTCTATTGCCAAGCATCTAACAGTGTGTTCCGGCAGTCTCACTTGAGAGCAATTTCATTTCAAGGTAGGTGTGTTTTAATATTTATTTTTATTTGTGGCGACGACAGCTTAGTGGTTAGTGCAGTAGTTTCACACGCCGAAGGAAAACGTCGTGAGAAAACGATAGTATGGTGGCAGGGTACTTTCAATTATTTGGCCACTTGAGAAACCTAGGCGAAACCGTGGATAATAAGTAGTCAAGAGTATTAAAAAAACCGGCCAAGCGCGAGTCGGACTCGCGCACCGAGGCTTCCGTACAAACCTGTAGGTAGGTATATAAGTAAAAGTTATGATGGCTTTTTTTTAATGGTCTGTGTATCTGTGCTATAATACGTTGCTTCGTACCAAATTTCAAGATTCTGAGTTCACAGGAAGTAAGTACCCTGTAGGTTTTGATTGCCTTGCGAGTGTCGAAAATTTGCAGCATAAACGGCTGTATCTTTTGATTGCGTTGGCTTAGAAGTTTGATTTTTTCACAGCTCCAAGGGACAGTATATAGTTGATATGAATTTCAGCGTGATACATCCACGCGTTCCTGAGAAAAAGGGTCTTGACCGACAGACAGACGGACAACAAAGTGATCCTATAAGGGTTCCGTTTTTTCCTTTTGAGGTACGGAACTTTAAAAAAGATGAACATCGAAGTTGTCTTACAAGAATTTCTTCCTTTTTCTTTTTAAGATACGGGGATGTTGAAAACCTACCCTAGAAAAGAAACTTGACCTCGTTCGTTTCGGAGTAAGGATGTGGACAACCCTGGCAACATATTCTGCATACCAACGTATACCTACGTCTATTCCTGCGCAGGTAACAGCAGACCTAATGCTTTAACGCGTCATGCAAATATGCGTTAGAGACGCTCGAAGCCAATCAGTAACACGTACCGCGGGAATTCAGGACGTCTCAGTTATAGACGACATTTCATCCGGTTGATCCTTGGAATAGCTGAAGATATGCTTTCAAGTAAAGTTAACGGGCCAGGTGTAGAATAATTGATGACATTATTTTGGGTATAGGGTAAAATATGAGTTTTTGTTTAACTGTGTCCAGGAAGGATTTATATGTTTTTTGGGTGTGTGTAACTAAATATATTTTATGGTTGTCAGTATAGGTGTTTGACCAAAGCTTACCTGATATCAAATGACGGTGTGATCGAAGATGGTAAATACATCTAGTTCTCAAGTGAGGCAGTCGGAACACACTGTAATTTGCTCAGCGGTAGATTTTCAACTTGAACTAGCTAGCAAAAGCTGAGTATTACAAAGTATCCTACGACCACGATATGGTTTCCTCACGATGTTTTCCTTCACCCACAGCTCAAGCTCTTTGTTGGGGTTTGAACCCACGCCCTTCGGCGTCTGAACAAACCGCGCTAACTAACCACTGAGATTTGTTCGCTACATATACTTGTTTATATTTGTGCTTGTAACGATCTTATGTATTAAAATAGCGTAGCTTGTAAAGGAAATTTTTGTTAGATTCAATAAAAATAAGAAAACATTCGAAAAAGGTAAAAACAAATTCAATGGGGTCTCTGCTTGAGCATGGTTTTTTCTCCCATTAAAAACCTGTTCAGTAGTTTTCCACATAAGTGTACGCACGCTGAGTAGAAAATAAGTTAGTGCCACGAGTGGCGGCCTTATCGCTAACAGCGATCTCTTGCAGGAAAACACGATACATACGAGCAAACGGAAGATGTAACACTATTGAGTAACACTAAAATATACATTTTCGGAAAATTCGGTCAAGCGTGATGTGCCTCTAGTTATTAAGTACTTGTCATTCTCCTCTCAGTATTTCAAAGAAAATTTAAACAAATGGGATGTATTAATATTGTCCGTTAGACGGGCGTGGCGCCGTCTACTCTATTTCAAACCTGCATAAATCAGATGAATGCGTGATTGAATCACTTCTGACGACATTATAAATTATGAAACGACTCGGAACAGTGTTTGGTGCGTCCAAATGATTATGTTTCTTGGAATGTCATAGCACAATTCACCCTCGTACCTATAGTCGTACCAAGAACTAGTACCTGGATGACCAAGCTTTGATCGGTATTTTTTTCGTTTTCTAAAAATCAAACCTAGCTAGATCGCTTTATCGCCCCCTGCATACTAAAATTCATGAAAATCGTTAGAGCCGTTTCCGAGATTCAGAGCCGTTTCCGAGATTCAGATTCTATATAATATATACTTATATAAGAATCGCTCGTTTAAAGATATTAGATAGATAGATTATCAGGCAGTGACATTTGTTTATTTGTAGTCTTTTCCTTTTTTAAATTTAATTATGAAATTGCAATTTTGACGTGACAAGTAACATACATATGTCGTTATAAGGCTTTATAGCTTTAGCCAGCCCTTTGGGGCAAATTAATTTAAAAAATGTGCAGTTTATTTTAAAGTACCTGGATGACCGAGCTTTGCTCGGATGAAAACACGGACAAAACGTTTTCTAAAAATGAAACCTAGCCAGATCGATTTATCGCCCCTGAAACCCTCTGCATACTAAATTTCATGAAAATCGTTGGAGCCGTTTCCGAGATTCAGATTATATTATTTATATATTAATATTAATACATTATGCAGGGGGATGCAAGTGCAGAGAGAAGCTACTACAACCATATATTCCTGTCTTCCACGTAATTGTCATACATCAATATATATATACAATCAGACAAAGCCTACTATAAGATGGCTCATTACGTGGAAGACAGGAATATATGGTTGTAGTAGCTTCTCTCTGCACTTGCATCCCCCTGCATAATGTATTAATATCTATAACTGTAAACTGTATAAACTGTAACCTAATATGAAAAGAAAGATCCACAAAAAAAAATGCCTTGCTGAGTTTCTTGCCGGAGTCTTCTCAATTGAAGTGTAATTACGAGCCGGTGGTAGATTCATTCCTAAAATCAACCTAATGGTAAAACAATTCAGTTTTTTAATCGAATTTAATAATTTACGGGGGCATTTTTAGACATATTCTACCTTTAATGCAATAAAATGTAAATAGCAAAAATTAAGATCCGACAATGTTAATTGCTACGGTCGAATATATACATATTTTGCGTAGTCGAACACGCACTTGCTCAGTTATATAAAAACGACATCTATTGAAAATATATTGATTTACGACAGTAAAACTGTTAGGTTGTTATTCCTTCCAGTTCAGGTACTATATCACCTGTAGATGAAGACTTACAAAGCATGAGTGGAAGTAGTTTAATAGTATTCAGATAGATGGCGCGGTTAAAGTGGTACACTCGTGCCAATCACGAAAATTCGAAACTTGGTAGGAAAGCGAAAAATATTATAAAATAGGTACTAGCTGCGCCCCGCGATGTTACCCGCTACATATTTCGGGATAAAAATCAGCTAATCACCTAGCGGTATGAAATATACTTTAAGACCTAGGTACATACCTACCAAATATACAAAAAAATCGTAGAAATCGGTCTATCCGTTTCGGAGTGCGACCAGAAACACCGTGACATGAGATTTATATGTATATATGTAGATTATTTTTCAAAACGTGTTTTTCGAGTTTTGTTGTGAGGAAACCATAGCATGGTGGTAGAGTACTTTCTAGTACTGGCTGGCTAGCTCATGTTGCTTTCAAGTTGAAAATCTGCAGCCAAGCATCTAACGGTGTGTTCCGGCAGCCTCATTTGAGAGTTAGTACCATTCCAGGCTAGGTGTGCTTTACCATCTTCGACTAAGTACACCGTCACTTAACATCTGAGTTGTGGTCAAACAACTAGCCTTTTAATCATAAAAAAAATATGTTTTTCGGTATTTTACAGCTATCATTCAACTACAGTCCAAAAATCAAACAGATTGCTATAATACAGTTCGGTAAAATTTTTCGACATTTTTGAACATTCGGCCATGTCTAACGCAACGCGAAAATTGTCTGATATGGGGTTTTTCGAGTTTAGAATAATCGAATCTATCGACTTGATGCGGTTTTGGCTGCATTGCTATGAGACAAAAATTTTGGTTGTGGGTTCACGTACTACGAGTATAAGGGATCGCTATGTCAGTTCCTAGAATATTCCGCTAACAGAGCATACCTTCGCGCTTTAGCGAATTGTGAGAGTGGACCTAATAACATTTAGGTACAAAGAGAAAAAAAAAATTGTAAGATTTAATTAAAAAAAAGATCAATATTACTATATTAAAATTGTAATATTGAAACCCTATTGGAGTATTTCAAAATTAATATCCCCAAATACATACATTTACACAGCGTTTAGTAATTTTTCAAGTACAGATGTTGGAATATTCGGTGTACTGTATAGTACTAAAATATTGTAATTTTGTTAAATTTTCGAGACTTCTTTTCTCCGTGTATATAATAATGTTTATTTTTTATTTCTGTAAGGCAAAATAAAATTTTGACCCAAATTTGCTGCCCTTGACTCCAGCCAACTCAGCCTGCTGGTAAAGCTACTGGATTCACTAGTATTAGGATATTGGATGCATGCAATGTTTAACTCAATCAGCTAAGCTAATCAATTTTTTTTATGTCTGACAGGCTAGGTGTTTGTCCACAACTCACCTGATGTTAAGTGACGGTGTGGTCGAAGATGGTAAAGCACACCTAGCCTGGAATGGGCTTGCTCTCAAGTGAGGCTGCCGGAACACACCGTTAGATGCTTGGCGGCAGATATTCAACTTTAGGGTGGTAGCTAGTCAGCCGAGTTCTATGTATGCTATGGTTTATACATGCATTATACAAATACATCTGTGAGTTTTTAAACTATTTATCTCACACGCTGAAAATAGAGGGCGCCACTATCAAATTTCTGCCCCGGTTGGAAAAACGGTAGCTTCAGGGCTGCCTATACATTAAAATTGATTTTTAAATTCTCTTAAATATAGAGTACCTAATCACTTAGATACAGTTTTATTGGAATTATAGAAATATAAAAGATATTTAGAATTCTTATGAATAAGTCGATGATTTAGTAGATACTAAATAATAACTAAATAAATCCATGTCACAGATTTATGATTCTAATAAAAACGACAAAATATGTACACATTAAACATTTAATAAATACGGCTTAACAATTGACATTCCGAATTTAAATGGCGTTTTGGACGATCCAGTCCGAGTAAGATGCAATGCTAGTAGTGAGAACCGGGAAGTATTGGTAACCGCCAGTAGTACCCATAGAAGCTACACTGATGAGGATGTTCTGTAAATATACTGGGGCACCCATGTCACGAACGTCGCTGTTGCGGCCACCGTACAGAGGATCAGCGACGCAAAGCATGTTTTCAGTGATTTCGAAGCGAGGAATTTTGCCCCAGCGCTCTTTGCAGATGTTCTTATCCCCGATGACAAGATCGATCGCGTAGAGGTTGCGATCGGAGATCAGATTGCCTTGCTGTTAAGGTAAAATAATCTTAGATCAACGACTGTAGTTTGAATGTAATTAGAACTTTATTTAATATGACTCTTGAAAAAATCTCACAACACTCCATCAAATTTTTTGTTTTTATTAGTTACGTATAATTGGAATGTGAACAGCCATGCAATAGTGTACGCTGTAATTAAGGAAAAATCTTTGTTGAAAGGTCGTTTTTCAGTATAAATCATTTCAGATATATGAGACTATTATCTATGCGCAGCAAAATCGATAAAAATCATCTCGATGAGAATTTTAGATAAAGATACTTACAGCAGTTGAGCCCCAGCCAGCTAGAACGACACCGATGCCGGTAGGAATAGTGAAGTCTTGAGGAACGATAGCAGTCTGCTGGATATTACTACCGAATACCAAGGGGGTGGTCAGCCTGACTATGGAGATGTCAGCATCGAAGTAGCCTACTTTATAGTCAGGGTGGTTGAGCGAAGACTCCACTGAAGTAATCACGCCGCCATCGAAGCGTGTGGAGGAACCGGCCCGAACGCGACGGAAGCGATCGGCGTAGCGGCTGGAAGAACATTCATTATTCAACAAATACGCAAAGTGACGATGACCTTACACTAGAATTAGGAATACCAATCTAGTTTAATTTGATGCTATCACAAGTAATAAAAAATATCAAAGACTTTTTTTATTGTAGTGGTGGTGATAATTTTGTCCAATTATTTTGTTTTTTTGAAAGAAACTGATTTAAAATATAGAGTATTTAAGTCACAATTGAGGAAGTTTCTTCAAGGTAAATTGTTATCATAAATAATAGTTAATCGTGAACCTATTAATAAATAAAATATAGTTGCAATAATCTCAAAACTTACCTGCCAAAGAAGCAGCTAGCGGCTATTGTAGTGGTGGTGATAATTTTGTCCAATAATTTTGTTTTTTTGAAAGAAACTGATTTAAAATATAGAGTATTTAAGTCACAATTGAGGAAGTTTCTTCAAGGTAAATTGTTATCATAAATAATAGTTAATCGTGAACCTATTAATAAATAAAATATAGTTGCAATAATCTCAAAACTTACCTGCCAAAGAAGCAGCTAGCGGTGCCCACAATGTGTACAGGGGTTACAATGCTGCCAGCGCAACCTTGAATCCAAATGGATCCAACACCAACTTCAATTTGGACAATGCTGGGGAATTCGTTGACGGAAGAGAGGACTCCGGGAGTAGGACTATTATAATCAGGAAGCGTAGGAAACTCATCGGGCCACCATTCGGGCTTGTCAAGATCGGGAAGTGTAGGGAACCAATCGGGCAGGTCAAGGCCCTCCAAAACTTCCCTAATCTTGTCGTAGATCTCCTTAATTTCCTCAGCGATAGCAGGGAGAGCCTCAATAATTTCAGGAATCTTTTCAAGAATAATCGGAATCGCTTCGGGGATCTTATTTACGATCAGTTCGATGATCTCAGGGATTCTATCGATTATGTCGGGAATCGCAGCGATTATCTCAGGTAGTCTATCAATTATGTTTTGGATTGCTTCGGGAAGCTCAAGACCGTCGATCAGGTCAAGGATCCAGTCAGGGATGTCGGGCAGGCTAATGCTGTTAGCCTCTACAGGGCTGCATGAAGCAGTACCTGTAAACAAAATTAAGTTACTTTGTGATCGTTTAATATGATTTAAAGATGGGTGGATGAAATAACGAGGTACTCGTAGGTCGCTCGTTTGCATGTAGGTTCTATTTTACGCAATATCGACAGCAAAAGATACTAAGGTAAGATAGACAAACACAAACATATACACTTTTTTTGTCAAATTGATTACACAGGATTGGAATAATTTAATAGATGAACATGAAAATGTAAATAAAATTGTTTTTATTTTAGTCAAACTTTGGTTATGCTGCAAACGCTGCGTGACATAATAATGTCTAATCTAATATGTATGAAGTTACAGTAATTTAAATATGATAGGTTTTATAGCTAGATTTCTCATCCTAGGAAAAAATTATGCCGCTGTCAAATGGCTTAATTAGTATGTGCGAACTATCTTTAATATATAATCGACGAAAAAAATGAGGAGGTTCTCAAGTCGACGCGTATATTTGTTATGTATGACCACGCATAACTTTTTACAGGGTAGTCCGATTTTGATAATTCTTTTTTTAATGGAAAGGAATGAAAAGGGTGTGCCCCGAAGTTGGCCCCATATTAATTTGAATAAACATCTATTCTTAGGGTGGGAGAATATGGGGGATAATTTATTGTTCACTCACAGATTTTAATGCTCATACGAGCAGCATTTTTTGTAGGCCTACCCAAGTACCCATGTTGGTATATAGGTAAAGCCTATTTTTTTAAAGTATTAACATTATACAACAAATAATAGTCAAAGTAGGATTATATAACAGTTAATAGCTAAAGTAAGGTAGGTAGCTATTTGAAAAGTAATAAAAAATTAAGTATGTAGTAGTTAGTAAATTATAGCCACAAAAAAAATATAAAATAATACTTTGTAACAAAAAAAATTAACCGCCGAAAAAACTGAAAACCAAAAAATTATAAACCATTTTTATTTAAGCTTAATAACTAAGTTCTTAAACTAACGTAAGTATACCTAAGTAATTTTGAGTCGGTGCCAAACAATCAATAAACATAGATCACTAAATTACCTTAAATTTAAAGAAATGACCAAATCAAATTAACAATGCAACGTGAATTTTCCAGAGATAAACATTGTCATTCTAAAAATGCGCTCTCTGCACGACCACTCGCAAAGATGTGTGCCCTCACGGGTTGCCGTTGCCGTTCGGGTTGCTGTCTCGCTGACATTAACTTCGTGAACGCTCGAACGAACGAATTTTCCGGCGGTGAAGCGAGGGGCGCCGCGCCACCACCGCGCCGCCACCGCACCGCGCCGCCACCGCACCGCCACCGCACCGCGCCGCCGTGCAACACGCTTTACGTAATTAATCAATTTGCTTATTTGGCGTCAACTCAAAATTATTTAGGTACCTTACATTAGTTTAAGAACTTAGTTATTAAGGTTAAATAAAATGGTAAATATTATTATGCTTAAGTAAAATGTTTATTAATCTTTGCTTTTCAGTTTTTTGGGCGGTTTATTTTTTTTTGTAAAAAGTTTTATGTGATTAACTAAAAGCCTGATTGGTTACTATGTTTTGTAACCAAAATGTGGCCTGGTCCATTACTCCGAGCTGTTTATTGTAATATCTGTTAGGCGCCCATGAATACGATACGCAATTGCGAACTGGAAGCGCCAAAATATTTTGGACTTCCTGAAGCGGGATGCGTTATGTGCCCGAAGGCTTCATAGCGTCAATATGTTTAGTGGACTGTATTTTTTAATTCGCTAGGCACGCTGATTACACATCAATTAATTTACGAGCGATAACATAGAGGAAAAGGAAGAATGGGAGACCACGCACCTTGACCTCGTTCCTCTCGCCAATAGTCCTGGCTGCGCAGCACAGTATGCACTTTGTAATGCACTCCACACACTCGCGGTAGAAGGAATGTTTTTGTTTCAGTTTAGTTTTCGTTTTTCTTTATTCACGTAGGTTAATTTATATTATTTTATGCACACGAGTGACGCCGATGATCGGTCACGTAGTACTTCTTGTTGATGACTATTATGGCGGTAGTCGGAAATAATAGGAATAGGGGGTGAAAAGGACAGCAATCGCTCATTAACCATGTGTAAGAAAGTGATATGCGTTAATTGCGAATCCTACCCTACCTGGCGGTAACATTCCCCCGGCCTTAAAGGGTTGCCTTTAAATAAATTTAAGTGTATATGAATGCGGAGAAAATAAATAATATTATATGCGGGAAAAATAAATAATATTATATGCGATTACATCGGCGGAATGTATATTAAAATGTGCGGTAATAAAATAGGTGTTCTGATACATTAATATTACAAGTAAGTTAAATTATTGATTAGGTAGAGGACATAGTTTAACTACCGGGCGAAGGTAGTTCCCCTTTGAAGTTTTTATGGAGACAACTCGAATAGCGCCATCCTTAGATGGATAAACCCTTTCCACTACACCCAAAGGCCAAGCAAAGGGCGAAGCATTATCAGTTTTGATAATCACTACCGTCCCCTCTAGTATAGGAACAGAAGGAACGTTCCATTTAGATCGCGTTTGCAGTTGGTGCAAATATTCAACGCGCCAACGCTTCCAGAATGTTTGAACCATACTATCTAGCAGGCTATGTCTTTGAAGTAAGTCAGTTTGTTGAACTTCAGGCGCGGGCACCGATAAAAGTGGGGCGGTTTGTAAAAAGTGGGCAGGTGTAAGAGCTAAAGGCTCTGCGGGATCGCTACTCATTTTAATCAAAGGTCGCGAATTAATTAGGGCTTCTATCTGTGTGAGGACAGTGAGAAGCTCCTCGTACGACAAAATTTGTTGTCCTATTACTTTAAATAAATGTGTTTTAATTATTTTTACCATACTTTCCCAGCAAGCTCCCCAGTGAGGAGAAGCGGGCGGTATAAACCGCCAAGTTACACGGCTTTCGGCGAGTTCGACTTCTAAATGTGGACGTAATTCGTCCAGAAAGCGATACAGGTCTCGGAGATATGAACGAGCCCCTACGAAACAGGTCCCGTTATCCGAATACATGCACTTGACAGGTCCGCGTCTAGAAAGAAAGCGTTTAAACGCATTTAGGAAGCTCACAGTACTTAAATCCGTAGCTATCTCAATGTGAGTCGCACGGGTAGTAAGGCAAGTGAATATACACAGCCAAGCTTTACGGCTCTTTACCCCTCGACCACGAGCGGGTGTGTACTGCAGCGGACCTGCGTAGTCGCATCCGACATGTGTAAACGCTTTGTCGACGGGATTGACACGGTGACTGGGTAGATCAGCCATGAGCGGAAATAGAGGGCGCGGTTTCGATTTAAAACAGACGTTACATTTATAGATACGCGAACGTATGATACGCCTTGCAGCTAGTATCCAAAATCTATGCCTTAATAAAGACATTAGAAGCTCTGGTCCAGCGTGTAAATGTTTCTGATGGTAGTAGTCGATCAATAAATCGACGACGTGATCGCTTCGCGGAAGGATATAAGGATGTTTAAGTCCATATTCTTCGGCAGAGTTCGAGAGACGACCTCCAACTCGGATAAGGCCGTCGCTGTCAACAAACGGGCGCAGCTTGTTCAAAGCAGACGAAGAAAGGTTCGAGAAATAAACGTTTTGCACGGAGCGTATCAATTTATTCTCTGCGAAGTCTAAATCCAGAGCGGTTATAGAATTGCCACGTGGCAATATTTTAATGAAGCGATAGACGTAGACAATCGTACGTAATAATCTTGAGTACGACGAAAATCGTCGCGCAAGCGCGTAAAGTAAGGAATTCTCAGGACTAGTCGTAAGAGCGTGCACCTGAGTTCGTTGTTCAGGCGCGTCAGCGTATTCGTCATTATTTAATTTGTTTATGGGCCATTCACATGGATCGCGAGTGATCCATGAAGGTCCCGTAAACCACAAGGGGTGGTGGACTAACTTAGCCGGGGTGAGACCACGTGATAAGCAGTCCGCGGGATTATCAATGCCGGAAACATGAAAGAACCGACTGGCGGGAATATTCTCTGTCACTTTTACAACTCGATTGGCGACAAAAGTCTGCCAACGATGCGGAGATGCATTTATCCAGCAAAGTGCAACCTTGGAATCACTGAACGCAAAGACATTGCTGACAGTGTAGCACGGAGTTATTATATCCAGGATCTTACGAAGCAGCTGTGACAACAAAACCGCGGCACAAAGTTCCAATCGCGCAACTGAAACAACTTTTACAGGCGACACTTTGGACTTTGCGCAGACTAGTTGCACCGCGTACTCATTCTCAACATGGACTTGTAAATAAACTACGCCACCGTATGCGCGTTCGCTTGCGTCAGCAAAACCTATGACGTTGACTTTACAATTTGGTACTATACCTAGATGTCGTGGAATGTGCAGCGTGTTGAGCGAGGGAAGCTCTTCACAAAACTGCAACCAACAATTAACAATATGACGGGGAGGCTCGGCATCCCAATCACACTTTGACAGCCAAAGCTCTTTGATAAGAAGCTTGGCGTACAAAATCGAGGGAGCCGCGAAACCCATGATGTCCCAAAGTCGAGCAATCGCGGACAACATCGTGCGCTTGGTGCACTTGTCATCTGGAGCGGCGACCACTAAGCGAAAACAATCCTCAGTCCTATCCCAACATAAACCTAAGACTTTATGTGGGAGAGAGTTGTCAAACATTTTATCGCGAGACTCCTTATGCGTATCTGGTATGTGAGCAAGCACATTATCAGAATTGCTCGTCCATTTAACCAAGTCAAACTGACCCAGTTTGAAAAGTCGAATCAAATCGTTACTAAGTGTGATAGCTTCAGTAGTATGCATGACAGAGACAGCAATATCGTCCATGAAGAGACATGAAGAGGCAACAGCAGCAGCTGCAGGAAACCTCTCACCTTCGTCGGCGATAAGCTGGCGTACAACGCGCAATGCGTGGAAAGGACTTGATTTTAGTCCGAAACAAACGCGGTTAAATTCGTATGCAGTAACGGGATGGTCCGTACTGAACCGATATAGAATCCTTTGATACCTACGATCAGATTCGCGGACTCCAATTTGAAGAAACATCTGTCGACAATCGGCTGACAACGTTATCTCAAAGAGGCGAAAGCGTATCAGGATGCTAAACAAGTCACCTTGTAAATTAGCACCTGCGTGGAGAAGATCATTAAGCGAATGACCAGACGAAGACTTACAACTAGCGTCCAAAACGCAGCGAAGTTTGGTCGTGGACTTGTCTTCTCGTACTACACCGTGATGTGGGATCGTATAAGAAGGTCGCGTGACGTCATCGTTACTTATATCAACAGAACTTAGGTAGCCCTTATTTACGTAATCGCGTATTACATCATTATAAGCGGCTCTAATTTTGAGCGATGCATCTAACTTCCGCTCTAAACATTTAAGTCTTCTAAGCGCGACAGCGTAAGAATCGCCTAATAAATTTACATCACCACGAAATGGCAAAGCAACGACGTACCTACCACTCTCGTCACGAACAGTGGTAGCGCGGAAAAATTGTTCACACTCAAAATCATCAGGACTTTGAGTGGGCGGCGCGGGTACCTCTTCAAGTTCCCAAAAACGCTTGAAGAGCGTGTCCATCGAGTCATGGACAACAGAGCAACATAAAGTTGTAAGACTGTTCTGAACGTATTGTAACGTAGGCGCGGAGCCCATAATTACAAAACCTAACACAGTCTGTATCGCGGGCGGTACATTATTATATTTATTATTGTGCACCACTCCAGGTAGAAGTAGGTGCGAAAACATTGACGCTCCGACTAAACAGTCGACCGGTCCGGGAGTTGCGAAATCCTTGTCGGCGAGTGGAAGCGACTCGACATGTGAAAATGCAGTCATATCGACTGCCGCCGACGGTAAATTATCGCTTATGCGGTCGATTACGAGCGAGTCAAGATCGAACTCAATATTCGAATTAAATCTCGAGCGTATTTTGAAGATAACTGAACCCTTAACTTGCTTCTCGGAACCTCCGATTCCCTTAACAATCATATGTGAAGGGGTCATACGAATTAATAATCCGAGGCGCTCACAACATTCATAAGTTATAAAATTACTCTGAGATGCGCTGTCAAGTAAACAACGAATAATATGCGGTCTACGCTTATCGTCGTATACCACTACCTGCGCGGTGGCTAATAATACCGTAGCACAGGTAGGTACCCGTTGCCGCTTATCAGTCGAAACATCTGTGCGCGCGGGAAGCGACGCGGCAATGGACGTCGTGCATAGCGATAGATCGCGGCGTTGCACTAACTGGCATGACTCAGTCGCGGTAGGAACGGGAGCCCGTGGCGCAGTAGCCGAGTGCCCGGTTGCCATAGAAGGCGGTGCGGGTTCGAAGCGGGGATTGACATTATTGAAATGTAACATTGAATGATGTCGCTGAGCACATGATCGACATTTTAATTTAGATAAACAATTTACGGACTTGTGTGTGCGACTCGTGCAATTTACACAAGCGTTGTTATTTTTAATGAACTTAAACCTCTCAGTAGGAGAAAGCTTTTCGAACGCCGTACATTTATAATAATGATCGTGAGATGCATAATTACACAGCGAACATTTATTATCAGTGGCCGAACACGTGACGTATGACTGTGGATTTGGCGGGCGACTAGTTCTAGCAGGAGGCTTAGAAGTAGCCTTCAAGTTATGAGCCGATGCAGGCTGCGTGCTTTCGAAAATGCGACATTGACCCTTTATAAACAAAATAAATTCATCGAGCTTAGGCATCTTCTTATCACGAGAGTACATTTGAAACGCACGTATTGTTTCGGTGTCAAACTTCTGCATAGCTATGTACAACAATACAAAATCCAACAGGTCATTAATTTCTAACGCTTTAAGTGAACTAATAGCGACCACAAAACTATCGATAAACTTTTGATAGTAAGATGCAGACGGAGAACCATTTAGTTTAAGGCTGAGTGCTTGTTCTAAATAGCTAGATCCTAACAGCTTGACATCTTGATATTTATCGAGTAGTGCTTTATAAATAACGTGATAATTCTCAGCACAAGGAATTATACCAGCAAATGAGGACTGGGCGACTGGAGACAATTTACCTATTAGATAGTACAATTTGTCTGCGTCAGTAAGTGTACAATTATTATGTACTGTAGCGTTGAAACTAGCAAAGAATAATGGCCAAGTTTTTAAATCACCATCAAAAAACATTAACTCAATATTTGGAAGTTTAGGCTTAGCTTTGGGCGTAGTCGAATGCTCGGACGAGAGTGCGGGTTCGAACCTCGACATGACGTTTTTTATGTAACAGTATAAGTCTTCGAAGGAGGCGTAACCTTGATAAGAAGGCGTAGCTGTGGGGTCAAGTTCAAGAAGTATTTCATTGTACGTATCTAGGATATTCTGGAAACTCGTACGAATATCATCGATCGTCAAACATGAAGTTAGAAACAATTCTTGACTTTCTTTCGAAGTATGAGCATTTTTAGCTTGCGCGTAAACCGAGTTAATTCGTTCAAACAAAGCATTTCGTTTTGCTTCCAAAATTGTCAAACGTGGACTACACGGAGAAACTACCTTATCTTTAAGAGGCATTATCGAGTTTGTTTATAAAAGTGTGGGTACGTATATAAGTCACTTTTATTGCGTAATACGTTGGAACTAAAAATGTGTGACTTAAGTACATAAATATATAATATAATAATCAAAGTATAGTAGAATAATAGTCGCGGTTATAATAATTATTTATGGGCGCGGTGAATATATAGTATGGGTTACTACGTGAATAAAGTGTATGAGGGTATATAGAAATAAATATTGCTTATAAGTGTGAGTATGAGCCTAAAGGGCGGGACGAAATTATGCGTAATTAAATCTCTAAAGGCAAACTCTTATAAGGGCGATGCGGTTTAGTTAATAGTATACTGGAAATCAAACAATTTTATATAAAGTGTAGGTAGGCTGCACGCAAATGTGCGCCACGAAGCAGAATGTGCAAACAAAATGTCGGAACTCGTATGGATCCGAGATAATATAACAAATGATGCAAAAGAGACTAAATTTTGATGAAATTCAGCGAAAATTATATTGATGAAATACCGAAAATTAATAATTCATCCGGTTCGTAAGGACCAAAAGATGGAAGCGCCAAAATATTTTGGACTTCCTGAAGCGGGATGCGTTATGTGCCCGAAGGCTTCATAGCGTCAATATGTTTAGTGGACTGTATTTTTTAATTCGCTAGGCACGCTGATTACACATCAATTAATTTACGAGCGATAACATAGAGGAAAAGGAAGAATGGGAGACCACGCACCTTGACCTCGTTCCTCTCGCCAATAGTCCTGGCTGCGCAGCACAGTATGCACTTTGTAATGCACTCCACACACTCGCGGTAGAAGGAATGTTTTTGTTTCAGTTTAGTTTTCGTTTTTCTTTATTCACGTAGGTTAATTTATATTATTTTATGCACACGAGTGACGCCGATGATCGGTCACGTAGTACTTCTTGTTGATGACTATTATGGCGGTAGTCGGAAATAATAGGAATAGGGGGTGAAAAGGACAGCAATCGCTCATTAACCATGTGTAAGAAAGTGATATGCGTTAATTGCGAATCCTACCCTACCTGGCGGTAACACGAACCTTATCACACAGTTATACGATACCTTTTTATGAGGGCCTAACAGAATTTCCAATAAAAAGTTACTGGGGTTGGAGTAACAAAATAGATATATATGTTTAAGTTTTCTTGTTTAGTCAATGCTTTTGCAACTAAATGCAACTATCCTTAGTCTTATCCTTAGTAATGACAAATCCTTTTGCGATTTGCGTAAATGGATGAATGCTTATTAAAAATCCACAATTTCCATGAAGTTCCCGACTTACCTGCCAGGAGCAGTACACAACACAGAAGTGCCACTTTCATCTTGACTTCCCTCCAATTTGCAGTGGAATGTGCCTTCTCCGAAATTATCGCTTCTTTTATACCAGTAGCCGGTGCATTGTTGTCATTTACCAAATTATCAGTTACGTATTAATGCTTATAATTGATACACAGATTATCCAAGACTAAGCTAACTACTAAGATATATGACGGAAATGTTCGGCGACCCATGTTTTTTTCGAATGGCTTAGTTATTATCGGTGTATGGTAGTACATTCTATATAGGTATAAATTTCTTTTTTCTCACTAGTTTTTTCGATATTTTTCAGAAACATATATTTTTTAATGACAAGCTGGGTGTTTCACCACAGCTCACCCGATGTTAAGTAATGGTGTGGTCGAAGACAGTAAAGCACATCTAGCGTGAAATGGAACTGGCTGTCAAGTGAAGCTGCCGGAACACACCGTTAGATGCTTGGCGACAGATTTTCAACTTGGTAGCTAGCCAGCCGAGTACTAGAAAGTACCCTACCACCATGCTATGGTTTCCTCACGATGTTTTCCTTCACCGGCAGCTCAAGTTCATTGTTGGGGTTTAAGCCCACGCCCTTCGGCATGCGAACCACCGCGCTAACCACTGAACTATCATCGCTACAAATCAATGATACACTTTCTATTTATTTACCCTAATAAAATAGGGTTTTATAAATACCTACTAGAACGCTATGTCACTAAATCTCTCTGTTCTCGCTGTTCTATCGATTAAATATTCTATAGATTTTATAACGCCCGGTTGGTTTTACACATCCTAAGTTATGAAAGTATCCTAAGCCGACTCTAGAACGCATCGCATTTAAAATTAGGGATGTCACGACGAACTGAATATGCTGACGGTCGAACGTTAAGCGAAAATCACTGTTTGTTTGTGTGCCGGATTATATGCACGAGTAATCAACGTTACTGCAGATTAGTTAGAAATAATACTGGGTTCTGATTAAAGAAATGTCTTGTTTGTCTGTTGTCTTTCCTGGTTACATGTTTCATTTTTTTAAATTTTATGTCGCACAAATAAACAAGTTGAAGATTTTAAAAAACCTATAACTCGACTGCATATAAAATAGCAATACTTAAAGGAAAACAACTTTTTAAACCAATTTATTACTCCTAATTAAATTTAAACATATAATTTATATATATATTTTTATAATCCCCTTTTAATTTACTTTATTTCGATACCCTACTCGATCAGTTTGGTTATTTTTTTAAAATTAACTTATTACTATTTCGCGCCAAAAATCTACAATCTTGATTTTTTCTAAAAACCACCCTCTAAGGACACTTGGGTTATTGAGACAAATCTAACGTTACCTTAGTTGTCGTAATCCATTCGGTCGTTTGGAAGATACGAGGTAATAAAGAAGCTTACATACATACAAGATCCATTCCAGGCTAGGCGTGCTTTACCATCTTCGACCACACCGTCACTTAACATCAGGTGAGCTGAGGTCAAAACACTAAGCCTGTCAGCCATTAAAAAGAAAGATACGCGCGACAAACATAACTCCTTCTTTGGCAGTCGGGTAAAAATTGATTAGCTAATCTAGCCGCCAAACAAAACTTAAAAGAACCAAATATCTTTTAAGTCTCGAAAACGGCTCAAACGATTACAAAAAATCGATCTAGGTCTTTTAGGAAAACGTGTACCTCGCGTATATACTCATATGAATAAAAAGGGCAAATTTATTAAAGAAAAATTTTTCACTCATTATACAAATACATCTGTAAGTTTTTAAACTATTTATCTCAAATGCTAAAAAGAGAGCCCAAATATCTGCACCGGTTGGAAAAATGGTAGCGCCAGGGCTGCTTATACCATAAATTTAATTTTTAAATTCTCTTAAATATACAGTACCTAATCACTTAGTTACAGTTTTATTAGAATTATAGGAATATAAAAGATACTTATTTAGAATTCTTATGAATAAGTCGATGATTTAGTAGATACGTAATAGATAAATCCATGTCACAGGTTAGACACATTAATATCTATCTATCTATCAAATACCTTTAAACGAGCAATTCTTGTATATATGTATATATATATTCAGATACCTTTAAACGAGCAATTCTTGTATATATGTATAAATATACATATATATTTATTGATTTTATTTTACTATATATATATATATATATATAGTCTGAATCTCGGAAACGGCTCCAACGATTATCATGAAATTCAGTATGCAGGGTGTTTCGGGGGCGATAAATCGGTCTAGCTAGGTTAAATTTTTAGAAAACCTCGTTTTATCCCTGTTTTCAGCCGAGCAAAGCTCGGTCATCCAGGTACTGATTCTAATATAAACAACAAAATACGTACACTTTAAACATTTAATGAATACGGCTTAGCAATTGACATTCCGCATTTAGTTGGCGTTTTGGACGATCCAGTCGGAGTAACGGGCAATGCTAGTGGTGACAAGCTGGAAGTGTTGGTTACCCAAAGGGGCACCGAAAGAATGCATAGCGCCGAGGATGTTCTGTATATATATTGGGGCACCCATGTCACGAACGTCGCCGTTGCGGCCACCGTACAGAGGATCAGCGACGCAAAGCATGTTTTCAGTGATTTCAATGAGAGGGCTCCAGCGCTCGGTGCAGAGGTTCTTATCCCCGATGACTAGATCGATTGCGTAGAGGTTGCGGTCGGTGATCAACTTGCCTTGCTGTTAAGGTAAAATAATATTAGATCAACGACAGTGGTTTGAAAGTATTTAGAATTATGTTTATTATGACTTTTGAAAGAATCTAATAATATTCCATCAGATAATTACATTTCTTATTAGTTATGTAAAATTGGAATGTGAACAGCCATGCAATAGTGTACGCTGTAGTTAAGGACTAATCTTTGGTTAAAGGTCGTTTTACAGAATAAATAATTTCAGATATAATAGTCTCACTATTATCTATGCTCAGTCTCGATAAGAATTTTGGATAAAGATACTTACAGCAGTTGAGCCCCAGCCAGCTAGAACGACACCCATTCCGGTAGGAATACTGAAGTCTTGAGGAATGATAGCAGTCTGCTGGATAGTACTGCCAAATACCAAGGCGGTGGTCAGCCTGACTATGGAGATGTCAGCATCGAAGTAGCCTACTTTATAGTCAGGGTGGTTGAGCGAAGACTCCACTGAAGTAATCACGCCGCCATCGAAGCGTGTGGAGGAACCGGCCCGAACGCGACGGAAGCGATCGGCGTAGCGGCTGGAAGAACATTCATTATTCAACAAATACGCAAAGTGACGATGACCTTACACTAGAATTAGGAATACCAATCTAGTTTAATTTGATGCTATCACGAGTAATAAAAAATATCAAAGACTTTTTTTATTGTAGTGGTGGCGATAATTATGCTCAAATATTTAGTTTTTTTGAAAGAAACTGATTTAAAATTTTGAGTATTTAAGTCACAATTGAACAAGTTTCTTTAAGGTGAAATGGTTATCATAAGTAATAGTCAATCGTGAACCTATTAATAAATAAAATTTAGTTGCAATAATCTCATAACTTACCTGCCAACGAAGCAGCTAGCGACGCTCAAAACGTGTACAGAGGTCAAAACGCTGCCAGCGCAACCTTGAGTCCAAATGGATCCAACACCAACTTCAATTTGGACAATGCTGGGGAATTCGTTGACGGAAGAGAGAATTCCGGGAGTAGGACTGTTATAATCAGGAAGCGTAGGAAGCTCATCGGGCCACCATTCAGGCTTGTCAAGATCGGGTAGTGTAGGGAACCAATCGGGCAGTTCAAAGCCCTCCAAAATTTCCTTAATCTTGTCGTAGATCTCCTTAATTCTGTCAGCGATAGCAGGGAGAGCCTCAATAATGACAGGGATCTTTTCAAGTATAATGGGGATGATTTCGGGAATTCTGTCAATGATGATCTCAAGGATTTCGCGGATTCTGTCAACGAGAGCGGGGATCTGAGCGATAATTTCTGGTAACTTGTCGAGAATAATCGGAATCACTTCGGGGATCTTATTTACGATCAGTTCGATAATCTCAGGGATTCTATCGATTATGTCGGGAATCGCAGCGATTATCTCAGGTAGTCTATCAATTATGTTTTGGATTGCTTCGGGAAGCTCAACACCATCGATCAGGTCAAGGATCCAGTCAGGGATGTCGGGCAGGCTAATACTGTTAGCCTCTACAGGGCTGCATGAAGCAGTACCTGTAAACAAAATTAAGTTACTTTGTGATCGTTTAATATGATTTAAAGATGGGTGGATGAAATAACGAGGTACTCGTAGGTCGCTCGTTTGCATGTAGGTTCTATTTTACGCAATATCGACAGCAAAAGATACTAAGGTAAGATAGACAAACACAAACACATGCACTTGATTGGTTACTATGTTTTGTAACCAAAATGTGGCCTGGTCCTGGGGTTGGACAAAATAGATATATATGTTTAAATATTCTTATTTAGTCAATGCTTTTGCAACTAGATACAACTATCCTTAGTCTTATGCTTGGTAATGGCAAATCCTTTTGGAATTTGCGTAAATGGATGAATGCTTATTAAAAATCCATAATTTCCATGAAGTTCCCGACTTACCTGCCAGGAGCAGTACACAACACAGAAGTGCCACTTTCATCTTGACTTCCCTCCAATTTGCAGTGGAATGTGCCTTCTCCGAAATTATCGCTTCTTTTATACCAGTAGCCGGTGCATTGTTGTTATTTATCAAATTATCAGTTACGTATTAATGCTTATAATTGATACATAGATAATTATCCAAGACTAAGCTAACTACTAAGATAGGCGACGGAAATGTTCGGCGATCCATGTTTTTTTCGAATGGCTTAGTTATTATCATTGTATGGTAGTAAATTCTAGCTAATATATAAAATTCTCGTGTCGCGGTGTTTGTTACCAAACTCCTCCGAAACGGCTGGACCCATTTGTTTGAAATTTTGTGTGCATATTGGGTAGGTCTAGGAATCGGCCAACACACGCCAACACCAAAACAACTTTTGCTGGGTCAGCTAGTTTAGGTATAAATTTCTTTTTTCCTCTCTAGTTTTTTCGATATTTTTCAGAAACAGTTTTTTTAATGGTTGTCAAGCTAGGTGTTTGACCACAGCTCACCTGATGCTAAGTAATGGTGTGGTCGAAGACGGTAAAGCTCACCTAGCCTGAACGGAACTGGCTCCCAAGTGAGGCAGCCGGAACACACCGTTATGTATTTGTCAGCAGATATTCAACTTGATGGTGGTAGCTAGCCAGCCAAGTACTAGAAAACACCCTACCACCATGCTATGGTTTCCTCACGATGTTTTCCTTCACCGGTTTGCATCAGGTTAGTTAATCACTGGGTTACGTAGTTATTATTTAATGTAGAAAATATCTGTTCATATTGTTTGCTAAAGAATTGATAACAAATATAGGGTGAACGGTTTCATAAGTGGGAAGATGTTCCGAGCCAGTGTGAAAGAAAAAATATAGGTATATGGTTTTAAAATCGAGAGAGATTCAATAAGAAAAGAAAGCCATATTTAATTTGTAGCGATGATAGCGAAGTAGCGATTTTCGTAGTGATGATAGCTCAGTGGTTAGCGCGGTCGGTTCGCACGCTGAAGGGTGTGGGTTCAAACCCCAACAACGAGCTTAAGCTGTCGGTGAAGGAAAACATCGCGAGGAAACCATAGCATGGTGGTAGGGTATTTACTAGTACTCGGCTGGCTAGCTACCACCAAGTTGAAAATCTGCCGCCAAGCACATATTAGTGCGTTCCGGCTGCTTAACTTGGGAGCCAGTTCCATTCAGGCTAGGTGTGCTGTACCATTTTCGACCACACCGTCACTTAACATCAGGTGAGCTGTGGTCAAAAACCTATATTGTCAAACATCAAAAAAAAAGGTTAACCATGACACGGTGTCCCTTTTTAGATCTCCTGGCTGTTCGATACGTCGATGATCATTCAATCTAGTTTACTTTCTCCTACAGTACAGTCCGACACTACGTTTGTCGATTGGCGGTCTCCACTCTAGAACAACTCGTTTCTGCGGCTAATATAAAAAATAAAATTAAAATTAATTTATTTCAGGCAACAAGACCCATATAAAAATAATTAAATGTTACAATTTGATACACTACAAAACACAAATTTGGTAACATAAGTTACAAGTCAAATAGAACATTAAACATACATGCAAAATTGGTAAAAATAAATTAATAAAATTTCATAGTTATAATAGTAATAATAATGTATTTTAGCTCTTTCTCATCGGCACCGGCACCGGTAATTCCGGTAAATGCGTATTGCAGGCATGCCGGAGGCAAGAGCAGTCTAGTCTGGCGGCAATCATCTTCAGCACGGTGTTGGAACTGGCCTGCGTCCGGCGCACCAAAGACTCGACGTAGTTTTCTGAAAGCTGCCCAGCCCAACTGTATTGCCTACTTGTTAATAAACAAGTTAAAGAGTTTGAAAAATCTATGACCCGACTACGATTAAAATAGCTAAAATTAAAGAAAAAAACATTTTACATTTTTTTTTCTTCCTAATAAAATTTATACATATAACTTTTTTTTTTTTAATGTAACTTTAATGATACGAACGAGATGCTCTCCTGATATTAAGAGATAATGCTTGTCCATGACCATTGCAGCGATACACAGAACTTTGTGTAGTAAAACAAAGTCCAGGGCATCGCTGCCTTGGCGCTCATTACTTTGAGACTAGATGGTTAGTCTCAATAGCCCTGTAATTTCGCTAGCTGCAGTACCCTTCAAAACGGAACACAGTAATGTTTACACACTACTGCTTGTTATGATATGATCATTTTGTCCACTCTCCAAATTTTCTGACTTTACTCTTACTATCCAAATTCTAAAGTTATTTTTCTTGCAAGAAATTGTGTCGTCAACCAGATAAGCATATGGTTCGATGATAGCCTAATAATTTATATTTCCGAAGGAACTGATTACAGAGGTAACCTCTTGTTATCAGATAATATTAAGTATTACATGATCACACCACCTGTCCACCAGCTACCACCTGCAGCCTTTAGATAGCATAGAAAATTATTTAACAACCTAACATATCCTCTTTCACTGTGGAAGCTGTTAAATTTTATCTTGTATTTTTTTTTTCAAAACTTTCCGCGGCCATACAGAGGTCTCAAACACTCGAGGTTTTCAAGAGTAAAGCTGCACTTTCTTATGTTATAACTTCGCAATTCGCCAATCGCTGTCTTATTCTTATAATGTAGTAATATAATTATGTAAATGTATACACAATGGCGGATTCACCAGCAGGCTGAATAGGCTGGAGCCTAGGGCGGCAGTAGACCTGAGTATTTAATATAAATTTCAGCTTGATACCTCCACGCGTTCCTGAGAAAAAGGTCATGACAGACAGACGGAGAACAAAGTGATCCTATAAGAGTTCCGTTTTTACTAGCACTTACTGCAAGAGACAGTACAACTAAAGATAAACTTTTCAACTGACGATTTACTGCGTAGTAAGTGTGATGAACTTGCAGTCAAATATCAATCTTTATTAAAAGAAAAAAGAGTGAAATATTTTTCTAATATTATTAAGGATAACTCGTTTTATGTGGAGTGTGTTAAACTCTGAGTTAGGTCGTGGTACTTGTGAGAGAGTTGATTTCACGGACCTGGTGAGGAACGCGGATGACGCTTGATCATTTGATACCAAAAAGGACGTGGTTGACGCTCTCAACGTAGAGTTCATAACAGCAGCTAGTAGATGCGGAGCGCCCGCTACTACAGCTAGCGAATTTACTGGGCTGTTGAGACTGACCATCGAAAGTCTCAAAGTAGTGAGCGCCAAAGTAAAGATGACTTTGTTTTGTTACTCAAAGTTCTGTACATATATCGCTGCAATGGTCATGGGCATGCGTTATCTCTTACCATCAGGAGACTGTATTGTTCGTCTTACTATTACTTTTACATAAAAAAACTATGCAAGAAAAGTGCCTGCGGAAATTGTATCTTGCGTGAGATAAAAATACTTTAATATCCGTGTAATTAGAAATGCGTCAACAATTCTAGTTATTTTTATGGTTGACCAGCTAGGTGTTTGACCATATCTCACCTGTTGTTAAATGACGATGTGGTCCTGGATACCTGGCCTGGCATGGAGGTGGAAGAAAGGTTGCCGGATCACACCTTTAGATACTTGACGGCAGGCGCCCCTGCCCTGAAACGGACATGCTGACGAAGCTCGGCCGGGCCACCATCACAAAGATCGTGAATATCCTGGTCGAGCTCATCTCCGCATTGGCATCGGGAGAGGACCCGCGCAACGCCGAGAACGTGGCGCGAACACTTGTATGATTAGCGGCCCAAAAGCGTTCCGAGGAACGCTCGGGGCGTGAGGTTTCACTCCGCCCCTTAAAAAATAAATAAAATAAATAAATAAATGCCGGACGTCTGAGTCAGCACCCACCTAACACCACCCCTGGGGGGTTGAATCACCCCCAGCGCCCTGCCTCGGCAATGAGGGTCTCACTCGAGGCCGATAGCGCACCTCCCCACGTAAGGAGGAGGAAGAACCCGAGTTCAGTTGACGGCAAATTTTTATCTCGAGGGTAATAATTAGCCAGCTGAGTAGTAGAAAATTTTCTACCACCATGCTATGGTTTCCTCATGGTGTTTTCCTTCACCGCGCTAACCCCTGAGCTATCATCTCTACAGAATCCGGTCCGTGGTCTCCACTCCAAAACTTTGCAGCCCCGTCGGCCATCAGTTCTGCGTGCTATGCGCCCTACCCACTGCCACTTCAACTTGTTAACTCACTGGCTATGTAGATAAATTAAATCGTTTTTCGCCTCCGGATCTCCTTATTTCTGAACCAATCTCGTAGATGCATTGCATGATTTTGTAAAAAATTTAAATATATATAAAACTACTAACGACTCGCCCCAGCTTCGCATGGGTCCAATATAGATACTAATGCAATGCGTATGCATGTATTATACATATGAACCTTCCTCTTGAATCAGTCTATCTATTGACGGAAACTACATTAAAATCCGTCGAGTAGTTTAAAAGATCTAAGCGTACAGACGGTGGGAAGCGACTTTGTTTTATACTATGTAGAGATACATACGTAATAAATTATTTATTGAAATGTTTCGCAAAAAACACGACTGCATTAAAAATAAATAGCCTATGCCACTTGGGATGATGTAAAGATTCTAACAATACCCCATACACCTTAATCTATTCAAGTCGGAGAATGATTCAAGCATTTAAAAGTTCATTATCATCATCATCATCAGCCTATCGAAGTCCACTGCTGGACATAGGCCTCTCCCAAGACACGCCACTCAGCCCGATCTTCGGCTATTCGCTTCCATTCACCGCCAGCTGTCCTACGTTTATCGTCACTCCATCGAGTCTCAGGGCGTCCTACGCTACGTTTGCCAATTCGCGATCTCCACTCCAGAACATGTCTACCCCATCGGTTCTGCGATAGATATGTCCAGCCCATTGCCACTTCAGGTTGCTAATACGCTGAGCTACATATGTCTGTGACTTTTGTTCTCTGGCGAATTACTTCGTTCCGGATATGATCCCTCAGAGAAATGCCAAGCATAGCTCACCGACTTTGAACTTACGGACCGTTCCCGCTGTGAGTGTCCACGTTTGGCTCCGTAGGTCATGACAGGTAGAACGCACTGATTGAAGACTTTGTGGGATGGTGATTTTTGTGATTTAAAAGTTATGGTGAAATAAATAAACTCGTGCCGTGGTGGTGCCGGCGTAAGAATAGTATCCCACCCTTTCTACCCGTGGTTGCCGTAAGAGTCGGCTAAGGGATGTCATCCGGTAGATGGGCAGCAGCATCTTCTGCGTACTACTACACCCAACTGCGCTCGCCAACCCGTTTGCCAAGCGTGGCGAGTATTGGCAAAATCCCCCCTATATGACAAGTACAATAAAGACCAGGCCCCCAGTCCCCGGCAGCTTCACTAGTCCTGGTTACGGTAGCGGCCACGGTAACGGTGGAGCAGGGGGTGCTAAGAATCCCCGGCAGACGCCCGGCTACCACCCCCAACGACGACTGGCCCTGGTAACACACAACATACGCACTTTGAGGACAGACGAGAAGATTGTTGAGCTGGAAGAGGAAATGAGTAGGTTACATTGGGATATTTTGGGGTTATCTGAAGTCCGAAGAGAGGGCGAGGACACGATAACCCTGAAGTCGGGTAACCTATTCTATTACCGGGAGGGTGACCAACAGTCCCAAGGTGGTGTCGGTTTTCTCGTCCACAAGTCCCTCACTAACAACATTATTAGCATCGGAAGTGTTTCGAGCAGAGTCATATACCTAATACTCAGAATATCCAAAAGATATTCGCTGAAGGTCATTCAGGTGTATGCACCGACCTCGTCACACCCAGATGATGAAGTAGAGAGTATGTATGAGGACGTAAGTAGGGCCATACATACCTCCGAAACCCACTTCACTGTTGTAATGGGGGACTTCAACGCAAAGATGGGCATGAAGAGCGATGATGAGTTGAGAGTGGGGCAATTTGGATATGGGCAACGGAATCCTAGGGGACAGAGGCTGGCCGACTTTCTGGAGAAAGAGGGCCTCTTTATGATGAACTCTTTCTTTCAGAAGCCGCCTCACAGGAAATGGACCTGGATGAGTCCCGATGGTTCTACGAGAAACGAGATAGACTTCATCATGACCAACAAAAGACGGATATTCAAAGATGTCTCCGTGATTCACAGGGTGAAAACCGGTAGTGATCACCGACTGGTAAGAGGCTCATTGAATATTAACGTCAAGCTTGAAAGGTCACGCTTGATGAAGTCCACGCTCCGACCTACTCGCGCCCATATACAAAACCCCGAAAGCTTTCAACTTGAACTTTCCAATCGCTTCGATTGCCTAGAGAATCTTGCTACGGTGGACGAGATCAATAACAGGCTCGTAGAAACTGTCCATGCGGTGGGCTCTAAGTTTTTTAGACCCCGTCGTACAAATAGACCTCAAAAACTGTCCGACCATACTCTACACCTCATGACTGAACGACGCTCGTTACGACTACAGTCTTCCTATGATGCAGAGTCATATAGGCTGCTCAATAGACAGATATCGAAATCCTTGCGACACGACATACGTATCTTTAATACTAATCGTATTAAAGAGACGATAGAGCGGAAAAAAGGCTCCAAAGTGTTCGCAAGAGACATGTCTATTGGGCAAAGCCGGTTGACGAAGCTGAAGAGAGAAGATGGTAGTATAGCGTCGACCAAAGCAGAGGTATTAGAGGAGGTCGAAAGGTTCTATGGACGGTTATACACCTCGGTAGCTGAGCCTGTTAGCAGCGCGGCCAAAGACCCAAGAGCCAAGCTGACCCGGCACTATACCGAAGATATCCCGGACATCAGCCTGTACGAGATTAGAATGGCCCTGAAACAGCTTAAGAGCAACAAGGCGCCGGGTGATGACGGAATCAGATCGGAGCTTCTGAAAGCGGGTGGAACACCGGTACTTAAAGTCCTTCAGAAGCTCTTTAATTCCGTCTTACTCGAAGGTATAACGCCAGAAGCATGGAACAGAGGCGTGGTGGTGCTGTTCTTCAAGAAAGGTGACAACACTTTATTGAAGAATTATAGACCCATCTCGCTTCTGAGCCATGTTTATAAGCTGTTTTCAAGGGTCATTACGAACCGTCTCAGTCGCAGGTTCGATGACTTCCAGCCTTCCGAACAAGCCGGTTTCCGTAAAGGTTACAGTACCATAGACCACATCCATACGCTAAGGCAAATTATACAGAAGACCGAAGAGTATAATTTGCCTCTATGTCTAGCGTTTGTGGACTATGAGAAAGCCTTTGATTCGATCGAGACATGGGCGGTGGTTGAATCTCTCCAACGATGCCATATTGACTATCGGTATATCGAAGTGTTGAAGTGTTTGTATAATAACGCTACTATGTCGGTCCAAGTACAGGAGCAGACTTCGAAGGCGATTCCACTGAAAAGAGGCGTAAGACAGGGAGATGTTATATCTCCGAAACTGTTTACTGCCACAGTGGAAGACGCCTTCAAGCTCCTGGAATGGAAAGGATTCGGCATCAATATTAATGGCGAATACATCACTCACCTTCGATTTGCCGACGATATAGTGGTCATGGCAGAGTCGTCGGAGGAACTCAGCACAATGCTCGAAGACCTCAATCGAGTTTCTCAACGGGTGGGTCTTAAAATGAACATGGACAAAACGAAGGTAATGTTGAATGCCCATGTTGTGCCCACCCCAATATCAGTTGGGAGCTCGGTTCTTGAAGTTGTTGACAAGTACATTTACCTAGGACAAGCAGTCCAACTAGGTAGGTCCAACTTCGAGAAAGAGGTCAATCGTCGAATCCAACTCGGCTGGGCAGCGTTCGGAAAACTGCGCAGCGTTTTCTCGTCCGAATTACCTCAGTGCCTCAAGTCGAAAGTCTTCGACCAGTGTGTGTTACCAGTGATGACTTATGGCGCCGAAACGTGGTCTCTCACTGTGTGCCTGCTTAGTAAGCTTAAAGTAGCACAACGAGCTATGGAGAGGGCTATGCTCGGAGTTTCCCTACGAGATTGAATCAGAAATGAGGAGATCCGTAGGCGAACTAAAGTAGCTGACATAGCCCAGCGGATTAGCAAGTTGAAGTGGCAGTGGGCAGGGCACATAGCACGCAGAACCGATGGCCGATGGGGCTGCAAAGTTCTGGAGTGGAGACCACGGACCGGCAAGCGCAGCGTAGGACGTCCACCCACAAGGTGGACAGACGACCTAATAAAGACCGCAGGAACGCGCTGGATGCGAGCCGCTTCCAACCGATCTTTGTGGAAGTCAATGGGAGAGGCCTATGTCCAGCAGTGGACGTCATACGGCTGATGATGATGATGATGAAATAAACTCACATACATGAAACCAAAAAACTTACACTCCTTTTATAGGCAGTCGTGTAATAATATAAAACCTAGATAATTGTGTAAGTATTTGTAAAAATAACCGATTACTATCTATCTATAATCGTGAACGGATGTATGGGTTTTATTTCGGGTTTATACCACATTTAATTTTAGATATGAAATGATAATTTACATAATAGGCTTTTACGTACTTACCTACCAGTTGGTATTTTATCTATTTGTCGACGTGTAAGCCAGTGATTCCCGACAAAAAGATCCAAAAACAAGAATAATTATTTTTTGAATGAAACCATAACACACAACTGATATAGGTACCTACACCTAAAAATATTACATATTTTCTTTTAGCTTTTACATTTTAGATTTTTTGAATACCTAAGGGTTAGAATAATGAATTTTCTAGCTAAGTGAACTGATGGTCATAAAAACTTCCTGTTCCATAAAAAGTTGTAGAATGCTAAAATTTGGTGTGTAGGTTATTTGCACACAAACAACGAAAAAATCAAAAAGTTTGTCATACCAATCACCCATTAGCGAGGTGCGGGGTCTAAACATAAAAATTCCTACAGGTAGGTTCTTCCAAATTTTTTAGAATTCTGCCATTTGATACGAAACCGACGGAGACATTTTGGCCTAACATACAGTAGGTTTGGTTCTAAATAAGAAAATCATTCAACCTTTTTTTATGTAAAAGTAATGTTTGAGATGAACTTGACGCTCTCCTGATGGTAAGAGATAACGTTTGTCCATGACCTTTGCAGCAATACACAGAACTTTGAGTAGTAAAACAAACTCCAGAGCATCGCTACCTTGGCGCTCATTACTTTGAGACTAGATGGTTAGTCTCAACAGCCCAGTAATTTCGCTAGCTGCAGTACCCTCCAGTATAGTCCTACCACCAAGTATATTTAAACACTTATTATTAAGTATATTTGAATCTACTTTTATTGTTCGAACGGCTAAAGCGTGGAATATGTTACCCGAGTGGGTATTCCCTGATAGATACAATCTGCGGGTGTCTTCAACTCGCGAGTGATTCGGTTTCTTCTAGGCAAGCGTGCTCCATCGTAGACCACATCTTCACTTAATATCAGGTGAGATGGCGGTCAAACGCAAGCCTATTCATTATAAAAAAAGACCTGTATTTTCAAAGACAAACATCCCGCTACCACCCAGAATGCTATGCCATCTTACCTAACCAGAATGTTTATGCACAACAAATTATAAGATAGGCATTTACTTATTTAGATAAATATAAACATGATTTATATCTATACTCAACTATGCGATATTTTGATGTCAGTTCGTTGGTACGTCATAGAAATCAATTAATTAAATTAATCTCTTAGCTTAGCAGCTTAATGATTTAGCTTGTTTTGTTCTATCTAAAATTTTCCTTTTATTTCGACGATGATAAGGAAATATTTGTAAAATACACGAACTTGCTTTATCTTTTAATTTTATTGCTTTGCCTTGAACTTGCATCCGTATGTAGGCCATGATGCTTGTACAGGGTGTAAAGTGGATTTCCCGAAAAAGAATACGAATAAAATTGAAAAAGAAAGAAATATTAGGTCTTTACCTTTTACCTATGAAAGTTCTGCAGTACTGGCCATTTCAAATCAAAATAATTTTTGTTTGGCTACGAATTCTAATTTCAAATTGAATTTATTTTAAAAACATGGAATTCTTTTTTCAAAGGTAGTCCTTTGTTTATTGATTAGTGTTATGTTTTCATCGCATTTGAATCTTTTTTGTCATAATAGATACTTAAAAAATTCGAGTAATTATGTAATTAATGAGTACCGTCGTGGCAGCAACGCGGCACAAGCGGCACGCAACATTAACGACGTAGCTTATAACCATAGCTGTGCATAGCATGTCCTTTAAATTTCACTGTTACTTAATTATAATTAACACTTATTGATATTGACATAATATTTTTGACATTAAATTAGAATAAATATAATTTGCTTCAAATTGACATGAAATTAATAATATCACTTGATAGTATATTTTGAAATTGTTTATTATTTTTCTGTTGCATAATAAGTTTAATTAAATTATTGAATGCCCGATAAGGGTAAACTGATGCCACAATTTTTGCAGGAACACCTAGCATAATATTTTATTGGATCAGTATCGATAAATATTTCTGAATCTGAATCTGAACGACGCGACGTTTACGGAGCTAACACTACAAACCAACGCACCGCCTGTTATTGGTTTGCCCGCTTCCGTTCCCATTATTTGTTTTTGCAATACAATTTTTTTTTTTGGACAGGCTTGTTGTTCGCCCACAGCTCGCCTGATGTTAAGTGACGGTATGGTCTAAGATGGTAAAGCACACCTAGCCTGGAATGGTACTGGCTCTCAAATGAAGCTACCGGAATACACCGTTAGATGCTTGGCGGCAGATTTTCAACTTGAGGGTGGTAGCTAGCCAGCCGAGTACTATAAAGTACCCTACCACCATGTTATGGTTTCGACGCGATGTTTTCCTTCACCGGCAGCTCAAGCTCATTGTTGGAGTTTGAAGTTTGAACCTAGTTTCGGTGTATGAGTAAACTTCTCCGAAACACACTGTAAGCTTCCTTTGCTTAGCCTGCTCCTTTTGAATACCGGGTGGCTGGGCAGACACGGCCAAAGCGCCTGTCATATATGGTGGACATTCCCCACTTTTTTTAAAACTATATGTAGGCTTGCGTTTGACTGCCATCTCACCTGATGATGCCATCTAAGATGCACGCTTGCCTAGAAGATACCGATTCACTCTCGACTTGAAGATACTTCCATTGTATCCATCAGGGAACTACCCACTTAAAAAGCGCATTCCAATGTCTAGCGGTCCGCACAATCAAAATCAAAATAAAAACCAAAAAGTCATTTATTCAGTTTAGGCCCTGGTAAGACACCTATGAACGTTAAGTTACATGTTTGAATCTACCGCCGGCTCGTAATTACACTTCAACTGAGAAGACTCCGGCAAGAAACTCAGCAAGGCATTTTTTTGTAGATCTTTCTTTTCATATTAGGTTACAGTTTATACAGTTTACAGTTATAGATATTAATACATTATGCTTACTACAATTGTCACTTAGCTAGGGGGATGCAAGTGCAAAGAGAAGCTATTACAACCATATATTCGTCTTCCACGTAATGAGCCACCTTATAGTAAGTAGGCTTTGTCAATTAACCTCTGCTTTATAAAATCTTTGAATTTATTATAGGACATTTTAGTTACCTCAAGTTTTAGATAGCAAGCGACAGTGCGGCCGTGCATAGAGCATGTTGATCTAAACGAAATCTATTATCTCTATCCTTAAAAACGTTAAATTGTAGTTCAATTGTTGTAGTTGTATTGTGTTGTATTGTCGAGGTTTATAATTAGCATCTTCATTGGGGACATGGAGAGTATAATAAAATAATCGATAAAATTACTTTCGAATTGAAACATAATAAATTATGATAATTCCCTTCAAGATAATGTGTAAGTTATATATGAGGTGTACTTAATTATGTAACTTTGCTATCTATTTTTGCAATAGTATTTTAGTAGCGCAATACGTAAGGAGATATCTATTTTTGTACGAGTATATACAATTTTCTTATGTAATAGTAATGAGACGACCACGTCATTCTCCTGATGGCTAAAGTAAAATGAATAATTATATTTTATCAAGTTGGCAACCACTACAAAAAGTAGTAAAGATGTAACGTGGTTGATTTTAATTTTCATCATCATCTCAGCCGTTGGAAGTCCACTGCTGGACATAAACCTCCCCCATCGATTTCCATAAAGACCGGTTGGAAGCCGCATCTAGCGCGTTCTAGCGGTCTTTATCAGGTCGTCTGTTCATCTTATGGGACGTCCTACGCTGCGATTGCCAGTGCGTGGCCTCCGTCAGTTCTGCGTGCTATGTGCCCTGCCCTCTGCAACTTGCTAATCCGCTGGGCTATGTCGATGACCTTAGGGCGAGTTTCTTTACTGATGATTATAATATTTAATGTTCGTAAATGCATACATTTCTCATTTTATGAACGAGTCCATTGTTTTAAATAAGAATGCCGTAACAAAATAGGAATAGTAAGAGATAACACATATCCATGACCATTTGAGCTATATATATACCGGCGTTGCCAGACGTACCGATTTTGGCGGGACGTCCTGATTTATAAAATCAAAATTAAATGTCTCGCGCGGGACAGGCTCAGTCCCGCTTTTCGGGAATAACTCGACCGTGCGTGCAGCGTGCTGAGGAAGCGCGGGCGGGCGGCACAGACAAGTGTGGACTGGCCGCCCGCCCGACGCGTAATAAAGATGAGCGCGCGGGGGAGAGAAGGGTGTCTCACGATAGGGTAAGTCTGATTTAAAATATCATATTTTTATGGCTATTTTTGCTATCTATTGTCACGTAAACGTAATTTGAACTCAAATAAAAAGTTAAATATTTAAAAATTTCTCTTGTATACGTTTTTTACTATGTCACGCTTTCGACGAAAGAATCCCGCATTTTTCACACAAAAAGATCCAAAATCCCGACTTGGCAAAAAAAAAACTGGCAACGCTGATATATATACCCAGCACTTTTAAAAACAACACAAAGTCCAATGTAGCACTGCTTTGTTTATATTACAGTGGTAATTGTACTGAGTCAACTTAGTCACAATAGCACTGTCATTTCGAGTACCACTCAAACCACTGCTTACATAATATGTTTACACACTACCTACTACATGGCCGTAAAATATCTGATACTGCTGCAATACCTACTTAGACAAGATCTTTCTATAGGATATCTAAATAAATATCACACAGAACGAATACGATGATACGATTGCAACGATGATAGCTCAGTGGTTAGCGCGGTCGGTTCGCATGCCGAAGGGCGTGGGTTCAAACCCCAACAATGAGCTTGAGCTGCCGGTGAAGGAAAACATTGTGAGGAAACTATAGCGTGGTGGTAGGGTACTTTCTATTACTCGGTTGGTTAGCTACCACCCGCAAGTTGAAAATCTGCCGCCAAGCATCTAACGGTGTGTTCCGGCAGCCTTACTTGAGAGCCAGTTCCATTCCAGGCTAGGTGTGCTTTACCATCTTCGACCACACCGTCACTTAATATCAGATGAGTTGTGGTCAAACACCTAGCCTGTTAGCCATAAAAAAAAAAAAAAAAAAAAAAAAAACACAATGAGGTCCTCGAAACGTAGCCGGTTCACCGACGCGAGTATGTCGACAGGCCCGATAGAACCGCCCGTGTAGCTGTTTGCTCTTCCATACTTCTATTCACCATTATGAACATTTTTTATTATGAGATCATTCTAGAAATCACGGGATAATATGCTGTTCACAGATACATGACTATATGTAAAAAAAGATATGAAAAAGGTATCATTTGTACTGGATGTACAGCGATGTAATCAGTGCTTACAAATGATAGCTAAATGGAGATTTAGATTAGATTGATTGACTTTTCCTCATTGGCCTGATCCGCGGAGGTCTGCGCAAATCTGATCAGAATTTAATATGAGACAATTTTTCTAGTGTGAGAATTAAGAAATAAACGAAGCTAAAATGGTCAGCGAGATATAGCGGTAATAGCGTGGTCGAATCACACGCCCGACGGCGTGGCGTCCAAATAATGGTCTTAAGCTGCCGTTGACGGAATACATCGTGAGTTAGGTAACCATGATGGTAGGGTACTTTCTAGTACTCAGCTGGCTGGCTACCGCTCTCTTTATCATCTTTGATTACGCCATCAAGTGAACTGTGGACAAATATCTAGCTTGCCACAAGTTTTAAAAAAAAATGCGCTATGATAAAAAGGTTTACTACCACTGCTTAATACGAAAAACACTTGCACTGTGTTTTGGTATGACGTTTATTATTTTATTACAATCGGATGTTAGAAAACCCCATGTTAAGATTGTAAATTATGATTATCTTGGGAAAAACTTATCAGAAAATTAAGGTGACGGTGCCAAATGCCAATATCGCATATGCGCGACAAAATAATTGTTGGCAACCACTGCAGGCTTTCGTTTTCCTTGGTAGTACGATATGTAATCAAAGATAACAACGATTAACAGAATAAAAAGTCATTGCACTATGATGCATTGACATAAAGTAGGTTAAAAAAAACATTATGTAAGACTGCAGTCCAAACTACTCCTACTTGATACTGTATCCAATAGGTATATACTAGATTATAATTTATGAGGACAAAATGTAAGAAATTATAAAACAATCTCAGTATAGTTTTGTTAGAATATATAATCAACATCAAAATCTGAGCCGTAGGACGTCCACTGCTGGACATAGGCCTCCCCATTGACTTCCATGAAGACCGGTTGGAAGCGGCTTTATTAGGTCGTCTGTCCATCTTGTGGGTGGACGTCCTACGTTGCGCTTGCCGGTCCGTGGTCTCCAAGTATGTGCCCTGCCCACTGCCACTTTTTTTTTTAACGCTATCAGCTAGGTGTTTGACCACAACTCACCTGATGTTAAGTGACGGTGTGGTCGAAGATGGTACAGCACACATAGCCTGGAATAGAACTGGCTCTTAAGTGAGGCTGCCGGAACACACCGTTAGATGCTTGGCGGCAGATATTCAAGTTGAGGGTGGTAGCTAGCCAGCCGAGTACTAGAAAGTACCCTACCACCACGCTATGGTTTCCTCACGATGTTTTCCTTCTCCGGCAGCTCAAGCTCATTGTTGGGATTTAACCCACGCCCTTTGGCATGCGAACCGACCGCGCTAACCACTGAGCTATCATCGCTACAAAACTTGAACTTGCAATAGACTATAGAATACTTTTTTAGAATTATTTGCTACACAAATAAATAAATTCCACCAACAACCAACCAAGAATTCCTACACTATGTTTGCCTTGAGTTTGGCTTTCTGACGAATACCTTTTTTTATGTTTAACAAGCTGTGTTTGACCACAGCTAACTTGATGTTAAGTGACGGTGTGGCCGAAGATGTGGTGGAAGCTCACTTAGCCTGGAATGGAACTGGCCCTTAAGTTAGGCTGCCGTTAACTTGGTTAGGCTGGAACACACCGTTAGGTGCTTCGCGACAGATTTTCAATTAGATGGTGGTAGCTAACCAGCCGAGTACCTACTATAAAATACCTTACCGCCATGCTGTGGTTTCCTCACGCTGTTTATCCTTCACCGGCAGCTCAAGCTCATTGGGGTTTGAACCCACGCCCTTCGGCGTAAATACATACTAATAATAAATACAGAACACCCAACATTTATCGTCACATAAATGTTCGTCTTAGTGGGAATTGAACCCACGTCCTACTGCTCTTAAAGCATAATTATATTCTACCAAATAAGCTACCATTGCATTCAAATATTAATGATTATTATTTTGTGTCATTGTGACATACTTTTTTTAGCTAAATTTAATTTCACGTCACATTATCAGCCATAGGACGTCCACTGCTGGACACAGGGGGTTTTGCTAATACTAGCCACGCTTGGCAGGCGGGTTGGCGAGCGCGGTTAGGTGTGATTGTTCAAGTAAGACACTGCTACCCATCTTCCGGATTACATCCCTTAGCCGACTCTTACGGCAACCACAGGTAGAGAGGGTGGGGTACTATTCTTACGCCGGCACCACCACGGCAATTTAATTTCTATTTATCATTAATGTCACTGGTGCAACTCATACTGATTGATTTAATAAATAAATGGAACACTAAATAACAGATCTTCTTTTGTAATCCATAGGATTTAAGGCGATTACATTACGATAAGCTTCGTTGACTAATTAATATACCTAATTGATAAAATTTACATCATAAAAGCTACCTTAAAATATCTAAAAATGTAACCCTATCTAGCCAAATTATAGATTACGTATCAACTCACCTGCGCGGTAGAAAGCGTCAAATTCTGTTGATAATGTGAAAAAAGATGATCATTTGACGATGTTTAGGATCGAAATCGTAAAAAGCTAAAAAAAAATAATGTTTTTTTATAGTTGACAGGCTTGGTGTTTGACCACAACTCACCTGATGTTACAAGCAAAGCTTACGAACGAATTTAATCAGATTTTTATTTAAATATACGCATAAACTTTACCTACATAGCAATTAACTTACTATGGTAATTGGCGTTGGTTTGACACGTTTTTGTTCTACTTATGCGGAATTACTGACACCGATTTATTTAAAATAATTAATTAATATTAGCTTGACGTGTTACCCTGACTGCTCTGCCGGCACTCACGTTGTGGTCGCCGGCAAGCGTCCTCCGCCCCCACCGCACCGCCTCTTCTCACTCGTGTCGCCTATTTATCGCGAAGATGTTCTACTTTAGATCTTTTACTTACTTTAGCGAAACTATAGTCGGAGTATCCGATATAATTAAACGTGAGTAATCCAACAAAAACAAAAATGTATTGACTTACTTCACAAAAGAATGGATAGTATATAAAACGATGAAGTCTAGAGAAAACTCAAATGCTCCCAACAAGTCGGCACACGCCCAGCATTCTCGCGGCATTGCCACGTTATAACAGATCATATTTATGTGTACGACGTACTTCAAGATTTTCTAGACAAGGCTGAACTACGAAATTACAATATTAGTTCATTTGTGTTGTAGTTTTGCCGTTTTGCCGTGGTGGTGCCGGCGTACGAATAGTGCCCCACCCTCTCTACCCGTGGTTGCCGTAAAAGTCGGCTAAGGGATGTAATATGGAAGATGGGCAGTAGCGTCTTCCTTGAACAATCACACCTAACTGCGCTCGCCAACCCGCTTGCCAAGCGTGGCGCGTATTGGCAAACCCCTCCCCAGGAGGAGGCCTATGTCCAGCAGTGGACATCCTATGGCTGATGATGTGATGTGTGTTGTAGTTTATAAAAGAAAACATAGCTTGAAGTGTAGTTTTATTCCCGTTCATTTTAAAAAGCAGTTTCGATAATCCAGCTAGTATAAGAGCCAACAGATGTCGCCACTGCTGGGTAATCGTCATCAGCATTCTCGTGTCCAAAGGAGAACAGTCCAATCAAAGTGTCCTGGAAAGAAACAAAATTTTATAAAATAGCTACATTTGATTTTATAGCAATTACAGTTTTCGTTTTTAACCCCTTACGTAGAAAGAGAAACATAAGCACATAAGTTTGACGTGTCTGATTAAGTAGATTGTTGTAATACCTAAATTAAAAAAAAAAAAACAATTAAAAATTACTTTGAAAGTAATCCTTTTTACAAATTAAGTGAATTGTACCAGGATGACCGAGCTTTGCTCGGCTGAAAACGCGGATAAAACGACGTTTTCCAAAAATTAAACCTAGCTAGATCGATTTATCTCCCCCGAAACCCCCTGCATACTAAACATGAAAATCGTTGGAGCCGTTTCCGACATTCAGATTATATATATGTATAGGTATATATACATATGTATATACAAGAATTGCTCGTTTAAAGGTATTAGATAATGTTATAGGCAAGTCACTTGAACAAAAAATAATCTTACAATTAAAAAAATAATATACAAGCTTTTATCTGGGACGATAAACTAAAAATTTAAAAATAAAGTCTGGTAAGTATTTGGCGTGTTGGTACCTACCTAAATCCTTAAAAGCTTGTATATACCTTGAACACTTAAAATGGACTTCCGCAAAGTGGGTAATGCTTGTGTCAATTAATGATAAATATTTACCGAATAAAACACGCCAGCGCCTATATCTGCTGTATCCAAGTCACGGCCGCTGGTGTAGCTTAGCCCCACGCAGACCATGTTCTCAGTAACTTCTTGTTGGCCGATGTACTTGAGCAGGCAGTTCTCGTTGTTATGGACAGTTAGGTCGACGGAGTAAAGACTGTCGCTGGAGACTGGGCCACCCTCCTGTAACAAGAGGTTGCATGTTATTTTTTTTCTTCTTGGCATCACACTCTGTGCATTCTGCCAGTTTCAATCTTTTTGTGCAGTCTTCAGTTTTCAGCTTCTTTATAGTCAAAATTCAGTCTTAGTCAAGTCCAGTCCGTAGCAGTCAAATCTAGTCATGCTTTAGTAAAGTAGTGGCGACTTTACTATAAGCTTCGATGGTGTTTTGGAAGCAACACGAAAAGTCATCTGTCATCGCATTATATCACATTCCCACACTCGCGCTTGTAATTCGGCACTTTATGAATAAACACCATTATTTTTATACATAAACGAAAAAACAATAGTTTTGAAAAAAAAAATACAATGGAGCGACACGACTATTTTCGCGTTCCCGCCAAAACTCAGGCCGGTAGGGCCGGATTTGGAAGTCTGAAGGCCCTGGAGCAACGAAGACGCGGAGGCCCCTAATTATTTATCGAATAAAAATTCAAAATCAAAATCATTTATTGCGAGTGTGGGTTATATTATACAGTTGTTATAAGTTACAGTTGGCAGTCACCAATAATAAACTATGTAGGTCCTAACATATTCACAATATATTGATATATCTATATTTATTTACTTATTTTCCGTCAAGTCTTTCAAACAATTATTGCTAACAAATAAAATTATTTCAACAAAGAATGTAGTAATTAGTTACAATTGTGTGTTAGTTACAACCCTCTCTTGTGGAGGCCCCAGGGCAGTAGCCACGCTTGCCCTCCCTCAAATCCGGCCCTGGCTACAGGATAGTCACAGACAAGAGACGCTCAGGCCACGATTGGAACACTGCATCAAGCAAGGGATCTCGTTTGTCCTATTAGCTCATTGAGAAGTAGCTCTGCTTCCTAGGTTAAATGGCGTGGGTTCGATATTTTGTTTTTATTGGTGACTGGTTAAGTATTGAAACAGAACTCCCTTGATGTTAAATGACAGTGTGGGTGGGAAAGCTTAGAAAGGAATTAACTCTCAATTGAAGCTGCCCGAAAACACTGCTAGGTGGCAGCAGATTTTCAACTTAGGGTGGTGGCTAGCCTGCAAAAAATAACCTACCGTTGGGGTTTGAACCCACGCTCTTCAGCGTGTGAACCGAGCGCACTAACCAATGAGTTACCATCGGTACAAAATATAAATGTAAATTGACACTTTATGATAATGTATCCAAACAAATTTTTGCTTGTGTCCATTTTACGGTCAAACAAAAATTTCACTATCGTGGCTAGATATTCGATAATTTTCATAGCAAATTACGTACATGTTTTAATTTTCAAATGGAAATCCAATATTCAGGCGCAAAATTATTTTAAAAAGAAGTTCTGCTGGTAACGTATATCAAATGATTGCGTATATTGTACGGATTTATAAAAATCATTTTACAAGTTAAAAGGTGTAAACTCTCGATACGAAATACTTGAACAGTCTTAGTGCAATAGAAACTTCTATCGTCTTCATCCAACGTGGTTACCAGAGATCATCTCACTTTGTTATAATATACTTACAGCTGTAGTACCCCATCCGGCATGCCGCACGACTAACCCACTGGGAAGTTCGATTCCTTGGCCAAGAATAGGCGCCTGTTGCGCATTCGCTCCTAAAGCTATGTAGCTGTCTAGGGACACCACAGCGATGTCAGCGTCTAAGCCCAAGGTGCCGAAATTGTAGTGATGCTTGACGTCTCTTACGCCTAAGACCTGGCCGTCGACGCCGCGGTAGGAAGAGCCTACTCTCACACGACGGTGGGTGGGATCGTAATCTCTGGAATAAAAGCAAAACAAAAGCTACTGAGCTATTATGGTTTAAGAATATTTACATTCACTTATTAGAGAACAATATATTATTATTAATAAGCCGTGGTGGTGCCGGCGTAAGAATAGTACCTACCCCACCCTCTCTACCCGTGGTTGCCGTAAGAGTCGGCTAAGGAATGTAATCCGGAAGATGGGCAGCAGTGTCTTCCTTGAACAATCACACCTAACTGCGCTCGCGAACCCGCCTGCCAAGCGTGGCGAGTATTGGCAAAATCCCCCCAGGTGGAGGCCTATGTCTAGCAGTGGACGATCTATTGCTGATGATGTGATATATTATTTTTAACTCTTTAAAGTGGTCTCTGCAACTTTATTTAGAAAATAGTAGAAATAGAATAGAATTAGAAAAAAATAGAATTGTTTTAATGCGTATACATATTCTTACACTCCATAGAAGCAGGTAGCCGTAGAAAGCACGTGTCCGTTGGTGATGATGATGGCTGCGCACTGCTGGAGCCAAGACTTTGAGTTACTAAACTCCACCTGCGCCAGGCTGGGGAACTGCTCAATGGTGGCGGGGGAGCCGAGGGCCTCTGCTGAAGCTACCGCTCCTAGAAATTGCCAAAAATATGATATATAGTATACATATTGGGTATTACGTTTTTTCATAATAAAAGCTAGATGTTTGCCGTGGTGGTGCCGGTGTAAGAATTTATAGTACCCCACCCTCTCTACCCGTGGTTGCTGTAAGAGTCGGCAAAGGGATGTAATCCAGAAGATGGGCAGCAGCGTCTTCCTTGAACAATCACACCTAACTGCGCTCGCCAACCCGCCTGCCAAGCGTGGCGAGTATTGGCAAAACCCTCCCAGGAGGAGGCCTATGTCCAGCAGTGGACGATCTATGGCTGACGATGTGTGCGATGCGATGTTTGACCACAGATTTTGTGCGATGGTGTAATCGATTATTTAAAAATAAGAGATTATTGCACTACTTTTTTTTTGTTTGACTGGCTATGTTTTTGACCACAGCTCACCTGATGTTAAGTGACTGTGTGGTCTAAGATGGTAAAGCACACATAGCCTGGAATGGTACTGGCGCTCAAATGAGGCAGCCGAGACACATCGTTAGATGCTTGGCACATTTGGAAACTTGAGGGTGCTAGTTAGCATGCTATGGTTTCCTCACGATGTTTTCCTTCACCGGCAGCTTAAGCTCATTGTTGGGATTTGAACCCACGCCCTTCGGCATGTGAACCGACCGCCCTAACCACTGAGCTATCATCACTACGAAAATCGCTACTTTTATTGACATTTTATCATATATATGACATATTTTATATTTGACATATTATTATATTGACATTTTCATTTTACTTGACGTGGCTTTGATACATTTTTTGTTTTACTCACGTTTAATTTTATCGGAAACTCCGACTATAGTTTCGGCCACATCCGGTGGCGTTTATGATGGAGACAAAGCTAAGAACGCGCGCGCGTTCTCGTCTTGCTTCGCATACCACCACCGGATGCGGCCGAAACTATAGTCGGAGTTATACGTGAGTATTTCCGCATGAGTGGTTTTTTTTCTTTATATTTTCATATGTTATGATTTTGATATTTTTCAATATGAATGTAAAAATGACCTGTAAATTTGGTGTTATCAATAAAATATTTGTATTTGTATATCTACTTATTAAAATCTACCTTTTCCTTGTAGCTTCTGTATTTAATTCACTTATCTTGTCATATCGGTGAAACAATTAAAGTATTTACTGATTATACCATGATATCTTGCTTACGAACGAGCTTAACTTGTCTTACAAGTAATATTTATGATCTATGTCAATCAAATCCGATTATAAGGAACACGGAATGTGAAGCTATAGATAGGCAGATTGTACAAAGTGTTTATAGTGATGTATTTTTTTTATGTGGGAAAAGCATATTCGACTTCCCTGTGATTCTGATTCTGATATATTAAGCAAAGCTTTTAGTTTGAGAAACAGAGAACTGATCTCTTACTATTACCTATAACAAATGTGAAAGTTTGTATGTTTAAATGAATAGTAAAATATCGTGGAACATTACACCCCGGGCCATCTGACCCCAAACTAAGCAAACTTACTTTTGTAGATACCCTATGCTGAAACACTATCAAAATTTACCCGATTTCTTAAGGCGCTTACAGTAGAAAATATGAGCTGGTTTTGGAATCATAATCGCAATATAGTATTTGTAATTGGAGGCAGTAGCGCGTCGACGCTGTTATTCACATTTTCTGCAATATAATTAATTGCATTGAAATTACCGGAAAATTTAAACAAAAAAGACAACAGTTCTAGTAAATACATATTAAATAAATAAATATCGTAGGATAGGCCGTTAATCTTGTACTATGGAAGTCAGATATCTGATAGAATACTTTTTTTTTTTGTAAATACATACTTATAACAAAAACAAAACACCCAGACATAAAACAAACATTTGTTTATACCACAAAATGTTTGCTCTTGGGTAGGTTATCCCGCAAGGATAGTCCGCAAGGATTCAGAATTTAATCTGTTCACTTACCCGCAAGGAGTAAGACGGCCCAGACTTGTGCAGACATTGTCCTTTCTTAAAGTAACAAAACAGCACCGTTCCTAGTGATATTATGCCTTTTATAAACCAAAGATTACTAATCTTAACTCTATTGAGCAATAAATAAAGTTATAACTCTATTTGCCCTATCAATATGATCCTCAAAATTTGGAAGTGTTTTAAATCGGGGGTCCATGATATTAGAAATTGTAGTCAACGATAGAGTTATGTTTTGCTGTAGCTGATGGCTATAGTCTAAGTCAGCAATTCCCAAAGTATGGTTCGCAACCCACCAGTGGGTCGCAAGAGAATATTGAGTGGGCTTTAAAAAAAAGAATAAGCAGGTAAAGTAGGCGCATCAAACTCATTACGATTAAAGTAACTAAAATTAAAGTTAAACTAATCTTGTTGAAAAATAGCACTCCTTGAATTTATATAAATAATTATATGCTTTGATTGGACCTGAATATTTTTTCATAATAATTATGTCCCTTTTTCATGACAACCAAGCAGTGAGCAGTGAATTTGGAAGTTTTTATTTAGTGGGTCGCAATTCAGTCAACTTTGGGAACCACTGGTCCGAGTCATAGTTAATTTTGTTATTCATAAGTATTTCTAGAATTTACAGTAATGCCTTACTTTTATTACATAATAATACTATCTACAAATCATATCCTAACATACAGTATTTCTAATAATACAGAGGATAATAAGCAAATTAAAATTAAAAAAACTAATCTTAAAGGCCGTTATAAATGGGAATAGTTCCCAACACGCTGGCTCCATTGCCTTTCTTCAAAACATTCAATCTCAAAGGTATTATTAATTAAAGGTACTCTTCATTGTATTTAAGCTAAAAACAAGCTTCAGAATATGGAAACTGACGTGGTTTTGACAGATTTTTGTTTTACTTATGCGGGATTACTTAAGTTTAAATATATCAGATATGCGGATTATAGTTTCGGCCATATTTATAATATAATAGCCATATACATAGGTGGCGCTGTGGGCCTCGCCCGTAAAGACAGCGGTAGGTTTTCGGAGTAGGTACCCGATACAATTAAACCAAAGTAATCCCGCATAAATAAACAAAAAGCTTGAGAATATACGGAACTCTAAGGCGTAACAAGGAAATCACATTGCGTGGTTTATGCGTGATCTCAAATATTATGACTTATTACACGCAGTACAATAAAGATTACGTTCTACATCAGATAATAAGTTATTTTATCTACGGAAAATGATTAAAATGATCGGAGGTAATGGTAAAGATGTTGCCATAGAAATTTGCATGATGCGTGTGGCAATTTGTGGTATTTTGCACGGTAACACATTATGAGTAATCTTTATTTTAACCACCATTATATCATTGTCAAATAAAATAAAATATATATATATATTTATTTGCTCAGTACATGTGTCAAAATGTTGGTACATAAATTAAAAAGGCACTTAAACCATACTTAACCCAGAATTGGGTGTGCAAAAATTGGATAAAATAAAATTACATTAATTAATATCAATTTTGGATTAATTAATTATGTCAGGAGGTCAATTACAAAATGTCAATCAGTTCAATTTATATAAAATTCAATACTTATTAATTATTTTTTACCTTATCATCAATAAATTCTTTTACAGAGTAATATGCCTTATCTATTAAAAATGTTTTAAGTTTTCGTTTGAATACAAATAAAGAACTGGCTTCCTTTATTATTGTTGGCAATTCATTATACAATTCAATACCCATACAAAAAATGCTCTTATTATGAAATTGAGTTCTGGCTTTTTGACGACATAGTTTGTTTCTGTGCCTAGTGCTTTGAAGCGTCTTATACTTTCCGATTTCAGACCTAACTAAGAGAGATGCCTCAAGAATGTAGAGAGAGGGAAGCGTTAGAATATTAAGGTTCTTGAAATGAGGCTTACACGACTCTATTTGACGAATACCACAGATAGCCCTTATGCATTTCTTTTGCGCTCTGAATGCAATATCTTTATCTGCCGCATTGGCCCAAAATATAACACCATATCTTAGAGTCGCACCAACATAAGCATGGTACGCGGTTAATAGAGCGTCTTTACTCGCGGAGCGCGAAGCACGAGCGGCTCAGCTTCCCGCATATCTCGCCTATGTGCGTCTCCCACGTCAACGCGCCTTCAATATGGAAACCTAGAAGTTTCACACTGTAGACCTGTTGGAGGGCAGTATTACCGACTGCTACCGAATAAGCCTCTGTCGAGTGGTCATTGAGGTTGAAAGTAAGGAAACCGGTCATGTCTTTGCTTAGCGCTAGCCCATTTGATCGGAACCAACCAACTTACATAGGAGGGGGTCAAAAACTGTCAAAAATCGTCTTACGTAATAAATGAATAACCCCTATCTGCCTACACGACCTCCTTACTCATCATGGAGCACTAGAATAGGGTTACCTCAGCCTATGCTGTAACCTTCAAAATTCAGGAAGTTTTTTTCAGAATTGAAATACTCATATTAAAATTACCTAACTTCGTTATTGAATCATTGATTAGATTACGTGGTAATTCGGTGGGAATAGGTAGGAATTGCCGTGGTGGTGCCAGCGTAAGAATTGTACCCCACCCTAAGAGTCGGCCAAGGGATGTAATCCGGAAGATGGGCAGCAGCGAACCTCCTTGAACAATCACACCTAACTGCGCTCGCCAACCCGCCTGCCAGGCGTGGCAAGTATTGGCAAAACCCCCTCCAAGAGGAGGCCTATGTCCAGCAGTGGACGTCTTAAATGATGGGTGATGATGATGTGATGAGGTAAGTATGGTGACGTCATTATATTATATGTAGTGTAATCTACCAGATAACGGACAAATACATTTGTTAATCAGTATTTTAAAACTAAATGCACTAAAATCTATTTTATTTAATCGAAGATAAGAAAAGGGAATGAGATAGTGAGCGAGTACCTTATTAGGTTGATATAAAGGCATCTAAATTAGTTTTAAGCGCCATCTATAAAAATATTGTTCACTATTTGGACTACACTTTCATTCTTTCAGAGCTTAGCTATTGTTAAAGTAATTTTATTTCATTATATACTAGGTACTTCACAAAATGTTTTAATTCGTTTGATGTAGATGGCGCGTTTCATGAAGAGTAAAACCATTTTAGTATAGAAAATAGAGATACATATATATTTTATTACTAGGCCTCAGCGACGCGGGGCCCCAGCCCCGCGTTGCCAAATTGAACACACGCGTGTAACGTGAAATAAATTGTAGCGCATATGAAACGTTTGGGCTTTTAACGTAGCGCCATCTATTGGATACTTATTCAATTTATATTTTTGCATGGTGGTAGGGTACTTTATAGTACTCGGCTGGCTAGATACCACTCTCAAGTTGAAAATCTGCCGCCAAGCAACTAACGGTGTGCTCCAGCAATCTCACTTGAGAGCCAGTACCAGTCCAGGCTAGGCGTGCTTTACCATTTCAACCACACCGTCACGTAACATCAGGTGAGCCGAGGTCAAACACCTAGCCTGTTAACCATTAAAAAAAAAATTGGTAGGTATTGACAAACTTTCTTTAAATGGCAGACATTTACAATTACAAGGAAGTATATCAGTTAAATGGGATTAAAAGACGAATGCCAAAATTAATGCCAGATCCCCGTGAATTATGAGATTAATCGATAAATACGGCAGCCGTATTAGATAACTAGGCATTGCACAAGTCGCAGCGACCAGAGGGCTTAGACAAAGTAACATTCGATATATGGAATAAACTAATAGAAAAGTCCAAAAATGTACGGGAGTGACATAATTCTCCCGTCTGTTCTTAAGATGTATCATGTTTTCCATTCTTGATTGCCTGGAGATCGCTCTTAGCGATAAGGCCGTCATTTGTAACTAATTCATAAGATTTCTGTACTTTTTTTTCTGTTTTTGGTGTGTACAATAAATATTTATATCTATCTATAAGTTGCCTACGTGATATATCGATAGCTCTTGTCAATCTCATCCATGTTTTACTTTTCAAATAACGTTATTGCTGATCGAATGTTACTTTATTTAACAAAGATTCGAAAGCAGCGAAGCTCTGAACTTTGTTTTGACACTCAAAGTTCTGTGTATCGCTGCAATGGTCATGGACATGCGTTATCTTTTACCATCAGGAGAGCGTAACGTTTGTCTCATTAATTTTACATGAAAAAAAAGTTTTGAGGCTCTTTGTTTTACCGTAAAAAACGATATGACTTCATAACCAGAGGCGTGAGTTGCATTGTAAGTCATTATTTTGGTCGCGCTGTACGCGACAAATGCGACATTTTAAAGTAGACAGTTACGTAATAACCTAGCGGGAAAGTTTATAAATATTGTTTACTTATATTACTTGATGTCGCTACTGTATTGCATTTGAAGAGAAAATGAAATTCGTTTGGGCTTTTCTGCTGGCAGGTAAAGATAAAATTTATGTAATTTTTGTGATACAATTTAGGTACTTAATTTTGTTGATTTTTTTTCTTGAGACACAGTTCAGTTGAAGATTTCTTAAAATTTCCATTTAAAAAATTTATGTTATTATATAATTTGATATTATCATCATTATTATCTCAGCCGTATGACGTCCACTGTTGGACATAGGCCTCCCCCATTGACCTCCATAAAGATCGGTTGGAAGGGGCTTGCATCCAACGCGTTCCTGCGGTCTTTATGAGGTCGTCTGTCCACCTTGTGGGTGGACGTCCTACACTGAGCTTGCCGGTCCGTGGTCTTCACTCCAGAACTTTGCAGCCCCACCAGTACTGCGTGCTATGTGCCCTGCCCACTGTCACTTCAACTTGCTAATCCGCTGGGCTATGTCGGTTACTTTAGTTCGTCTACGGATCTCTTCATTTCTGATTCGGTCTCGTAAAGAAACTCCGAGCATAACCCTCTCCAAAACTCGTATACAGCTATTATACACCTAATAATATAATTTGATATACAGATATAAAAACTTTTTTAACTTTAAGAAATACTTCTCCGAATGGCCTGCCATGGCCGTCAAACATGTGTTCACTTGTTTGTTAAATTATATTAATAGTATATTACTTATTACTTTCTTGTGCCGTGGTGGTGCCGGCGTAAGAATAGTACCCCACCTTCTCTACCCGTGGTTGCCGTAAGAGTCGGCTAAGGGATGTAATTCGGAAGGTGGGCAGCAGCGTCTTCCTTAAACAATCACACCTAACTGCGCTCGCCAACCCTCCTGCCAAGCGTGGCGAGTATTGGCAAAACCCCCCCAGGAGGAGGCCTATGTCCAGCAGTGGTCGTCCTATGGCTGATGATGTGATATGTGATTACTTACATATCTGTTAAATGATTACAGCAGCAGTCTGCAGTGGCGTTGCGGAGCGCATTGTCGGTGGAAGCCCCACCACAATAGAGCAGTATCCAAGCATTGTACAAGTGGAGTTCAGGACTGGACTGTTCTGGAGCCAGTCATGTGCTGCCAACGTCCTCAACAGCCTCTACGTGCTCTCAGCCGCTCACTGCTTTGAAGGCCTGTGAGTATATTTAATCATTACACGAGTGCTCAAAAAAGTCAACAGTGTATTGTTGTCGGGGTTCATAATTATATGTATGTGAGTTTCCTTATTCCACCATAACTTTTAAATTACTGAACAAATTTGGTTGTTTTGGGTATTGTTTGAATCCTTACATCATCCCAAGTGTCACTAGAGATATATTTGTAATTAGCTTATTAGTAAGATGGAGACTGGAGATCCAAACTCGAAATCTCAATACAGGCATAAGCTAATTGAAGCAAAGTCCAACCTCGCCATGCACATATATAGTTCTGGCCCTAACTCGATGGCTGTGAAAACCTTTAACAAGCTGCCTTTTTTTATGTAACAGTAATAAGACGAACGAGGCGCTCTCCTGATGTTAAGAGATAACGCCTGTTCATAACCATTGCAGCGATACACAGAACTTTGAGTAGTAAAACAAGGTCCAGGGCATCGCTGCCTTGGCGCTCATTACTTTGAGACTAGATGGTTAGTCTCAATAGCCCTGTAATTTCGCTAGCTGCAGTACCCTTCAAACCGGAACACAGTAATGTTTACACAACTGCTTCGCGGCAGAATATCTGGTACTGCGGTGGTACCAACCTAGACGACCTCCTGCAAAGGACATCTACCACCAAGTAATACTAACTCACTTAAGGACATACAAGATGAAGATTATTTTATTTACCGGTTGAAAACAATCCTGGAAGCCAGGATCCTGGATAAATTTATTGTACACAAATAATCGATACATTAATCAACATAAAAAAAAAAAACTTAACAAAGAAAAAAGATAATAACAAACCAACATCGACTAATATGTGGAAGTACAACGGCGGCCTTATCGCTGATAGTGACGGTATAGTTTTTCCATTATTGGTTGCCTGGAAGAGATCGCTCTTAGCGATAAGGCCGCCACTTGTGGCACTAGCTCATAAGATTCTTTTGTTTTCTGTACTCTTTTTCTTTTTCAGTGTGCATAATAAAGAGTTTCTATCTATCTATCTATACGTAAAACAGCTGGCAGTGGCTGTCTCCCGTCTTGACGTCTCCCGGAATTTAGATACCCTTATATTTATAAGAAAATTTCTAAACAATTTGTCATAAGAAATAAATCAATCAGGGAATGTAAACACATAGTTCTTAAGTACGCGTATTTACGAGGAGGGATCAAAAAGTAGTGAGAACGACATACTCTTTGGTAAGAAAAAAAAAATATACTAGCAGGCATAGCTCAGATACATATTTGTAAAATTAATAAAGAAAAAATCTTCGATTCTCTTTTGTTTTTTTTTCTGAATGTAGTCATTTGTTTGCTTCGTGTCGGAACGTGTTCTCGTAAATGGAGAAAAATGAAGTGCGAGCCGTTATTAAATACCTCTGCTTAAAAAAGTTAACGACGCAAGAGATTCATTGCGATTTGGAGGCAACATAAGGAGAGTCTGCTCTCGCAAAGGCAAGAAAATTGTACTGAGCGATCGAAGAGTTATCATCCGATACTTAATTCAAGAAACGGCCATTTCATATGGAAGTATTTAATCCATATTGAAACAATCTTTGAATAACATGCTACTTTAAAAAAAAAAATATTGATACTCGTGTACTCTGAATCCGCAAATAAAGAAAGTTGTTGTTACAAAAAGTTGTTTTTCAAATTCCAGATTATTCAACGTGAATAGCCGCCGTATACGCGCCGGAACGACCAATCGCAATTCTGGTGGCGTTGTTATTAGCGTTCGACGTCGCACCAATCATCCCTCCTACGGCTCCCGGAGCATGGACGGTGACATATCTCTCGTCCTACTGCAGTCACAGCTCACTTTCTCCAACACTATCCAGAGTATCGCCATCCCGTTGCAAAATTTTGAGCTGCTTGACTACTTGCCGGTTAGACATGCAGGATGGGGTGCCACTAGCGTAAGTTACTTTTAGTTCGCATCGATTTCGTTATAAAATGATTCGCATTGTAGTTTGTGTGGATATAATTTCACCGTAAATCCATTTTTGTAGCAAGTTAAAAAAAAATAGTTTGTTTTTTAGGTAGGTTAGGTACCAGTACCAGATATTCTTCCTTAATTTTTCTATTCTTCTTTAGTTAGTTAGTTCTAGTACTTAGTAGTGTGTAAACATTACTGTGTTCTGGTTTGAAGGGTACTGCAGCTAGTGAAATTACAGGGCTGTTGAGACTAACAATCTAGTCTTAAAGTAATGAGCGCCAAGGCAGCGATGCCCTGGACTTTGTTTTACTACTCAAAGTTCTGTGTATCGCTGCAATGGTCATGGACAGGCGTTATCTCTTAACATCAGGAGAGCGTCTCGTTCGTCTCATTACTGTTAAATAAATAAATAAATTTAAAAAAAAACGTAAAAACGTTCCCGCCAAAAATCCTTCTCGGAGCTGGAGTTTTGGAAGCAACACGAAAAGTCATGTTTCACCATATTACATATATCATTTTCCCATACTCGCGCTTTTAATTCGGCACTTTATGAATATAACACCATTATTTTTATACATCGAAAAAACACTAGTTTGGAAAAAATACAACGGGGCGACACGACTCTTTCCGCGTTCCCGCCATAAACCTAAGTTCCGTTTCTTGCCTCTCTAAAATGATAGACGTGCTGTCACATTTCTAAATAAAATTTATTTGTTGACATAAATATTTATTTATTACAGCAAGGAGGCCTGGGGTCAGCTGTCCTTCGCGACGTGACCATCTTCACCGTTAATCGCGCGCTCTGCACTGAACGTTACGCCAACCTCAGACCACGTCCAGGAATCGTCACAGAAAATATGATCTGCGCTGGTATTCTGGATGTCGGAGGTATGGACGCTTGCCAGGGTGACTCTGGAGGGCCGCTTTACTATGGAAACATTCTCGTCGGTATCGTCTCGTGGGGAGAAGGCTGTGCCCAAGCTGTTTACCCCGGAGTCAGTACCAGGGTATCTTCGTACACTAACTGGATTGTAACTAATGCCGTCTAATCGAAATAAAACTGAAAATGAAGCCATTAATAAATATATGATGTTTATTTATAATCCTGTTATTTATTTTGTCTAATATAGTAAAAGTTTATATTTTAATAATTATATTTTTAATAACTGCCTGGGTTGTAGTGGTTTACAATACGTGCCAGGTTAAAGATCGAGCCTTTTGGATCTGATCTGAGCCTTGACCCAACCGCCTAACCAAGGCTTCTTAAGGTGTTGATCGAGGGCACTTATAATTAGTCTGTGATTAATGTTATTTGATATTGCGATGTAAAAAAAAATTGTTTATGGTCTCAATTCTACGAGACCATGAACTTGCAATGTAAAGAAAGATGAGAACATCTTTCTAGCTTACTCTAGATTCGTCTGCCACGCACAGTTTAGGAAGAAGAAACTAAGCGGATCTCCGAAACCCTCAGCACAGATTATTCCTTAGTTTCCGCTAGCTAAGATTGAAAAGATTTTAATTGTCTGTAGCAAAAAGAAGTTAACAACATTTACCTCCTAAAAAACATGGAAAGTGAATATAGTGATCTCGATAGATGTAAATCCTTAATAAAAACCAATCATCATTCGTTTAATTTATTTACTCAAACACCATAAGGTGACAAATGTCCATATGGTCAAACACCATATGGAGTATGGATGTTTATGAAAAACCGGTGGCATAAGTACATGTCATGCTTCTGGTGGTAGGAGGTAAAAGTCTAGGGCATTACGTACAGTTCTAAGTACCTATTGTCGATGTCGACAAAAGTGCAGACTTTAATGTACCACAGTTTCTAATAATAAATAAATAAATATTGAAAGACTTTTCACACAGCGCCATCTAGACTTTCTATTCTGTCATTTCTATAAACTTGAATAAAGACCACCCTAGTCGGGTAAAATGACACATGTGGTGCGGACAAAATGGCATAGCAAATTTGTACTAAACATTAGTCCATTAGACGCATAGTTCACACGTAAAACTCTTGTCTTTTTGGTAACACCTACACATCATGCATGACCTCATCTTTTACAGCTTAAACACTATCTAATACTCTTTTGGATTGGGCCTAGAGTACAGATCATTGCTATAAATTCAAGGACAATATTTATCATAATATCCGGCTTCAATGTAAGCTAGTATGGAAGAGAACTTATTTTCTCTATCGGAACTAAAATCCACAGCTTTTGAAACCTTTCTCTCAACACTTTTTCAACAATTTAGTAAAATTACAATTATCTAACGTCAATAAAAACAAGAATATAAAACAACTTATTTATACGAAGAAAATTTTTTTTTCTAAGTTAAACTCGTGATTGCAAAAATCAATCAAACAAGCGTCCACATTACGCAACTGGACGGACGCCACTGGCATCGCCGAACGGCTATCTATTCGTCCCAGTGAGAACGAATATATCTGTGGTTTTGGAGAAAACCTTGTGTATCATTTTACCCACCTATGTCATTTTGTACTGTATATGAAAACTGAAAATTGAAAAACTAAACAAATCTTTACCCATATTTTACGAAACTTTACTTTGTCCTACTTTTTTTATAATCTCTGACCTTATATCAAAGTCGTTTTAACACTGGCAGCACAAATGTTTAACATGATCTTCAGAAATTATATCATTTTACGTGTTGATTATACTACAATATCAAGTAGTAAATTAAGAGATTAACTGATACGGAATAGTTTATAATAATGCTATTCGATGCGGCTTCTGTATTGTGATTGTAAAGAGGTCAAGATGAAACTCGTTTGGGCTCTTCTAGTAGCAGGTAAAAAAATTTTTTTTTCAATCTACAACTTGCTTATGGACCACTACAATTGTAACTGGAAAAAGGCTACTGAGAATTGTTTTGAATAATATTCAAAGAGTGGTCATTTCGTTTGGTCGACGCCACACGTGACCAAAATGCTGGCCTTTATTTTGCCCAAGGTATAAATATTGCCATACAACGCGGCAATGGGACCACCGTTTTGGGAACTATTCCCATTGATAGCGGCCTTTTTAAATTAGTTTATTTAAAATAGTTTTTTTAAATTTGTTAATGTCTGACACAGTCTAGAATAATAACTATTGTGCTAAAAAGGTCATAATACATCTTGGTAATGCGATGTTAATTGATTAATCAGGGAATTTAATAAATTCTCCAATATATTTTTTTATGTTCGATAAGCTAGGTGTTACCTAATGGTAAGTGACTGTGTAGTTGGAGATGGTAAACAGACCTTGCCCGGAATGGAAGTGGCTCTCAAATGAGGCTGCTGGAACACACCATTAGATGCTTCGCGGCAGTTTTTTTAACTTGAGGGTGGTATCTAACCAGCCGTGAACTCGAACGTACCCTACCATGCTATGGTTTCCTCACGATGTTTTCCTTCACCGGCAGCTCAAGTGCACTGTTGGGGGTTGAACCGAAGCCCTTCGACGTCTTCTAATATTGATTGATTAACTCTTCATTGTCCACACCAATATAAGGTGAGTTAAGGTGAAACGCCGGGCCTGTTAATGTTAAAGAGATAAAATCTAGGAATTGTTCAGGTGACCAGAAGCATCTACTTTGGTCGAAAGCTTAGCATTGCCATCCAGCGTGGCAATGCTGCCAGCATTCTGGCATATCCCTCCTCTGACGGACTTTTGGATTAAGTTATTTTTATAAATTTCTAAATAGTATTAAATTTACATATATTTTTATTAGTAATTGTGTTATATATCTTTAGCGGCAGTGTGCAGCAGCGAGGCTGCTCGCATCGTTGGTGGAAATCCCACTACTATTGAATCGTACCCAAGCATCGTGCAGGTGGAATTCAGAACTATCTTCATTTGGGGCCAGTCATGTGCTGCCAACATTGTCAACAGCGTCTACCTGGTTTCTGCCGCTCATTGCTTCGAAGGCCTGTGAGTAGAACTTTTTTATTTTTCTTTTTCTTCTTGGCATCGCACTCTGTGCATTCTGCCAGTTTCAATGTTTCTATATTTTGTGAGTAGTCTTCATTTTTCAGCTTCTTTATCATCTATAGTTACAGTCAAAGTCTAGTTTTGATCAAGTCCAGTCGATCCCAGTCAAATCAAGTCATGCCTTAATAAAGTAGTGGCGACTTTACTATAAGCTTCTGGATGGAGTTTTGGAAGAAACACGAAAAGTCATGTTTAACTACATTATATCATTTTCCCACACTCGCGCTTGTAATTCGGCACTTTATAAATAAAACACCACTATTTTTATGCATAAAAACTAAAAAAAAAAATGTTTTAGAAAAAAATACAATGGGGCGACACGACGCTCACCGCGTTCCCGCCAAAACTCTGAGTACAGTTGTAAAACAACATTTTAAGTGCTAATGCATTTAACATTTTATTCTACTTCATCATCATCATTATCTACAGCCTTATTTATCCCACTGCTGGGTATAGGCCTATCTCTTGTTATGCCATCTGCCTCGTCCTGTGCCAATATGGTCCAGGTTAGACCGGCGACGGTGACGATATCGTCGACCCATCTTGCGGCTGGACTACAAACGCTCCGCTTACCTTGCTTAGGCCACCATTCTGTTGCAACCTTACTCCACCTGTCATCACTTCGCCTAGCAACGTGTCCTGCTTAGTTTCACTTGAGATTCATAACTGTGATATCGATTTCTGGATAACGGTATTGGGTACTCGGTCTTGGAGTTTGATGCCGAGCATGGACCAGTCCTTGGCTCTCTACTCTAATTTTGTGCACATCCTCATATGTGACCGTCAACGTCTCACTATATGTCATGGTGGGCAGGACACACTGGTTGAAGAATCAAGTCTTCAGACACTGTGGAATATGGCGTGGCTTGAGAATTCTACTATTGCCAAGTAATTTCACGACTTAAAAGATTGTTATTTAAAATTCGCAGTTGTATAAAAGTATTCCATTATGATTTGTAATAGACATGCCGATTTGGTGCATGTCGATTCCTGCAATCCATTGTCTGATCAGTGAAAAATAAATATAATCTGTAATGTATACTTATCAGATATTTTATGACATTTTTGGGTTGTTTGTAGATATTTTTGCATTCTTAACTTTGAAATTATACTTAATCGGAAGTGACTAGAATATAGTTGTGTCCGTTAGATATAACTTATTAATTGCTGTCCAAAACATTATCCTAATAAAGCTTCCTATCTGGGCACATAAGTAATTTAGTATAGTAAAGGTCAAGTAATATTATATGAATAGTTATATTTGTAATATGAAATAATAATTATTTTCACCATCATCATCAACATCATCAGCTATCAAATTCCAGTGCTAGATATGTATATGCCTCTCCTAAGACACGGAACTCAGCCCGATCTTTGGTTTTTCGGTTGCATCCACCGCCAGCTGTCCTACGTATATCGTCACACTATCGAGTCTCAGGGCGTCCTACGCAACGTTTGCCAATTCGCGATCACTACTCTAGAACACGTCTATCCCAGCGGTTATCGGTTCTGCGACAGATATTACCCGCCCATAGCTACTCCAGCTTGCTAATACGCTGATCTAAGTCTGTGAAATAAGCTATACCTATCTTTTTTGTTTAACAATTATGTTACCATGGAAACCAACGTGGTTTAGACACATTTTTGTTTTAATTATGCGGAATTACTCACGTTCATTTATATGCTCGGAGTTTCCCTACGAGATCGAATCAGAAATGAGGAGATCCGTAGGCGAACTAAAGTAGCCGACTTAGCCCAGCGGATTAGCAAGTTGAAGTAGCAGTGGGCAGGGCACATAGCACGCAGAACCGATGGCCGATGGGGCTGCAAAGTTCTGGAGTGGAGACCACGGACCGGCAAGCGCAGCGTAGGACGTCCACCCACAAGGTAGACAGACGACCTAATAAAGACCGCAGGAACGCGCTGGATGCGAGCCGCTTCCAACCGGTCTTTGTGGAAATCAATGGGAGAGGCCTATGTCCAGCAGTGGACGTCATACGGCTGATGATGAATTATATCGGTTACCCGGACTGTATTTTCTGCTATATCCAGTGGTCTTCTTTATGGCGATAAAGCTGAGTACAAAGCGCGCGCGGCCTCATCGTGCTTCGCATACTTATAGTCGGAGTATCTGATATAATTAAACGTAACCTCACATAAAACAATAATATTAAATGCCTTTTCCAATTCCAGCTTGTTCTCTGTTGACAACCGTCGTATCCGTGCTGGAACTACCAACCGCAACTCTGGTGGTGTAGTCATCGGAGTCCAACGTCGCATCAACCACCCTTCCTATGGTTTGACGGGTATGGATGCTGATATATCCCTCGTGCAGCTGCAGTCACCGCTTACCTTCTCCGACTCCATCCAGGCCATCGCTATTCCACCGCAAGGCTTCGAGCTGCTTGATAACATGCCTGTTGTGCATTCTGGATGGGGAACTACGAGCGTGAGTAATCTTTTTTATTTATTTATTTGATTATAAAAGCGTATGAGCTTACTTGAATGTGTGCATTAGAAGGTCGTTGACGCGTCGTAGCGATGATAGCTCAGTGGTTAACGCGGTCGGTTCACACACCAAAAGGCGTGGGTTCCAACCCCAACAATGAGCTCTTGCTGCTGATGGAGGAAAAAATCGCGAGGAAACCATAGCATGGTGGTAGGGTATTTTCTAGTACTCGGCTGGCTAGCTACCACCTTCAAGTTGCCACGGTGTGTTCCGGCTGCCTCACTTAAGAGCCGGTTCCATTGGTGTATTTACCAATTTCTTTTTGGTTTATAAATGTGTTTGACCACAGCTTACCTGATGTTAAGTGAGGTCGAAGATGGTAAATTACACCTAGCCTGGAATGGAATTGGCTCTCAAGTGAAGCTGTCAGAACACACCGCTATGTTTGGCGGCAGATTTTCAATTTGAAGGTGGTAGCTAGCCAGCCGAGTACTAGAAAATACTCTACCAACATGATACGATTTTCTTAAATTTTTCTTCGATATTCATTTTTTTTTAATCTATCTGGGATATCATTCGTCAACACTGTGATAATTACTTCCCTGTTGGCTCATTGGTAGTACCTATGTCTGCTCCAAGAGTCGTAGGGCGTGGGTTCGATTCCCACTCAGGACAAGCATTTTGTGGTATAATCATAAAATGTTTGTTCTGTGTCTGGGTGTTCTGTGTCTGGGTGTTCTGTATATATTATAAGTAAGTATTTACGAAAATAAAAAGTATTTTAGTATTTAAGCTATTTGACTTCCATAGTACAAACTTAAGGGTCAAATGGCGTCAGCAATACCTACGATATTTATTAAAAAAAAAAAAACTGCAGCCATCTCATTTCGTTCATATCACATTATTTTTTTCTCTTACAGCAAGGAGGTTCAGCATCTTCCGTCCTTCGTGACGTAACAATTTTCACTATCAACCGCGCGCTCTGCACCGAACGCTACGCTAACCTGCGCCCGCGACCAGCGGTCGTCACTGAAAATATGATTTGTGCTGGCATCCTCGACGTAGGAGGCATGGACGCCTGCCAGGGTGACTCAGGAGGTCCTCTATATTACTCGAATATCCTCGTCGGCATCGTCTCCTGGGGATCAGGCTGTGCTCAAGCTACATATCCTGGAGTCAGCACTAGAGTGTCTTCGTACACCAACTGGATTGTTAGTAATGCTGTTTAAAAGAATATAGAGCAAATGTTTTATGGTATTTTTTATTTTTATTTTGTAGCGGTGATAGCTCAGTGGCTAGCGCGGTCGGTTCGCATGCCGAAGGGCGTGGGTTCAAACCCCAACAATGAGATTGAGCTACCGGTGAAGGAAAACATCGTGAGGAAACCATAGCGTGGTGGTAGGGTACTTTCTAGTATTCGGCTGGCTAGGTACCACCCTGAAGTTGAAAATCTGCCGCCAAGCATCTAACGGTGTGTTCCGGCAGCCTCACTTGAGAGCCAGTTCCATTCCAGGCTAGGTGTCCTTTACCATCTTTGACCACACCGTCACTTAACATCAAGTGAGTTGTGGTCAAACACATAGCCTGTCAGCAATTAAAAAAAAATGATGCTGAGTTATTAGAGGAAATGCAAATATTGACTTTTTATCGCTTATGCTTCTTTTGACAATGAGATTAATACACTAATATTATAAAGGCGAAAGTTTGTGAGTGTGTTTATATGTTTGTTACTTCTGCAAACTCAAACGGCTGGACTAATTTTGAAAATTCGGTATGGAGGTAGCTGACACCCTGAATTACCACATAGGTTACATTTTAGCCCGAAAATTGTAGCGAATAACACCGCGGGGCGCAGCTAGTATCATTATAATTATATAACATAACATATTTGGTAGGCCCAGAAGAAATTATTGGTATCACTCCTTTGAAACAGTCTAGTTTTCTGAGGGATATAGTCTGGGTATTTCTAAGGTCAGAGTGAATAGGTATTTTATAAGTTTGCTTGCTACATCTTCGACCACATCATCGCTCACCATCAAGCGAGTTGGAGTTCAATCTCAGATTTAACCCGGCCGCGGTATGTTTAAAAATCTTCCTCGTTACCAATCCACCTTATCTAAAGTTAAGTAACTTTATAGATTCAGATTATATATATGTATCGATCTAATACCTTGTATGTATATATATAATCTGAATCTCGGAAACGGCTCCAACGATTTTCATGAAATTTAGTATGCAGAGGGTTTCGGGGGCGATAATTCGATCTAGCTAGGTTTCATTTTTAGATTTTTAGATACCTATTAATTCTGGCCTTGAAAAGATCTAGATTATATCTCTCAGGAAACAAGGAAGCCGGCAGCTGCAACACCAGAAGCGTTTGCCTAACAATAATTAAAGATAATGGCTAGATTTAAAATCTAATCAATACGTCTAAATCCATCAGCTTAATCTATCTCAAGATTTGGACGTAAACAGCGAGCTATCTAATTGTGCCTACTTAGGTATACGCAGTGTTATCAATTTGGTATAGGGAATAGTAGGTTTACTATATTATCTATAGTACCTGGTTGACCGAGCATTGCTCGGCTGAAAACATGGATAAAACGTTTTCTGAAAAAAAAACCTAGCTAGATCGATTTTTCGCCCCCGAAACCCCCTGGATACAAAATTTCATGAAAATCGTTGGAGCCGTTTCCGAGATTCAGAATATATATATATATATATATATATATATATACATATATACAAGAATTGCTCGTTTAAAGATATAGATATACCTGTCTAGTTACGTCCACAGTATAGTGATAACCAAAAACTTTTTTCCCTGACATGATCTCGCCGTAATTGTTCGGCATAAATTTGTTTAGCTTAATAGTTTCTTAGCAGTTATGTTTGTGTGCATTATAAGTCTATTATTATTTGTGGTTGACAGGCTAAGTGTTTGACCACAACCCCCACCTGATGTTCAACTTAAACTTTTCGATGCTGGCTTCTGCGGTCACCTGATTGACAGGACAATGATAATGACATTGACAGAACAATGACATTGACAAGCCAAGGACAATGACATTACTAACACGCTTTTGTCAACTTCTCCTGAATGTATTAGAGTTTTTAAATTTTCAATATCTTGACAACTCTGTCCTGGATGGTATGACAGGATTATCAGGATAAAAATAAAATAAAATATTAACAGGTTAAGCGTGTACCACCCACAAGTGACATTAAAATGGTATTCTTTTTTAGAAATAAATGACAATGACAATAAAATGACATTACGACACGCTTTTGTTAACTTCGCCTGAATGTAACGTATTTGAAATTTCAGCAACTTGATAACTCTGTCCTGATGCCACAACCAGGATCATCAGGATAAAAACAAAATAAATTAATAGGATAATAAAAATCCCTGACGCAAAATCAAACGTAGCTAAGAACACTCACGACTAATTCACCTTTCAAACAAAACGAAAAAACAATATCAAAATCGGTTCATCCCTTTGGGAGCTACGACGCCACAGACAGACACATACAAAGACACGTCAAACTTATAACACCCCGTTGTTTTTGGGGATAAAAAGTAAAAGTACGGATACCAGAATATCAGATAAATAAATTATAAATTGAGGAAAGCTAAATAAAACAATTCAGATTTTTGTTATAAATTCAGTTTCTATTATAAAACATATCAACTATTTTAATTGATATAGTATAAAGTACAAAAACGATAAAATACGCTTTAACAGCAAACCGAACTAAAAACTAGAAACTATTTTTTAATTACATGAAAATTAAAATATGGAAAATAAAATTATTAATTTTGTTGTGAAAATGTGCTTTTTATATTTTTATTTTAATAACAAAAAAAATATACGTATAGTTCTATCATTAAATCATTAATTTATAATTTTTGATATTAAGCCTCCCACGATTTTTTTTATAATTATCAAATTAATTTTAATTATTATTTTTAAAAAAAAGTTCTACTTTTTAGTTCGGTTTGCTAATTTATATAAATATTTGACATGTTTTTCTATAGAAATTGAACTTATAACAAAATTCACAATTATTTTGTTTGGCTTTCCTCAATTTACTAATCTGATCTAGTAGCAAACAAATTGAAATACGTAAGAATGCGTATGAACTGTGATATAGATATCACAGTTCATAATCTACCTGTGCTTACGTCAGGTTCTTGTAGTATAATTATGTAGTTTATACAATCGGCTAAGCTACTGGGAATTATATTATCTTGATAACGTTTCGTTTTATACTTGCCTAGTCATATTAGCGATATAGCTTTTTAATGGTTTAGGTTATAATGGCTGTTGCTATTGGCGGATTTATTTATAAATCATGTCAAATAATAGCACTGTTTTTTAGGGTTCCGTACACAAAGGGTAAAACGGGACTATTACTAAGACTTCGCTGTCCGTCCGTCTGTCTGTCTGTCCGTCAGTCACCAGGCTGTAATACCATGAATCGTGATGGCTAGGCAGTTAAAATTTTCACAGATAATATATTTCTGTTGGCGCTATAACAACAAATACTAAAAAAAACCAGAATAAAATAAATATTTAAATATACGAATTTAATTCTGTTTTATATAAAACAGACAAGATTTTTTGTCGTTTTTCAGACTCGCACTTGGCCGGTTTTTTATATTTGGCTTGTGCCCCGTCAGTTGTGGTGCAAGACGTTAATTTGATGTGGGTGTTCTTTTTTTTTATGTAACATTAATGAGACGAACGAGACACTCTCCTGATGTTAAGAGATAACGCCTGTCCATGACCATTGCAGCAATACACAGAACTTTGAGTAGTAAAACAAAGTCCAGGGCATCGCTGCCTTGGCGCTCACTACTTTGAGACTAGATGGTTAGTCTCAATAGCCCTCTTGTAATAGTTCTCTTCTTCGAACATGTATGTTACTAGTATTCCATTCGTTGTTCGCTATCCATTGCCTTTGCATTGTTGCAATCATCGTGACAATGGGGTGGTATGAGAATGGAAGAGTAGCTATCAAAAGTTGCCGTTGAGAAACGTGACAGTGACGTAGACAAACAGATTTGGAATCTTCTGCTCTGACCATTGAGATTCTCCGCGATAGCAACGCGACAACAGCAGATGTTGCTAGACTAAATAAAAATAAGTTTGATATGTTAATCATAATACCTATTTATAGTTTTTTTTTAGAAACTTTTTCGGCACGTTCAAGTCTTGGTAATTTTTATTTACCTACATGCATTTAGTCATTACCTATATACATTCATAAGGCCAATTAAAAAATTCCACAAACGATTAAAGTCTTGCTGAAATATGTATACGGTGCGTAGATAACAAATACTGATAAAACAATTAACCGACTAAGCTGCACGACGGACGTATTAAACAAATCATTGTCGTGCAGCGCTGCGAACTTATTGAAACTGCGGCTCGCTCTCAATATGTATGCGTTCTGCCTGTAGCTGGTGGTGCATAATGCATAAACCTCCGAGACGCGAAGCTCGTCAGACCGCGAGGTTTGCCATCAATAGAAAAGAAGTGCATGATTAGTAATTATAGGAAGTATAAAATAGTGCTGGTTAATGAAGACTAAGGTCACTAAAGCCAAATACTATAATGTTGTCTTAAAAATGAAATTGCTTTTTTGTTCGAAAAAGCAAGTAACGAAATAATATCAGTAGAAAGAGGAATTTTGCATTGAATAATGAAGTCATTTTTTTTTTAATGATTGACAGGCTATGTGTTTTAACTACAGCTCACCTGATGCTAAGTGACGGTGTGGTCGAAGATGGTAAAGCACACCTAGCCTGGAATGGTACTGGCTCTCTAGTGAAGCTGCCGGAACACACCGTTAGATGTTTGGCGGCAGATTTTCAACTTGGGTTCAATTTGGGTGGTAGCTAGCCAGCCAAGTATTAGAAAGTACCCTACCACCATGCTATGGTTTCCTCACGATGTGTTCCTTCACCGGCAGCTCAAGCTCATTGTTGGGGTTTGAATCCTTCGGCATGCGAACTGACCGCACTAACCAATGAGCTATCATCGCTACATTAATCAGTTGAAAGAAGAATTTTGCATTGAATGATGAAGTTAATAGCACTGACTTTATCATTCAATGAGACATTTATGTTTAATTTATGCGTGATTAATTATATCGGAAACTCCGACTATAGTTTCGGCCACATCTGCTGCCCTTCGTCATGGAATCAAAGCTGAGTACAACACATGGCTTCGTCTTGCTTCGCACTGCAAAACTTTTGGTTTCAAGGCCATTGTCACGACGCATAAAACTTTCGAGACCCACCCAGCATGGATGTCAAATTCTATTGAAAAACATACCTCCGAAACTTATGTGAAAAATAATGATACGAATGATATGCTCTCCCGATGGTAATCGATAACGTATGCCAATGACATATGCAGAGACACCCAAAACTTTAAGTAACAAAACAAAATCTAGGGCATCGTTGCTTTGGCTCTCATTATTTTAATTTCATTGAGACTTTCGATGGTAAGTTCAATAGCCCTGTAATTTCGCTAGATGCAGTATCCTTCAAACTGGAATACAGGAATGTTTATACACTACTGCTTGGCGGATTATCTAGTACGGCGGTGGTACCTACCTAGACGACCTTTCACCACCAAGTAAATACTTATACTTACTCTGATACTTCCGAGATATACGTTTAGAAAAGATGTTACTTCCTCGAGCACTTTTACATTCAAAGATAAATAATTCATTTTTTTTATGAACTAATTTATTTATGGAAATCGTAAGTTGTGCGATTCAAGCATTCCTTTTTGCCATATAACTGCAAATTTTTAAATGATTTCCCTTCCTCCGTATTTCTGTATTGTTACAAGACTGGGTTTTTCAAAAAAGGTCGGCAACGTATTTGTTCACCTCCTGGTATTTCAAATAGCCATAGGCAACGGTGATTGCTTACCATCAGTCAATGCGTCCGCTTGTATGCCACTAAGGCATAAAAAAAATTGATTTCGATTTCCATATTTGTGATTACAGGAGCTAGCAGTCATGACACAAGCAGAATCAATTAGATTAGTACGATGAGAATCCTCTATGACAGCTATCATTGAAATACCTAATCTACTGGTTTTCCCACTCTTATTTAATAGGGAAAAACCTAGATTAATTTTTTTACGATTGCGATTAACGACACTCATATAAATATATTAAAACTGTAGTTCTATTCAATCGATAAGCAGCAGACATGGCAGCCAACCTAGTGTTGATTTTTGTTCTTCTGGCAGGTACGTGCAAATACTGTTTCATTTTTCCATTATAGTAACACTTTTAAGAATAAGGTCTTATTCTTATTATTATAAGAATAAGGTCTTATTGTTTTAACAAGCTTTTATTGTTTTTAACAAGGTCTTATTGTTTTAACAAGCTTTTTATTGTTTTTTGATGAAAACAATAATGTTATTATTGTTTTTAACACTTTTTTTTGTTTTAACGAGTAGTTATTGTTTCTATACTAGATTATATTGTTTTTCACACGCTTTTTTGTTTTTAACACTTTTTTTTTGTTTTAACGAGTAGTTATTGTTTCTATACTAGATTATATTGTTTTTCACACGCTTTTTTGTTTTTAACACTTTTTTTTTGTTTTAACGAGTAGTTATTGTTTCTATACTAGATTATATTGTTTTTCACACGCTTTTTTGTTTTTAACACTTTTTTTTTGTTTTAACGAGTAGTTATTGTTTCTATACTAGATTATATTGTTTTTCACACGCTTTTTTGTTTTTAACCCATTACGCGTCCTTTACGCGTTTTGCTTGTATCGTATTAGGCTCGCACGGGGGTGCCGTTGCGTTTTATTGTTATTAACACGCTGTTATTGTTTTTAAACATGTTTTTGCCTTTGGTGTAAAAATTACGATATTCATTTCTTATGAGGAGCAAAATACTACTATTGCTGCATTTATATAAAATTGTTTATTGTTGTTGTCCATTCATTAGTTATTTATTATTCAACTAAAAATTTTTTTTTTGGAATCCCAGTTGCGGTTTGCTCTGCTGTCCCCAACCGCATCGTCGGTGGATCTCCCACCACCATCGAAACGTACCCCTCTGCTGTCCAGGTTGATTATCAGGGTATCTTCAGCGGTGCCTGGGGCCAGTCTTGTGCTGCTAACATACTGAACAATCTTTACGTCCTGTCCGCCGCTCACTGCTTTGCTGGATTGTAAGTATATGTACTACTACGCTACCAGATATTCTGCCACCAAGTAGTGATGTGTAAGCATCACTATGTTCCAGTTTGAATGACATTGTCTAGCGAAATGACAGGTCTATTAACACTAACTATCTAGTGTCTCAAAGTAATAAGCGCTGGAGCAGTGTTGCCCTTAACATTCTTTTGTTACTCAAAGTTCTGTGTATCGCTGCAATGGTCATGGACAGATGTTATGTCTTACCATCAGGAGAGTTTTTCGCTCATCTCATTACCTATATATAAAAGATATGGCGTGATCCGTGAACAAATAATTTTACCAATTCATGTTTGAAATTTAAGATGACATTATATGAACATGCTCTAACAAACTTGATGTTCTTTATTTAGGGAGGCATATCCTCCGCTGGACAGCAAAATCCTGTTGATGATTTTGTTGATTCCTCCCTACATATTGTATTGTTGTATCCGACGAATTGTTTTCGACAATTTTTTTAGCAAATCACGAACAATAGCCTCTTCTGATGATAAGAGATAACGCATACCTATAATCATTAGAGCGATACACAGAACTTTGAGTAACAAAACAAAGTTCAGGGCATCTTTTAGCTGCTTTGACGTTCATACTTTGAGACTTTCAATGCTGCCAACAGCTCTGTAATTTCACTAGCTGCAGTACCCTTCAAACCGGAACATAGTAATCTGAACTGTAAGTACAGCTTAGAATATCTGGTACTGCGGTGGTACTTGATTAGACGACTTCTTGCTAAGGAGATCTACCACCAAGTGACCAGTTGATTTTTCTCACTGATAACTTTATGCCAGGTTCTACAATCGAGAATGGCGTCGCATCCGCGCCGGTTCCACCTACCGCAACACCGGTGGCTCCATCCATTACATCGTTCGCGAATTCAATCATCCCTCTTACGGCCAGCTCGAAGCTGACGGTGACATCAGCGTCGTGCGCTTGCAGACATCCCTTACCTACAGCCCAGTGGTACAAGCCGGTCCGATCGTCATCCAGGGAGCTGACCTCCCTGATAACACACCCGTCGTACACGCTGGATGGGGGGCAGTTTCTGTAAGTATAAGAACTGATGCTATTTGAAACTTAAAATTACACAAAATTATCAAATTCATAATTTTTATCGACTAAAGTTAAAAAATAGAGAAGATTGATTTGGAATCTAAGGACTTGAGATATGTGTTTAAAATTAAATGTATTTTTCTGTCGGACTAGCTGGCGCTCATAATAGTTACAAAACCGTGTTACGGGCGCCAGAGCCTTCCGCTAAAAGACCAAAATATTATGCAGTTTATTAAAATATTTTTTATTTTTAATTGATAAAAATATAAAAGAAAGAAAATAATCAAAATTCGAACCGAAAGTACGCATAAGGGCCGGCGCTCAGTGATGGCACGGCACGGCGTGTCATGGCAAAGGATTTTTCAACAAGATGCCACGGCATGCCACGGGATGCCATGGCATGCCACAGAACGCCGGGAGATGCGGCAGCACAACCTGCTGTGTCATGCCGTGCCACGCCGTCAGTGAGCGCCGGCCCTTATGCATACTTTCTGTTCGAATTTTGATTATTTTCTTTCTTATATATTTTTATCAATAAAAAATAAAAAAATATTTTAATTAACTGAATAATATTTTGGTCTTTTAGCGGAAGGCTCTGGCGCTTAGATGAAAGTGTGTTGCTTGTGTGTGAGTGTTAGATTATGCGATATTATAAAGTGCAAGTGAATTATTTGTTCGCTTATCGGTTCTGTTACAATTATTATATTGACTGCTCTATTAGCTCATTTGTTAGGATATCTGCTTTAAGAACTGCAGGTTCGATTCCTATCACAACAAACAATTACGTGACGAAAATGTTTTTGTTTTTAATGTGATAGTAATTATACGCTCTAGACGCTCTCCTGATAGTAGCAAATAACGCCTATCCATGTTCATACACAGAATTTTGAATAGTAAAACAAAATCCAGGGTATCGTTGCTTTGGCGCTCACTACTTTGAAACATTCGATTGTTCATGTTCATGTCAATAGCTTCGTAATTTTGCTAGTTGCAGTACCATTCAAACCGGAACACAGTGATATTAACACACTACTGCTGCGTTGTTACAAACCTACCTAGACGATCTCCTAAGACATCTACCAACAAGAAAACTATAGTATCAATCACATTTGGTTACCTTTTTGGAGGAACCAACGAAGAATACGACGCGCTCAAATCAAATACCATAAAGCAACGTCATTTGCATGTTCGATTACACTTTGGCAACAACAGCCTTAGAAAGAAAGCATACTTTTTATCCTTTACAAACTATGTCTTGTTGTTGTTGTGTTATTTTACGAACCCCATCATCAGCATAACCTGTCAGAAATTTCTTCGTGATCTATAAATGTTTAATTACGTTTTTTTTTCTTTTATGGCTGACAGGCTAGGTGTTTGACCACAACTCACCTGATGTTAAGTGACGATGTGGTTGAAGATGGTAAAGCACATATAGCCTGGAATAGAACCGGCTCTCAAATGAGGCTGCCGGAACACACCAGTAGATGCTTGGCGACATATTTTCAACTTGAGGGTGGTAGCTAGCCAGCCGAGTACTAGAAAGTACCCTACCACCACGCTATGGTTTCCTCACGATGTTTTCCTTCACCGGCAGCTCAAGCTCATTGTTGGGGTTTGAACCCACGCCCTTCGGCATGCGAACCGACTGCGCTAACCACTGAGCTATCATCGCTACAAAACGTTACGTTATGTTACGTAAAACGCTACGTTGTAGTCGTTATTTATAAATTAACTTTCTCCTAACAGCAAGGAGGTGCTGCATCTCCTCAACTTCTGGATGTGACCATCTACACTGTCAACTTCGAGTTGTGCCGCCAACGGTACGCCGACCTGAGACCTTGGCCCCGAACAGTCACTGAAAACATGATCTGCGCCGGCATCTTGGACGTGGGCGGCAAGGACGCCTGCCAGGGCGACTCTGGAGGGCCTCTCTACTACAAAAACAATGACATGGACATCCTCGTCGGAGTGGTATCCTGGGGAGAAGGCTGCGCCAATGACACCTACCCTGGAGTCAGCACCAAAGTCTCTTCATATACCAACTGGATTATCGAAACAGCTGTTTAAGTTTTAATTATTTATTATCGGTAGAAAAGAAAATAAAATTTTACTAACTTAAATTAGATTTTTTTCGTAAAAGTATCATCATCATCATTAGCCATAGGACATCCACTGCTGGACATAGGCTTCCTCCTGGGGGGGTTTTGCCAATACTCACCACGCTTGGCAGGCGGGTTGGCGAGCGCAGTCAAGGAAGACGCTGCTGCCCATCTTCCGGATTACATCCCTTAGCCGACTCGTACAGTAACCACGGGTAGAGAGGGCGGGGTACAATTCTTACGCCGGCATCACCACGGCAAAAGTATACATTTCTTTATTCAAGTGTTTCAAAGCAGTGCATGTTATTTATTGATAAATATATACTTTTACAGAAAACATTCACAAAAATATCATGTCGGTGTGTTCAGGATGAGACTTGAGACTCATTCCATTCCAGGCTAGTTGTGTTCACCATCTTTGACCACACCGTCACTCAACATCAGGTGAGCTGCGGTCAAACATCTAACCGGATAATCATAAAAAAAAATTCAACAAAATGTATGAAACTAGTGCTTTTGCAATTTCGCGCGGTTCCATTGTAAACGTTATGTGTAGGTATTGATAAAATAATTCACCACCCTTTAGAATACGAGTACTTAACTTTTCATAAACACCTTGAATGATCGCAATAACTGGATTAAAGTAGGATGGAAATAGTGGTGATAGGATTTGACCTAGAACAAATAAATAAATAAATATTGTAGGACACATTACACACAGTGCCATTTGACCCCAAACTAAGCAGAGCTTGTGTGATGGAAGTCAGATAACTGATATAATACATAAATACTTTTTTTTTGTTGTAAATACATACAGAACACCCAGACATAGAAAAAACATTTGTATACCATAAAATGTTTGTCCTTGGCGGGAATCGAACCCACGCCCTACAGCTCAGGCAGACATACTCCCAATGAGCCAACAGGGCTGTCAACGACAACATTTTATACGCCTAGGTTCTTCCCGCCCCTTTTTACTAACGGACGGCCAGACAAACGCGACCAAATCGTCACCCGTACATAGTGGACGTTCCCCATGTAAACACTAAGCGCTTCAAATCCATATTCTTTATTTGCACAGCGAGGATATGAAACTCTGTGAATTTCCTGAAAAGTACAATATATATCTTCAAAACAAGAGTAAACAGGTTCCTTCTAGGTAAGCGTGTTCCATCCTAGACCACGTCGTTGCTTAACATTAGCAGGATGTGGCCATAAGCAAACCTATTTTGTATTAAAAAAAACTTACATGCTAGTAATATACACATTTATATGTTTAGCTGCGCAATGTTTTTTTTATTGTCGAATGAAGAGGATTTGGGCTGACTATCAATTACCTATTATAGATTATTTAATTCGTAATCACAATCATATAGATTATGCTCTGGTAGTTAATCTGTGATACTAAATTTTATTGATAGTACCTTCTTAGTATCGGTGCAAAGGTCTTTGGTGTATATAAAATCTGATGCATGATGATGATGATCTGAGCATGAAGGTCAAGTTTCAGCTGCAAATTATTGCAAAGTAACGCTTAATTCAAAATAATTCCTTGCGTTTGTGAACATAGGACTATGAGTTTTTTTTAAGGTTAAATTTATGCGAGTCAGCCCTGTTTTTACCCGACTGTCAAGGAAGGGTTATGTTATTCGCGCGTATCTTGTATGTATGTATATAAATTTATTTATTACCTCGTATCTTTCAAACAGCCGAATGGATTACGACAAATAAGGTATCGTTAGATTCATTCTATAACCCATGTGTCCTTAGAGGGAGGCTTAAAAATAAATCGAGATGGTGGATTTCTGGCGCTAAATAAAGGCAGTTAAAAGAGGATTACAAAAATATATCTATCTAATACCTTTAAACGAGCAATTCTTCTATATATATATATATAATCAGAATCTCGGAAACGGCTCCAACGATTTTTATGAAATTTATGTATGCAGGGAAAATGGGGTATCGGGGGCGATAAATCGATCTAGCTATTTCATTTTTAGAATACGTCGTTTTATCCGTGCTAAAAACTGTTACAATATCATTAGAACATGAAGGTAAATTTCGCCACCAATTTACAAGGTTATAATAGCTCAGGTGGGAAATCGGGCGGTCCCGGAGCCAGAAGACCCCGGTTCAAGTTCAGATGATTATTTTTCCCCCTTTTTTTTCGAGTTCCTTAAAAATCCGAGCAAAGCTCGGTCATCCAGGTACTACTAATTATATGTTTAAAAAAGTTTTTTTTTTCCTTTATTTATAGCTATGTTAATCACAGTCGGGTTACAGATTTTTAAACTCTTCAGCTTGTTGTAAACTGGCTCACAGCACAACTGACTGCACACATCTTCGACAACTTTTATTTAAGACCTCTCAGATATGTAGGTATCCACAATGTTTTCCTTCACCGTTTGAAGATATTTATAAACACCAGCCTTTCCCAAAGTGGGCGATAACGCCCCCTTGTGGGCGCTGCAGGCCTAAAGGGGGGCGGTAAGAGACCCAGAAAAAAATGGGGGCGTTGTGTAGAGGCTTGGATGATTTGTAATTTCATTTAGCTAGGAGGCCTCTTAGACGTAAGTGAAAAAATGGGGGCGCTAAAAAATAATTTATTCTCAGAGTGGGCAGTAGACGAAATAAGTTTGGGAACCCCTGATATACACGAAAATAAAAAGGATCAGTAAAGTGACAACGTATACTTATAAAATGATTTATTATTCAGGGTAGATTTTCAAGAGGTGGCGGTAGCAACAATCCAGTCTGTGTAGGAAGAGACCTTGGTGCTGACTCCAGGGTAGAAGGCCTGAGCGCAGCCTTGGCCCCAGGAGACGATGCCAACGAGAATTCCTTCGAAGTATAGGGGACCACCGGAGTCACCTTGGCAAGCGTCTTTGCCACCAACATCCAAGATACCGGCGCAGATCATGTTATCAGTGACGGTGCCGGGCCAGGGAGCTTGTAAGTAGCGTTCACGGCACAGTTCAGTGTTGACAGTGTAGATGGTCACGTCCAGAAGTACTGGTGACGCTGCTCCTCCTTGCTGTTGGATAATATATATGTATATATTTATATATATATAGCGATGATAGCTCAGTGGTTAGCGTGGTCGGTTCGCATGCTGAAGGGCGTGGGTTCAAACCCCAACAATGAGCTTGAGCTGTCGGTGAAGGAAAACATCGTGAGGAAATCATAGCGTGGTGGTAGAGTACTTTCTAGTACTTGGCGGGCTAGCTACCACCCTCAAGTTGAAAATCTGCCGCCAAGCATCTAACGGTGTGTTCCGGCAGCCCCACTTGAGAGCCACAGCTCAACTGATGTTAAGCGACGGTGTGGTCGAAGATGGTAGAGCACACCTAGCCTGAACTGGCTCTCAAGTAAGGCTGCCGAAACACACCGTTAAGTTTTAACTTGAGAGTTGTAGCTAGCTAGCCGAGTACTAGAAAATACCCTACCACCATGCTACCATGCTATGGTTTCCTTATAATGTTTTCCTTTCCTCAAGCTTGTTGCTGGGGTTTGAACGTACTCCCTTCGGCGTGTGAACCGACCTCGCAAACCTCTGAGCTATCAGCGCTACAGCGATGATAGCTCAGTGGTTTGCTCAGCTATTTAGCTTATAAGTCGGACAAGCACGAGGGCTTAATTTAACTACTTTTTTTGTTCTGTGTGTTTCGTAGCTATAAATATTTTTAATAGATCGTCTCCTCTTTACATATTATTATAGGTACATCAACGGTCATGATCCAATGGCCATGTTTCCTGCCTAACCAAATTTGACGTGATATAAACATCTACTGCCTTGGATACTTTTTCCAGCGACTAATATAACATGTATTTAAAGAAACTTACCGAAACTGCACCCCAGCCAGCGTGAACAACAGGCAAATTGTCAGGGATTTCAAACCCTTGGCCTATAATAGTAGCTGCCTGTACCACAGGGTTGTACACGAGGGATTCTCTGAGCCGAATCACGCTGATGTCCCCGTCATAGCCGCTCGATCCGTAGCTCGGATGGTTGTAAGCGTTAGTAATGTATTCGATAATTCCACCATCATTACGATTGGTAGAACCAGCTCGGATGCGGCGAAACTGCGGTGCAAATGACCTTGAAAGAATAATAATAATCATAATCATCAGCCATAGGACGTCCACTGCTGGACATAGGCCTCCTCCTGGGGGGGTTTTGCCAATACTCGCCACGCTTGGCAGGCGGGTTGGCGAGCGCAGTTAGGTGTGATTGTTCAAGGAAGACGCTGCTGCCCATCTTCCGGATTACATCCCTTAGCCGACTCTAACGGCAACCACGGGTAGAGAGGATGGGGTACAATTCTTACGCCGGCACCACCACGGCAAAGAATAATAATGAAGATTAAATGTAATTTTTTCATAAGAAATAGTGAGACGAATGTGGCCTATTTAAAAGTACTAAGACGAACAAGACGCTCTCGTGACGGTAAGAGATAACGCCTGTCCATGACCAATATAGCGACACATTGGCGGTGTTCTATATATAAGCTCGGGGTTTCGGGGACGATAAATCGATCTAGCTAGGTTTCATTTTTACAAAACGTCGTTTTATCCGTGTTTACAGCCGAGCAAAGCTCGGTCATCCAGGTATACTGTATTATATGTACATATGTATTTATAAAAAAAAAAAAATTCTTTTGTCAGCTGTCAGGTCCTCGTAGTACAAGCTTTGCTTAGTTTGGGGCTAGATGGCATTGTGTGAAATGTCCTCCAATATTTATAATTATATTTTATTTATGTAACATTGAGTAACAAAACAAAGTCAAGTGCGTCGCTATTTATTTGACGCTCATTACTTTGAGACATTACATGATTAGTCTCAACAGCCTAGCAAGCTGCAGTGCCCTTCAAACCGGAACACATTACTGCTTGGCGGCGGAATATCAAAAAAAATCTCTTTCTTCTTGGCATCACACTCTGTGCATTCTGCCAATTTCAATGTTTCTGTATTTCGTGTGCAGTCTTCAGTTTTCAGCTTTTTTATATTTATAGTCAATCTTTTTTATCTTTAAAGTCACTTTACTATACTATATAACCTTCGATGGAGTTAGGGAAGCAACAGTGATACAATGTGGTAAAACATGACTTTTCATGTTTTACCACATTGTATCACTTTTGTTGACAGTCTAGGTGTATGACCACAGCTCATCTGATGTTAAGTGACGGTGTGGTCGAAGATAGTAAAGCACACCTAGCCTGGAATGGTACTGGCTCTCAAGTGAGGCTGCCGGAACACACCGTTAGATGCTTGGCGGCAGATTTTCAATTTGAGGGTGGTAGCTAGCCAGCCGAGTACTAGAAAGTACCCTACCACCACGCTGTGGTTTCCTCACGATGTTTTCCTTCACCGGCAGCTCAAGCTCATTGTTAGGGTTTGAACCCACGCCCTTCGGCATGCGAACGGACTGCGCTAACCACTGAGCTATCATCGCTACAAACGGCTGACGGCTACGGCTGACCATGATAATTATTTGCAGCGGCACCAAGTAAAGCCGGGTAACAAAACAAAGTCCAAGGCATCGCTGATTTGGTGCTCATTAGAGATTTAACCTATATGATTAGTGCGTAAGGTTAATAGAGTAAAGGTTAAAGAATATAATTTTCAATATCTTCGTACCATCCATCAAAGCAGTGAGCAGCAGAAAGAACGTGGTAGTTGGTTATGATGCTAGCAGCGCAAGACTGGCCCCAAACGCCACTGAATATTCCCATGAAATCGACCTGAACGATGGATGGGTACTCGTCTATGGTAGTAGGGTCACCGCCTACTATGCGGTTAGGTAAGGCAGTGCACGCCGTACCTGAAAAATCGTAAAAGAATATAATTTTGTCTACCGATTCGACTGTGGCAATCATTTCATGGAGGACAAACATATTTTATACCTATTAGAATTAGTTTTTGCCTCAAAGTATCTTAATCAAAGCGTATGGGTAAAATAGGCATATACTTTTAGCCCCCGACGCAAAAAGAGGGGTGTTATAAGTTTGACGTCGATGTCTGTCTGTCTGTGTGTGTGTTTGTGTGTGTCTGTCTATGGCATCGTAGCTCTCAAACGGCTGGACCGATTTCGATGCGGTTTTTTTCATTTGAAAGCCAGTTTCCTTCCTTCTAAGCTATGTTTGGTCGATTGCGTAGAGGGTTTTTTTTAATTTTAATTTAATTACTTGTTTTTAGTAATAAGTCAAACGAAACGCTCTCCTCCTGGTAATAAATAGCGCCTGTCTGTGACAATTGAAGCGGCACCTCAGAACTTTAGGTAACAAAAAATGTCCAGGGCATCGCTAATTTGTCACTCATTACTTTGATACATTAAAATACCTACTACGTTTTAATCATCTATGTCGTAAACAAAGTAGTTTGTGGTTTAAATGAAACTGAACAAGCTAAACGGCTTAAAAAGCTATAACACGAACATTAAACCTCCGTCGGGGATGCACCTTCCACCGCGTGCTTTAGAACCAAGTTAAGATTTTGGCTGCTAGAGACCATGTTTTATGACATTGACGAATATTTCAAATTAAAACATTATTAAATTATTAGTACCTAAGTAATTATGTTTTTTTTGACATTTTATTATATGGACAGTATTTTTTTATATTGAGAATATTTTTATGTTTGTATACTTTGACATTTTGTTTTTATTCCATTGACATGTAATCAGTGTTCCTAAATGATATAATGTAATATTGGTGTTATCAATAAAATTATTGTATTTGTATTAAAATATAACTATAATATAATTAAAGGATTAATAGTAACCTATCTCACCCGGCGCATAATAACGAATAAATTGACACCTGATAAATTGACTCATGACTAGTTTCGGCGCTATGGTGGAATACACGTAAAAACATTTCTTTAATCATTTCTCATTCCAAATTACATTTAAACATATAATTTTATAATTGCCTTTTAAAACCTTTGATATGAGTACCAAATTAAATAAATTTTGGAGAAAATACATTTTTGTAAATATACATTTTGGCGCTAAAAAGGTGCCATTTTATCTATAATAAATTAATATTTTGAAAATTTGTATGTTTGGATGTTTGTTACTTTATCACGCAAAAATGGATAAACAGATTTGCACGAAATTTGGCACACATATAGTTAATTACCTACATTAACGTATAGAATACCTACTTTATATCCCGGTTCCTGTAAAATATACTACAAGACGTATTTACTTGAAATTTGGTATAGATGCGTCTCATGGAACATTATTTCGCGATAAAAGGTATCTTTTAAAGGTAATAAAATAGCACAACTGTCATGAAACTTGCTATTTGTTTTGTAATTTGTAATTTTAATGTGCCCACAAACACTCACACAATAAAGATAAATCACATTGACACATGACATATTATTCATCAAAATCGGTTCAACCGTTTAGTAGTTACGAGGGAATATAAGGACTGACTTACATATACGGGCTGACAGTTTGAACATTAGCAATATTCAAAGACATATTAATTAGTGGTTATATAAAACATATAAATAAATAAAATCAAATAAATACAAAAAAAAAACAGAAAACCCCGGTTTATGTATTTCCCAAGACTCCAGAATTTATGGACAGCGCGCAGCTTTACGCACCGAGCTAGCGCAAGACATAACTAACATACGTAGACTACGCAGAAACTGTTATCTAATCTGGGACCGCGCGCGACTACCGTGTAATTTTCGGCGCGCGTGATTTAAGTGTCCGTACTTTTGTGTTTGCTCAGGATAATTAGATCAAATATTAACCACATATTTTTTTATTATTATTTGGAACGATAATCGAGTGCTGAGCCCCCTGAGTGTATCAATATTGCTGATGTTCAAACTTTCACGGTGTATACATAGAGGTCAAACACATAACTCTCCCTTTTATGGCTTCGCCGCTGTCGGGGATGGAGAACAGTGCACCCCAAGAAAAAGACACAAAAATACATTAGGAATAGAAATGTTGTACTTTATTATATTAGACTTTAGTTGCTTTGGTCGATCACTAAATTAAACTCACCCGCTAACATTACCAGGGTCAACACGTTGAGTGCCGCCATGTTTGTGTTTATCGATTAAAGAGGTTTCGCTACTGGATTTCTATTTTTATAGATCTCGTATAGATTTAATCTAAATCATAAAGATTACTAAAATAATCTCTTATACTAAATCGTCGTATTTTATTAAGATACGTGTGTTTCGTTTTGGTCCATTAAATTTGGGGTTCCTTTAACGTTTTCTTTTTAAATGTTTGACAAGTTAGGTGTTTCACCACAACTCATCTGATCTTAAGTGACGGTGTGGTCAAGATGGTAAACACCCCGAGCCTGGAATAGTGTTGACACTCAAGCTATGATATTTATATATTTATAAATAAGCTCGTAAAAATATGTATTAATTTTAAGTTGTAAGTTTTCGGTTTTTTTATTACTCTTATTTCACTCCACCGATGCCGCGGACCTTTATCAACAACACATTTTTTTTCAACTTTAAAAAAACCTAAATATACGTAATACAGGGAGAGGTAAGATAATCTTTTACTAATTTGTGTGTATACCGCGAGCAGAGCAGCGACCCGTAAGCAGCACCCGATCACGAGTATGACGCATGTGCCAGCCATCGCCCTCCTCAACCATATCTGAGGGAAGAGAGCGCCCGACACACGACGCCGCCGCAAGAAGGAGCCTTCGATGGTGAGCATGAATGCTCGAGGCATACACACAATCCTTATTTCTAAACTCTTACACATATTTAACTAGCTGCGCCCCGTGGTGTTACCCGCTGTTCCCACGTGAACATTACATTTTTTCGCAACAAAATGTGGGCTATGTGTTAATCTACGGTGTCAGCTACCTCCATACCTAATTTCATCAAAATCAGTGCATCAGTTTGAGCGTGACGAAGTAACAAATATACAAATACACACACTCACAAACTTTCGCCTTTATAATATTAGTGTGATTTTTTCTCTTTCCCTTCTGTTTTTCCTCTTTCCTGTGCCAACAATCGCCGGCAGATTATACCTTTCATACTGAGGTGGTCTTTTCCATAGTGGTTTCGTTCTATCAGTGTTCCGTTTATAGTTTTTCAAATAACTTGCATATCACATCATCAGCTATAGGACGTCCACTGCTGGACATAGGCCTCCTCCTTGCCAATACTCGCCACACTTGGCAGGCGGCTTGGCGAGCGCAGTTAGGTGTAATTGTTCAAGGAAGAATCTGCTGCCCATTTTCCGAACTACATCCCTTAGCCGACTTTTACGGCAACCACGGGTAGAGAGGGTGGGGTACTATTCTTACGCCGGCACCACCACGGCATATACTTAGACACTGATACCATATTATAGAAACATTATGCGGAACCCTGAAGAAACCGTGTATAACAATTTGGTCGGTTATTTTATCAGTTATCGTACTAATCAGGACTAACGACATAATGGTTTAGTATATTTTATCACATTATATTTCAAAGTATATTAGCTACTGTATACTGCTGAAATTCTGATAAAAGGCTAATCATACCTAAACAGTAATTAAAAATGAATTCTTTAGACTCGTCGGTATTGACAAACTATATTTTTTTTAAGTTTGTTAGGCTAAGTGTTTGACCATAGCTTACCTGATGTTAAATGACGTCGTGGCCGAAGATGGTGAACACATGAAATGGAACTGAGCCGGAATATACCATTAAAGATGCTTGGAGGCAGATTTTCAACTCGAGTGTTGAAGCTATCCAGTCGAATACTAGAAAGGGCTCTACCACCATGTTGTGGTTTCCTCAAGATGTTTTCCCTCACCGGCAGCTCAAGTTTTAAGCTCATTGTTGAGGTTTGAATCCACGTCCTTCGTCTTGTAAACCGACCGCGCTAATCACTGAGTTATTATCGCTACAAAAATCTATAAATTGATCATGATAGTTTTGTGTTTCTTACTAAATCTTTTACTTTTATAGTTTTGTACAGGGCCCTAATACGAATAGATGTTTAAGGTTCATATTTAATAAATAAATAAATATTATATACCGCATACCGTAGACCGCATCTTCGCTTATCATCAGGCGAGATGGCGGTCAAAGGCAAGGCTATTAATTATTTAAAAAAAATGGCATACCGAGCTTGCTGAGCTTATTTAATATTCTGCAGTATTATTTTGTAAACATTTTTAGTGAGTTGATAACTACGTATGTACATATATAAAATTTAAAAAAAAAACGATTGTATATATGGTTTTCTCATGGATGCTATTGTCGACCAAAATGGAACTATACGGGAAGCACCAGCTTTCAAATAAAAAAATAATCATCAAAATCGGTTCACGCAGTCGAAAGTTCTGAGGTAACAAACATTAAAAAAAAAACAATCGAACTGATACCCTCCGCCTTTTTTGAAGTCGGTTAAAAAGAAAAAGTGCACTAGGCCGGACCTAGGAAGTCCCGGGCGCGATCAATATGGTTCCAATTCCCGCGCATGCGTGGCGGCCATCTTGCAACCGAACCACAACGGGACTCAAGGACCAAAAACAAAGTATTTTCCATCTTCTCCCTGTGATATTTGCTATTTACAGTGAAAAATGAGCCCTGAAAGAGAGAACGATGGTAAGTGTTCCTAAGCATTATAATAAATCTGTTTTAGTAATGTTTACTTATTTTATGGAGAAGCAAAGTATTATTCAAGGCTTAACCGGTCGACCAGACCGGCTTGTCTACGTTCGACTTGTAATTCTGTGTATTATGCATACTTATTTATATTCTTGTTATATATATAAGCAGATATCATTAAATAATTAGTTAAAACGCACAAAGACAGAAAGTAAAACAATATTTTTGTGTCTCAGCATTCAATCACTTTTGATAACTTTACAGTTGTCCGGTTTATAAAGTTATAAAAAGTGATTGAAGATTAAAGAACTTACAAAGCCAATAAAGGTTACCATCGAACGACTCAAAGTAATGTGCACCAATGCAGTGATGCTGACTTTCTTTTGTTTAGAACTCAAAGTCTCGTGTACCGCTGCATATCTATTGATAGTTTTGCTAAGTAGGGGAAAGTGGGGGAATTAGGAACACTTAACTTCCAACGCTCGGAAACAATAGAAAAACGTCATAAACATAGTCAATTGTTTTTTAAACATAAACTTTATTTATCTATCTACCTATTACTGACAAATAAAGTCCAAAAACTAACGTTTTATTTAAAATATGAATGAAAACAAAAAACATTGCCGTTCCATTTTACCCGATGCCCAATGGGGTAATTGAGATTAACCCGCGGGGGAAATGGGAACAGCATTAGGTAAGTAGACACAATCAAATATATACAATAAAGTACAATTTCTATAACTATGTGGCATATATCAGTCATGTAACCTTTACTAGTCTCGCCGGTAGTACATTTTTAATGTGCTCATAGTTTACAAGTAGCGGTCATCCAATCTTCTGTCAATGGGGAAATTTTTCATTGCATATTATACGATAAAACTTTAAGTCGTTTTTATTTTCTTGCAAAACTTTCTTAATATTTTGGACTTCTTTACCCTTAACATGGGGTTTCTTCTGTATAGTTTGATGGATAGTCTTAACGAACTCTACTAAGCTGGAATTTCATAAACAGTCAAAATCTGAGTCTGACTGGTCAAAGCTGTGGGTGAATTTATCAGGATCAATAGGATCAACAGTCAAGTACTATTTTTCTAGCTGGTCTTCTTGTTCTTTATCAAATACAGTGTACCGACCTTTTTTGGTATCTCATTTTTTTCTTTTAGTTGTTTCAATAATGTTATTTTTGGTATTAAGTATTTAAGCTTGGCCTAAGATGAGGTTTTTACTTTTGACATTTTCAATTGCATGGGGAAGATCTTTAATTTGATATAGATTCGTATGTTATTTTGAGGTATCTGAAACAGTTTGTAACGTTAAATCATTTGTGTACAATCCACCAACAGCACTAGAGGTAATCATAAACGTTCCCAATTACCCGCATGACGTCGTTCCCAATTGCCCGAAGTATTCAATATAAATTAAAATAGCCACCTTCATCAACCCTTTTTTTGGTGGACTTCGGTTCACATCAGGTTAAAGAACGGGTAGTACGTGCGTAATAGTAACGAAATATGGTGTCTTAGAACTCATACATTTTATAGTTACATCTATTAAACACGCGACGAAAATTATAACAGAAATGCAAAAAGAATTGTTTGACTTACCATGACAACGTGTGTGCAGTGTTTGACTCTCACTTTAGTGTACGCACTAAGGGGCACTGGTCGCGTCCGTTAAACACCCGCAAAGTGATGTAGTGCAGTGGGAAGTATTAGTTACCTAGTTGTTCCCAATTACCCATGGGTCCCAATTCCCCCACTTTCCCCTACTCAAAGTTCCGTCTACCACTGCAATAGTCACTGATAGTTTTGCTAAGTACTCAAAGTTCCGTTTACCGCTGCAATGACTATTGATAGTTTTGCGAAGTACTCAAAGCCCCGGGTACCGCTGCAATGATCATTAATTGTTTTGCTATGTACTCAAAGTCCCGGGTACCAATACAATGGTCATTAATTGTTGTGCTAAGTACTCAAAGTTACGTGTACCGCTGCGAAGGTAAATGGTCGTGGGAATGTCTCTTGCCATGAAATAAGCATTATAAGCATTGTTAGTCTCGTTATTTCACATCACACATCACATCATCAGCCATAGAACGTCCACTGCTGGACATAAGCCTCCTCATAGGGGGGTTTTGCCAATACTCGCCACGCTTGGCAGGCGGGTTGGCGAGCGCAGTTAGGTGTGATTGTTCAAGGAAGACGCTGCTGCCCATCTTCCGGATTACATCCCTTAGCCGACTCTTACGGCAACCACGGGTAGAGAGGGTGGGGTTACTATTTTTATGTCGGCACCACCACGGCAACCTCGTTATTTGTATCCAGCAAAATAAAAATATAATAGAAATCTTAGGTACTTTTTGGGTAATATTTAACAAATAAAAATATGCACCTTACTTGTATGTCAATTGCCTACAATTCCATTTTCTTCTTTCCAGCGTCAGAAGATATGATGGAGTCAATAGACGAGCTCAAAGAACGCCTGTCGTCGATGAAGAGAATGATGGAAGAGCGAAAAGCCGCTGGTTCGGGTACCAAGGATCTGTTCCATGGAGAAGCAAGGAGCCTCCGGGGTACCACCATGATCGACGGCAACTTCCTAAGCTTTGTTTTCGGTGGAACTCTCTTAGTTATAGTCAGTGTATCTGTATATGCATTTTATAATCTGTACCACGCAGTGTTGAAGAAATTCCCTTCTACCCACACGGAACTATGAATCTACTACACGCGCGTTCGCTACGCATCGCAATGGTCATGCGATTGGTTGGATAGTTTGACGAGTGATCTAATTGGTTGGTTAACTATGGGCTCGTTTTATTGGCTTAAATATGGTTTCCATAAATATCCAATTTTCGAATGTGAAATTTACATACATTATTTTTTATTAGCTTCTTTACAAATTACTATAAGTGTACATTTGAAATCAGTTCCATTCCAGGCTAGGTGTGTGTTACCATCTTCGACCATATCGCCACATAACATCAGGTGAGCTGTGGTCAAACCTAGCTTGTCATAATACAAAAAATATGGAAATTTATATTTATATTTTGCTCGTTATAATTATACAGTATATTGTTTAAATCACTTACAGTATAAGCATTGCGTTTTGTAATTTTTTTAATATAAATCTAAATTTTTATCTATATTTCATTAATTATTTCAATCATAATATTTAAAATGTACGATAAGTATAAAACGGTTGTAATTAAATTCTCAAATGCAAGACTGCCAAATAAGTTGACTGACGTAATATCAGGAGCGTTGTAAAGTTTGGATTTCTGCATAGGTACGACTAAGCTTTCCACTTTAAACGGAATTTCTATAAGGAGCCTTTTCGCGAAGTTTCCAATCAATGAATCTATCTGTAGCAGCTGTTTCAATGTTAGTGTTTTAGATTTGATGTTGGCTATGAACGTCATGACAAATAACATGGTCGAAGTAATGTAAAACTTTGATATTATTAAAGTTTGGCAACTTTAATAATATCTTGGTATTATTACCGCCCGATATAATAGTATTATTGTAACATGTATGTCATATTGTAAGCAAAACAGCGCTACGTCAGTACCTTATGTAGATAGATAGTTGCGGTGCGTATCAGCGATACGAAAGCTCAGTATTGTAAGCTCACCCTTAGAATAGTGTATTTATCAAGGATGTTTTAAAGGCTTGTTCAAATGTACGTATTTTTTGTCGCTATAGGTGAAAAACATGGCAAGGGTTCCCAATATCTATGGGGCCGTGCCACATTCCTTCTGTTCACAAATTTATCATAATTATTGATTCTCAGGATATGTATGATAAATTTTGTGTCTAATGCAATTTATCTGTTTTAAATTTTTCGGAACTGTAAAAACATCTTAACAGTCTACTGTTGGCTTATTGGTAGTATATCTACTTTAAAAGATGTAGGGCGTGGGTTCGATTTCCACCCAGGATAAGCATTTTGTGGTATAAACAATCAGTTATCTGACTTATAGCACAAGCATTGCTTAGTTTGTGGTCAGATAGCGCTGTGTGTAACGCCTACGATATTTATATTTGTTTATATTCGTCGAAATTTTGGTAGGGGGTGAAGTATTGAATTGATGAAATTCTGACTGTTTCAAATGCCAAAAAATTTGTAATACAAAAAAAATTCTTTTCAAAACTCAAATATAATATATAGCAAATATCGTGCGCCTATTTGAATAGGTCTTTATATTAGTAAAACCATATTTTTCTTATACTTACCTACGTATGGTGAGACGGCGAAAGATAAATGGAGGGTTATCTGGCATTCTGATTTAAAAGGGCCAAGTTTTAATGTAAGTGTAATCTGTATACTATGCTAATATCTCTTTTTGATAATAAAACTACTTTCAGATGTTGTAATTTTATTTTTACCCAAAAATTTAAAATACTGTCACAGTCATGATTTGACATTTGACTGCCCTGTTAGCTAATCTGGTAGTGTATCTGCTTCAAGAGCTGTAGGGCTTGGGTTAGATCAGGATCAACATTTGTTTGACGAGAAAAAAAATCGGTCATGCCGCTTTGAAGTCTTTAGGGAACATCCACATATTGATTTTATATACCTATATATATATATAGGTATAGATATATATATATATAAATATATATATATCTATTTATATATATAAATATATATATATATATATAATACAGATACATCAACCCATACAAAAACGGTACTACTACAAATCGGGGTTTTTTTATTGGGCTATTGGTGTTATGTCTGATATACCTCAGTGCCTCAAGTCGAAAGTCTTCGACCAGTGTGTGTTACCGGTACTTATGGTGCTGAAACGTGGTCTCTGACTATGCGCCTTCTTGATAAGCTCAAAGTCGCACAACGAGCTATGGAGAGGGCTATGCTCGGAGTTTCCCTACGAGATCGAATCAGAAATGAGGAGATCCGTAGACGAACTAAAGTAGCCGATATAGCCCAGCGGATTAGCAAGTTGTAGTGGCAGTGGGCAGGGCACATAGCACGCAGAGCTGATGGCCAATGACCGGCCATCGATGACCACGACCACGGACCGGCAAGCGCAGCATAGGACGTCCACCCACAAGGTGGACAGACGACCTCATAAAGACCGCAGGAAAGCGCTGGATGCGAGCCGCTTCCAACCGGTCTTTATGGAAGTCAATGGGGGAGGCCTATGTCCAGCAGTGGACGTCCTACGGCTGAGATAATGATGATGATGATGATTGGTGTCATGCGGGAAGGCAAGATGGCGCTATTCTCTGGCGTGTTTCGGACTTATTTGGGTATACGTTGTCTACTTCCTAGTGGAAATTTCATTTCATTTATTCAAAAACAAATATCATTACATGTTTTATATCCTAATTCAGGGCTGCTGAGACTAACCATCCAAAGCACAAAGCAAAGCAGCGATGCCCGGACCTTTGATTTGTTACTCAAAGTTCTGAGTATCACTGTAATGGTCATGGTCATCCGTTGTCTCTTGCCATCAGGAGAGCGTCTCCTTCGACTACTTACATTTACATTAAAAAAAAGTTAAACATCAAATCAATAGATGGTTCTTCTTGAGTAAATTATTCTATCGAAAAAGCTTTAGCAAACACACATCACATCACGCTATCAGCCATAGGACGTCCACTGCTGGACATAGGCCTCCTCCTTGGGGGGTTTTGCCAATACTCGCCACGCTTGGCAGGCGGATTGGCGAGCGCAGTTAGGTGTGATTGTTCAAGGAAGACGCTGCTGCCCATATTCCGGATTACATCCCTTAGCCGACTCTTACGGCAACCACGGGTAGAGAGGGTGGGGTACTATTCTTACCCACCACCACGGCACCTTTAGCAAACGAATACATTTAAATATTAATTTAAAATTATATGTACGAGCGATCAGTTCGGAATAAATCATCGACACCGATTCGATTTATTTTATTGAGTAATCTCCTTAACCGAAGAATTAATAAATTGAACAAAATATTAAAGTAATCTACATAACTGAAGTATTATAAAATAATTTGAACAAAATATTTCACTCAACCCTTACAGAGGTTGGAAATCTCATATAAACTCCGTAAAGTCGGTTATATCACAACAAACGAGGGTTTAACCCAGTTATAAACAAAGTTCAGGCAAACTTCACCAAGCTCCGTGCTTTAATCTTAAATCTTCACATCACATAGGTTCTTTCTATGTGCTGATAAGTTTTTCATGCGCCTCTTCCGTGGACGAATTTAGATAAGACGACTATTTTTTATAGTTGACAGGCTAGATGTTTGACCACCTGATGTTCAGTGACGGTGTGGTCGAAGATGGCAAAACATACCTAGCCTGGAATGGAACTGGTTCCCAAGTGAGGCAGCCGGAACACACACAATGCTTGACGGTAGATTTTCAACTGGAGGTAGCTAGCCAGCCGAGTATTAGAAAGACCCTACCACCACGCTATGGTTTCCTCACAGTGTTTTCCTTCACCGGCAGCTCAAGCTCATTATTGGGGTTTGAACCCACGCCCTTCGGTATGCGAACCGACCGCGTTAACCACTGAGCTATCATCGCTACAAAAATTCTATTCTGGCAATGATGCCCGCTTATTGGACAAGTCGTATGGTTTTCGTTTTCATCCGTGGATATGGCGCTTAATATCTACCTTTTTACTGACTAAACTGGGACAAAAGAGGTTGTTGGTAAAAAAAACTTTTTTGTAGATAGGAAAGAAGTTTTAAGCGCTTTTTCTTTTTTTTGCGGATAACAACCCAACTACGGAAAAGAGTTTTCATTGCCTTATTCGACGATTTTTTCATAACTGTGAATGTAGGTATAATGGTTGTTCCATTCGTGTAAAACAATAACACCTAAAAGTGTGGTACGGAAGCCAGTTCCATTCCAAGCTAGGACTGTTTACCATCTTCGATCACACCGTCACTTACCACCAGATGAGCTGACATCTAGTCTGTCAACATTAAAAAAATCATATCGAAATATTACTTAAACAAAAAATCCATAATAATATGTAAAGACACGTAAGTTACTTTATTGCCACTTCAACTTGCTAATCCGTTTGGGCTATGTCGTTAACTTTAGTTCGTCTACGGATCTCCTCATTTCTGATTCGATCTCGTAGGAAAACTCCGAGCATAGCCCTCTCCATAGCTCGTAAATACATACTTATGATACATACAAAACACTCAGACACAGAAAGAACATTTGTTTGAAACACAAAATGTTTGTCTCGGGTGGGAATCTAACCCAGCTCTTAAAGCAGATTAGTCTACCAAGGAGGTTGTCACAAATTTTTTGTCAAGAAATGTTGAGTCAGTTTCAAGAATGGCCAACCTCCGTACTCCTAGCTTCCCATTGCGATTCCAGTAAAGCACTCCCGGAAAACCTACGCGACCACACATATTATGTCCGCGCAACAAGGTTCACAGTTGCTGTTTCACGTGAAAATATAATCATTGTTTATCTCTATGGCAAAAAAGCATGATTATATGTATTGTTACGTGTTTATGTCACGGTAATTATCGCGTAACTGTAATAAATATAATTATTTATTTAGTATTTCGAATCTATGAATTTTCGAGCGCTTCTTTATTCTTCGTTTACTATCACTAGCGTTGTATAAGAACGTTGTTTTATTCTGGTTTTAGATATTAGTGTTTTGTTGAAAACGAAGAATTCTTACTTGCTACGAAATGGCGCGTAGTAAGTATCTACGTAGCTCGTAGCTCGGAGCTTTTAAAAAGAAAACATGGTTAAACTACTTAATTCGAATTGAGTTATACTTTTTTTTTCTAATTGGCTTGCGTTTGACCGCCATCTCACCTGATGTTAAGCGAAGATGCGGTCTTCCGTTGGAGCACGTTTCCTTAGAAGAAACCGATTCACTCGCGACTTCAAGGCACCTAAATTGTAACCATTAGGGTACACCCACTGGGGCTGCAAATTCCATTGTCTAGCGGTTCGCACAATGAAGGCAGAATCGAATCGTTTAGTTCTAGTTTTTGGAATATCTACCATGAAGCGGTGTCACTTTTTAGAGCTCCTGGCTATCCGATAGTAGAATGGGCAGAATGGAATGGATTTAATGAGAAAATAATGCCCGTCTGGAATGTTTTTGAAACTCAAAAAGCTTTTTGAATCTCTGTCTTTTTTTTATTTTTTTATTTGACAGGCTAGGTGTTTGACCACAACTCACCTGATGTTAAGTGACTGTGTGGTCGAAGATGGTAAAGCACACCTAGCCTGGAATGGAACTGGCTCTCAAGTGAGGCTGCCGGAACACATCGTTAGATGCTTGGCGGCAGATTTTCAACTTGAGGGTGATAGCTAGCCAGCCGAGTACTAGAAAGTACCCTACCACCACGCAAACGCTGTCTAACTTTTTATTAATGTCAGAGCTCATAGACAGACAGACAGCCAAATTTCAAGCCTAATAACGCTGTCGATATCGTTTACATAATATAACAAAACAATAAAAGACATTCATAAAGCACTAGTGTATATTTTTCTCAATATTTAGTTTATATAATTCTTTATTGGACCAAGAAGCACAACTAAAACAATTGAGTAATACTTACTAAGTATCGATACTCGATTCGGGTCGGGCACGTCCCTAGCAACCCCCGCCCTAAACAAAGTAACAGGTAAAGGTAACAGTTACCATCTCCCTTTCAGCAGTACTCTCCGGGCAGCCCAGCGGAACGGCCGCGCTTCTGGGCCCTATACGTCTAGTTTCAAACATATACTGTGATTCGGTTCCAGTCAACTGTAAACTACAAAAATTGAAGGTAAGGAATTGTTTAATATTTTCTTTTGTTTTACCTAGAATATTATTTTTTAAAAATAACGTTCTATTTTTAAACAAAGGCGCGCTCGTTTGTTTCAATTTGTACGGCAATCAATTTGGAAAATAAAAAGAGACTATTTATTATTAAAACAAAAGTTTATTCCATTATCAATATTTGTAAGTCATTTTTGCTGAAAGAAATTCTATGGAGCATGTTTTTTAAGAATCGCGTTATTAACACATATTCTTTTACATTTTTTGGGGAAACGATGGTATGAAATATCTGATAGCATCGTAAAACAGCGCAGTTTTTACTCCTATATGCCCTATATTCCAGACAAAGGAATTACGTATCTGTTGCGCGTTTAATCAACAAGTAGAAAAGGATTTTGTGGTCGTAGGAACATACGTTTCATATTGCAGATTGATTCTTCGATTCACTCAGAAATAGTATTTTGTCAAGCTACAAAAAAATAAGTCATTTCTTAAAATTAAATTCTTATTAATTTTGTAACTGAAAACACTGTTAAGCGGAAATAAACTAAATATATACCTTGAACACGCAAGTTATCTCTACATTGTTTTTGAAATGTAGAAAATGTATCCGAGGTTGTTTTTTTTAAGTTTTTGTGCCATCCGTTTTTATGAGCTGCTTGATTGATCGATTGATTGACTTGCCATATTAAGCTTTAAGCTTATTTTGACCAAATACTGTAAATGTATTTCCAAATTTTTAATTAATGGAAAACTGTTCAGTATTTTATTGGGAATTTAAGAAAAGGTATAAAGGACCATAGCTAGCTTTATTCTCAATTTTTGATTTTGTATTACGAATTCTTCATGACTTGAGTTGTCCTATGTATCAGGGTGTAGGTACATTTGTACATAAAAGAGGAGTATTGCTTCAGTTGCTTTATTCCATCATAACTTTTAAATGCCTTAACTGATTTGGATATATGATACTTCACTCTTTAATTTTTTTATGGCGGCAGCATTACTCCATTTTCAAATGTGAAAAAATATCTCTTCAATTATTTATTAGTTAATAATTTTTTTTCGCCGTCGTGTTTTTTTTTCTGTCAATAGTTATTGTTATATGATACATGCAGCCAATTCTTTTAAAAAATAGTAAAATATAATACGCAGATATCATTTCACACTGTTAATACGTAAGAAGAATATATAGAGAGGAATATAAACTTAATAACGCAATGTGATGTGAGGTTTTAAACGATACCCTGGTCTTTTGTTTTGGTATTCAAATTTGGTTTTTGGGTACCGTTACAATGAAATAAATATCCATCACATTACACAGCGCCATCTAGTAACTATGCAAAACTTGTACTAAGGGAACCAGATAACTAATGAACTTATATACTTTCTTTTATTGTAGCGATGATAGCTCAGTGGTTAGCGCGGTCGGTTCGCACGCCGAATGGCGTGGGTTCAAACCTCAACAATGAGCTTGAGCTGTCGGTGAAGGAAAACATCGTAGGAAAACCATAGCATGGTGGTAGGGTACTTTCTAGTACTCGGCTGGCTAGCTACCACCCTCAAGTTGAAAATCAGTCGCCAAGCATCTAACGGTGTGCTCCGGCAGCCTCACGTGAGAGCCAGCTCCATTCCAGGCTAGGTGTGCTTTACCATCTTTTACCACACCATCACTTAACATCAGGTGAGCTGTGATCAAACAACTAGCATGACAGCTATAAAAAAAAAAAAAACGTCATCCGTACATAGTGGATATTCCCCATGTACGCAGAAAGCATTTTGATACCACATTTTTTATTCGCACAGCGAGGTTATGGAACTATTTGCCGAAGTCTGTGTTCCATGTTAGGTACGATATGGGTGTCTCCAAATCTAGGGTAAATAGGTATTTGCTAGATAAGCGTGCTCCGTCTTAGACCGCACTATTACTTAACATCAGACAGGGTGTGGTCAAACGCGAAATTATTTTGAATTAAAAAAAATATCTAACAATGCATAAAGAACACCCAGACACAGAACGAATCGGCAGGCGTTATATTATAACATCAAAAAAGCGTCTTGTTTGTTTCCTTACTTCTTACCAATAATATAGTTTTTCCTCACGATATTTTCCTTCATCGGCAGCTCGAACACATTGTTGGGAGTTGTATCCACGCCCTTCAGCGTGTGAACCGACAGCGCTAGCCACGGATCGTTAAAAAAATTCAACCAAGTGCACCTGAGCAAAACTTTGCCTACAATAAAACCTAATTAAAGTTTTTGTATAAGTAGATAGATAGTTAAGTTGCAGAGTTCTGGAATGGAGACCACGGACCGGCAAGCACAAGTCACAAGTTGGACAGATGACCCAATAAAACCGTAGAAACGCGCTGGATGCGAGCCGCTTCCAACCGGTCTTTATGGAAGTAAATGGGGAAGGCCTATGTCCAGCAGTGGACGTCCTACGGCTGATGATAAGTTGATAAATTCTCTTCAAGTCTTCAAAATAAATAGTACCCATGTCCAGCCGGGGTTGAACATTAGTGTTTAAGAAAAATAAAAAAAAATTGAAAAATAAAAATAAAAACACTTTATAATGACTTTTCTAGATGTATGTCTTAACTGTGATGTCATTTAATATTTATGACAGTACATTTCGTCAAAGCTAATGAGATCTTCTTAGAAGTATAATTTCCGACGTCACTGTTCCAATTTGGCTTTACAAGAATAAATTAGCAAAGGTAATGAACGAAATGTATGATAAAAAATACTTCCAAATATGGATGTATGTGATAAATATGTTAGTCAACATTAGTTAAGTGTGTGTAAAGATGATCTTCGGATTGAGGGTGATAGCTGGCAAGTTGAGTACTAGAAAGTACCCTACCACCACGCTATGGCTTCCTCACTTTATTTTTCCTTCACCGCCAGCTTAAATTCATTGTTGGGGTATGAACCTACACTCTTCGACGTATGACCACTAGTTTAGTGGTTAGCGCGGTAGGTGACTACCGCGCTAACCACTAAACTATCATAGCTACAAATTAGCAAAGATTTTCTTTGATAAGAGAGTGAAATCGTGATATTACACGAGAACATTTTTCATTTTTACACCACGAGAAAGTTCACTGAATAAACCTAATCAACTCAATTCTCAAATTTCATATTCTCTTCGCCAGTCTAAAAAACTTATGCGAAATTTTGTTCTCATTTCTTTCACAGATTTTTGTTATAAGTTTGTGGTAATAGAATATAGCAAAATCTAATTTGATTTCTAAGAAACTGCCAACAATGTTCCTAAATTTATTTCAGACAGACGATCCTGTGTGGGGAAATATAATTATGTTTTTTTTATAGTCGACAGGCTGGGTATTTGACCACAGCTTACCTGATGAATACTCTCGACTTGAACACACCCAGATTATATCCATCAGGGAACACCCACACAGGCAGCGCATTCCGCTGTCTAGCGGTCCGCACAATGAACGTGGAATCAAATAGTTTTGTTCGAGTTTTTGGAAAGTCGACCATATGTTTCGATTTCACGTAGGAAACCTGTAAAAATATGCCTAATAATACATTTTTTTTTTATGGTTGACAGGCTAGGTGTTTGACCACAGCTCACCTGATGCTATGTGACGGTTTAATCGAAGATGGTAAACACACCTAGCCTGGAATGGAACTGGTTCACAAGTGAGGCTGTCGGTGTCTGTTAGGTGCTTGGCGACAGATTTTTAACTTGGGGGTGGTAGCTAGTTGAGTACTAGAAAGTACCCTACCACCACGCTATGGTTTCCTCACAATGTTTTCCTTCAATTTTCAGCCTTTGGCGTGTGAATCGACCGCATTAACAACTTAGCTTTCATCGCTACAAAATTGATTTGAATCTGGAATGTTTCCTTTCATCTAGTTTATACCCACTTAACTTAAAGAACGCTTCATACATATTAAGCTAACTTACAACTGCGTAATGGCAGTCCGCTAAGCAATTACTCATAGTTAGTGTGGACGTCGTGACGTCACCAGGAAACCCGTACTCGGGTAAAAGGTCTTTTCCCCTTGGGGTGTTGAACGTTAGCCTTTTTACTGTCTATGAGTGAATTTTGTAGGTCCTTCAAAATAATTTATGTAGTTGTGAACATGTAAAATGCACTTTACTTGGTGGTAGATCTCTTTAGCATAAGTTTGTCTAGGTAGGTATCAACGCAGCACCAGATATTCTGCCGCCAAGCAGTAGTGTGTAAGCATGACTGTGTTCCGGTTTGAAGGGTAACAGCTAGTGAAATTACAGGCTGTTGAGACTAACCTTCGAAAGTCTTAAAGTAATGAGCGCTGGACATTGTTTTGCTACTCAAAGTTCTGTGTATCGCTGCAATGGTCATGGACAGGCGTTATCTCTTACCATCAGGTCATTACCATCTTGTTCGTCTCCTTACTTTCACATTTAAAAAAAACCCGGCCATATGCGAGTCGGACTTGCACGAGGGTTCCGTACAAACCTGTAGGTATATAGGTAAAAGTTAAGGTTTTTTTTATGGTAATTTATAATTTTCGCAATTTTTCTTTTATCTGTGCTATAAGACGTTGCTTCATACCAAATTTCAAGATTCTGAGTTCACGGGAAGTTCAAGGAACAGTAGACCTGAGTATTTGATATGAATTTCGGCTTAATAACTCCACGCGTTTCTGAGAAAAAGGGTGTTGACAGACAGACAGACGTACAACAAAGTGATCCTATAAGGGTTCCGTTTTTTTCCTTGTGAGGTACGGAACCCTAAAAACAACTTCTTTTTCTTCATTCTTGTTTCTGTTTGTTCTAAGTATGTATTATAAGTGTACCTAAGGAAAGCCATGGAGTACGCCATGTTCTGTAACAAATTACAAGATTGAGAAATGTCGGAATCCGACGTCGCACGAAGGTGCGTGTCGTCAGAACAATAATCATGAAATTAAACTGCCTTGTTAGTTCATTTGGTAAAGTTCTGCTTCAAAAGCAAAAGGGTGTGGGTTCGATTCCAACTCAGAACTAATATTTGTGTGACTAACATAGATGTTTGTTCAGTATGTATTATAAGTATGTAATTACAAATAAAAAAAGTATTTAACTATTCTGTCAGCTGTCTGGTTCCATAGCAAGCTTTGCTTAGTTTCAGGCTAGATGGCGCTGTGTGAAAATGTTCTTCAATATTTATTTTATTTAAATTGAGTTGGACATGTTGCCAGGCAGTGTGATGGCAGGTGGACTACAATGTTGACGGATTGGTGGCCACGAACCAGGCTATGAAACGTCGGATGCCCGCTAGCTCGTTATGCAATTGCGCAAGAGAGGCTTACCTATGCTCAGCAGTGGCCGATTACGGATTGAAAATGATGATGATAATTAAAAGCAGTCTTCGGAACGAAGTAATTTCCTAGAGAACTAAGGTCAGGTGGCTCAGCGTATTAGCTAGCTGAAATGACAATAGGCTGGATATATCTGTTGCAGAACCGATAACCGCTGGGGTAGACGTGTTCTAGAGTGGAGACCGCGAATTGGCAAACGTAGCGTAGGATGCCCTGAGACTCGATGGAGTGACGATATACGTAGGACAGGTATATGGTTGCGGTATATGGAAGCGAAAAGCTGAAGATCGGGCTGAGTGGCGTGTCTTGGGAGAGGCCTATGTCCAGCAGTGGACTTCGATGTTGAATGATGAAGCAGTCTTCTGGTTCCCATAATACAAGCTTTGCGTTGTTTGAGGCTAAATGGCACTGTGTCAAATGACCTCCAATATTTATTTATATTGATTAATATGGAATTTTGGTATTTATAGTCCGTGCTTAGTATACCCTCATTTAATAGCCCTCGTAAATTATTCAATTCAAACTCGAGCGGTTTGGACCTCTGAAATTCAACGTCGGTTCTATTCATCACCAACTCTCCCTTCTGAATAATGTATCCTTATTATTTTGAATTCGCTTAATCAAAGGGAAGGTATATGTATAGGTGCCTTAAGGCGCTGTCAGTAGTAATATGAACGACTGAACGTGTGTTGGTATACCAGTTGATTTAAGCTTATCTTACAAACCATTGAGTTGAATTTTGCAGAGCAATAAATCGGATCATAAAACCCAGGGTAATCGATGTACAAACATTTAAAAAAAGAAAAAAAATACGAATCAAATTGAGAACCTCCTCCTTTTTGAAGTCAGTTAAAAATGGCAGGCCAGCGTCGACGCGTCGCTCACTGAGATTTGAACGATACATTTAAATAAATCATTATGCTTAACCTTTACTAAAATAATTCATATATCTTCATATTAAAATATTGTAGAATATGTACCTACTTTAGTATTTTATTAGGGAAACATTATAAGTTTTTTTTACCCGACTGCCAAGGAAGTATCACATCTTTCACGCGTATCTTGTATGCATGTATGTAAATTTCTTTATAACCTCGTATCTCCCAAACGGTCGAATGGATTACGACAAATAAGGTATCGTTAGATTCGTCTCAATAAACCAAGAGTGGATAAAAAAAAGGTGGTGAATTTTTGGCTCGAAATGGTAATACGTTACACATCATCAGCCATAAGATCGCCCACTGCTGGACATAGGCCTCCTCCTTTTGCCAATACTCGCCACGCTTGGCAGGCGGGTTGGCGAGCGCAGTTAGGTGTGATTGTTCAAGGAAGACGCTGCTGCCCATCTTCCGGATTACATCCCTTAGCCGACTCTTACGGCAAGCACGGGTAGAGAGGGTGGGGTACTATTTTTATGCACCACCACCGCGGCACCACCACGGCAAATAATATGTAATATCTTTAAATTAACAAAAAACAGTAAATATAATTAGTACATAAAATACTTTTCTTTCCAAAACATTGAAAATGTTTTTGATAATTTTACTTTTAGAGCTAGACGCAAATCCCACTCAACATTTACAATTTCTAGTTCCATTGTACGCCACCATTTTATTCAGATACAAAATACTATAAGCGAACCAGGTCGATCAATAGTATATCGTTTCTGTTTCTCTTGCTATGTCTAGATCAAATGCCACATAACTCCGGCCTTTATTAACCTCTTCGTGTCTTCAACTTCGGTAATAATGTTGGAGATATGTTTGAGCTCATGTCATGTATTGTTTTCTGACTTTTGTATATGTTTCGTCGACATGACATTCTTGATTACTAATATAAGATTAATGCTTTTCTAATGTAGCCGATGTTTTCCTTTACCGACAGTTGACGCCCATTCTTAAGTTCAAAAATAATCATGTATACGGCTATTTATAACAAAAATAAAAAGCATTTCGTTGACTTCAAGGCATTTAGTAGTATTGATGTTACTAAATGCCTCATAGTCAATAAAAGGTTATGTTATTAATTGGCTTGTAGCCAATAAAAGTCTTTGTTAATGTTACTAAATGCCTTGTAGTCAACGAAATTCCATGATTTGTTTTTACGTAACTGTATACAGGGTCATTTTTAAACCCAACAATGAGCTTCAGCTGTCAGTAAAGGAAAACATAATGAGGAAATATGGTGGTAGAGTACTTTCTAGCACTTACACTGCAACCTCAACACAAGTTGTTGCTAAGCAATTAACAGTGTATTTCATCAACCTCACTTGAGAGCCCGTTTCCATATTAACCTAGGTATAGGTACATCCTGCACCGTTCACTTAACTTTAGCGAGCAGTTGTCAAACACCTAGCTTATAAAAAACAACCGCGTAATACTCGTGCACAGCTTCAAGACATCGTAAACAGCAACTTTTATTCTATAACTTTTGACAATAACCTCAAAAAATGTTTGAAGTTTATATGAAAAATTTTTAGCTCTGTATCTTTATAGTCACAAAACTTGGTTTCAAAGATTCGTCTTAAAATAAAAAAGAGCCAGTCAGTAAGTCTTCAAGTCGAGAGTGAATCGATATCTTTAAATACAAATACAAATATTTTATTGATAACACCAATATTACAAGTCAATTCCGTAATATCATTAGGTTTAAGAGTTTTGGAACACTGATTACATGTCAATGAAATAAAAACAAAATGTCAAAGTATACAAACATGTCTATATAAGAATATTGTCAATATAAAAATATGGCAGCATAAAAAAGTGTCAATATAAAAAAAATATTGTCCATAAAATAAAAAGTCCAAAAAATAATCATAATTACTTACGTTATCATATTACTTCTTGGAAAACGTGCCTCATCGTAGACCATTTCGCTTAACATCAAGTGAGATGGCAGCCAAACGCAAGCCAATGTTATAAAAAAAAATTGCTCATACTTCCAAACAAAAGTTTATTCTATGAATTCTTTGGGAGAAAAAAAAAATGTTTATGCCTGGATTAGCATATAGGATAGTTTTTATACTGCAAACTTTTTGTTAAATTCCACGCGAACTATTTGCCGTGGTGGTGCCGGCGTAAGAATTGTATCCCACCCTCTCTACCCGTGGTTGCCGTTAGAGTCGGCTAAGGGATGTAATCCGGCAGATGGGCAGCAGCGTGTTTCTTGAACAATCATACCTAACTGCGCTCGCCAATCCGCCTGCCAAGGGTGGCGAGTATTGGCAAAACCCCCCCAGGAGGAGGTCTATGTCTAGCAGTGGACGTCATATGGCTGATGATGTGATGATGATGTGACGCGGACGAAGTCGCGGGTAACAGCTAGTATAAACATTTTTATGCAATAAATTAGTTATGAATGTTTCGTCTTTTAAGAAAGTACTTAAATGTCACCGCCCGCCATGTTACAAGTACAAACAAACTTTACGATAAAAGCATCATAAATTAGAAAATTACAAGCCTTATCATTCACGTCAACATTTCATAACGTGGTTATCTAGCCATATTGTTATATGGATAGTATTGAAGTAGAATAATGCTTCGTGCATGTCGGAGTCAATCGATAGTTATTACAGGGTGACGTTATTTCTGGACAAAACGAGGGTAGAAACATTTTAGTTGCATTGACGTGTTGTTTATTACACACTAGCGGCCCGCCCCGGTTTCGTACGAGTGCAATATAGATACTAATGTGGTGTATATGCATGTATTATACAAAAACATTCCTCTTGAATCACTCTGTCTATTGATGGAAACCGCATTAAAATCCGTTGTGTAGTTTAAAAGATCTAAGCGTACGGACGGCGGGAAGCAACTTTGTTTTATACTATGTAGATATTCGATGTTCATTACTTCTTCTTTTTGTTTTTTGCGTAGTACTTTATAGATTTGTCAGTTTTATTTCAAAGTTTTCATGTATTTCATGATAAATCAAGTCTAGTTATATAAAATAATTCAAGCTTAAGTTTGTTCATGGTCTAGTAAAGTTGTAACTGTACTACATGCTTCGATGGACTTTTGCAAGCAAAACAAAATGTCATGTTTCACCATATGCCACGTAATTCGGCGCTTTCTTAAATACACCACCATTATACATTAAAAAACCCTCAAATTCAAAATCTACCACTAACTTGAGACGTAGGAGTGTTTACTATCTGCGACCACACCATCACTTATCATCAGGTGAGCCACGGTTTATTAAGCCTGTCACCCACAAAAAAAACACTTTTAGAAAAATTATACAATGCTGTGACATCATACATAGTTAGGTGTTAAAGGAAAAAAACGGAACCCTAATAGGATCACTTTGATGCCCGTCTGTCTGTCTGTCAAGACCCTTTTTCTCAGGAACTCATGGAGGTATCAAGCTGAAATTCATATCAAATACTCTCATCTGTTCTACTGTATACGGTCAAAATTAAATTTCTAAGCCAACGCAATCAAAAGATACAGCCGTTAATGCTGCAAATTTACGTTAGAATATTTTTTTTTGATGTGCAGTTAGCTTGTACATTAGATTAGCTTTTCCACTACTTTTTATCACTAAAAAAGGCGTTTGAAATCGTGGTAGAAACCTACTATAATGTAGATATACTAACGAATTTATATACAACTAATAACGCTTATTTTTATTATTACGCCTTCCTGTAAGGTTCTCTAAATACCAAGTGGCGTAATTTGTCGTATACAATACATTTTTAAAACCCCCTTAAGTACCTAAAGCGACAATTATGATTCCAACCTCCACTTTAACAATTCACGTACTTAACCAAAAGATCTTGCCTTCAGCAATCCGAACCGAAACGCCCTTGGCCCACTGGCCTGCTAGAATCCACCCATACTCACGTGGTACCAAACAGTCAGTATACCAAGTTCTTTCTCTTATTACTTCTTATGACCAATAGTATTCAAATACTTTTATTACTGACATAAGAAAACATCGTGACGTAGGCATGTCACTTTTTTTTAATTATAAATTAGGCTTTCGTTTGAGTACCATGTCGCCTGTTGTCAAGCGACGATGCAGTCTACGACGGCACACACTTGCCTCTTTTTTTTAAACTTTGAGTTTTAAAACAAAGTCCAGGGCATCGCTGCTTTGGCGCTCATTACTTTGAGACTTTCGAAGTTTAGTCTCAACAGCCCTGTAATTTCACTAACAAGCACACTACTGCTTGGCGGCAGAATATCTGGTATTGCGGTGGTACCTACCTAGACGACCTCCGGCTAAGGAGATCTACCACCAAGTAAAAAGTTGCCTTTAAGAAATTGATTCACTTAAGATTTGATGGCACGCAAATTGTATCTATAAGGAAACTTTTACTTTTCATAAAATATCAAACAGATTTTTCGTTTCTTGCAGCAGATAAACCTTAGTAACGTAAGTATTTGAAGGCCTTAGTTGACAGATCCAATCTTATAAAAAATTTGCTGTCCTTGTCTAACGGAACACAATGACGAAGACAGCAAAATTTTTAGTAAATTTTTAGATAAGTCGACTAAAGCCTATAAAATCGGTTTTAGTGTCAATGAACAGTCTGGTACAGATGTTGGTAAACTATTCCGTTTTGCCCGGGTTTTGCCACATCAATAGAAATGTCAAAAAAACAGACGAGTTTGATTTACTCTATGTAAGAATTTTGACGCAAGCTTTAAAAACACTGACAAATGTGCTATGTTCTATGACTTAGGAAAGAAAAAAAAACATTGTTTGTCAAATTTTCGAATGTTAGAATTGAATTAGGGAATTTTGGCGGGAACACGGAAAAGTTATGTCTTCGCATTATAGGCGCGAGTGTGGGAAAGAGATATATGGTGGTGAAAGTGGTGAAACATGGCTTTTCGTGTTGATACTAAAACTCCTATGACGCTTGCTCTAAAGTCACCACTACTTTAGGGCATGACCAACTCGACCGAGATTTTTTAGTGTGACTTTCACTTAATTTATTAGATTTATCTTAAAATTATTGAAAGTATCGAAATCCTTGACTTTGACAAATACACAAAGTACAACGCCAAAAACAAAGAAGAAGAAGGTTTTAATTAACACAGTTGTGAACAAACTTTTAACGTGACTGTGGGGGAATTATAAAACCTCTTCACAAAAATCATACACCAACAATTGAGCTTATCATTCGTTATGGTGCGCATGATGTGGAATATTAAAAAAATATGACTAGATTTCGTCCAAAAGACCATTTAATATACGAGCCATTTCAAAGCAGAATTTAAATAATTACAAACCCCTCCATCTCCCTTGTCAGCAAAAATAAGCAAAGCTGTTACTCCCCTCTTCTATGCTTACTTTGGTTTAACTAAGACAACCTAAGTATATAGAGAATTCAAGAACAAGTAGAGAACGAGTTGTGCCAATAAATAAGAAGAAAAATAAACAATATATAATTTATTTAACAGTGCTGACGTTATCATTAATCAAATTCACTTTTTTTCACGCTTATTTTTGATGATCAAAAATAAGCAAAGCAAAGCCCAACCCCCTTTGATGCTTACGTAATACTTGAAACCCTTATGCATACGATTTAAAAATAGGATTCGGTCTGCGTGTCGGAATTCAAGCGCAATTCCTGTTTAAGAGTAGACTCTATTGTAACATATTTAAGACTCATGTAAAAACAGAGACTAGTTTCGAATTGTATTACTGCTTGTATTGCCATAGGAGACAGGAGGCGCGGCCGTCAATATTTAAGCAGGTGATAATTGCTTTCAAATTCTAATTAGGGGGTGGTATCTGAGGAAACCTGGCGATGGTAGAGAAAGATAATCATGGTTATTAAGTAGGGAAGTTACATCAACGATATTGTTAAAACTTTCGTACGGAAACTGACGTGGTTTTGACACATTCTCGTTTTAATTATACGAGATTGCACCTGTTTTATTACATTTCACTATCACTACATATTATAAAACAAAGTCGTCTACTGCGTACTGAAAAAGTACTGAACGGATTATCATGCGAGTTTTTTTTATTTTTTTTATGCCATAGGTGGCAATCAAGCTGACGGGTTGCCTGATGGTAAGCAATCACCGTCGCCTATGGATACCTGCAATACCAGGGGCACTACAAATACGTTGCCGACCTTTTAAGATTCTATTTACACGCCTTTTGAAGAGCTCAATGTTGTAACTCCGCGGGAATACGGAAGAAGGAAGATCATTCCACAATTTGCAAGTGTATGGCAAAAAGGATCGAGTGAATCGCACAGTGTGCGATTTCCATGAATCAATTATATGTGGATGAGCTTTTAAACGATGGCGGCTAGTGCGGTGATGAAACCGTGACGCCGGCATAAGATCCAATAATTCTTCAGAACAGTCCCCGTTGTATATGCGGTAGAAAAGACAAACGGGGAAAAGTGAGTGTTCACGTTTTGGCTCCGTATGTCATTGGTAGAACGTTTTGGTCACATACGGTGATCTTTTTCAAGGAGCCAAGAAAAAAGTACGACGCGCGCGTGGTCTTGCCTTGCAGCGCGGACCGATGCGTGTCTCGCTCGTGAAGATAGCGGATTGTGCGTGGGCGCTGGGAGTAATCTAATCGGACTTCTCCTATATGTATAAAGTCAGAAACAATTCAGTATACGAAAATCACCGCGTTGTCGTTTTATCGTCAAAATGTTTATAATTTTAGTAAAGTGTCAAATAATTTTAAATGTTTGTAAAACTTTCATTGTAATTTGTCCGTTACTATTAAATGGAATAAGTATGATAAAAAGCGTAAAACGCCCCTTAAGTTACAAACTTTTCTTTCACATAGGCCATTCTAAGTTAAGACGCAGTAAGTCTTCCACAGACAATTCCAAGTTGAGCCAATTTCAAGTTATTTCAGCAATGATGTCAGGATCTACAAATCAAGACCTAAGTGCGCACTTACTTAGCGTCTTAGTGCTTAGAAACGGTCGAGGGTAAGGTAGGTAGTAAAGATTTTATGCCTAGCTTTTCTAGTTAGCTTTTTCTTATGAAGTGGGTGGGATGTTTGGCTAAAGTGAACCTTATTATTAAATTCGAATTCGTTCCATTAATGTGAATAATACATTTTTTTTACACTTGACTGGCTAAGTGTTTGACCACAGCTCATGTAATGTTAAGTGTGTAAGGGAAACTCGAACAGTATGAAACTCAGGCTTGATATAAAGAGTAACAGTATATATTTATTTTTACAATATTACACTTTGGAGGTGCTATTCGCTTTACTGTCGAACAGAAAGTAAGTTCGCTGTCGTAGCACCCTCTCCCAGCTAACTTCAGTTGGTTGATAGTGCTACCTCAGCGCCCTCTAAGCTAACTTTAACACTAATTCACTAATCAATACACTTACTCATTAAATTACATTCAAACACTACATCTACAGCTACTATTCATTGTAAATATAATTATCCCTAATATTATCCCTAATATTAAATATATTTATTTAAGTATTGCGACAGAGGCGACAACAAGTGAACACACACCTTGCCTGGAACAGAACTTGCTCTCAAGTGAAGCTACCGGAACACACCGCTAGGTGCTTGATAGCAGATTTTCTACTTGAGGCTTGTAGCTAGCCAGCCGAGTACTAAAAAGTACCCTACCACCACGTTATGTTTTCCTAACGACGTTTTCCTTCACCGACAGCTTTAGCTCATTGCTCTGGTTTGAACCCACGCCCCTTGGCGTGCGAAGCATCCGCGCTAGCCACTGAGGTATAATGTTGTAATTATTTTGGCTATATTTATGTGTGTGTGTGTGTGTGTGTACATGACTAAGGAGATAAAAAAAAACCATTATATTTTTATTTATGCTGATTTAATTGGAACGTTAAACGTTGCATTTTCCTGGTGAGAAATATTATAGTCAAATTAAAATACACTAGCGACACGCCCTAACTTCGCGTGGTTGCTGATTCGGAAACATAAGTTTATTTTCTATATTTGTATAATTTTAGTGCGGACAATAAAGAGTTAATCAATCAATCATAAATAAATAATGAAAGTTATTGAGTAATAAAAATATTGCAAAAGATATTGTAAACTTAAACGTAGTTTACCCGATTCGCTCTATTTTATTTATGCTTGTATATCTCACAATAAACACCTAAAAATAACTTACCTACTTAGTAATCTTATACCGTCTTACCCCTTTAGGAATACGTCTTAAGAATTTTATGTTGGTATCTTTAGTATCGTACAAAAACTTCCCAATATCTCCGGTAGAATATCTTTTGTGTTACGCGCCGTGTCTACAAGTGATTTATGACAATATTGCTTTATGCGTCCCAGAATTCGAAGCTTATTAAAGACCGTTTCCATAAATTTTGTTGGGAGCCTTATTTTCTTGGAAACGGGCCATATCGTGCCGCAATATAGGTTAGCACAAGGATAATACTAGGTTTTAAATTACATGAAGGTTACACGTCTACCATTAAAGTTGGAAAACAATAAATAATAATGTATCATACTAATATAGTGAATGTCAAAGTTAGTATGTAGGTACGTATTTTACTTCTTAATAGATTACTATGGAAACTGAGCTAGTTTTGACATATTTTGTTTTACTTATGCGTTTGTTTTCTTTTTCTGTTTGTACTCAGCTGTGTCTCCTTGAAGAAGGCCACCGGATGTGGCTGAAACTATAGTCGGAGTTTCCGATCAGATTAAACGTGAAACAAAAATCTTAATGGATTTACTTTTTTTGTAGCGATGATAGCCCAGTGGTTAGAGCGGTCGGTTCACATGCCGAAGGGGGTGGGTTCAAACTCTAATGAGCAGGAGCTGCTGGTGAAGGAAAACATCGTGAGGAAATCATAGCGTGGCACTTTCTGGCGCTAAGCACCTAACTACCTAATCTAGTTCAAGCATACTCATTTGAGAGCCAGTTCTCCATTCCAGTCTAGGTGTGCTTACCGTCTCCGACTACTCCGTCATTTAATATCAGACACGTAAACATTAAGGAGACGACATGAGCCGATTCTAAGCACGTTTTGCCGCTATTAGATTATTATCGACATTGTAATAAGGTATTAATTGTTAGAGCAAGAATGTAGCGGTTACGCAAAGTCACGCGTCAAAAGTAATTAGTTAATTAAATCTATTGGAGGTCACATAGACACACACAAACATACTTATACAGGGTTATAAGCTTAGGATGTACTAATCCGAATGGGGGAATAATCCTAATCACAAATAACTCTTAAATGACTTAAAAGTTTCAATTCTCACAAGCATAATGTCATGAACATTATTATCCCCGTTATTGGGTTTTTGTTAGAAATACATATTTATAAAAATCTCGTGACAATGTGTTTGCGGGCGCACTCCTACGAAACGGCTCGCCCGATTTTTTATGAACTTTGGTATGGGAATAGGTCGTAAAGTATATTTCATACCGCTGGGTGATTAGCTACTTTTTATCCCGAAAAAATATAGCGGGTAACACCGCGGTACACAGCTAGTAAAGTGTAAAATTAAATAAATATCCCAAGATATTTCACACAGCGCCATCTAGCCCCAAACTAAGCAAACTATGAGAACCAAATTACTGATAGAATACTTATATACTTTTTTTTGTTAATACATAAAAAACATAATAGTGTTCATGGTAAATGTTTAGTTTATTTATGTAAGTATTTATATCCTCTTCTCGCTGCAGTAACCAGTTGCCCACACGTGTTTCACCTCTACACGAGGCATCCACAGGACGTGTTCTCACGCCCTTCGGCGTATAAACCGACCGCGCTAACCACTGAGCTATCATCGCTCAAAACCGCTTTAGACCTTTTATATTTTTATCGTTGCTTATTGTTTTACCAATACAAAACCAATTTTTTTTTTATTAGATAAACAGTTCATGCAATACAAATAAAAATCGAAATATCTTTGATCGAATTTCCCCGAAATAATTTCATTTTACTACTGCCCTCTTTGGTCTGTAGGGATTCGAAAACAATGAAATTCCCTTATATTTGTCTTCATTTCTGTGTGAATCTGGAGAAGAAGGTGTAGGTATTTACTAGAGAGAGGGTTAAATCCAACGACATCGTACTTAATAGACATTACATTTTATTCGCAGTACGTATAAATAAATAAATAACTGATAGAATATTTAAATACTTCTTATTTTTGTAAATCATCATCATCATCATTTCAGCCGTAGGACGTCCACTGCTGGACATAGGCCTCCCCCATTGACTTCCATAAAGACCTGTTGGAAGCGGCTCGCATCTAGCGCGTTCCTGCGGTCTTTATGAGGTCGTCTGTCCACCTTGTGGGTGGACGTCCTACGCTGCGCTTGCCGGTCCGTGGTCTCCACTCCAGAACTTTGCAGCCCCATCGGCCATCAGTTCTGGGTGCTGTGTGCCCTGCCCATTGCCACTTCAACTTGCTAATCCGTTGGGCTATGTCGGTAACTTTGGTTCGTCTACGGATCTCCTCATTTCTGATTTGATCTCGTAGGGAAACTCCGAGCATAGCCCTCTCCATAGCTCGTTGTGCGACTTTGAGCTTATCAAGAAGGCACATAGTCAGAGACCACGTTTCAGCACCATAAGTCATCGCTGGTAACACACACTGGTTGAAAACTTTCGACTTGAAGTAATGAGGTAATGCAGATGACTTTTTTTTTGTAAATACTTATAACTCTTGGCTCTTTTCCGAGCATTCTATACATCTTTCTACACTGGCAGCTTATGGGTATCATATACGTAGAAGCGGTACAGCGCCCTTCGTGTTCAATACAATAATGCATTTAGGGTGCTGTTGGGGCTGCCCCGGCACTGCTGCGCCTCAAGGATGTTCGCCGAGTCGCAAAATGACTGTTTTTACTTGACAATACGGAAATAGTGCACATGACTATACCGCCGGGTTCAAAGTAGCATCCTAGATGTGTTTGCCAATAGGTTTGACAAATGAGCAAGTATTGTAATCGTAAATTCTTTTAATTTAATAATCTGTTTCATTTATCATTAAACTTGCGCTACTTAATTACATAGATTATTATAAAGGAAACCTTTTAAAATAATATGCTATAATATACAACCATACCTTTCAAGTTGATACGTTCTGTAGTTAGTTTTTTCATAATCCCATCTATACTGAAACCTAACATTTTCCCGAGATAAAAATTATTCTGTGCTAATCCAAGTAATAAACTAAATGTGTGCCACACTTCATCCAGATCGGTTCGGCCGTTTTTGCGTGATTAACAAACATCTAAACATACAAACTTTCACATTTATAATATTAAGTAGGATAAATCAGTACAACAATAACTTTGAGCCCTTTAGCTCCTAATTAGTATTTACTGTATCTACCTATCTAGAACGCTGTGGTTGATCCACATGACAAAATAATGACATCCATACTAGCTTATATCATAAGCACGTATTGTGCTTATGTGTTGTTTGAAAGTGGTCAGTCTACTAGGTAATAAGTCGTTGGTTAGTTCTGTGATATAGGGACCTGTAGATACCTATACGATCTCAGTTGTTTGACGACGGTCTCACAAAAGCCAACGATATATGAATGTATGATGAGGTCTACAAAAGATTTTTTCATATATTTTTGTCAACCCAATGTTTTATAATACATATATATTGGGTATCTACTCGCTCATACAGGCTGATTGATTCGTAGACCTTGTCTTTTCAAAACGTACTTTGCATATTCGGGTTTTGTAAGTTGTCTTCAAAGAGTAACAAAAGGTAAATCCAATTTTTTGAAAGCTAGGACGGTTCTTTCGTTGATACTGTGGCACCGTCACGTTTTCCTAAATCTCAGAATAAGGCAAGCGCTGCTGCCGAATTTACAAAAGACCTCAAGAGGCATAAATATTGATTTCAAGTACATTTCATTTTTACGGAGTTCAGCCTTTAGGAATGTTTGGAATCGTGAGGAGTAAAAAGGACTTTGAATACTACACAAATTATCAAAACTTATCTTCTTGACACACTTTAACGCATAATTGTGTTTATCGTCTTTATCGCGCACAAAATACTATGAAATGACAATGAAATTAAATGAAAATTTATTGAAATGAAATGAAAATTTATTGAAATGAAATGAAAATTTATTGAAATGAAATGAAAATTTATTGAAATGAAATGAAAATTTATTGAAATGAAATGAAAATTTATTGAAATGAAATGAAAATTTATTGAAATGAAATAAAAATTTATTTGGCAATTATGAAATTAATTATGTTTATTTACCTCGACGTTTCGGCCTTGTTACAATAGCCATAGTCATGAGTTGATTGGAGAGAGCTGGTCGTCTCGATGAAAATATGAAGATAGGTTACGATTTCCTACCCTCATTTTGGTCTTATAAAAACGTAAGGTTGTCACCACGGTACACTACACTAACTGTATCAGCAGACTATTCTGAAACTACATCGCGATACAAGTACTTGCCTATAACCGGACACGACGCCGACAACCTTAATCCATAGTATTTTGTGCACGATTTAGACCCGGTGATAAACATAATTAAATAAAGTTCGTGTGACGAATATAGAATTAAATCATACGAGTTTATGCACTACGCATCTCCGCGTAACTGTACATTTATGTACTTTTTAGGGAAATTCTCACAGTATAACTTTTTGTAATAAAATTGCAAAGCGCAAAGCTATAGAGATTTGAAACTTGGTCTTAATGCACTTACACGTTCACAAGCCACTGATACGCCATTATGCTTGAAATTGAAAATGATGTATGTTATAAAAAGACAAAAGTTGAGTTAAGAATCACTTCTAAATAAGTAGGGTCGAAATACCGCTTCAAAGATCTTGTTAGGTAATTCTGAAGCTTTTTGTGAAACTTATTTCAACATTCAGCACTCGCATCACGTGCCAAGGTGCTCCCACCTCGACAGTGGAATTCAATTTTCAGACGAAATAACTTGTGATGAATCAGTTTTTGCCGAATTGCCGTTTCGTACTGAATAAATCCTTTTTTTCTAGTAATGATAAAGAAACAATACTGCTCATGATCATAATTATTGCGGTAAAGAAAGAAAGAACACAATTATGGACAGACACAACTACGGTACAAATATTTTATTGACAACACCAATGTTACAAGTCAATTCCGTAATATCATTACATTTTATCATTTAAGAGTTTTAGAACACTGATTACATGTCAATGAAATAAAAACAAAAGTCAATAACAAACATGTCAATACAAGAATATTGTCAATATAAAATATGTCAATATAAAAATATGTCAGCATAAAAATATATCAATATAAAAAAATATTGTCCATATAATAAAATGTCAAAATGAAACCATAATTACTCACCAGTAATTTAATCATCTTTTAATTTGAAATATTCGTCAATGTCATAAAACATGGTCTCTAGCAGCCAAGATCGAAGCACGCGGTCGAAGGTTCATCCGGACGGAGGCGGGTACGCGGTTGTAGACCGCGGGCCCTAGAATGTATACCGACCTCTCCGTACAAGTATGGGTTGAAGTACTCAATGCTTTGAGCAATTTACTTATTGTAAAAGTAATACCATAGTACATAGTACTGTGGCGCTCAATACTTTGAGATATTTCAAAATTTCAATGTTATTATTTTTGGGGTTTTTTAGTCATGCGGATGATTTGCTAATAAATCAGATAATATATAGGTATTGGTGGAGTTCGATCAGAGAATTCATTTAATCGAATCACGTTTCATTAATTTATTTGTCCGGATTCATTTCGGGGATTGTTCCTTGGAATTTCACGACTTGGTTTATTTCAGGAGGGCCAAACAATCATAACCAAAGCCACATCCGTGCAATCGACTTCATATTTTAATTCGCATAGCGAGGATATGTCGAACTCTTTGTCGAAGTCTGTTTCCCAAAAAGTACAACACGGGTGTCGTCAATACAAAAGTAAACAGGTTCCTTCTAGGTAAGCGTATTCCAGCCCAGACCACATCGTTGCGTAACATCAGGCGAAGTGGTAAAACGCAAACCTATTACATATTACATATAAAATCTTACCAGTATGTATTATAGAAAACTAGACAGCTTTCGGAAAACCGCGGTAATCAGCTAAGCCAGTAGTCTTTAGTACATTTATCAAGCTAAGCTACCGTAATCATCCTACTACTTAGTTTTCATCCCACTCACTCTACAAAGCTTCACATATCTTCATTTCACTCGACAGACATTAATAGTTTTGCTCATCTATCTCTCAGCCTAATCCACACTGATGTATTCTTAGGTCAGGGTCACACCGCAGGTAGGTACTATGACAAAGAATGACGTATGTTTTTCAGAATGTCCCTAGCCAACTTATGTCATGTTATACGCAAATAAAGTACCATCCATACATGCGTAATTGATGACCATGGTCAGATTAGATTAATGTCCATAGTCATATTGTCATCGCAACACAGGGAATCCTACGGTGATGACTAGTGACTTAATTTTTGTATATTGTCTGCAATTGTCTGTTTAATTGTCTTACATTAATGTCAAAATTGAATTCATGTGCAAATGTATAATTTGTCAAAATATGTAAAAAATATGTCTAATTTGGTGTTCCTTTACTTTAGATCGAGTTTTAGATCTTTAAGTCTCAATGTTTTTTTGTGCACAAAAATAAATCTATATCTTTAAACGAGCAATTCTTGTATATATATATATATATATATATATATATTCTGAATCTCGGAAACGGCTCCAACGATTTTCATGAAATTTTGTATCCAGGGGGTTTCGGAGGCGAAAAATCGATCTAGCTAGGTTTCATTTTCAGAAAACGTCGTTTTATCCATGTTTTCAGCCGAGCAATGCTCGGTCAACCAGGTACTAAATAATTATACTAATAACATGTCTTACCTTCTCAACACACATTTCTTTGTACACCGGAAATTACACATACGCAGATATACATACAAATTTAATTTATAAGTTAAAATTATATTAACTTGCTAAAAATTTTAAAAATCTATCTGAAATATTACCATCTAACAAGTAAATTATTAAAATTAAAAAAACACCCGACACAAGATCCAACACAGCTAAGAACACTCCTGACTTCACCTTACAAACAAAATCAATATCGGTTCATCCGTTCGGGAGCTACGACGCCACAGACAGACACACACAGACACGTCAAACTTATAACATTCCGTCGTTTTTGCGTCGGAGGTTAAAAACTAAAATCCGTCATAAAACTTAAAATCTAAATAAATTCGAGCTTTAGCTTAAGATATTAAGTAATATTACGGGTAAATTTTTAAAATTGTCGTTAAATTTTAATTTTAATTCTCATCACTGTTGTAGCCAAAACGACTTTTGAGCGGAAGTCAAAAATCAAAATCAAATGTCATTTATTCAGTTTATTTATTTAGTAAGGTACTTATGAACGTTAAGTTATATGTTTGAATCTACCACCGGCTCGTAATTACACTTCAACTGAGAAGACTCCGGCAAAAACTCAGCAAGGCATTTTTTTTGTGGATCTTTCTTTTCATATTAGGTTACAGTTTACAGTTATAAATATTAATACATTATGCTTACTACAATTGTCACTTAGCCAGAGGGAAATGGAAGTGGGTGTGAAGTGGGTGGAAGTACACTAAATATATACCTCGAACACTCAAATTTCCGAATATTTTTATTCTACTATGTTTGCCTACGGTGAGACCCCGGCTTTAACCTGACGACTGAGTGGGAACAGTAATATCACAGAAAAAACACCCTTTTTGTATATAAAATATGAAGCCGGAGACCCTAAAAGGAAATGGCGGTGCATTGTTTTGAGAGAGGGTCTGATACTTCTTTGTAGGTAAAATACAATGTACATACTCTAATAAATGACTCAAGTTTCTTTTTTATTTTATGATTATGACCTTTTTCCGGGAAATGGGAATTCATTTTCTAGGGAATATTACAGTTAAAATACGGACAAAATCATTGTGAAAAGCCTGCAGAATAAGACTTACATTTCTAGTTCCATGCTATTTTTTACATTTTATTATGTAAAAAATAGCATGTATATTGTTATATTCAAATATTTATACTAACAATATTTTTATATTGGCATATTTTTATATTGACATATTTTTATATTGGCATGTTTTTAAATTGACATACTTTATTTTGACTTTTTTTAAAATTAATTGACATGTAATTATGTATGTTAAAACTTTTAAAATAATATATTTAAAATTATATTACGGAATTTGACTTGTAATATTGGTGTTATTATTAAATTATTGTGTTTGTACTTAAAACCATAACAGTGGTATTTGCACTAAAAAGTGGTATCTCCTTGTTATGTTTATTAGTTGGTGATAGATAACAGTAGGTCGTCTAAGTAGTAGCCACTACAGCACCTGTCAGATATTCTATCGCTACAGTAGTGTGTAAGCTTTACCAAGTTTCTGTTTGAACGCTACTTTACGTTCTAGTACTCGGCTGGCTAGCTACCACCCTCAAGTTGAAAATCTGCCGCCAAGCATCTAACAATGTGTTCCGGCAGCTTCACTTGAGAGTTCCAATCCAGACTGGGTGCGTTTACCATTTTCGATCACACCGTCACTTAACATCAGGTGAGCTGTAGTAAAAAATCTAGACTCAACCATAAAAAAAAATATAGCTAGCGGAATTACAGGCCGATTGAGACTAACCATCGAACGTCAAAACAGTGATTCCCTGGACTTTTTTTTGACATCGAAATTTCTAGATACCAGTGCAAGGATAGAAGTTATCTCTTACCATTAAAATAACGTCTTGTTCGACTCGATTTTATATACAAAAAAAGTGTAATTAGAACTATTATTTCGCTGGCTCTTCATTTATTGTTTTTGCTTTAGTAGAATGTGAACCAAATAACTCGATCCATGTCGAGCGGTCGCTCATTGTCTGTTGGCTCGTTACGTCTCATCCGGCTCTATGAGCAATAGTGACGTGACCGGAACTGTGGCTTTCACCCCCGCAGACAATACATTGCGCCTCAGTAACTCAAAGTCCGCATTTCGTTACATCTTCTTGGTGATACATAAGTTACAAGTCATATTTCAAAGCATGTCAAAAATGTTAAAACATTTCAATATGAAGTAGAATAGAAATAGAATAAAAGAAATAGAATAATATAAAAATATGTAGCGATGACAGCTCAGTGGTTAGCGCGGTAGGTTCGCATGCCGAAGGGCGTGGGTTTGAACCCGCGCTAACCACTGAGCCATCATCGCAACTATAGGACAGTGTGAATAAGATGTGATGTCGGTTACTGTTTTAATATCTGTATGGTGCTTTTAACAGTAACGAAAGGTGCCGCAAGCCAATCAAGGATTGCCTTACCAATTACTGTAATCGAATATCACTAACTGGTATTTCTTTTTATAAGAATACGAAGAAAAAACCAATATCGGCGTGCGTTATTTTTTTACCTCCACGAGAGCTTCTTATTCGTCTCAATACTTAAAATCCAAAAACTAACCATTACTACTGCCAACTACTACTTTTGATCTACCTCGCTTCAAACAAAGGGCGAATAAGATCCTTAAAAGTAAGCAAGGTAACTTTAAAAATTTGAGTTCTATTCCAGGCTAGTTGAGTCCATCTTCGACCACACCGTCGCGTCACGGTGAACTGTGGTCAAATACCTAGCGTGTCAACCATTAAAAACCCCTTATGTTGACTTGGGCTCCAATAGTCAAAAGGATTAAATTATATTTTCACAAAAAAATAATTGTGATGCCAACGGTATAACCTGAAAACTCAAGTCAAGTGAATTATTTTTGATCAAAAACTATAAAAATTTGATACTCTTGAAATGTGAGACTTCTGCAAATCAAAGCATAAAAATATAGGTTGTTCAACGGAAAATGGATTTTCTATTTTAAATCCTTCTGTTTTATATTCTTTACAAAAACGAGCCTCTTCTCTCTGTGAGAAGGGTAAAGCCATAGTACAAAACTTCGGCCAAGTGCAGGTTGGAAAGCTCTCACATATTTAGACATGCAGGTATCCTTACGATGGTTTTTCTTCACTGTTTTATGTATGGTTAGATGTTTGACCACAGCTCAAGCTCCATATACCCTACTACCTTGCTACTGTTTTCTCACAATGTTTTCTCTCACCAGCACAGCATAAGCTCATTCTTGGAATTTGAATTCACACTGTCTGGTGTGTGATCCGATCGCGCTAACCACTGAGCTATCATTGTCACAAAGTTCACGGCAATACGTACATTTTTGGAAAAATCAGAGGGTGCGTGCCCTGGGATTTGAACCCAGGACCCGCAGATCGACGGTCTTTCGGTCTCTCATCTAGGCTGCCGTACTTTTTTTTAATGACCGACAGGCTAGGTGTTTGACCGCAGATCACCTGATGTTAAGTGACGGTGTGGTCGAAGATGACGGAAGTAAACACACCTAGCCTGGAATGGAACTGGCTCTCAAGTGTGGCTGCCGGAATACACCGTTAGATGCTTGGCGGCAGATTTTCAACTTGAGGGTGGTAGCTAGCCAGCCGAGTACTAGAAAATACCCTACCACCACGCAAAATCTCTTTATAAGTAACTACACACAAAACAATATATTTCCTTATAAATATTCCAATATTTTCCTTAGATATTATGTATTATTATTGTCATTTTTCTGCATTTTCTTAGAATAAAAAGTACCTAATAACGAGTAAATCTGAACTTATAAAGGTTATTTAAAATTAATCAATCATCAACTTTTCATCGAGACGTGAATTAACACGTGTGGAAGTAACATCACTAAGCGCAGAAAAACTTTAAACATAATTATATAAAAACCTCCATATATGTGCTAATATATAGGTTAGATTAATTGATTACGTAAAATAGCTCTACTTAAAAGCCCGTAAGCATAAGTTGAAAAACATTAAAAATATATTTATTCATTATGTTCATGATCTTATATATTTTCTATGATCCTATATTTTTTTGTTAATATTTGGTGTAATACATCACGTAAATCCCATGTAGCTTGGCGCACCGCAGCGGCTTAAAAATCTCATCCCTTACCGACGAGGTATAATAAAACTTTTACTGCCGAAACAAAATAATGAAATCGCTGACTATAACACGAGTTACAAGCCAACTTTCCCTTAATATTACCACAGAATACTGTTAATTGGAATAGCCTTGCGTGTTGAAAAGTGTCGCCGCATGTACAAGACAAAATTTTTGGGTGAACATGGTCGGACAAAACAACGAAAACAGACCGTGATAATTTATTTTTTACTTACATATTTGAAGGCATGTGTTATGCCTTTTATGCCATTGCTGCTATGAATATAAGTCATATTAGGAACTCCCTACAGCTCTTGAAGCAGATATTTTACCAAATGAGCTAATAGGGCAGTCATTTGACTTACTAACTTAAAGACTTAGTACCTAGTACTTAGTAGTAAGACTTAGTAGACTTAGTACTTAGTACCTGGATGACCGAGCTTAGCTCGGTTGAAAACACGGATAAAACCACGTTTTCTAAAAATGAAACCTAGCTAGATCGATTTATCTCCCTCGAAACCCCCTGCATACTAAATTTCATGAAAATCGTTAGACCCGCGTCCGAGATTCAGAATATATATATATACAAGAATTGCTCGTTTAAAGATATAGTAGATTAAGCTAACATAAAGACGTAATTATGTTTCTATAAATAATAAATTATTTTAAAACACGTTTCATGCGATGTACTTATTATGCCTATACATTAGAGACGTATCTTTCGATGATATGTGCACACGTATGTTTCAGATGTACTTATGCGGGATTTCTCACTTTTAATTTAATACTCCGACTGTAGTTACAACCTTATCCGGTGGCTTTTTTCTAGGAGTCCAGCTAAGCAATGGAATTTGCAGCCCGAGTGGGTATTCCCTGATAGATTTAATCTGGGTGCTTCAAGTCGCGAGTGAGGTCTTAGGCAAGCGTGCTTCAACGTAGACCGCATCTTCGCCATTAGGCACGATGGCAGTCAAACGCAATCCTATTAGTAATAATTTAAAAAAAAACGCAGAGTGCAGTTTACGCTGTCTCGTCTTGTTTTTTCGTACATCTTTTAATGGGAAATGGGTCCGATTTCACGCCTTCTAAAAGCTTAAATGGACGTGTTCAAATCTATAGTACACATTTATTTTTTGTAGGGAAGCATGCTGTGTACTAAACCGTACTACTACTTAACGTTAGGCAGAACCTAGAGAAACGCACACCAATTTTGAACATTGAAAAATAAGCAATTCTACTTTTAGATGTTTTGTAGATACAAAACGTATCATAGCACAACTTCATAGAGTTCATTCCATTTGCTTCATGCGTTCCACGAATAAAGCCGTCCTAGGGTCACGTGGGATACCGAGGGTTGTTCACAAAGAAACCACTTGGTATTCGGGACAACCCCTAAGTTTTAACAAGATCTAGAAACTCGGGGGCGGCGGGGGTTCTGCGGATTCCGCACACGCTTTTTGTTTCCGAGATTTGGTAAACTACTATTTAGTGCAATTTTTATGACTTCGTAAGACACTGTTAGAATATACAGTCGTTGTTTAGATAATATCTAGGAATATTAAAAGCTTGAAAATCAATACAACGTTGAAGACTTTCACAATTTGATACTAAAAAGTGCGGGAAGACTTGGAAATGTACTGAGATATAACGATTCAAACATTTTTAAAAGTTGTTATCTACATAATATGCATTAGTACGCCACGTATATACATCTCTAGAGTTGTTATATATGTAGTTTTTTTTTTTCAACTTTTTGAATCGTTATTCCTCAGAAACGGTGGCTCGTAGGAAAAAAAGTATTGATACATTTTTTATAGATAATTTTATGATCTACAATTTTTGTCTGGGGTACTTTTATGATAAAACTTACCGTTTTGCTGGAAATCGCGAAAAAACTCATCTTTTTGACCTTTGACCTCGAGTAAAATTTTTCCATACACGGGAATGATGGGGAACTTAAATTTTTTATTTATAATTGTTTTGAACAATTTTACTGATTTTCAGCTTGTTGTAATTTTATGCACCTTCGAATGTCTAGATTGACCGGACTAGTAGTTCCTACGTAGGCAGATAGGCAGAGACTATGATAATTATATATCTACCGGTTTAACGAGCATAATCACTTCTTCTACAGTTATTTCTATATATTTAAAGTTTCATTAAAATAAAAGTCAGGTACACTGTTGTCGGGGCAAAAAGCTTCCCATAAAATATTTCGTACTCCGCTACTAAATTAAATAATAAAACGAGTTGATTATTCATGTAAAGGTCAGTGTTTGAACCTAGCAAAGCTTTTTCCAGAAAATGATATAAAATTCCAAGTACTAAATATAATAAACATGCAAATTAAATTTACTCGGCTAAATTAAAGTTGAGTATAAATCAAGCTCATCTTTTTGTACTCTAAAAAAAGCTTCATTACAAATTCCTGAACAATAACAGATATTTGTAACTGCCATAACAAAGATAAGACTACACTTGGAACGAATGGTCGGGCTCAGAACAAATGGCAACTAGAAACCATTGATGCTAAAACACTAGATGTGATACATACAACAAATATTTTAACAATCATCGTCAAAACTCTTAATGACATAAAAAAATAACGAAGCCGAAGTTAATTGTGCTGTTTCTTTACCATTTGTTGGAGATTTTCATAGGTGGCGAAAACCACTCACTATCAGGTGGCTCGCCTGCTTGTTTATTTTCCTATTATACAAAAAAATATTAATTTATTTAGTGCACACTTACTAAAATATGTATAAAAGGAGGACTTTACGCTAAAACATTTTATGCCAGCCATCCCCACAGCACATATTGCATTTTAATGTTTTTCCTAATTCAAATGGTCTATCTGTCCTATCTTTAATATAGAAGATAATCTATATAATAATTTAATACAGTAATTTAAAAAAATACAAAAAAATGTATACACACACACAACTAATTTTTTTTTGGGAAAAATAGTGTGGAATTATTCAATATATTATACTGACCACTGCAATAGTCGTGAACACATTACTATAATTTTTTTTTGGGCAAAATATTGTGGAATTATTCAGTATATTATACTGAACACTGCAATAGTCGTGATCAGGGGAATACCTCTTACTTTAAGGAAAGCATTTCATTTGTGTCATATTCTGTACATAAAAAACCTTATAAAATGTATGCATGAGTCTGATTCGCTTTAAATTGATTTGAATCTATTATTTTAACGTATTATTTTCCTAATTTCTAGACAGTTATTTATTTTTTAACCCAAAAAAAAAATTATTTTATCTTTTAGAGCACATTCGAATCATACACAAAAAAAAACATGTTACATTTTATTTTTCGAGTAAAGCTACACAAGTTGATTAAAAAAATGTGGCTGACGTTCAATGTCCTATCTATTTCTTCTTAATCTGCGGTAAAAAGTTATAAGTACTTAGAATGTCTGCTATCTACGTTTGGTTTAATTGTTTCCTTCCCTCGCAGCTGTACATTTTCACCAGATACTGGCAAAAGCATTTATCATGCCTCAGTTGTAGCCTTGTCAGACACAAATTACAAAATTGGCCGATTTAAAAAAAAGGTTAAAACAAGTGTATTCAAGCCGCTGGAAGACTAATTGCTCTACCTAAAAAAAAGTAGTTCAGCTTTAACAAAATGTAATAAACCCTCAGATCTAGATGTTTAATTTGAACAAATGCTTATTTTGTAGCGATCATAGTTCAGTGGTTAGTGCAGTCTGTTCACACGCCATAGGGCGCGGGTTCAAACCCTAATAATAAGCTTGAGCTGCCAGTGAAGGAAAACATCATGAAGAAACTGGCATGGTGGTAGGGCGTTATCTACTACTTGGCCAAGGTCAAGTAGATAGTCTGCCGCCAAGCAGCTAACTCACTTAAGAAACAGTTCTATTCCAGGCTAGGTGTGCTTTACCATCTTCGACCACACCGTCACTTAACATCAGATAAGCTGTGGTCAAACACCTAGCTTGTCAACCATAAAAAAAAACGTTTTACTATTAAATAAATCATCAACATCATTAAAACACTCTTTCACCAGCCACCATGAAATAAACATGATAAATGACGTGTTCCGCTATGCGACGCAAGAAAAATTAAAAGCAAGTTATTTAAGGGCTGTCACATTATTTACACTTCAATTAATATAAAATAGTAAAAAAAAGGGCATAGAGACTTCTGACAAAATCGAAAACTTAAAACATGTCGCGGAATTTCATAACTGCAAGAATTGGCCTAGTCTCGCACTTGGCCAATTTTTGCTATTTGCTATAAGTAACCGATAAAATTAAACTTGAGTAAATAGTAAAATAAAAATATATAAGAGTACTATACACTTTACTAGGTGGTAGATATTTGGAGCAGAAGTTTTTCTAGGTAGGTGTCACTGTAGTACCAGATATTCTGCCATTACTGTGTTCCGGTTGAAAGGGTAGCTAGCGAAATTACAGGGCTGTTGTGACTAACCTTCAAAAATCTCAAAGTAATGAGCGCCAATGCGATGCCCTGGACTTTTTTATACCCATACTTACAAACAATTTTGAGTAAGCTTTTGACCCAACCATTGTTTTTACAACAGTAGATAGTGATGGTGGCGTGATGGTTGCTACTTCTGAAAGTTATATCTTAAAATTAACATTTTGCTTAAATTTGTTGTGTGTATTTATATGGGTGCCGTGGTGGTGCCGGCGTAAGAATAGTACTCCACCCTCTCTACCCGTGGTTGCCGTAAGAGTCGGCTAAGGGATGTCATCCGGAAGATGGGCAGCAGCGTCTTCCTTGAACGATCACACTTAACTGCGCTCGCCAACCCGCCTGCCAAGCGTGGCGAGTGTTGGCAAAACCCCCCAGGAGGAGGCCTATGTCCAGCAGTGGACGTCCTATGGCTGATGATGTGATGTGATTTATATGGATGTTATTAATCTATTTTGAAATACATTTATAATATATTCGTTGTGTTTTTTTTAATTTAATCATCTATATCTATGGTAGTACCTTCATATATTTCCCCTAAAATTAGATACAAAAGTGTTTGTGTCATCTCCCGTCATCTTTCTTGTTTAATTTTCAACCTGTAGTCACATGAAAGAGATCGCTTTTAGCGATAAGACCACCACTTGTGGAACTAGTTCTTTTGGTTTTTGGTTCTTTATTTAATTTATTTATTTATTGAGATAAAAACGACTATTCTAACCAATTATATCTATCTCACAATTTAAAAAAAAATATATTAAAAATATTATTGTATTTTTTCTATTTTCTTTTTCATTTCTGCTCCACATAATAGAGTTTCTATCTATATATCTATAGCAAAGATCTAACTTTTTTATTTAATAGAGATCAGTACAATTTTATCTTTAAGAAAAATACTTTCACTTTGACCTTTTGTAACTCGTTTATTTCATTCACATGTGTTCGCTGTCATCGTTTGAAATAAAAGAAAACAGTTGACAACCCTACTCGTTATTAAATGCCAGTCCTAAAACCAATTACAAAGGTGTACTCAAAGTAATAGATCATATGAAGGCATCGGACCATTTTTCATTATACAAAGTGTTTTCAGAGCGCTTTCGGTAGCAAAACTCATATCGGTTTAGGATAGTCATAACCGCGAATGTCGTTTTAGGGTTTCGTACACGAAGAATGCCCAAGGATCCTATTACAGACTACCCTGCTCATTTGGTACGAGTAATATATGTAGCTCTCCTTCCCGAGCTGTGGGTCGTGAGCTCGATTCCCACCCAGGTCAGGTAAGTCACTGTTTTTATATCAGATATTCTGACGCCAAGCAGTAGTGTGTACATAAAAATAAAAAAATAAAAAATAAATATCGTAGGACACATTACACACAGCGCCATCTGACCCCAAACTAAGCAGAGCTTGTGTGATGGAAGTCAGTTAACTGATAGAATACATAAACACTTTTTTTTTTTGTAAATACATACTTATAACACATACAGAACACCCAGACACAGAACAAACATTTGTTCATACCAAACAAACATTTGTCCTTGGCGGGAATCGAACCCACGCCCTACAGCTCAGGCAGACATACTCCCAATGAGCCAACAGGGCTGTCAATTATACTCTGACATATTACTATGTTCTGGTTTGCTACCGAAGTTACAGGGTTATTATGACTATCAAATGTCCCAAAGTAGGGCCTAATGAGCGTTATACCAGCGGCACCCTGGACTTTGTTTTGTAATTAAAATTTCAGTGCATCGCTGCAATGGTCATGGACATTCGTTATCTCTTACCATCAGAAAAGCGACTGTACTTTTACATTTAAAAAAAAGTCATTTTTTTATTAACGAACATAAACAGAATGATATATGTAATTAGACTTAATTTTTTAATTTTAATTTTCAATCTTCTTTCAATTTACTCAAAGTATGTTATACGAATATAATTTATGTATAATTGGTTTAAGTATTGCCATACGACGCGGCAATGGGTCCGCTTTTGTGAACTATTTCCATTGATAGCGGCCTTTAGATTAGTTTATTTTATATTAATGTATTTATTGGTTCCTCTGTAGTATTAGAAACACTGTAGTTTGTATGATAGGATGTAATTTGTAGATTATTTTTTTATGTAAATCATCACATCATCATCAGCCATAGATCGTCCACTGCTGGACATAGGCCTCCTCCTGGGGGGGTTTTGCCAATACTCGGCACGCTTGGCAGGCGGGTAGGCGAGCGCAGTTAGGTGTGATTGTTCAAGGAAGACGCTGCTGCCCATCTTCCGGATTACATCCCTTAGCCGACTCTTATGGCAACCACGGGTACAGAGGGTGGGGTACTATTCTTACGCCAGCACCACCACGGCACTAGATAAAATACTAAATAAATATATGTATAAAAGTTATAAAATAAGAAATATTTATAAATAGGGATAAAATCATTTGTATGTTTCATTCATCTCATCATATCTACACCTGTTTTTCACGTATTCGGAAAAGTTTTATTATAGTTTCACATTTACAAACGCCTCAGATGATATTGGGAGCGGTCAAGGAACGGTTTTACGATCCACGTAGGTTTTAGATAGAAAATGATATATTTTATTACAATTTTTCCGATTCGATATTAGAAAAGGCTCTGACTCAGAAACGTTGAATTCAGTTATCGTATATAAGAAAATACTTTGCTGACTCATGTTTCTAAGACTTCGGGACATCACTTCTAGAGCCAAAACTCTCAAATAACACAAACATATTTGAACAAGCTGTTAATTTATCAGAGAAAATTCTGGAATTTTCTAATTTTCTGCGCAATTGTCTTAATTGATCTTTTCGTAAGAACCTCTAACAAAGTAACAGAAAACTTAAAAAAAAAACAAGAATGAAATCAGTAAGCTTACATATATACGTCCCAGGCAATATATGCCCGTTTAAAAACACTCGCAGTTTTGAAATATGCTGAAGGTAAATTGTCAGCTTGTTCAATGGTATAATTTCAACATTGATTGTTATTACAGGATGACCATCATAAAATACAGGTTGAACTAATCAGACTTTATTCTAGCAAACTGGTACCAAGATTTAAAATAAGAGTAAGTTATTTTTACTTAAATTTAAATATCGTAGGACACTATCGTACTTGTTTATTACTAAGTGCAATAAATTTTACGCTTCATTTTACTTTTTTTTCTTTGTTTTTTAGTATATATTTTCTGAAATATAACAAAATCGCCTGAAACACTTTTTTTATGTAACAGTAGCGAGACTATCGAGACGCTTTCCTGATGTTAAGAGATAACGCCTGTCCATGACCATTGTAGCGATACAAAGAACTTTGAGTAGTAAAACAATGTCCAGGGCATCGCTGCCTTGGCGCTCATTACTTTGAGACTAGATGGTTAGTCTCAATAGCCCTGTAATTTCGCTAGCTGCAGTACCCTTCAAACCGGAACACGGTAATGTTTACACACTACTGCTTAGCGGCAGAATATCTAGTACTACGGTGGTACCTATCTAGAGGACCTCCTGCTAAGGAAATCAACCACCAAGTAAAATATAAGAAGAATAATAAGATCACTTATAAATATAAAAACGAAAGTTCGTTAAGTAAGTTCGTTACTTCGTATACGTAAACATTTTAATGTTCACAACAAATAAAAAACAAATTTTTAACTTAACAATAAAGTTAGAGTAACAAGTGGCGGCCTTATTGCTAAAAATAATCTCTTCCAGGCAACCTTAGAAGCAATTTAAACGGCTGTTTGCAATTTAGACAATGTAGACTGCCCTGTAAGGTCTAGTTAGTAGTTGTAAGTGTATCTGCTTCAAGTGCGTGGGTGTTGGTTCGATTCCCATTAAGGACAAACATTTGTGTGACAAGCATAAATGTTTTTTTCTCTGTCTGGGTGTTTTGTATGTATTATAAGTATGTGTTAACAAATATGTGCCGTGGTGGTGCCGTCGTAAGAATGGTACCCCACCCTCTCTACCCGTGATTGCCGTAAGAGTCGGGTAAGGGATGTCATCCGAAAGATGAGCAGCAGAGTCTTCCTTGAACAATCACACTTAACTGCGCTCGCCAACCCGCCTGCCAAGCGTGGCGAGTATTGGCAAAACACCCCAGGAGGAGGCCTATGTCCAGCAGTGGACGTCCTATGGCTGATGATGTGATGTGTGATGTTTACAAATAAAAAGTACATAAATACTTTATCAGTTTTCTGGTTCACGTAATACAAGTTTTGCGTAGTATATCTGCTGTATATTATTTGTGAGTAACAATCGTTCTACGCCAATTGCTTCCCACTCAGTCCTAGCCTTTAAAATAACGATACTCTGAAGGTGACATTTAATTAAAACGTAACAACTTTTTCGAATAAATTGAACTGTAATATTTATAAAAGTAACACTTCAAAATTGAGAGATTAATTAAAAAGTTAGTAAATATTCAGATTTATTCAGAAGCTTTGGAAAGAAATGTCAATTACAATATTCTTTAGTACGCATAATGTTTCGAAACAGAAAATTATTTTGGAAGAATTTAACACCGAAATCCATTTTAACAAATTAAATTAATATATCTCAACAAAACTCCTAGAATCAGATCCCCAACTTTGTATATGATAATTCCCATATTATAATTATTGAATAATTTTGAATTAATAATTAATTCGTTTTTTATTCACCAGAGAACTAAAGTCATCGACATAGCTCAGCGTATTAGCAAGTTGAAATGGCAGTGGGCCAGCCATATTTGCCGCAGAACCGATAACCGTTGGGGTAGACGTGTTCTAGAGTGGAGACCGCGAATCGGTAAACGTAGTGTAGGACGCCCTGAGACTAGATGGAGTGACGATATACGTAAGACAGCTGGCAGTGGCTGGAAACGAAAAGCCGAAGATCGGGCTGGGTGGCGGGTCCTGGGAGAGACCTATGTCCAGCAGTGGACTATGAAAGGTTGTTTATGAATTAGTTTTTTACTCAATGATAGACCTTTTTAGCAGGAAGAGATTTTCTAGGTAGATACCAGATATTCTACCACCAAGTTTTGAAAAGTAGTGTGTAAACATTACTGTGTTCCAGTTTGAAGGGTACCTACTGCAGCTAACGAAACTACAGTTCTGTTGAGACTAACCATCGAATGTATCAAAGTAATGAGCACAAAAGCAGCGATGCTCTAAACTTTGTTTTGTTATTCAAATTGCTATGTATCGCTGCAATTATATTTAAAAAAAAAGCTTTTCAGTAATGGCGTAAGTGACTTCAATAAAACTGGGAATGCAGAATGCTATACTTAAACCCCGGATAGGCAACTATTTATTTTCATATTAGGTACACATATATAATCTTAGATATTTTAATGTCAACTATTTTTGTTTTTGGTTAGGTTATTTTTTCTGAAATTATCTGCATTCTTTTGAAATCGAAATACTGTATAAACTACAAACGTTTTGTTACACATGACTTTTTTTATAATTATTGTTGACATGCTAGGTGTTTGACCACTGCTCACCTGATGTTAAGTGACGGTGTGGTCGAATATGGTAAACACACCTAGCCTGGAATGGAACTGGCTCTCAATAGAGGCTGCCGGAACACACCGTTAGATGCTTGGCGGTAGATTTTTATCTTTGAGGATGGTAGCTAGCCAGCCGAGTACTAGAAAGTACCCTACCACCATGCTATGATTTCCTCACGATGTTTTCCTTCACCGGCAGCTCAAGCTAATTGTTGGGGTTTGAACCCACGCCCTTCGGCATGCGAACCGACCGCGCTAACCACTGAGCTATCATCGCTACAAAACGTTAACTCTCTATCCATTTTCTATTGAAGCTTTTTGTGAAGTCTGCCTAAATATAGGAGTTAATCCTAGCTCGGTAGCAACCACTTATTTATACAAGAAAATAAATAAAAATTGGCTAAAAAAATAATCATAATCATATTTATTGATAACGAGGTGTTACAGATCAAAAAATGTTCAATAATAAATAATTATAATTTAAATAATTATTATGTACTAGTAGTACAATTAAAATAAATACATTCGTCTTAAAAATAGGGAAATTAACAATGTCAGTAAAACATTAAATTTATTAAAAAAATGTCAAAACAATTGTTAAATTCACAGAATTCATTGTAGCTGTAGAACGTGTGCTCGACAAGCCAGCTTTTGCGTCGTAACTTAAAACTGCCCATAGAGGGTGCTAGAGAGATATGCTCTGGCAACTTGTTATAAACTGTCGGAACCATAACATCTGTCGACTTATAAAACAAAATCAGGAAAATCTGGATTAAGCCGTAAAATATATTTGAAGTCTACCTAACCGACTTTCACTCAGTTTTAATAAATAGCAAACATTCATTCTCCAGGGATTGAAAATATTCGTGCAGGCGTGGAATATTTTATAAATGAACGAGGCATGCGGGCAAGCGACGTAAAAACTGTGAATACGAAATATACACAGTTTTTACAACATACAACCTAACACTAAAATATACAGGGCAAATGACGCCACAAATAATGTAACACGTATTTCATATACAGGGCTATAAGCTTTGGGTGTACTTAGCCTAAAAGAGGTCGTTGTACTCTTTAATCACTACTTGTACTATTTCATCACGCTCTTAATCTCTTGTATTTTGTCTTCTTTTTCATCCAAACAGAAATAAAGATAATTTTTTATTAAGAAAATGAAAAATTATTATATTACTAACCCGAATCCCGAATCAGCACTGTTTTCATAAGCTGTCCCACTGCTGGGCCTTTTCTTATTGTGAGAAGGGTAAGTTTGCCGTGGTGGTGCCGGCGTAAGAATAGTACCCCACCCTCTCTACCCGTGGTTGCCGTAAGAGTCGGCTAAGGGAAGTAATCCGGAAGATGGGCAGCAGCGTCTTCCTTGAACAATCACACCTAACTGCGCTCGCCAACCCGCCTGCCAAGCGTGGCGAGTATTGGCAAAACCCCCCCAGGAGGAGGCCTATGTCCAGCAGTGGACGTCCTATGGCTGATGACGTATGTGCGCTGTAGTAACAATTGTTAAGAAGCTAATCAGTCAAACATTTTTTAAATTTATATCCATTTAGATTTTTTATGTCATTTGGTAAATTATTGTAAATTGAAATACACATATTAAAAACGTTATTTTTATACAAATCTTTTTGGGCAGGAGGTTGGTATAACAGGTTAGCGAACTTCGTTCTTTGTTGAAGAGTTAACTTTACTTTACGTCTCCAAAAATAAATTCGATGTTTCTTGGTAAAGATACAAACGTCCTTTATCAGGGCGAGCGAAGGGAGCCCTAACACTATTCCACAACCTGAGCATTTTTGAGGTATACTTTACTGAAAAACTATCACGCCTATAGATTTGTGCTTTAAGATAGTAATTTAACTTCATATCTAGATCTGTTAATTTTATAACCATTAAAGAAAATGAACATTAACAATTTTGTATTCATTGGATAGAATGTTATTGTAACTACTAACGCCATCTGTTAGAAAACCAAAGAGTCAACATCGCTGCAACAGAATTAAACTCAATACTCAAATACATCGTAGTCTATCGTAGTCTATCTCTATATCTTTAAACGAGCAATTCTTGTATATATATATTCTGAATCTCGGAAACGGCTCCAACGATTTTCATGAAATTTTGTATCCAGGGGGTTTCGGGGGCGAAAAATCGATCTAGCTAGGTTTCTTTTTCAGAAAACGTCGTTTTATCCATGTTTTCAGCCGAGCAATGCTCGGTCAACCAGGTACTCTACTTAATACTAGATGACACCACTAGAATCTGGTTGTAAAATAACAACTGTTTTAAAAATTAGAAAAACTACGCGAGCTCTCACAAAGCTCAGCTTTTTGCTAGTGTACATTAAATACAGGAAGCTTAGAAAATCATTACTAACAAAATATACCAATTCGTCAATTCTAACGTTATTATCAGCTCAACACTAGACGCGTCATGTTAACATTAATTTGGTTAATGTAAACAAATAAAGCCTCATCGTATATCAACGTAATTGTATCAAATATTTGTCGATACGTTTTGCATTAATAGAGCTCGAGGTCAATGTTAATATAATTATTCAGCTAATATTGTTGACAAAATGTTATACAGGGTGTTTGGATAAATGACATATTGGACGATAATCAATACGTAGATACGCGGAAAGATCGTATCGTCGAATTATATTACGTTCTAAAACTTTTTTCGAGTGTTTGTGTATAACAAGTATAATATTATGGAAACGGGCGCGGTTTGAAACATTTTTGTTAGAGATAGAGGTGTCTCCGGTATACATGATCTTAAGAAGGTGAAACTTTTTTTTTTAAATAAGAAATTGGATTACGTTTGACTAGAATAAACTAGAAGCAACATGAATGTGAGAAGTTCTATGTGCCTGGTAAAGTACAGGAGGCCATAGAGATCAGTAAGCGTCGTAATTTTAATAGAGATGGGGGGAGGAATCTGCTATCGACTCGGAGACCTTGTTTTTATGGAGCTCGTGAGAATGGTCGCGAATCTAAAGACGTCGCAGTGAGCTCTGTGTGCTGGAATATTTCTGACTCCGTAGAGGACTCCAGTGAGGAAGAGAGGAGAGGCTCCAGAGCGCATCTCCATGAAGATGGCCACCGGATGTGGCGGAAACTATAGTCGGTGTATCTGATATAATTAAATGTGAGTAATCCCACATAAGTAAAATAAAAACAAGAATATTTTTTACAATAAACAAACCGACTTCATTCCACTAAGCTCAAACACGTCTTAGGTTATATTGTTTTTTTTTTAATCCAGTGTCACCTCCCCATTTTCATTTTTAAATGATAACGGTGTAGACAACCATTGCGATTATTCTAGTGAACGAAAACACCACTAAAAATCACTGGAAAACAATGTACGCAATTTCGTTTACTTGGATGGCATATTTTTCTTAGTTACTTTGGATTCAACAACTACTGAACTGATTTTTGATGAAATTTCTATGGCACCGATCTGAAAGTATATCCTTTCTAATAAAAGAGAGTTTCTCAAATCGGATAAATAACTGAGTTCTGAAGTAACAACTATAAAAAAAAATACAACCGAATTTAGAACTGCCATTGCTTTTGAAGTCATCATTCCTGAAAGTTTGTGAGTGTGTTTGAATGTTTGTTACTTCTTGACGCTCAAACGGCTGGACCAATTTAGCTGAAATTTGGTATGAAGATAGCTAATACCTTGGATTAACACATAGGCTACCTTTTTATCCCCAAATAATAGACAGCAGGCAACACCGCGGGGCGTAGCTAGTTATGTCTATAATCTCTTTGATAATGAAGAAGCTCGCAACGTTTATTTTTCAGTTTTCCAGATTCTTTTCATATTCAGTCAGGCCTAAAAATAGTCTCCAATATGTCAGCCGTCTAACAGGACATCCCGTATAATATCATAACAAAGTTATCCAGATAGGGTGGGCATTTCTCTACAGCTTTTCGTTAGAATCTAGGTCATATTATTACTCGTATACCGCTAACGTACTTACGTCCTACGCGTACTCATAATAAGGCTTTATTTACAGAGATATGGTAATCAGACGTCAAATAATTACGTATACATAAAAATAATAATCTATTACATACTAGCGACCCACCCCGGCTTCGCACGGGTAGTAAGAATGAGTAAGCTATCTTTAAAAGGTATAAAAGGTATATGCCAACGTGGACTTTTTTGTAGATCTATTATACCTATAAAAGAGGAATATTTCGTCATGCAATGTTTTGTTATATGTAAAAGGGTTTAGGCAGCGTTTTCGATGAAAGCTCCCAGGTGGCTTTGCCGACACTTCCAACAATTATCATCATATTTCAACCATTTTACACAAAATCAATGTGAACAAGTAACTAACATACAAACACACTCACAAACTTTCGCCTTTATAATATTAGTGTGTTTTTTTTCTTTTTTTTTTTATGGCTGACAGGCTAGGTGTTTGACCACTGCTCATCTGATGTTGAGTGACGGTGTAGTCGAAGATGGTAAAGCACACCTAGCCTGGAATAGAACTGGCAAGTGAGGCTGCCGGAACACACCGTTAGATGCTTGGCGGCAAATTTTCAACTTGAGGTTGGTGGTTGGTGTTGGGTAAACTATGATTATGACAATGGCTAGCCAGCCGAGTACTAGAAAGTACCCTACAACCACGCTATGGTTTCCTCACGATGTTTTCCTTCACCGGCAGCTCAAGCTCATTGTTAGGGTTTGAACCCACGCCCTTCGGCATGCGAACCGACCGTGCTAACCACTCACCTATCATCGCTACTAATTATGATAATTGTGATAAAAAGTGATTACTTCGTTATTGTCACTTCTAATCAGAACGCTTGATTTTCAAGAAAGCGTAGCGTAAGAGGACAAGCTGAAGAGTTTAAAAAATCTACAAACCGAATGCGAATAAAATAGCTGTAATTAAAGGAAAAAACTTTTTAAGCAAATTTATTATTCCAACTAACTTTAAACATATAACTTCAATATATTTTTGTAATCCCCTTTTAATTTCCTTTATTTAGATTCCCTAATCGATAGGTTTCGTTAATATTAGTTACAATTTCGCGCCAAAAATCCACCATCTTGATTTTTAATTAAAAATACCTTCTAAACACATTGGGTTATTGAGACGAATCTAACAATACCTTAATTGTCGTAATCCATTGGGCCGTTTCAAAAAACGAGGTAATATAGAAATTTACATACATACATACAATAAACGCGCGAAAAACATAACAGGAAAGGTTTTGGCTGTCGGTTAAATATAAAATACGATACATATTATGAAATCAAAATAATGTTAACATTCTCCTAACGTTGTTAATTTTCCTAGATGATAGCGTGACTATGGCTACATATGATTATTTAATGTGTGTTCCACATGCAGCGAGGTGGCGTGATCAAGACCAATTAGGTACCTATTCGTACTTATCACATAGATATAGGAATTGAAATTGTTATAGTATATCAATAGGTCAAGTTTAAAAGGTGAGTATAGACGTGGGTTCAAACCCCAACAATGAGCTTGAGCTGCCGGTGAAGGAAAACATCGTGAGGAAACCATAGCGTGGTGGTAGGGTACTTTCTAGTACTCGGCTGGCTAGGTTCCAGCTACCACCCTTAAGTTGAAAATCTGCCGCCGAGCATTTAACGGTGTGTTCCGGCAGCCTCACTTGAGAGCCAGTTCCATTCCAGGCTAGGTGTGCTTTACCATCTTCGACCACACCGTCACTTAGCATCATTAGGTGAGTTGGGGTCTAGCACCTAGCCTGTCAGCCAAAAAAAAAAAAACAAAACAAATGCTGCTACAAAAAAATAAGTGGAATTGCTTGGAAGCTGCGTTCGGTTCGTGAAGAAAGAGCTGAAATTATTATTTTATTAGCAAATAAAAAAATCTTTATTAAATAAAACATTTTAGGACCGCGATATCCAGCCTCGTCGTATAAAACTGGATTTATGATCGCAATGCCAGAAAAAGAAAATAATATCATCACAGATTTAGTTTCAGTTCCAATGTTTGAGATGCTTACAAGTGAATCTTGTAGTGTGTGTTTTTGAAATAAATAAATAAATAAGTTCACTGTTTCACATTTGTTGTTGTCAATAATTTTGTGTAAAGTCTGTCTCACACTGACGCGGTCTCCTAAACCGGCCTCGAATTTTACCGCAAGCCGTTCTAGTGTGAAGTAGGCTTTACGGTTTCTCCACAACAAACTCCAAAAATTCAGGCAAGCCTAGCCGCCGTTTTAGATGGTAGAATTTTAATAGCGTCTGTTTGGTAAAATATGAAAAAAAACATTTCTTTAAAATAATATATTTTCAATTTGGTTTTCTCTCAAATAACTATAATTGAATTACCTCCTCCTTAAATACAAGTTGCGAGTGAATCTATTTTTCCCCTATCGTAGATCGCATCTGCGCGATGGCAACCAAACACAAGCCTATATACTGATTTAAAATAAAAAAACTTTTTTATGTAAAAGTTATGAGACTAACGAGATTCTCTCCTGACGGTAAGAGATAACGCCTGACCATTACCATTGCAGCGACACATAAAAATTTGAGTAACTTTGCTTTGGCGCTCATTACTTTGAGACTGTTTAGTTTTGTGTTGATATCGATCAATGCCATTTAGTTAGTTAAATTTAACCTAGATGGCGTTGATCGACTTTAAAACTCGCTATCGTTTTGTTTGTCATTTTATTATTATTGTATTTTGTCAGATTGTCAGACGAAACACGGTTAGTTGGAATTTCGCTTCGACAGTACCCTTCAAACCGCAACATAGAGTAATGTTTACACACCACTGCTTGGCGACAGAATATATGATACTGCGGTGGCTACCTGGATGACCTTGACCTCTTGCTAAGGAGATCTACCACCGCAAATATCTTAAAGTAATCGATTTAATCCAAACAATATCGATGAAACTAATATTGGATAACTAACTGCCGATAATCGTAACATTGAATGGACATAGATTAAACAATACATACATACCTGAGCTTCGAAGGTACAGCCTGTTTGATATTAAACTTTAGTACGGTCGTGATAAAATCTCTTTTACGATCACTAATCGCAATTTATCCTTACAGGTAAGGCGTTTTACGAAAATACCTTGAGAAAAGGGTTGGTGAGTAAGTAATAAATAAATAATAATTTAGTAGCTAGTTTTATACTTTTGATGGAATTTCTATTGAAAGGCGGGCTAAGAAGCTCATCGATGACGATTTGGTGATGAACTTGAAGCTTTTGAACCTAGTACACAGGGGTAAAGTGGCTAGCTGTAATTTTTTTATCGATTACATTCATCATCATCAGCCGTATGACGTCCACTGCTGGACATAGGCCTCTCCCATTGATTTCCACAAAGACCGGTTGGAAGCGGATTACACTATGGTGAGTGTAAAAACTATATCACATAATCTTGCCATCACCGTTTTACTGTAACACAAACAGATGCTCGACTAAAAGGCACCTTATTACAGTGGAAATTCACTTTAAACACATTAACGCCGTGAGATTCGTATCCAGGACCTCCAGATTGGAAGTCAGACGGCAAAGTGGTGGTACTTAACCGGTAACAAGGTATCCTCCTGTATATTAATCTGCCGCGCTTTAGTAACTCCCGAAATCCCCGCTTGGGCTCCCCTACTATGTTAAGTGACGGTGTGGTCGAAGATGGTACCTAGCCTGGAATGGAACTGGTTCTCAAGTGAGTCTGCCGGAACACACCGTTAGATGCTTGGCGGCAGATTTTCAACTTGAGGGTGTAGCTAGCCAACCGAGTACTAGAAAGTACCCTACCACCACGCTATTCCTCACGATGTTTTCCTTCACCGGCAGCTCAAGCTCGATGTTGGGGTTTGAACCCACGCCCTTCGGCATGCGAACCGACCGCGCTAACCACTGAGCTATCATCGCTACAAAAACAAGCTAACCCCGAGTAGTTGGTCGACAATCACGTAGTGATCGCCGGCAAGCGTCCTCTGCCCCCACCGCACCGCCACTTCCCACTTGTGTCGCCTATTCATCGTGAAGATGTTCTACTTACATTTTACTTACAATGCAGACGGTCTCCTAACTATGATGCTAAAACTACGTCGGGCGGGTGGAACCATATGTCGCAGCTAACATAAACTATTTCCGTATATGTACGTAGGTACGTACCTACTCTGTGAGCTGTTGGTTAATTAGCGGCCCTTTGACGTGTTTGCGCTTCGTCAGCTTTACCGACGCAATTTCGACACCCACTGACTCGAACATATAGACACTAAAACGTTTCATTGCTGTAGATAGGTCAATGTTTTGTACTCTAGCTGCTCTTAATTAAGATTCAAAATTGAACAGAACAAGCACTCTGAAATAATACTAAAAAATTATCACAGAAAACTTAATCATATATATTTCTAGTGTATTTTCGCTTAAAAGTCGTTTTAGGGTTCCGTACCTAAAAAGGTGTGTCAACACCGATTTTCTCAGGAACTGATGGATGAAGTCTATAGTCCCTATTAGCACTTATAACAATCAAGGTCCCGAGTCAAAACGATAGAAAAATATGGGCAAATTTAAATTTTCGCGACAACTTGTAAGTTCCAAAATTTACCTTAATTTTCAACTCTTTTTATTTTTCGGAACATCCCCTTTACTTTAGCAAAGTTTTATAGCACAAATAAAGGGACAATTCCGAAAAAAAAAAGTTGAATGTTAAGGTAATTTTTGGTACTTATAAGTTTTCGCGAATATCTACATTTCAACCATTACAGCACACACACACTTAAAACTTAGCCACCAATATAAATGATTCCAATTTTATTATGGCGATGTAATGGGTAGGTACGAAACCCTCAGAGCACGAGTTCGACTCGCACTTGACCGGGTTTTTTAAATTGCATATAAGCATAAGCTACATAATAAATACAAGTTTGACCGCCATCTCGCCTGATGTTAAGCGGTCTACGGTGGAGCACGCTCGCCTAGAAGAAACCGATTCACTCGCGACTTGAAGGCACCCAGATTGTAACTATCAGGGAACACCCACTCGGGTATTTCCTCGAGTTTTTCATTCACCGGCAGCTCAAGCTAATTGTTAGGATATGAACCCACGTCCTTCGAAGTTCGAACCGACCGCGCTAACAACTGAGCTATCATCGTTTCGAAGTTGTTTGTACCTACACAAAACTATCATACATAAATATATTATAGTTTGGACAACGTATATAAAATTATAAATAGAACACAATGTTAACTTGTAGCAATGTGTTTTAGAATATACGAGAATTGTTAGGTAATGAAAATTTGACCAACATTTCCCGGTGCGGCAAATCCAGTTAGAGAAAACAATGCTCATTGATTGGGCGACCGGAGCTTGGCACAAAACACATGTTGACATGCATTAATGTATTCAGATTACAGGCGTACATATGTGTTCGAATACACGGTATGTATTACTAGTATATGGCTCGGTAGGTAGCTTTCTGCACGTTGATTGACCTAGTTTAAATTTCATATATTATTGTTACACATCATATTTAGCGGAAGACACTGGCTGCAACAACACTGAAAGCTACAGCTGCAGACAGGGTTACCGATATTATTGTATTTCTTTACACTAAGCGACAAAGTTATTTGTATTTCTTTACACTAAGCGATTAAGTTATTTGTATTTCTTTACACTAAGCGATTAAGTTATTTGTATTTCTTTACACTAAGCGATAAAGTTATTTGTATTTCTTTACACTAAGCGATACAGTTATTTGTATTTCTTTACACTAAGCGATAAAGTGATTTGTATTTCTTTACCCTAAGCGATAAATTTATTTGTCGTTATTTGACGTGAAATTGCTACCATTTTGAGACTAATTTACAATTTTAAATAATACTTAATACTTTAATGTTTTGTGTTCCTGCTTCATGTGCCCGCTCACACAGTCTAAGAGTGTATTTTTCAAAACGTGGATCCCTTTACAAACTACCTACTTGCCACATTTCAGCTTTACGTGACCTTTCACTTAAATATACATATATTAGAAGGTTAAATAAATTACACTGTATATTTATTGTTTTCACGTATGATTCAGTTCTATATGTTTATAATTTGAAAAACTATAATTGGGATTGTTTTCTTATATGAACGAAAGTTTGAGACGTCGGTATCGAAGATATGAATCTTAAGCTGGGCAGGACACGTGGCTAGGCGAAGTGTTGACAGGTGGAGTAAAGTCCCAACATAGTGGCTGAAGCAAGGTAAGCGGTGCGTTAATCGTCCAGCCGCAAGATGGGTCGACGATATTGTCACCGTCGCGGGCCGAACCTGGACCAGATTGGCACAGGACCGAGGCAGATGGCATAGACGAGATGACAAGAGAGAGGCCTTTGTCCAGCAGTGGGAAGGCTGTCGATGATGATGATGATGAACATTTTTAATATTTAGATACGGTCGGTCGGTCTTAAAGCATTTTACTTAGCTCAAAAACTTAGATTACAGCTTTCTGTTGTCCTAACCGAATACCAGTAACTTAATGTAGGTACCCTTTGAAGCCTCAGAAGTGGTTTCACGCACTTACATAAAACTTAATTAAATGAAAACATTTTCATTTAAATTAAAATGTGTGGCGGAGCTACAGCCCTTTGCTTAAGTATGTTTCGTTTAGAATAAAATAAAACGTTCCGTTTTTAGAGTTCTGCACCCAAAGGGTAAAACGGGACCCTATTACTAAGACTCCGCTGTCCGCCCATCCGTCTGTCTGTCTGTCCATCTGTCACCAGGCTGTATCTCATGAACTGTGATAGTTACACAGTTGAAATTTTCACAGATGATGTGTTTCTGTTGCCTCTATAACAACAAATACTAAAAATAAAGAATAAAATATTTAAGGGGCTCCTATACAACAAACGTGATTTTTTTGCCGTTTTTATAGAGAATGGTACGGGACCTTTCGTGCGTGAGTCCGCTCGCAGTTGACCGGTTTTTGTAATACAGTAGGTGGTAGGGTATTTTCTAGTACTCCGTTGGCTAGCTACCACCCTCAAATTGGAAATCTGCCGCCTAACAGGTGAGCTGTGGTAAAACACTTAGTTTAGCACCGTTAGATGCTTGGCGCAGATTTTCAACTTGAGGGTAGTAGCTAGCCAGCCGAGTACTAGAAACAACCTTATACTTAAGTAATGTAGCCTGTCAAACAAAAAAAAATAAAAGAAACTTAGAACCAAGCAAATATATTGTTTTAAACCACATGTTTTCTCAATATCGGGAATTTTCTAAACTGTTTTTTGTGTTCCGTACGCTACCGACACCGCGTCAATGTGCGCAAAGCTGTCGGAAGCTTATACGAGAGGAACGCAGACGTGAGAGCAGTAATCCCCAACCTTTGTGCCATTGTGTTCGTTAGTTATTGTGCCCTGTGAGCCTTTATATATTATTCAGGGTTTTACGATAGCCGAAGAGCCGTTGGTTAATTTTGTTACAAATGAGATTGGCTGGCTAATTATATCGTTTTGATTCATGTCATGTACAACGATTCGGCTTTACTTTCTTGTTGTGGATGGAACATATTGCTGGTTTCTTTGGTTTCATGTGCTCCGTTCTCGGCCGCAACATTGTTTTCCATCAGGTGAGTTTGTAGCAAACGTAAATCTATTTTATATAAAAAGTTATGCAAGTTACATGTAAATAGGAAAGTGTGCGCGGCTGTATTACAGTTAGTAGGCACACATAAAGCGCAATGTGTATGTACACACACAAAGAAGGCTCACTTGTGCTCGCAAGTTGAAAAAATATTTTTTTAATTGGTTTAGTAAACTAGCCGTTACATAAATTAAATATCGGTAAACATTTGTGTAAAGCAAACTATTTTTATAGCGATGATAGCTCAGTGGTTAGTGTGGTCGGTTCGCATGCCGAAGGGCGTGGGTTCAAACCCCAACAATGAGCTTAAGCTTTCGGTGAAGGAAAACATCGTGAGGAAACCATTGCGTGGTGGTAGAGTACTTTCTAGTACTCAGCTGGCTAGCTACCACCCTCAAGTTGAAAATCTAACGGTGTGTTCCGGCAGCCTCACTTGAGAGCCAGTTCCATTCCAGGCTAGGTGTGCCTTACCATCTTCGACCTTCACCGTCATTTAGCATCAGGTGACACCAAGCCTGTCAGCTATAAAAAAAAGGTACTCATAAGTATATTAATGGTAAATTAGTGTTTTTTCCGTCTACTCCATGTACCTTTCTCACTCCAATTCCAGGTCGAGTAAAAAGTCATACAATATAAATACCTGATACAGATTCAGTAATATAAATTTACATCCTGAGTCGTAATTAAATTATGCAGTAGTTTGCACACTATAAAGGATAATTTCCTCCGCTCACTCTAAATCTGGTTAGATACAAGATGTGTTGGGAATTATGATGTTTTATATAATTTCCTTTATTTGCCCTCTCACGTACAGAAAAACGGGTATATTTGAGTACTACGTGATATGTATCACAATAAACACAGTGCCTAAAATAAACCTAATCAAGTGCGTGTTAGACTCGCACACTGAGGGTCTCTTACAAAAGATGTCGTATTACATGAAACACTCATTACCTGATATAACATTTCGTTATCTTGACTTTACAATGAACTTAATCTATGATAGAACTTTTTTCTTTTTAATCGAAATTTCCATTTATAAATAAACTAGCTTACGCCCGCGGCGTCGTCCGCGTTAATTTTAGAATAAGATTCAAAGAGTAATTAAACGTTAGATAAAAATAAGGAACAGTCATGAAACTTGCGCTATTTTATTATCCGTCAATCTGACATCTGTCACTCTGACAGCTGTTTCTGACATCTGCGTGATTGAGTAACAAACATCCAAACATACAAACTATACTCGCATGGTGATGGATGATGACGATGATGAAAAGTGTCCTATGTTTTATTCCAGGGCCTAAAGTATCTATTAGATGCAAAATTTCATCCAGATCCGTTTAGCCGTTCTGGCGTGGTTGAGTAACAAACATCCATCCATCCATCCATCTAAACTTTCACATTTATAATATTAGTGGGATGGAATATTCTAGGACATTTCACACAGCGCTATCTAGCCCCAAACTAAGCAAAGATCAGATAGGTAACTGATAGTGTACTTATGTATATACTTTTTTGTAAATACATACTTATACTTATAATACATAAAGAACACCCAGACACAGCACAAGCATTTATGTTCGTCACATAAGTTAGTCCTGGAGGGATTCGAACCCATCCCCTACAACTCTTGAAACAGATTGCTACTTAAAGTTCTGTGTATTTCTGCAATGGACAGGCGTCATCTCTTACGAGAGAAAGTCTCGTTCATCTCATTACATTTAAATTTGAAAAAAAAAACTTTTTCAGGATATCAGGGCTTCTGCGAGCGCCTTAATGTAAACTGCCTTGAATTTCTCAATGATATGTGAAGTCTACCAAACTGGACTTGGACTACGAAATTGTCTTTTTTATGGGAAAAGATTCTTAAATGAGAAGAGGTACGCGTCCAGCTGTGGGACAATTTACAAAAAAATAGATTTTAACGATCCGGATCTATAATTAGATATTAGTGTCACAAAGAGTTCTGACGGGCATAAACTATTAAGTATTTGGCCATAAACTATGATTTGAGAGATAAATTATTAGTTCACTGTCGCACTAAGAGTATTCATGTTCATCTAGGCCTTTGTGGTCCAGGCACTAACTAAAGTTACTGTCAAGTTGTACAATCACTTGATTTAGACACAAGCTGTTTGTACACACGGTGACAGGTATATCAAACGCTTCTGTCAATTAGTGTTTTGATTCTTGCCGTAGACATAGAGTGTTCAAAGTTATAAAAGCAATTTAAAAAAAACAAGCGACTACTTATATTTAAATCATTGATCTTTTGTTTTTTTTTATTATTACTAGCAAAAAGCTGAGCTTTGTGAGGGCTCGCGTAGTTTTTCTAACGGGTAATAATTTAAAGACAGTTGTTATTTTACAACCTGATTCCAGTGGTGACATCTAGTATTAAGTAGATTAACTACGATGTATTTGAGTATTGAGCTTAGTTCTGTTGCAGCGATGTTAACTCTTTGGTTTCTTAACAGATAGCGTTAGTAGTACAATAACATTCTGTCCAATGAATACAAAATTGTTATTGTTCATTTGTTTTTATGGTTGTAAAATTATATTTTTTTTTGACAGATAACACATTTATATATGAAGTTAAATCACTATAAAGCACAAATCTATAGGCGTGATAGTTTTTCAGCAAAGTGTACCACAAAAATGCTCAGGTTATGGAATAGTGTTATAGATTGATTGAGTGATTATAGGTGTTTGACCACAGCACGTCTAATTTTAGGTACCAGTGTGGTCAAAGACATCAACATCATCCGTACATGGTGAATATCACGCACGCACACGCACAAGCGTTTTGATTTTACATGTTGTTGTGAAACATCTATGAGTTTTGGCAGTAAAACCGACTCGTATGCCGTGATAATAAACGGCATGACTCTTATACCGTTATGCTCCCTCTAGGTCACTTCTCGCGATTGCTTTGAGTGTGTATGTGTGAGTGCGTGTACTATATATGTACTGTACTTATGTAAATATTTCTCGTCTGCGTTCCGATTCCGATTTTTTTTTTTTTTTATTTGCGCAGAGGAGTTATAGAACTCTTTACCGGAGTGTGTGTTTCCTGAAAGGTACAATATTGGTGTCTTCCAATCCAGAGTCAATAGATTCCTTGTAGGGAAGCGTTCTCCATTTTAGACCACACTACTGGTTAAAACTTTTACTTGGTGGTAGATTTCCTTAGCAGGAGGTCGTCTAGGTAGGTACCACCGCATTATCAGATATTCTGCCGCTAAGCAGTAGTGTGTAAACATTACTGTGTTCCGGTTTGAAGGGTACTGCAGCTAGCGAAATTACAGGGCTATTGAGACTAACCATCTAGTCTCAAAGTAATGAGCGCCAAGGCAGCGATGCCTTGGACTTTGTTTTACTACTCAAAGTTCTGTGTATCACTGCAATGGTCATGGACGTTATCTCTTAACATCAGGAGAGCGTCACGATCGTCTCATTACTGTTACATAAAAAAACTGAAACTATAACTGAATATCTTTACTGTGTATAAATAACCATCGCTCCTCAAAACGCTATCCAATATCGCCATATGTACGAGAGACAAACAATTCTCCATTGCACAGAAATGTTTCTAATTTAGGTTACGGCCTTAAGTGAATTCTGGAAACACTGAACTTGCAAGACGTTAATTTTAAGTTTAACTGTACGAGCTTAATTAACTTAGGTTGTTTCTGTGTTGTGTGAAGTATTTAATTAAAGTTACTCTCTATAATATATTCGGCGATAAGCTCTTTGGAAAAGACACGTCTATATTAAAAAATATGTGTATTTTAAATGTCTAGCTGTCACTTCTGCTTTTGTTATGTAATGTGTTTTAATTTTACTTAAGAAAAAAGATAATTAATATATCTTTTTTATTTTTTTGATATGTAGTGATCACAATAATTAAAAGAATAAATATAGTCTTTGTCACTCAGAGCATAATAACTGAATCGATTAATTCATCAAAATCGGATGAGTCGTTTTGGCGATACATTTTGAGAGCCAGTTCCATTCCAGGCTAGGTGTATTTACCATCCTTTGACCACTCCGTCACTTATCATCAGATGAGCTGTGGTCAAACACCTAGCTTGTCAGCAATAAAAAAAAAGAAAATACACACATAAATACAAACTTTATACTGCTCAAACTGCTCGTTTCTACTGCTACTTTTGTAGCGATGATAGCTCAGTGGTTAGCGCGGTCGGTTCGCATGCCGAAGGGCGTGGGTTCAAACCCCAACATTGAGCTTAAGCTGCCGGTGAAGGAAAACATCGTGAGGAAACCATAGCGTGGTGGTAGGGTACTTTCTAGTACTCGGCTGGCTAGCTACCACCCTCAAGTTGAAAATCTGCCGCCAAGCATCTAACGGTGTGTTCCGGCAGCCTCATTTGAGAGCTACTTCCATTCCGGGCAAGGTCTGTATACCATCTCTAATTACACAGTGATTTACCATTAAGTAACACCATGCTTATCAAACATAAAAAAACACCGTAACTTTTAAGGTTTGCCGTAGTTGGGTACAAAATCAACAAAATTTATGACAAGCTTGGAACGTAAATTCTGAAATTAGTCCGTACTTCTTAAAATCCTTCTATTCTTTATTTTCTATTCTTCTACAACGTCCATAATCCTATTAATTCTAAACTACGTAGCGCTACGTGAAACAGCTATGTGCTACGCTGCAGAGACTACGAGCTGCTACGAGACTACGATCGTTAGTTATGGTTCGTTAGGTCCAGTTAGTCGAGTAAATTGGGTTTCGTAGATGATAGTTTAGTTGATTTTATTTAGCTAATGAACGGGAATTTTTCGCTTTTACTTTCCATTTGAAATTTTGTTTTACATTTTCTTAATTGAAGAAAATGGTAATGGTCATTTAATTATGTTGACTTTTTTTTGTACTTGACATGTTGTTATATCGAAATGTTTTATGATTTTGTAATTTTTTAACATTATTTTTCTTATTTTATATATGAACGGAATGGCCGTGGTGGTGCCGGCGTAAGAATAGTACCCCACCCTCTCTAACCGTGGTTGCCGTAAGAGTCGGCTAAGGGATGTAATCCGGAAGACGGGCAGCAGCGTCTTCCTTGAACAATCACACCTAACTGCGCTCGCCAACCCGCCTGCCAAGCGTGGCGAGTATTGGCAAAACCCCCTCAGGAGGCCTATGTCCAGCAGTGGACGTCCTATGGCTGATGATGTGTGTGTGTGTGTGATATGAACGGATATAGGACTAGTGTTATTAATAAAATTATATGTATATGTTATGAATGAATTTCCTATTTTTAAACGGTTTTATTTAGCTTGCCCTGTTTGTTGTTGTTTTTGGGTCTTTAGTTTTACTTTACTTGTACTGTAAGACCTTATTTCTTGACATATTTCATGATTCTAGATCAACGCAAAATATCCTATCGGTTTTTTTTTTTTTTGTTTGGATAGAAAGATACGTAGGAAAGTGATTCTAGGTATTAATTTAAAGATTTTTTTTAGTTATTATTCTTGTTTATATATCCCATATTCAAATTCAGTAATCTTATAAGAATTATTTTGCAGGCACAAAACCCTTTAAAAATTTAGTTAATTAAATGATATTTCACAATTTTACGACAAATACACCTCACTACATACCTATATCATATCCAAATGTTTTTATTGATAAAAAAAATGTTCTAATGAATAAATAAAGATTAAAGGATATTTCACACAAAGGATATTTTTCCCCAAACAAAAAAGCTTCTACTATGGGAGCCAGACGGCTGACAGAATACTTACATTATTTTTTTGCAAATACATACAGAACACCCAAACACAGATCCAACATCACACAAATGTTATAGCCCTGAATAGGAATCGAACCCACGCCCTTCTGCTTTGGAAGCAGAATTACTACCGAATGGTAACAATATGAGAACTTTAATTAATTATCTACCTAGTAAAACAGCAGTTATACGCAGTTATTTATTTATTTCTTTCAGAGCTTAGCCTTCATTACAATTGCACACCGGAGAGAGAGAGAGATATTTAGATAGACATAGATACTAAAGTATTCATTAGTGTTGTGGTAAAACCACAGACAAATAATATTTTAACACTCCCTCTCAATTTAAGTTTACTAAGTTTACTTATATAAACTTGAATTGCTTTTAGTAACTTTTTTAAATTATACAATGGCAACACTAATATTTAATTTCGTAAGATCTTTTAATTATACAATGGCAGCACTGATATTTAAGTTGACAATTTGCATTTTGCATCATAACAAAAACGAAACGTAATTCTAACCTTAAAATATACTTAAAATCGCACAAGTTATTTGCAGACAAAGATCAGTTAATAAACTACTAAATAACATGTAAATTGTTTCTACAATAACTGAATTTAACACTGCATAACGCTTTCGTCATAATATCTGAGGTATTTTCAGTGGTACTTACATACTTTACTATAACAATATTTTTACTCACAATGTCTTTCACAAAATGATATTTAATGTCTATGTGTTTCGTATATCGCGTATTTTCACTGTTCATTATCATTTTTATAGCACTTTGATTGTCCACATAAATCACACACTGTTCACACTTTTCTTTAAAATCAATTGTTAGTCCTTGTACAAACAACATCTCAGAAATACAAGTTGCTGCAGATACATACTCGCAGTGGAAGCGTGCTGGGCCCATAACCTATGAGAACTTTAATTAATTATCTACCTAGTAAAACAGCAGTTATACGCAGTTATTTATTTATTTCTTTCAGAGCTTAGCCTTCATTACAATTGCACACCGGAGAGAGAGAGAGATATTTAGATAGACATAGATACTAAAGTATTCATTAGTGTTGTGGTAAAACCACAGACAAATAATATTTTAACAAACAAGGCAGTTCGCAATATAAGCAATCTGCATTCTGAATTTCGATTGAATTCGAATGTAGTGTAGGACGCGCTGAGACTAGATGGAGTGACGATACCTAAGACAGCTGGCAGTGGCTTGAAGAGAAAAGCCGAAGATCGGGCTAATTGGCGTGTCGTGGGAGAGACCTATGTTCATAGTGGACTATGCTATATTGTTGATGATGATGATGATTCTGAATTTTTGTCAAAATTATGAAGTGGCATTGAGTTGTTGGTTTGACCAAGTGAAAGAAGCCACATCCCCTTCTAAATTCTACCAGATAGTTAGGGTTTACTTTGGACCGGAGTTTGTCCATCTAAGAGTTTCCAGTGACCACGATCCTCAGAAACGAGGGACTGATTGAAGAAGAAGAACGGCATGGAGTCACGCTACAAACACACGTTTCCACACTCACTCAAACTTGAATTTAAATTATGTGTGAAGTTTGATATTCGAATATATTATATTTCTCACTGGTGAAGTTTAAGTACCATTTATGTTATATAGCATGCATACTACTATAAATTGAAGAATGTTTAGACACGAAATGTTATTTAAATGAGTCCCAAATGGGCTTTAATGTGAGGAAATAACTTCGTACACGATTATCTTATGCTAAGGCTCTTTCACGCGACTACACGTATAATTCAGACAGGAAGTCTTTTATCATCATCATCATTAGCCTATTGCTACACATAGGCCTCTCCCAAGCCCAAGACACACCAATCAGGCTGATTTCCGGCTTTTCCCTTCCATCCACCGCTAGCTTTCCTAAGTATATCGTCAGGATGGACGGTGTAGTCCCCTCGATATGCGTCAGATATTTCCAGCCCATTGCCACTTCAGCTATCTTCTCTGTACAAAATTATGTTCGTTGGCTCAGAATAAGTAGGTATTACTTAGTCCGAACATGTTCTAATTTCAAAATTTTGGTTTTCAGACAATTTGTGATATTTATCTCATAACTAGTTCCAGATCAGAATTTTGGACAAACCGGGGTACCTGCACCAGGCCACGCGGCAGCTTTTTTAAAATGTTTGACAAGCTAGATGTTTGACCACATCTCATCTGATGTTAGGTGACGGTGTGGTCGAACACACTACAACTTAAACAAACTGGTCTTCTACATAAATAAACAGTGATTTTCGCTTGACGTTCAACCATTCGGATTTATTCAGCTCGTTCTGTAGCTTCTAGTTTTAGATGCGACAGAAATTCCCCTGGCGGAACATCACGTACATTATGCAAGCGTTCAAAAATCGACTTAGAATAGGTGCTTTCATAACGTAGGATATGTACAACAACCAACCGGGTGTTTTAAAATCAAATGAATATCTAATCGATAGAACAAAATACGCTGGATGCTGTAGACGCGTTGTGATACAAGTTTTTTGTTCAAACATGTTAGAAACTTTTTGTAGCTATGATAGCTCAGTGGTTAGCGCGGTTGCTTCTCACGCCGAAGATCGAAAGTTCAAACCCCAACAATGAGCTTGAGCTGCCAGTGAAGGAAAATCGTAAGAAAACCATAGCATGGTGGTAGGGACTTTTTAGTACACGGCTGGCTAGCTACCACTCTCAAGTTAAAATCTAGCGCCAAGCATCTAACGGTGTTTTCCGGCAGCCTCATCTTTGACTACACCGTAACTTAAAATCAGGTTTTTTTTGTGTGTAATAGTAAAGACGAACGTTACGCTCTATGTAAGAGATAACGCGTGTCCATGACCATTGCAGCAATGCACAGAACTTTTAAAACAAAGTCCGGGGCATCGCTGCTTTAGCACTCATTACTTTGAGACTTTTGATGGTTAGTCTTGATAGTCCACTAATTTCGCTAGCTGAAATACTCTTCAAACCGAACACAGTAATATTTACACACTACTGCTTGGTGGCAGAATATCTGGTACTGCGGTGGTACCTACCTAGACGACTTCCTGCCAAGGAAATCTACCACCAAGTAAAAGGTAGGTAAGCTGTGGTCTAACACCAACCCTGACAAATATAAAAAATATGTCGGCAGATACTACATTTTCCACTTCGGTCCTGACTCACATCTCTTGCTTCCTCTAAGGAATCACGTTAGCCTATAGCAGTGCAGTAAAGTAAATTTTGAACCCAAAATGAAACCCACAACAATATCTAGTTCTTGTTACGAATTTATGATACGCGCGTTGTCTCAGCTTTGTCTCCATGATGAAGGCCGCCGGATGTGGCCGAAACTATAGTCGGAGTTTCCGATAAAATTATACGTGAGTAATCCCGCATAAATAAAACGAAAATTTATGATATATGTAAATTACTAGTTTCGTGCAATTAAGGGTTTGATAAAAACTAGATCGTAAGTTTAAAGGGCCCGAAATCGGTTTTAAATTATAGGTAAAAGAAATGAGTACACCGTTAAATATCGATATGGGAAATGACCAAATATATGACATTCATTTGATAAATTATTTTAGAATGGAATTAATATATCCACAGTTCCTGCAAATTATAGTATGTGGGTTAAATGTGAATCAAATCAACCGTGAATTGAACTTAACGTGATTAGACCAACTAAGAATTAGACAAAACAGGAAATGGACCAAACGCGAATAAAGTAAATTGGACTAATCACGAATTGGATCAATCTTGTCTACAGGTTGCAACGATACTCAGAGCTCAAAAATGAAAAAGTGATATTATTCAAAAAACTTTAACTACTAAATATTGGATTATATTTAAAAGAAATTTTAGGTTTGACCGCCAACTCGCCTGGTGATAAGCGAAGACGCGGTCTATGGTGGAGCACGCTCGCCTAGAAGAAACCGGTTCACTCGCGACTTGAAGGCACCCAGATTCTATCTGTCAGGGAACACCCACTCGGGTAGCAAATTCCAATGTTTAGCGGTTCTTACAATGAAGGTAGATTCATACTGTTTAGTTTGAGTTTTTGGTATAGATAGTAGATACCATGAAGCGGTGCCTCTTTTAAAAGCTCCTGACTGTCCAACAAAAGAATGGGTCATGCAGATCTGAATCGTACTCCCCAAAGTCTATCCGGTAGAAAACTGACAGATATGCAACTTTGCGTCGATGTCTAAGGCTTTAAAGTTTTTTCCGAACACGTGAGTCAGGGCTTATCAGTTTCTTGGTGGGTAGGTAGGCACATTATAGGTATTTGGTAGTTAATTATGACTTTATTTCGACAGTATTATTGTTTTTTGCCGTGGTTGTGCGGGCGTAAGAATTGTACCCCACCCTCTCTACCCGTGGTTGCCGTAAGAATCGGCTAAGGGATGTAATCCGGAAGATGGACAGCAGCGTCTTCCTTGAACACTCACACCTAACTGCGATCGCCAACCCGCCTGCCAAGCGTGGCGAGTATTGGCAAAAAAATTGGCAGGCGGCAGATAGTAAACATGCTTGGCGAAAAGTTTATCCAAAAATATAAGTTTCCCATAATTTTCGCATTATTTTTTTTAAACCACTAGTTCCATACGAAAAACGTATAGGACAAAAAAGACGTAAATTTTTTCATGACCAACAATTTTTGTTCGAAACATTTTTTTCTAACATCCATATTTTTTGCAATAAACACCAAAAACATTCAAAACATAGATTTTTTTTCAATTTGACCTTGAAAATACAATTTGTGCCAGCGGGTCAAAGTACATAAGTATACAAAATATCAAAGGAAAAAGTGGTATGGGCTTTTCGAAACTTTAGCCCAAATATCCAAGACAGTACGATTTAAGGCCAAAATAATAAAACATCAAACGCACTATCGATTTTGTAGTTGAACTCACTAATCCGAATAAATCGGATTGATCCGATATCCAGTATCACATCACTAACAGGGAGCGTTCAAAGGACTCTACTCCTTTGATCCTCGGCATAATGATTCCTTTCGAGTCTGTTGTTAAAAAGTAAAAAACCTTTCTTCAAATGTTAAGCTTTCTTTCTCCAAATATTTGCGGATTTTCATCCGGAATTTTCTTTTGCGATATTTTTTCCGTTGAATCGGTTATTTTTATTCGGACCAGTGATTATTATTGGATCGGAGGTTATTTGTACAAATTTGTACAACGATACTTCTGTTTATTTAAGCTGAATTTATTAGTTCAATAAGCAAAATTAAATGAAGTGTAACAATATTTTTAATGAAGTTAGAATTACGACTAAAATAAAGACTTGGAACGTGTAGTTAATTATAAGACTTTATGCTATAAGAAAAAGAGCTTGTTGCAGCTCTTCGCTGTAAAGTGTGAGTTTATAGCATCGTTTACAGTAGCTTTATAGCAACATTTATAGCAGTTAGTGGTTGCTCTTTAAGTAGTTTTTAACTAACCGTATAAAATGTTCGCCGGAGTCTTTTACCGCATTGAACTGTTTTTTTTTTTGAGCAATTGACAGAATCGTCTTTTGTTCAAAGTTCATTGATGTTTAATGACGGTGTTGTTGTGTAAGCACATTTCTGATCCATTCGAAATTTAGTACCCAGTTACTGGTGCCGAGGGTTTTTTAATTCTTATCTTATACATGTAGAAATTTTACATGTGTATCAAACTCACTCACACTTAGCTATCAACAACTTGGTGCCATGTTAATAATATTTACACTCACTTTAATACAAACTCAAACTCTTTTATGTAAATCTTCATTGATTTACGTTATTTTATCTCTATCTATATTACGAGCTTTTTTATGGCTCACAGGCGGGGTTTTTAGCCACAACTCACCTGATGTTAAGTGACGGTGTGGTCGAAGGTGGTAAAGCACACCTAGCCTGGAATGGAACTGACTCTCAGGTTAGGCTGCCGGAACACACCGTTAGATGCTTGGCGGCAGATTTTCAACTTTAGGGTGGTAGCTAGCCAGCCGAGTACTAGAAAGTACCCTACCATGTTATGGTTTCCTCACGATGTTTTCCGTCACCGGCAGCTCAAGCTCATTGTTGGGCTTTGAACTCACGTCCTTCGGCGTGTGAATTGATCGGGCTAACCTCTGAGCTATCGTCGCTACAAAAGCTTCACAAACACACAGCAGCCTCACCTCACCGTGTTTTGATATTCGCCGCTTCCCCGCCGTCTCACTTTGAAACAGAACGGCAGTTTCATTCGATTAAACACGTTTCAAGATGGCGCGGCATCACGCGAACAGAATACAAATATCTATACGGAGCATTTTGAAACAATCCGCGTGGTTTTAGTCTTTATAGGAGCGTGCGAATCGCTTGCAAGAGATGTGACTTTGTAGTTGAAAGTGAATTAGTGCATTTTCTTCTTTGCCTAATCCTACGGTAGAATAAATTTTAAGTAGTAACAAAACGAACAAGACGTTTCGTAAGGATAGCAAATACGTAATCTTTAAAAAATGTCAAAAAGGCCGTTTATAGCCTGAAGAAGTAACATCATACCGATAAACGTTTACTTGTAAAATATTAATGTGGTTCTCTTAGCATGGCATACCTAATAGTTTCATACATCAGTTAGTTTTGAGGTATCAGAATTTAATATTTCAATGTTGAGCGTAATCAAACGCAAAGAGTGATTAAGCAATTTTCTGTCAGCCATTTCGGCGCGGCTTGGCAGAATCATATGCGCCAATGATCTTCTCGGAATATATACAGGTTTTTCCAAGATGATTACTTTCACCCAAATTCAGTTATATATGTTTTTTTCACATCACATCACATCATCAGCCATAGGTCGTCCACTGCTGGACATTGGCCTCCCCCAATAACTTGGAAGCGGCTCGCATCCAGCGCGTTCCTGCGGTCTTCATTAAGTCGTCTTGTTGTAAAACAATATCTGCGAAAGTGTTTCTATATGCAATGCGCTCGCAATTTACGTGTCGATGACTCACGAATCTTGTTAATTTGTTAACACAAAACTCATCAGATTTTGCTCGGTATGTATAACAAAGTCTGCTGTTTATTTATGATAATCAGTTTTATTAAAATGTTTTCGTTGCACGAAGCTTCGAAGGTGGACGGACAATGCCAATGACAATAAATGTACACAGAGTTTCTTTAATTAGATTTTTTTTGTAGTTTCAAGGGTACTGAAATATTTTTTAGAAATTATTTACAAAATACTACAATTTTTTGTTAACGTAAGCCTTATTTTGTCGCACTATCCCAACTGTATTTTGTAATTTACTCTCGACTATAATTTATAATTTGTATAATATAATTGTATTATGTTAACCTAGCTTGCGCTTAACCGCCTGATGTTAAGCGAAGATGCGGTCTACGATGGAGCACGCTAACCTAAAAGAAACCGATTCACTTGCAATTTGAAAGAACCGAGGTTGCAACTATCGAGGAATACCCACGAAGGGCGTGGGCTCATACCCCAATAATGAACTTGAGCTGCCGGTGAAAGAAAACATCCTGAGGAAACCGTAGCAAGTAGGGCACTTTCTAATACTCGGCTGGCTAGCTACCACTCTCAAGTTTAAAATCTGCCGCCAAGCATCTGGCAGTGTGTCCCAGCATCTTCACTTGAGGACCACACCGTCACTTAACATCTGGTGAGCTGTGGTCAAACCTAGCCTTAAAAAATGTATATATATATTTTATATTTATCTATTTTAAATCTACGTCATCAAAACACGTGTATCAATTTATACGACACGTCGTTTCATTCGCGAGCGGAGCGACACCTCATTTGCATTGTAATGGAATCGATCCTTGTTTGTTAAATATAAATCCGAACCTCATTTACAAACATGTTGGGCTGGTGTTTTACAAACTTACGTGGGCGAACGGAGCGGAGCATGTCGCAGTAGCGCTGAACTAGGTATGTATACTTAGAAAGTCTTTTGTAAAACAGAATCAGAATAATTTATCTCTACACAGTATAAAACAAAGTCGCTTAACGCCGTCTGTACGCTTAGATCTTTTGAACTACGCAACGGATTTTAATGCGGTTTCCATTTATAGATATAGTGTTTCAAGATAAAAGTTTATATGTATAATACATGCATATGCACCACATTATTACATATATTGCACCCGTGCGAAGCCGGGGCGGGTCGCTTGTATCTTTACATAGAATAAAACAAAGTCGCTTCCCGCCGTCTGTACGCTTAGATCTTTTGAACTACGCAACGGATTTTAATGCGGTTTCCATTTATAGATATAGTGTTTTAAGATAAAACTTTATATGTATAATACATGCATATGCACCACATTATTACATATATTGCACCCGTGCGAAGCCGGGGCGGGTCGCTTGTATCTCTACATAGAATAAAACAAAGTCGCTTCCCGCCGTCTGTACGCGTAGATCTTTTAAATTACGCAGCGGATTTTAATGCGGTTTCCATTAATAGACAGAGTGTTTCGAGAGGTAAGTTTATATGTATAATACATGCATATGCACCACATTAGTATATATATTGCACCCGTACGAAGCAGGGCGGGTCGCTAGTATCTCTACATAGTACAAAACAAAGTCGCTTCCCACCTCTGTACTCTTAGATCTTTTAAATTATGCAGCGGATTTTAATGCAGTTTCCATTAATAGACAGAGTGTTTCAAGAGAAAGATTTATATGTTGGTATAATAATTTAAAATTGAATGTACAATATAATTTACATGCAAATAAATTCAATGTTTTGTTATCAAGTTGTCAAACTAAATAGCGCCCGCGCGTAGCCGAGGCGGGTCGCTAGTTACCCATAAATAACCATGATCATTTTTATGGTTAGTTATTTGTAGGATTAGCAAGTTGAAGTGGCAGTGGGCAGGGCACATAGCACGTAGAACTGATGGTCGATGGGGCTGCAAAGTTCTGGAATGGAGACCACGGACCGGCAAGCGCAGCGTAGGACGTCCACCCACAAGGTGGACAGACGACCTCATAAAGACCGCAGAAACACGCTGGATGCGAGCCGGTTCCAACCGGTCTTTATGGAAGTCAATGGGGGAGGCCTATGTCCAGCAGTGGATGTTCTACGGCTGAAATGACGATGATGATGATTTGTATGGTATGTTGAGGGAACAATCTGTAACATGGTTAAATCTGCGTTTAGTAAGTTAATTTAGCAATTTTCTACCAAATAACTCTTGTCAGATAAATACCTTGAATCGAAATGTATACCTTAATTTACATTAACCGTAGCCCGAACCCTAAAGGATCCTTTTGAAGTCGAAACTTAGAGCCTCATAAATTGTAAATAAGGGTCTAAATGCCTTAGACACAATTTTGTTAATTTATTTGTTTGTTTCTATGATAGGAACTGAGTCTGTAATTTAACAAAAGTTGTAGTAATTTGTTCATAAATTTTTTCATACTTAGTTTTCTTATCTTTTTAAATGGTTGACAGGCTAGGTGTTTGACCACAACTCATCTAATGTTAAGTGACGGTATGGTCGACGATGGTAAAGCACACTTAACCTGGAATGGAAGTGGCTCTCAAGTGAGGCTGCCGGAACACATCGTAAGATGCTTGGCGGCAGATTTTCAACGTGAGGGTTGTAGCTAGCCAATCGAGTACTAGAGAGTACCCTACCACCACGCTATGGTTTCCTCACGATGTTTTCCTTCACCGGCAGCTAAAGCTCATTGTTGGGGTTTGAACCCACGCCCTTCGGCATGCCAACCGACCGCGCTTACCACTGACCTATCATCGATACCATAACCATTTATATATATATATATATATATATTTATAATTTATTTGTCGCTATATATAACTATTCATAAAAGAAAGCTTTGCAAGTAATAATAATAACAATAATTGAATTCTGGTTGAGAGGGTGAAATAACTTATATCCTTACTAAAATATATAATTCACTATTTTCAAATAATATATAATATATATACATCCCACTAATATTATAAATGTGAAATCTTGGTTGTTTTGTTTGGATGGATGGATGGATGGATGTTTGTTAATCAATCACGCCAGAACGGCTGAACGGATCTGGATGAAATTTTGCATGTAGATACTTTAGGCTCTGGAATAAAACATAGGGTACTTTTCATCATCATCATCATCCATCACCACGCGGGTTAAGCTGCGGGGCGCAGCTACTAATATTATAAAGGCGAAAGCTTGTGAGTGCTTAAGTACGTTTGTTACTTCTTCACGCTTAAGCGGCTGGACCAATTTTGATGATATTTGGTATGGAGGTACCTGACACCCTGGATTAACACATAGGCTAATTAGTGTTCACGTGGGAACAGTGTGGGACACCGCGGGGCGCAGCTAGTAATACATAAAGAACCAGACGCAGAACAAACATTTATCGTCACATAAGCGTTTGTCCTGGTGGGAATCGACCCGACGTCCTACAGCTCGTGAACCAGATATTCTACAAAATGAGCTAACAAGGCAGTTAAGTAAGTTAAGGCACTAAATCGATGGTAAGATGTCTTAGTTAACCTACCTATAAGCCTAAGGTAACAAAGCTTTACTTAAAAGGAAGAAATAGGCAAATAACACTTCAAATCGAATCATCTCTTAAAGCTTCCGGAATGAGAGCTGGTTTACATTTTTATTCAATTTGAATTGAAACTGCCCTAGAATTTGGGGGCGGAATAATCCAATTTGCTTGATTGATGCCTACTGTCTGTCGCATTTACTGTTATCATATTAAATCTAAAATGACATATCCTTGAAATATCTGGAACAATGATCCAACTATCTATAGGTATTGAAAAATATTTAGTTTTATGTCAAGTCATAGTTCAGTGCTTAATAGCGCTCGTGGCGTAACGTAATTAGAAAAAAAGGTTTCATTGGTGATGTTTTCAAAATATCACCTATGTCCATCGGATGCGATCAGTCTTCGGATGGGTGACCGTTTGGGATTTATTTCTACCGTAGGTCGTATGCCACCTCAAAATGTAGATCCCTATTATCCCAACTAAACCTAAGGTTAGTGCGGTTGGTTCACACGTCGAAGGGCGTGGGTTCAAACCCCAACAATGAGCTTGAGCTACCGGTAAAGGAAAACATTGTGAGGAAACTATAGCATGGTGGTAGGGTATTGTCTAGTACCCGACTGGCTAGCTACCACCCTCAAGTTGAAGTTCTGCCGCCAAGAACCTAACGGTGTGTTCCAGCAACCTCACTCGAGAGCCAGTTTCATTCCAGGCTAGGTGTGCTTTACCATCTTCGACCACACCGTCACTTAACATGAGGTGAGTTCTGGTCAAGCACCTAGCCTGTCAGCGAAAAAAGAAAAAAACAGATACATGTTCACTTTGCCTTAAAAAGAACCAGATGATAAAAATTATTTTTATTATATTTTTAAATTTTTACGTAAATTATTTTGAAATATTCGAGAACCAAATTTTCTTTACAAATAGGCTTGCGTTTGACCGCCATCTCGCCTGTTAAGCGAAGATATGGTCTAAGATGGAGCACGCTTATCTAGAAGAACCCGATTCACTCGCGACTTGAAGACACATATTGTATCTACGTTTATCTAAAATCGTTTTCGGCCTCTGCAGTAATATTATTAACACCAAATGAGTGGAATGCGGTCGCAACTCTAATAAATATTCACAAGGAAGCTATTATATGGAACGGAATGTCTGGCAATAAAAAAATATTGGAAACATTCTGTTATTTTCCTTAGTTTAAGAGAGCTTAGCATTCCAGCCACAACACACACATTTCAAAAGGTCAGAATACAATGTAAGTTCACAATGTTATTGAAATAAAGTTGCAAAGAAATATACGATTACGCCTTATTCGCACAAAAAACCTTGTTTTACTGTTATATATGTGATAGCTCAGAGGTTAGCCCGATCAATTCACACGCCGAAGGACGTGAGTTCAAAGCCCAACAATGAGCTTTAGCTGCCGGTGACGGAAAACATCGTGAGGAAACCATAACATGGTAGGGTACTTTCTAGTACTCGACTGGCTAGTTACCACTCTCAAGTTGAAAATCTGCTGCCAAGCACCTAACAATGTGTTCCGGCAGTCTCATTTGAGAGCCGTCTTCCTTGAACAATCACACCTAACTGCGCTCGCCAACCCGCCTGCCAAGCGTGGCGAGTATTGGCAAAACCCCCCCAGGAGAAGGCCTATGTTCAGCAGTGGACGATCTATGGCTGATAATGTGATGATGTGATGTGATTGTACTATTGCGACAGCGGCGTCAACATCACATCAAAATTGAGGTCCACTTCATCTTTTGAAGTCGGTTAAAACTGGCAGCTCTGGTTAAAATAACGTGTACGTAGTACGTAAATACAACGTTAATAATTATAAGTACCTGGTTGACCGAGCATTGCTCGGCTGAAAACATGGATAAAACGACATTTTCTGGAAATGAAACCTAGCTAGATCGACTATTCGCCCCCGAAACCCCCTGGATACAAAATTCCATGAAAATCGTTGGAGCCATTTCCGAGATTCAGAAAAAAAAAATATATATATATATGTATATACAAGAATTGCTCGTTTAAAGATATAGATAGATTGCTATAAATGTATATTACTTCGATAGAATCGTTCTATACCGACCCTAACACCTACGTTTAACATGTAACGTAGGTGTGTCGCGTAGGTAAGACAAATGATTTCTTCGAATTCACCCACGCTCCCTCCACGCAACATAGCTGTAATAAGAGGGTAGGACCTTTAGGCCTATTCATATACTCGAAAGGTTCGGAAAACGTGACGTCACGAAATCGTTATCCAATGAAATGACTGTTCTGTTAGTTGTAAATATAATTATGTCCCTATTTTTTAAGTTTGACAAGCTAGGTGTTTGACCCAGCTCACCTGATGCTAAGTGACAGTGTGGCCGAAAAGAAAAGCACACCTAGCCTCGATCGAAACTGGCTCTCAAGTGAGGCTGCTGAAACACACCGTTAGGTGCTTGGCGACAGATTTTCAACTTGAGGGTAGAACCACCATGATATGGTTTCCTCATTATGTTTTCCTTCAACGGTAGCTCAAGTTCATTGTTGGGGTTCGAACCCACGCCATTCGGCATGCGAAAAGACCGCGATAATCACTGGGCTATCATCGTTTTACGGATATTTCTTAGATCGTAAGTTGTAATAAATAAAATAAAAACTTCATTTTATAATAGGAATTTACCTTTAACTAGCGACCCGCCCCGGCTTCACACGGGTGCAATGTAGATACTAATGTGGTGCGTATTATATATACATATAAACCTTCCTCTTGAATCTCTCTGTCTATTGATGGAAACCGAATTAAAATCCGTTGCGTAGTTTAAAATATCTAAGCATACAGATGGCGGGAAGCGACTTTGTTTTATACTATGAAGAGATAAGAGTTTATCATTATAGATTTTAAATCAGCTTTTAATACGCGCCATAACTGCTTACGTAGTCTATATGAAAATTTAATCGCAGTGGCGTATTTAAATCAATTTGCTTACTTACTTGTTTCCGAACTACGTCAGATTGGTCGGCGTGGGTGGTTATTCGAATCGTAGGACGTCTAGCGTGACGTCAGAGGTACGTCAAAGAATGTAATAGACTAGACCGTAGCTATATTTATACTTCGTTTGTTTGGATTCAATAATGGAAATATCGACAAATACGTTGTTCTCGTCGATACGGTAGACATTTTACTGGGCACATCGCGATATAGCCGGCCAAATCACGAAATGCCGATGTTTCAAGAAGTGCCCAGCCACATCATGATCTGACCAATCCAACGAGATATATAAGTAAGAAGTTACAAAAAAGGAGTAAGAATTCTATCAGTTATCTGGTTCCCAATGTACAAGATTTACTTATTTTAGGGGTAGATGGCGCTTTGTAAATCATTTTGCAGTTATATATTTTTTATATTTATAAGTATCAAACCGCGGCAGCTTCAGAGGTCGCCAAAATCATAATAAAGGCACCTAATGCTTGAAAAAAAAAGCTTCTTTTGCAAAGCGTCTAGCATCCAGCGCACGTTGTTCTATCGATTATTCATTTAATTTTAAACCGCCCAGTTGGTTTTGGAACGTATCCTATGCTATGAAAGTATCCTAAGTTTTTTTGAACGCTTGCATAGTGTACATGATGTATCTGCCGGATGAATCAGCGTCGCATCTAGAACTGGGGGGCTCTACGAGCGACCTGAATAACCGCGGGGTATTTGAAGCCGAAATATCGATCTAGCTTTGTGTCATCTCTAGGAAAGCACGTTTTTCAATTTCAAAATTCATTCACATCATCAGCCATAGGACGTCCACTGCTGGACTAGGCCTCCTCCTGGGGGGTTTTGCCAATACTCGTCACGCTTGGCAGGCGGGTTGGCGAGCGCAGTTAGGTGTGATTGTTCAAGGAAGACGCTGCTGCCCATCTTCCGAATTACATCCCTTAGCCGACTCTTACGGCAACCACGGGTAGAGAGGGTGGGGTACTATTCCTACGCAGGCACCACCACGGCAAATTCATTAACACCCTTTAATTAATTTGCGGAAATGCCACCTATACACGTAGATATTGTGAGACTTTTAAACTATCTATTTTGAACGCTGAAGATTCGCCACTATAAAATTTCTGCCCTGGTTGGAAAAAAATTGTAGATCCAGAGCTTTATAATACTCTGTACTAAACAGTCAAACACAGTGTGTCGGCCATAAAAACATCTACCTTATATTGCTTCCTATTAGTTGGATTTTATTGCCATTATTCTTGGGTCTTTCTAATTGATAGCTAATATATTCTGATAGATACAAACGTAGGTAGATATTAAGACCATTTGCTCCTACCTAATCCGATAAAGGAAAATGGATGTAAAAAGGGAAGATTAGTGCTAATAGCCGGATCAACCCAGAGAATCATGGCGTAATTACATTAGTAATTGAGACCTAATGGGATAACGATAGTTACTTTTTTAAACCAACTTCAAAAGAGAAGAAAATTCTGTTTTTTTTTTTAATAGTTGACAGGCTAAGTGTTTGACCATAGCACATCTGATGTTAAGTAACAGTATGGTCGAAGATGGTAAACACATTTCCACGCCCTACAGCTCTTGAAGCAGATATTCTATAAAATGAGCTAACAGGGCATTTCAATTTCTATGATGTCTACATTTCTGTTAGGACCAGCTTTGTTTTTTATAACTATATTACGTCCCACTGCTAGGCGCGGGTATATATATCCCAGTAAGAAGGATAACACACTGGTAATATACACTAGCAATATAATACACTGACAAAGTACGGGTTGACTGCCTTCACACATATTCGAGAACATTAATCTCACACATGCATTTCCTTACGCTGTTTTCCTTCCCCGTTTGAAGGTATAGCAACAATACGCACAACTCTTAGAAAAGACGAATTTTCGTGCACTGAGAACCAGGATCTCCATATTGGCGTTCAGGTGATCCATCCCGTAGCGTCCCTTTCATATTCAGTTCATATAATTTATTAAAACCACAGATCTCAGAAACACTACTTGCGAAGTACAACTTGGGTGACTTCAAACCCAGAGTATATAGGTTTTTTCTAGATAAGCGTGCTTCATCTTAGACTACATCCTGTTCAGCATCAGGCGTGGTCAAATGCAAACACATACAGTATATAAAAAAAAACTAAAGGGAGATATGAATGGGGGCCGGTGTGACAGCAATATGCACAAAAAAAGAACACATTGCTCGCGGCAGTGGTGGCAGTAATGGTTGCGTTTGTAGTGGTGCTGTACGTATGTACATTACTTGCTACCTGGTATGCGAACGAATATACGCACTCTGTGCTTGTCATACACTCAACACTTATTGTTTTTATTTTGTTTACTTGTGTGTGCGTAAGCTTCTAATGCGACACCAGGTTTCGTACTCAGCTCACGGGATTGGCAACTCTATAGATCTCTATGATTAAAACACATGTTATACGCAAAAACAGATGCCGTGATAGTGCCGGCGTAAGAATTGTACCCCACACTCTCTACCCGTGGTTGCCGTAAGAGTCGGCTAATGTAACCCGGAAGATGGGCAGCAGCGTCTTCCTTGAACAATCACACCTAACTGCGCTCGCCAACCCGCCTGCCAAGCGTGGCGAGTATTGGCAAAACCCCACAGGAGGAGGCCTATGTCCAGCAGTGGACGTCCTATGGCTGATGATGATGATGACGCAGAAACAAAGTAATCTCATTTATAAGCACGTAGTGTAAGGGTAAGCCACGTAGTTTTAATAAGTTTTTATCAGATAAATAACGAGGGTAATCCGGGGTAACTGGACGGACAGTAAGGGCTATTTACCCCTAATGCGAGGTAAATGGCCCATTTACTGGTAATGAAACAGGAGCAAATTAAATTAATGAGTCATGTAGGCACGACATACGATTATTATTTTCCTAGAATTTTTGACATGATACTAATTGGGTAGTGGGTAGTACAGTTAGAGGCAAAAGTTGAATGATAAACAAAATTGTTAAGTCATTTATTGTTCACAAATATGTTTTTCTTTATATGTTAAAGAAATGAGACGAACGATACACTCCCCTGATGGTAAGAGATAACGCCTATCCATGACCATTGCAGCGATATACAGAACTTTGAGTAGCAAAACAAAGTCCAGAGCATCGCTGCCTTGTATGAAGGCATAGCCCTTTATCCCAGGAAAAAATTAAAAAACGATGAACTTATTAGTTTTTACTCTTTGTTCTCTCTCACCATCGAGCAGACTGCGGTGACGAGTATCTGTGTTTTTTATCTACCCTCCCTCGCTTCGGTGTCAACTGACTACCTCCATTTCCAAGGATCATAGGTATGTCAGTGTCATTCGCGACACAACTGTCAAAAGTAAACAGGTGCTCGTCACCACAGAGTATAATCTAATATAGATATATTGTACAAACATAATAATATACTTAACATTAGTCGAGTATCTTACAGCTCGGCCATCCTTAAAGTTAAGTGTGTCCTCGCACTTAGGCAAATAAGGTGACTACCACCTATAATAACAAATTCAGTAGAAAATAATCAGAATTAGTGAGCGATTATAAAAAGAGAAAATAAATCACAGGCTATTCCGAAAGTCACAGAGGCCAATAAATAATAATAAAACGAAATATAACATCTTTAAATATGGCCAAGAATTCGTAAACAACAATTTACAAAATATAATCGCAGGGTTTAGTTACAACATAAATTTAACGAACTATACTTAATCTAATGCATCTGGTCGTCTTGCACAATGTATCACGATCAACAATCATTAGTGCGATATCAATAATGAAATTGATACCATTCGAATCTGCACAGATTGCTCGCAACTTATGCTCTTGATATCCACACCGTAATCTACGGTCATCTGTGCGAAACTGTCGTACAGTTCCATTCAATATCTGCACTGACCGCTTACGGTGATTCAATCACTACAACTTACAATCTAGTCAATCCCTTTCTTGTATCACATATGGGCAAATCTTATCACAATCTTATCAGTAATATATCGAAATCAAGTCGTCATACATTTTGTAATAAGTAAGTAGTCTTCGATCATCTATGCAACATTAGTTTAATATCTAATGTTATTCACTTCTGCACTGATCGTTCATTACAAAACATACAATTGTTCAAAGGTTTATAAAAAATAAAGATAGAAATAAAGCATTAGAATAAAGATAATCAAATCATTCATCTTTGTTTCATTTGTCTGTTTCATTGTCGCTTTCTCCCAATCCATTGTCATTATCGCTACCGCTGTCGCTACAACAATCGTTAAAATTTAGCCACGGATGGATTTTATCTATTGCTACTACATTTTCATATTTTTTGTTGCCTTTTCTGGTGAGTGGAGTATCTTCTACAACGAATCGATCATTAGGTAAAATCTTTATAACTCTATACGGACCTTGAAACTTGGGAATAAGTTTCTTTGATTTACCTATATGTTCTTTATCTACAACAGTCCTCTCGATTCTGACCAAGTCACCTACGTTGTAAGTTTTTGGGTGTTTCCTAGTCTTATCGAACCTTGCCTTAGCTAGCTTTTGATTCCTGTCTATCTTTTCTTTAGCATCAGACCGTAGTTGCATTAAATTGTCCCCATTTACAACCTGAGATGTTTCAGAAACTACTTCAGCTAACACATTTTCTGATGAAATCATCAGTTTGCAGCCGAATAATAATTCTGAAGGGCTTTTCCCTGTGGTTTTATTTACTGTTGTGTTAATACCTAACTGAACGTCACCCACATATTCGTCCCAAGTGTTTTCGCACTTACCGTGGCATTTAGTGCTCAAAGCGTCTAATATGGTGCGATTAAAACGCTCTACCTGGCCGTTTGCTCTAGGTGTCGCAACGGCGTTCAATACGTGCTTTAAATTCAGATTCCCTACAAATTCTTTAAATCGTGCGCTCGTGAAGCATGAGCCTCGATCAGTAATCAGTCGCGATGGGGTTCCAAACAAGTTGAAATATTCTTTGAGTATTTTGATCGCAGTTACCGTTTTTGTGTTCTTAACGGCACGAATATTTACAAATTTCGTAAACGCGTCAACAATGACTAATAAATACATGTTACCTCCCCTAGAACGATTGAACGGCCCTAAGTGGTCGGCATGTAATGTGTGAAACGGTGTTTCAACCTTGGGTATGGGATGTAAAAATCCCTCTTTATGACCTGATGGTGCTTTGTGGTGTGCGCACTGTAAGCATGACGAGACATATTTCCTAGTGAATCGGCGCATTTTTGGGAACCAGTATGATGCTTTTAACCTACTCAGTGTCTTTTCAAAACCGAAATGCCCAACGTCATCATGATGCATACGCAAGACTTGCCATCGAACACCCCTTGGCACAACCCAACGAATTCCGTCCTTTACAATACGATAGACATGCGCTCCTTTAATTTGATAGTTATTTCGTATATCAGCTACCATTTTATTTCCTTCGTCTAATAGGATTTCTTTAATTCGCTTTATTTCTTCATCAGCACTCTGTACAGTTGAAATCCAATCCGATTCCTTTACTTGCAATACATCTATCACATGGTTAATCGTCTCAGTGGTAGCCTCAATCACTGGAGCACGACTGAGAGCATCTACATGAGCCATGCGTACGCCTGGCCTATATTCGATACTACAATCATACTCCTGCAACTGCACCCACCATCGCGCGATCCTAGGGATCAAATCACGCTTTGTTAACGTTGTCCTAAGCGCGTTGCAATCGGTTATTATTTTAAATTGTAACCCGAGTAAATATACTCGGAAACGATTTAACGAGGCAATAACTGCCAATGTTTCCAGCTCGAACGAGTGAAGTTTTTGTTCATCCTCTGATGTTTTCCTACTATAATAAGCCACCGGTTTCAACTGGCCGTCACTACCACGCTGCATTAGTATACCTGCAACACCTATTTTTGACGCATCTGTATGTAATTCGGTTTCTAATCGCGCATTAAACAAAGCTAATATTGGCCGCTCTATAAGCTTATCTTTTAACGCATTAAAGGCCACCGTGCAATCTTCAGTCCACTTCCATTCGAATTTAGTTTTTAGTAAATTTGTCAACGGACACGCTAGCAATGCAAAATCTTTTACGAATCGCCGGAAAAAACTTGCTAGTCCTATGAACCGTCTAACATCGTGTACGTTTTTGGGCACAGGAAAGTTAGAAATGGCAACAGTTTTGCGTGAACCTGGTCGTATACCTTCTCCTGATACATAAAAACCTAGAAAATCTAACTCTTTGTGAAAAAAGTGACATTTGTTTAATTTTAGAGTCAGTCGGGCTTCAGATAAAAGTTGTAGAACTTCTTCCAACCGCATGATACCTTCGCTAAATGAGCTCGCAGGAATCAAAATATCATCCATGTAAATGACTACATATTTTAGCTTCGAAAAAACTTTGTTCATTGCCCTTTGGAAAACCGAAGGGGCGTTAGCTAAGCCAAAAGGCATTCTTTTAAACTGATATTGGCCATCAGGTGTGACGAACGCAGTGAGCTCTTGCGAAGGTTCTGCAATTGGTATCTGGTAGTACCCAGATGCAAGGTCCAGACTGATAAAAAGAGAATTACCTGCTAATCTATCTAGCTGATCATCTATTAAAGGCAAAGGATAGTGCTCTTTACGGGTTTTATTATTAAGGGCCCTATAATCGACACAAAGCCTCTTCTCGCCGGTTTTCTTCTTTACGAGAATAATGGGACTGGCATAAGGCGAGTTGGATTCACATGCAATATCAGCATCGATCATCTCCTGCACCATTGTCTGCACTAATTCACGTTCGGGATATGATAGTCTATAAGGACGATAAACAACTGGTTGAGAGTCATTTAATTCAATTTCCATCTGTATTATATTAGTATATCCTAAATCTTGTAAGCTAGAGGAGAAACAACACTCGTATCTCTTGAGGAGAGTTTCGAGTTGAGAGACTTCATCGTTCAATAACTGACTGCCAAAGGCCAATTCAGATTTTGTTGCTGCATCGTCAAAGTTAAGCATGCTGACTTGTAAACAATTGTCTGTTCTAATAACTCGAGTGACTAATGCGCCCTTATTCAACGTCAATGAATTTTCACTAAAATTTTGAACTAACAAAGCTCCACTACCATTTTTGAGTTCATATTCGCCGGGCAATAGGTAGAATAGTCTGGTAGACTCACCCCTTAATGACCCTTTTACGTATATAGAACCAGAATAGGTTTTGTTGCAATAGACCGAAACAACCGCCATTTGCCTTGAACGAATCACAATATCTTCTTTTACGAGAAGTTGTAGTTGGGATAGATCCTTTCTACTAACGTTTAATGCATCCGTTTTCGTGATCACTATGCCTGGTCTTTCCGTGAAACTGTGACCTACTAGCACGGGATAATGAATGATTCCATCCTCAACAACGTAAGCATCAATATTCTCTGCAACGCCATTGATTTCGATTTCTACATTTACTCTTCCTATTGGCATGACTAGATTGTTTCCGAGTCCCCTCATAACGGGTAATTCGCCTACCATCCAGCTAAGGCCCAATCTAGACGCTTCACTACGTTGAATTAAGGTACATTGACTGCCTAAATCTATATACCCTTTGGATTCAATGTTGTTAAGCTTTAGTGGCACGATGTACTTACTATTACTACAAACCTCAACATCTACCTGCAAAACGGTTTTCTCCGTGCTAGCATTTTTACTCGACTCGTTTGGTAACCGCATACAATCGATAGCTAAATGGCCTATCCTATGACAGATATTGCACCTTAATATTGTTTTTGGACACTTGAAGCTAAAATGTCCTGTCTCGTTACAATTAAAGCAAACTATAGGTGTATCAGATTGAGGCTTTAACCGTTTCGTATCATTGTTAGAGAATTGTTTAAAATTTGAGTTACTAGCTTTCGACGTAAAAGTTTTCTTATCTTGACTAATTTTCGACCTATCAAACTCCCGATTTTGTTGCTTAATAGATTGAAAATAGTTCAGCACCTCTTCTGGTTCCTTGCATTTTGCTGCTTTCGCGCCTAACCTCAACGATCGATCTTCAATGCCGTACAACAGACAATCAACAGCACGCTTCCCGAAAATTTCACAACGATTCAGTAAATTTATCTTTTCATAATAGTATAACTCTAGTGGTTCGCCGTATTTCGCCCGTTTAGATAACATCTCTGTTAGTAATTCAGCATAATCGTCGCTACAAGGAAAGGAATCAATTAGTTTGTTCTTCCACTCGGGCCACGTAAATGACATTGTAGGTAAAGCCTGATACCACACACGGGCAACACCAGATAATTTTGGGAGAGCATAATGAATGGTTTGATCATCTCCCCATTTATATAACCTGGCACATTCTTCTACCTTATTTATCCACATATGTATGGTTTGCCCCTTAACCATGGGGTCAAACTCCGGTATCACATTACCCAACATTGGAAATTTATTGCCTTCAGGCCTAGCAGTTGCCAAACACTTCACTAACTCGCTAACGAAAGCCTGAGTTTCACTATTAGATAAAATAGATTGGCTTACGCGTTTCTTCGGCGGTGACGCTGCACCACTTACACTACTCCTGGAAGAGCTGTCACAACCCGGTGAAGTGCGCCAACGCCTGGACTTGTGCCTGCTTCGCCTTTTCTTTCTGCTGTGACTACGACTCGATCGGTGCTCGTGTTCATGCCCGCGGCTACGTTTTCGATGTCGGTGGCGTCGCCCCTCACGTCGCGTTTTCGACCGGCTGCTGCGTTCTCGGTCAATTGACTCACTGGTTGTATTCGTTTCGCGCCTGCAACGTTTCACCTCTTTCGACCTGGTTTTACTAGCTTCACGGTCGTGATGACGTTTCCGTCTCGAATCGATAGTGTTCGAAATGTAACGAGAACGACTTTTCCGCTTCTCAACATTGTCGTTTCGTTGGTCCATTGTTTGCAATGCGAAGATATCGCGAGAAATAAAAAATCAAAACTCGAGAAAAAAAATCCATAATAGTGTGGGTGTGTTTACTTTATCCCACTTCTGAGATATGAAGGCATAGCCCTTTATCCCAGGAAAAAATTAAAAAACGATGAACTTATTAGTTTTTACTCTTTGTTCTCTCTCACCATCGAGCAGACTGCGGTGACGAGTATCTGTGTTTTTTATCTACCCTCCCTCGCTTCGGTGTCAACTGACTACCTCCATTTCCAAGGATCATAGGTATGTCAGTGTCATTCGCGACACAACTGTCAAAAGTAAACAGGTGCTCGTCACCACAGAGTATAATCTAATATAGATATATTGTACAAACATAATAATATACTTAACATTAGTCGAGTATCTTACACTTGGCGCTCATTACTTTGAGACTAGATGGTTAGTCTCAATAGCCCTGTAATTTCGCTAGCTGTAGTACCCTTCAAACCGGAACACACTACTGCTTAGCGGCAGAATATCTGGTACTGCGGTGGTATCTACCTAGACGACCTCCTGCTAAGGAAATCTACCACCAAGTAAATAGAAATGAGACGAACGATACATTCCCCTGATGGTAAAAGATATCGCATGTCCATGACCATTGCAGTGATACACATAAATTTGAGTAGTAAAACAAAGTTCAAGGCATTGCTGCTGTGGCGCTCATTACTTTGAGACATTCGATGGATAGTCTCAACAGCCCAGTAATTTCTCTAGCTGCAGTACCCTTCAAACCAGAAAACAGTTATGTATAGACACTACTGCTTGGCGGCAGAATATCTGGTACTGCGGTAGTACCTACCTAAATGACTTCCTTCTATATAAACGAATTACTAAGTAACATAAGTAGGAATTGTTTTTTTTTTAAACATTTAATTTACAGGCAAATTGTAAAATATTGGCAAATCATATTGGCAAATTGGCAAATCATAAAATAATTAGATGTTTTAAAAAAAAAAAAAACATTTAATTTACAGGCATTACTTGTTTTCGATTTTATTGTATGTACAGATTTATTAAACCCGATCTTTCTTGTCTTGGTAACCCTAGGTAACCCGATCTTTCTTGCCTGTCAGGCAGCTACGGATCAACCATTTTTCCAACCGGGCCAGAAATTTGATAGTGGCGCCCTCTTTCCAGCATTTAAGATAATTAGTTAAATAAAAAACTCACAAAAAAACCAACCGGGTGTTTTAAATTGAATAAATCAAAACAACAGCGATAGACCAATTTGCGCTAGATGTTAGGCGCTTTATGAAACAAATATTAGGTATCTATGTATATTATGATTTTGGCGTCCCCTAAAGCGGCCGCTTTTTTTTTTTTATAGCTGACAGGCTTGGTGTTTGACCACAACCCACCTGATGTTAAGTGACGAAGTGGTCGAAGATGGTAAAGCACACCTAGCCTGGAATGGAACTGGCTCTCAAAAATTTGGCCGCTTGAGGCAGGAGCCCGGGTTTGCTACTCCTCCTAGATCCAGGGCCGATGTAAGGGCATAGCGATAATGTGGAGCGGTGTGATCCTTCCATCTAATAAATTTACGCCTCTAATTATTCCTACAGGCTGTAATAACTTTTTCATATTAGGACATCTTTAAGAGTTTTTACGAATTTATTTTCGTTCAATTTCTTTTATGATCGTACTGGTAATCGATTATAAACTAAGTTGAGCCCGGAGCCATACCTATACTGATAGTTCTGAAATTGGTAGAATTAATTTGTGCTGTAATTTAGATCTAATTCTATAATGTTACTAAAGAATTGAGGTATTTTGAGCTATACATAACGAGTTCGATTTTTGTCAAACATGACTTAAAAATAAAATAAAATAAATAAATATTGTAGAATATTACACATGGCGTCATCTGACCCCAAACTAAGCAAAGTGAAATAATAACTGATAGAATACTTAAGTTTTTTTCTGTAAATACTTACTGAACACCAGATACAGAACAAATATTTGTTTATACAAAAAAATGTTTGCCTGAGTGGGATTCGAACCCACGTCTTACAGCTCTTAAAGCAGATAAACATAGGGATAGATAAACACAGTCACAGTCAGGGCTGTGACTTGATGACTCTGTTTGCGTCGGGGGTTAAAAATGCCCCATTCATAATAGAAAATAATGAAATTTAATCAAAGTTCAGTCCTTAAAACAGTACCTGCTAGCCAGGATTAAAATCGTAAGGCTGAAAGGTTTAACGACAGCGTGTGCTCATAGTAAGGCATTTAAATGCATTGCCCGTCCTTCGTGCTCCACTTCTACTGCCATGTTGATTAGGTTCTATACGAGCTTTATGCCTAGACGTGATTAGACATTGTACTTTTCAAGATGTCGACGACTTAGGCGGTTCGTGGCCAAACTGTGCATAGCTAGTGATATATGTAATCATAAACACGCCTTATTCAGAACTCCACAAAACTAATGACGAAAATTTCTTAACATTCAATGTCATCACCGTGCTGGTGCCGGTTCCATCGCGTTTCAGAGACAGCAATCCGTACAGTACCTTGGACTTGCACTTGACCTAGGTGTACGATTAAATACGTATTAACATCACCTACACTGCTTAGTTAAAATTAGATAATGATCCTATCAACGCTGCTTTACTACTCTTACCAGCATGAATTTATAGATGCTTTTGTACAGGCCGAGGTATTTTAGTAGATTATTATTATTATATTTTTATTTTCGTTTTCGTTTATATTTTTATTTTTTTCTCATACCAACACAGTAGCCACAGTTGATTCAGATTAAATACAAAGTTAATGAAATTAAAAATAATTATTAGTATTATATATTAACGATATAGCCACCAGAGGTTTCTCACTCTACTGCCACTTAAAAAGTCATAAGTGAAAAATTATAAAAGTTAAAGCTATTTAAAAAGTATATTATTTATGTTTTTTTTGTCATGCTTCCGAAATATTATGTCCAAAACTTAATTTGAAATCATGTAAGCGGCCTGAAAAAACATTAATTTCAAGAAGCCTCTTTAAAATTTTCGGGCCATTGCCAAACAAATATACAAGTAGTAAACAAAACGAGAATTTTTTTCACAGAATAGCTGCTAGCTCTATGTGGTCAGACCGCAAGACTAATGATTTTGACTTTAACGCTACATTTTCGTATTTTTTTTGTTTTTGTTTTGCACAAAAGATTAATTACGTGAAAGGTTTTTATGGCCAAGCGTCGTGTGTGTTGGAAGTAGATAAATTGACTTTGTTACTGGACATCGAAGGCTGAATTTTTCTTGCCACCTAGCTTTGCGTTTATTCATTTATAAGTATAAGTACCTGGATGACCGAGCTTAGCTCGGCTAAAAACACGGATAAAATGACGTTTTCTAAAAATGAAACCTAGCTAGATCGATTTATCGCCCCCGAAAATCCCTGCATACTAAATTTCATGAAAATCGTTGGAGCCGTTTCCAGATTCAGATTGTATTTATATACGTTGAATTGCTCGTTTAAAGGTATTAATTAGATATTGATTTATTACGTATATTATATTATACAAGCGGGAGCACTTAAGAAAAAAAACCTGTTATTTCAATCGCTACCAATCTTCACAGAATCACCTGCTAAGCTAATTTAAAGATTGCTAGAAATGTTCTTGAAAATCGGTCACGCCGTTTTGGAGTCCATACACACATCGGCTTATATATATAATTACACATAGATTATATTAATTTATTTAATAAAATATTATATGTATATATAGTTTGTGTATTTAAGAAGCGCGCCTACAACCTCATTTCTACTCGTACAAGCACGGTGATGACTGGTAGATATTTCTTTAGCAATAAATCAACGAACATTTGTGTGTCTAGCATAAATGTTTGTTTTGTGTCTGAGTGTTCTGTTTTATTATTATTTTAATTTAATATTATATTAATTAATTTTATTTGCCGTGGTGGCGCCGGCGTAAGAATAGTACCCTACCCGTGGTTGCCGTAAGAGTCGGCTAAGGGATATAATACGGAAGATGGGTAGCAGCGTCTTCCTTGAACAATCAAACCTAACTGCGCTCGCCAACCCGCCTGCCAAGCGTGGCGAGTATTGGCAAAACCCCCCAGGAGGAGGCCTATGTCCAGCAGTGGAGGTCCTATGGCTGATGATGAGAATTTTATTTACAAAAAAAAAGTAAGTAAGTACTTACATATTCTATATGTTATCTGGTTTCTACAGTACAAGTTATTAAATGTCCTAGCTAGGGTATTTATTTACTTAATTTTAAATTCTCCTATTGTCAAAAAGTATTAAGCAAACAAAAATCTGTACATAACGATGTGAAATGACTAAAGACGAAGTAACCTAATTTTTACCTAACTTAGGTAAAAAATTACCAAAGAGAAGTGAAGGCTAAGGACCAAAAATACGCTGGCGTTGCAATTTTCCGTAAGCAGTGGTAATGTCTTAAGAACGCCTTACCTTTTCGCTCCTTACAAAAAAAACAACCAACCAACCAACCAACCAAGCAAGCAACCAACCAACCAAATAACCTTCCAACCTTTCCTTTTTTTTTTGTAAGAAAAAACAGTTTTCCTCTAAGAAAATAACGATCCAAGTAATTCCATTTGCGCGTCCTACTTCCTCGTCTTTGTTACAAGTTATAATTGCAGCCGCTTTGGGACTCGCTACGTGGGCTTTGGGCAAAACAAACAGATGCTGAGTTACTTGCGAACACAAGAAGACTTCTGCAAGTTGACTGTAGTGAAAAGTCAATTAACCTCTTGTATCTGTAGTTCCGAGTCATGTGATTCTTAGATGGTAATTGGGTTCAAACTATCTAATTGAATTGAATTTAAATTTTTTTTACTCGTTTATACTCAACAGTTGGCAATTTAAATAGTTTTAATGAATGTAGGAATGTTCTTTATTATATCCTCTTTAATACTATTACGATATTCTGTAGCTTGCTTATTATAATCAAATAACTGCGTATAAATGCCAAATCTCGCCACGCTTGGCAGGCGGGTTGGCGAGCGCAGTTAGGTGTGAGTGTTAAAGGAAGACGCTGCTGCCCATCTTCCGGATTACATCCCTTAGCCGACTCTTACGGCAACCACGGGTAGAGAGGGTGCGGTACTATTCTGACGCCGGCACCACGCTAGAGGTTAACAAAACCAGAGCTTTCATCAGTGACAATCTGCAGCTATACCTACTGAGAGTCCATTAGGCTCAATTTTATTTTTTGATATTTTTTTATGGCTCGCTAGCCAAACGGTACTGAAAAGTACCGCTCATTATTGGGATCTAAACCTATAACCCTTCGGTGTAGAAGCTGCCACTTAGTTATTATCGCTTCAAAAATTATCTGTCATTTATTGTATCATATTAATGTTTTCTTGCTTTCACTGTTCCTTGTTTTCGGTTTTGGATAAATTCCCTTTACACCCCGTAGAATACCCAATACTATAAAATACTCAATGACCATTAAAGTAAATGCATTACTGATCCCCATTTACCCCAAGGAAGGTGAGGTAAAGCGGTTTTACACAGAGACAGCCCCGGATCTAAGGGGGGGCACACCGGGTATCCGCCCCGAGCGGTAATGTTACAGGGCGCCATATTCATGTTTGAAGTAATAAAATGCCACTTTATTAACGCGTTTAAGTCCGTGTTTAGCCACCAACTAGCTTGATGGTAAGCGATAATATGGACGAAGCACCTAGTCTTTGAGGTTACCTATTTACGCTGACCTTGAAAAAACTTAGTAAATACATTGGTAATAAAATAAATACTTGGTGGTTTTACTTGGCGGTAGATCTTAGCAAAAGGTCCTCTAGGTAGGTACCACCGCAGTACCAAATATTATGCCGCCAAGCAGTAGTGTGTAACCATTATTGTGTTCCGGTTTGAAGGGTACTGCAGCTAACGAAATTACAGGGTTGTTGAGACTAACCATCGAAAGTTTCAAAGTAATGAGCGCCAATGCAGCGATACCTTGGACTTCATTTTGCTACCCAAAGTTCTGTAAATCGCTGCAATGGTCATGGACAGGCGCTATATCTTACCATCAGGAGAGCGTCTCGTTCGTCTCATAACATTTTAAATAATAAAAGAACCTCCTCTTTTTTGAAGTTGGTTAAAAAAGACTCAAACGCTAAAGGAGAGGGCGCCTCTATGAAGCTTTTGCCCCTGGTCAGAAAAGTTTTAGATCCGCAGAGAGGAAGGTAGGGTAAGGTAGGATTTATTCCGTCTGGCTACACCGCCGCCGTGTTAGGGGCCCTCCCGGGACAGCATTTTAGATTATTGATAGTTTTTTTCCGACTCAGGTGAAGAAACGTTGCGTTTGCTATTAAATACGTGATAAGACTGTAAAGTCGTTATTCTAGCACGCCCGTAAATATTATAAGTGTGTAAATGTGTTTGTATGTTTGCTACTTCTTCACGCTCAAATGGCTCAACTAATTTTAGTAAAATTTGGTATGGCGGTAGCTGACGCCCTGGATTAACAAACAGACTACTTTTTATCACGAAAAAATTTAGTGTTCATGTGAGAACTACCACGTCAGGTCTATAATATTGCTTAAAACACATTTAATGGCGTTTATTTTTTGTGGTTGACAGGTGTTTGACCACAGCTCACCTAATGTTAAATGACGGTGTGGTCGAAGATGGTAAAGCGCATCTAGCCTGAAATGGAACTGGCTCTCAAGTGATGCTGCCGTAACGTAGTGCTTGGTCACGGATTTTCTACTTGAGGGCATTGTTAACCAGTCGAGTACTAGAAAGTACCACCACACCATGATTTCCTCAAGATGAACTTTTTTTTTTTAATTTTGAATTTGAACCCACGCCCTGCGGCTTGTGAAACGACTGCGCGAACCAATGAGCTATCATCGCCACACATTACCGAATAACACAAAAGCAGCATCCAGATGCCCAAAAAATTTTATCTAAACATAAATGTCTGTTCTTGGTGGATATCGACCCTACGATCTACAGCTTTTGAACCAGATATACCTACTGCCAATGGAGCTAAGGGCGGTCAAGAATTAGTACGGGATAGCTTAATTTTTTTCTACGCGTGGTTAGCATGAAGGAATAGCGTCTGCTTGATATTTTCACGTCGCGTCGCATTGCTGAGCTTATCGCTCACGTAGGACAACGACTTAAATTTTTTTCTCTTTCTTCTTGGCATCGCACTGTGTGCATTCTGCCCGTTTCAATGTTTTGTGTTTCTTCAGTTTTCAGCTTCTTTATCTTTATAGTCAAAGTCTTGGTCAAGTCCAGTCCGTGCCAGTCAAATCAAGTCATGCGTTGGTAAAGTAGTGGCGACTTTACTATAAGCTTCGATGGAGTTTTGGAAGTAACACAATAAGTTACGTTTCACATTATATCACTTTCCCACACTCGCGCTTGTAATTCGGTACTTTATTAATAAAACACAACTATGTTTAGGTATACATAGACACTCGAAAAAACAATAGTTTTGGAAAAAAATACGACTCTTTCCGCTTTTCTTCCAAAACTCCTATTTATATGTTGAGCTCTATGATAACGTAAGTACATAGTGTGAGTATACTTGGCGAAGTTGCTGAAATTCATTAAGCCCGAGGTGCTAACTGAGAGCGTTAAATTAAATTAGGATTCAACTATTACATGTGGGTGGGAGAATGTTAGTAGAGGGGTAAATGCTTTGCTTCATTTTGATAATTAAACCCTAAAATAAGCTTGAAATTTTATTATGATACACATTTTAAAAAGGCCCTTATTATCACTGCATGATACATAAAATTAAAATAACCTCATCATCATCATCATTTCAGCCGTAGGACGTCCATTGCTGGACACAGGCCTCTCCCATTGACTTCCATAAAGACGCTGAAAGAAGAAACTATAAAGAAGCTGAAAACTGAAGACTGCACACAAAATACAGAAACATTGAAACTGGCAGAATGCAGAGAGAGCGACGCCACGAAGAAAGAGAAAAAAAACCTCCGTCAAAAGGCGAGGTTACAAAAACATGGAAAGAAAACTTCTTACGTCCTATATTGAATCCCCCAGGGCTGTATAAATGTTAGCCAATTTGTTATTCTTACATTCAGAGGCATCGTACATCCTGTAGGTTTAGTAGACATATGTACCTTAGCAATGACCCTACAGCGAGAGGTCTAAAATCCACGTCCTACGACAATTATACAGTATGCGATGACTTAATAGCTTAGAATATCTCATGATTAGACTCGGTTTCTGATAAAAAGAACAACATTAAATAATTTAATGTTGTTGTTGTAAGAACAACATACAACAAAATAATGTTGTTCTTTTTATCAGAAACAACATTACTATGTTGTATGTACTTACAACAAAAAAAAATTGTATTCTATCAGTTATCTAGTTCCCTTAGTACAAGGTTTGCTTAGTTTGGGGCTAGATGGCGCTGTGTGAAATTTCCTACGATATTTTTTTTTTATTCACTCCTTTTACCCGATTTTAATGAATCGTATCGTTAGAATTATTACATCATTACGAGAGACAGTGGCTATGAATTTAAAAAATAAAATATGTAATTCGTATTTGTTAGCTTGTTAATTATAAAAAAAAAATTATACATTTGTAAATTTTAATCTAGTTCAATTGATTGAAAAATTGATAAAGCGGGAAAATAATACCAACAAAGATATAAAAGTTACATCGGTTAATTGAGAACTTACGATTTCATCAAAAATAATTTTTTTATTAAGCACGTCGTAAATGCTTAAAATTGGAGCCAAATCTCCGATATAAAACGAATCTTCTGGATAAAAACATAAAAACAATGTACCCGTGAAATCGTGGATAAAATGAGGGTAGAATCTAGCTTAAAATGAATTACAATATCGGGATAGTACAAAAGAATTAATATTTTTAATGCCTCATACGTAAAACACACTCATTTCAATTGAACGTAGGCACTTGTATAATTTTATGTTCCTTTTGTATGTTTATGTTACTTGAACAATATTCATGATTTTATTCTGTTAGAAATACCTATTGAATTCATAATTAAATTTACTTCTAGAGAAATACGACATTGTATAAAATATTATTCGCAACAATGCTAAAAATAATATTGAAATAAAATACGTTTGAAAGAAATAAATTTCAATATTATTGTAGGACTCTTGTCACAGAATAAGTCATAGTAGATCAAGTTTTTTTGGCAATACGATTGCTTTTGACCGCCTCCTAACCAGAGGGCCTAGACAGATTAAAAATCAATATCTGAATTTAAAAAAGTCCAAAAATTTACAAATACAAATATTTTTATTGCTACCACCAACGTTACAAGTCAAATTCCGTAATATCATTTCAAATATTGTATAACATTAAAAAAGTTTTAAAACAGTGGTTACAAACATGTCGATGAATAAAAAAATAAAATGTCAATAAGTATATCAATATAAAAAAAAAAACAATATAAAATATTGTCAATATAATTCGCTAACTGCTGTCTTAGTATATAATATGTTTAATGTTTATGTATAGTATCGCATGTAAGTATATCTATGGGTATATATTATGTATGTCTATAAGTATATATTCTGTAAGGTATATATGTATTGATATTTTTAGAATATGGATAGGTTATGTATGATATGTATATATTTTATATATAATGCTTAAACGCTTTTACTTCATTTTAATTCTCTTGTCAAGACACCCCGTCCTCAACTTAGTATAATCCTCTCCATACTAAGGTTGCCTGGAAGAGATCGCTCTTAGCGATAAGGCCGCCAAATGTTCGACTAGTGTTAAGTTTATGTTGTAATATTTTTTGTAATTGGTGTGAATAATAAAGAGTTATATTATTATTATTAATATATAACTCTTTTTCAAGCTTATTTATTTATGCTAACTTTGCCTCTTTAAGACTAAATGTTTGATTGATATGACTGAATGTGTAATTATTTAAAGATTCTGCGTGTAATACTGAGTACCTCACATTGAATTGAATTGAGACATATAAAAATGTTTTTTCTTTTATTAAACGAATAATTATCACAATTTACGATACAGGGTAAAGGGTGGCTCTATCCCCCGCTCAAACGGGGCGGAAAACAATTTTATGACCCATATAAACCACCCCCAAAGTTTTCCAGACATCTAAGGTTCTCGTGCACAATATGATTAGACCATGTGCATGAACAGATGTCGCATGCATTACGTCCTTATCATTGTTGAGAATCAGAATTATTTAAACCAGTTAGTTTATGAACAAGTTAAAAGAAATTACTATATGTTACTGTATGTAAGACGTCCACATGGACCGATGTTTAATAATTATTTTCATAACTTTTTTCCAAAAACTACAATATTATCGTCGTTCAATTTGTCTATGTTCAGTAAACAATCAAATCGATATGGACTTTTTGACAAAATATGATTTATTTATCTTTCTCGTTGCCTGGTCGAATGATGGCGAGTCAGTCAATTTTTCAACTAATACAAATATTTTATTGTAATAAGTTACCAATGTAACATGTCACTATTTCATTTATATTTAAAAATAACATTAGAAATGTCAAAATAATAACACATGTCAATTTAACGAAATGCCAACATAATAACGGGTCAAATATAATGAAATTTAATTTGTGATTGAATGTCAATAAAAACATTGTAATTACTTGCTAGTAATTCAGTAATCTCTCGTTTTGAAATGATCGTCAAAGGCATAAAACAAGATCTCATGTAGCCAATAACTTAGCTTGCTTCTGAAGCACGAAGTTGCATCCCGAATGGAAGCGGGTACGCGGTTGTAGACCGCGGTCCCCAACATCGGCGAATGCTTAATATGTTGTAATGCAAGTGTAGTATATTTCTCAAAAAATTAATTTCACTATGAATAGCTTGTAACAGAGAACTCATATGTCCAACCACAAATATTACGAAATCTTCAATAGCATAACAATTATATGTACCTATGAAGCAGGCCAATCAAGTTTGTGTTCTACTAATGGTCCTAGCCCACATAGTGCGCGGAAACCCTAAGATAAAACGAATGTCCTAGGTTTTACGAGATATATGCCTAATATTCTTGTGAATGAAATAAATGTAGTCTTTCAAGGCGTTAACTTGTAGGCGTTAACAGCCTTTTAGATTTTCTGTAAGACGATAGGTAGGTTGTTAAAGAAAATTAAATGGGCTAGGGCTCCATAACAGAGCAGTCTACATAAAATTTCGATGTTAAAGGTGACAGTATCTTTTACAAAAGTCTCAAATTCAGTCACTCGTAGTCTTTAAGGTCATATAGTAACTAAAAGCCAGCGGCTAGTATCAAGTAACTTTAGTTTCACTTTTATCACCTGATTTTCTTTACCACATTTCTAATTAATTCTTAAAAATCTTGATATGTTGAATATCATGTTTCAATTTTTTTACTGTTGACAGTATATTTGACCACAGCTCACCTGATGTTAAGTGACTATGTTAGTATGTGTTTGAACATGGAACTGGAACACACCTTTAAGAGCTTGGTGGCAGATTTTCAATTTGACGGTAGTAGAGGAGTACTAGAAAGTACCTTACCACCACGCTATGTTTCCTCACGATGTTTTCCTTTACCGGAAACTCAAGCTCATTGTTGGAGTTTAAGCACAAAAAATAGGCTTGCGTTTGACCGCCAACTCGCCTGATGTTAAGTGAAGATGCGGTCTACGGTGGAGCACGCTCGGCTAGAAGAAACCGATTCACTCACGACTTGAAGGCACCCAGATTGTATCTATCTGGGAACACCAACTCGGGCAGCAAATTCAATTGTTTAGCGGTTCGTACAATGAAGGTAGATTCGAGAGTATCGAATCATCTGACCGCGCTAGCCACTGAGCTATCATCGCAACAAATTTATACAAATCAGTTGTTTATTTCTAGCTACATAAATTAGCTTCAGCATGATTCTGGTCGTTCTACCTCTGAAATAAGTCTCAAATTCGATAAGCAAGCAACATCATCGCCAATCTTTGAATGAAATACGAAAGGTAACTTTATTATACCGGCAAAAATATCTTAATCGTAAAAACAGATGAAGTTAAACATTCAGGCATCAAAATCTTCTCCTATTTTCTGAATTTATAGGTATAAAACGTTAAACTTCAGATTTCAAGTAAATCCGTAGGAATTAAAGCTGAAAGCAAAGCCTATTGTGTCAGTTTGTTAGCCGCATTAAACATTAAGTAGGTATTAGAGAGGGTTCTGAAATAATCTTTACTGCGGAACACTGCAAACGTGAAGTTAAATTACATAGGTATCAAGTTGCGAACTGAAATTAATGGCAGTGGTGGATAGGAGTTCGGAGAGTACCTATCTCTCCGAACTCCAGGCTAGGTGTGTCCAGGCTAGGTAGACAGTCTAGTTGTTTGACCACAACTCACCTAATGTTAAGTGACGGTGTGGTCGAAGATGGTAAAGCACACCTAGCCTGGAATGGAACTGGCTCTCAAGTAAGGCTGCCGGAACACACCGTTAGATGCTTGGCGGCAGATTTTCAACTTGAGGGTAGGTAGCTTAGGTAGGTTGAGGTAGGTAGCTAGCCAGCCGAGTACTAGAAAATACTCTACCACCGCGCTATGGTTTCCTCGCGATGTTTTCCTTCACCGGCAGCTCAAGCTCATTGTTGGGGTTTGAACCCATGCCCTTCGGCATGCGAACCGACCGCGCTAACCACTGAGCTATCATCGCTACAAAATTGTTATACCTATGCGGGATAACTCACGTTTAATTTAAACATGAGTAATCCTGCATATATTTCAAATTGAATATTGCAGTGTCTTGCTTTGATCAACCGGTGATTGCTATTAGATAACGTATATGCTTGTTTGTCACATACCGCATAAATAAATAATTGTCTGTTAGTTTCAAATAATGAAACAATTGTTTGAACAACTTTTTTGAGGCAGACAAACATTGTGAAAACTTTGTATCGTCGATATTTCAGTGCTTGTGCTTTGAATTGTCTTTGTTGTGAACTTTATGGTGAATCGGGGAGTCTAATCTATAATGATATACTCGTATTAATCACAAGGAACAAAAGGTTCTTAAACTGGCTCAGTTATAAATTTAAAAAACCGCTACTTATGCGTCAGTTACGTTTAATTAAAACGTGAGTAATCCCGCATGAGTAAAACAAAAACTTCTTTTTCTACTTTGTTAAACACACATTTTTCATATTTATGCTAAAAACACAAAAACAGAAACCTAATTTATGACTTTTTCCCCTTATGCATATATTTATTTACTCTAAATATAGCACAACAAGTAAAAAGAAAGGAACGGTTGTACCTTTTACGAAGTTCTACATTATATTAAAATGTCGGTTTTCGTTAAGTTTGCCATCAGTTCTAGTTCCCCCGACGAGGAGCGTTGTTCTGGGGGCCTACCACAATCTTACAGTACAGTTTACCTTTGTCGTGTGAGTTAATTTACCAATATCCATACAAATATTGATAAATTTCAACGCAGGAGCGTCCACAGCACCTTAGATCTTTGCAGCAATAAATAGAAAGACCAACTTGTAATACCGTCGCACCGGCTCATCAAGTCGGAGAGGTCGGAATACATTTTTTTTTTTTTTATGGCTGACAGGCTTGGTGTTTGACCACAACTCACCTGATGTTAAGTGACGGTGTGGACGAAGATGGTAAAGCACACCTAGCCTGGAATGGAACTGGCTCTCAAGTGAGGCTGCCGGAACACACCGTTAGATTCTTGGCGGCAGATTTTCAACTTGAGGGTGGTAGCTAGCCAGCCGAGTACTAGAAAGTACCCTACCACCACGCTATGGTTTCCTCACGATGTTTTCCTTCACCGGCAGCTCAAGCTCATTATTGGGGTTTGAACCCACGCCCTTCGGCATGCGAACCGACCGCGCTAACCACTGAGCTATCATCGCTACAAAAACATCATCAAAGACACTGCAAAATTCAATTTGAAATACTTTTTAGATCAATAGTGTTGGTGGAGTAGATCGTGATAGCCCCTCAGATCTTTTAAACGACATTCTGAATTCACGTCGTCAAGGGATTTCCAGGCCGGATAAAATGGTTCCTGGAAATTGGAAATTAAGAATAACTTTTCTGTTATATCGGGATTTTTTACACGACTATGCATAAAAGGATTATGATTTTGACCTATATGTATCTACGTAAGTAGATTTATTTGTTCATTCTTATCTCATAAACAAACTATCCATGTTTTATCAAATAATAATAATAGATTATTTATGGCAAAGATAAAAAACCGACCAATTGCTAGTCGGACTCGCGCACGATAGGTTCCGTTCCGTACCATTATCAATAAAAACGGCAAAAAAATCACATCTAACTATCACGGTTCTTGAGATACAGCCTTAAGACGGACAGACAGACAGACGGACGGATAGCGGAGTCTTAGTAATAGGGTCCCGTTTTACCTTTTGGGTACGGAAACCTAAAAATACAATTAAATATATGGAAGTGTTTATAAAAACCTTATGTAACAAGTGCTAATAGATATGGCAGCGGACCCCAAACTAGGCAGAGTCTGTGTCTTGGACACCCTGTGACCATACTACCAGAAATTTCCTTACAATTAAATCTAGTACAAATGAATCTATGTTTTAACAAACGAAGTGCTTATCACAAATTTCATCTTAGCAGAAGGACGTCTTCTTCATGTAACTTTTAGTTACACTGCAAGTAAAAAAATTAAAAATACCCTACCACCATGATATGGTTTCCTCACGATGTTTTCCTTCACCGGCAGCTCAAGCTCATTGTTGGGGTTTGAACCCACGCCCTTGGCATGCGAACCGACCGCGCTAACCACTGAGCTATTATCGCCTTTCTTGTGACTTTGCTGTAGTCGTAAAAAAATACTTGATCTAGCTGCATTTGCAAAATTCTAGTCCCTTTTAACAGTTCAGACCCAACTCAATATGCTGAGAGGTCCATAAAGTAGCTTCGAGTACGGTCACCTCAAGCCAAGAGTTTAAGTGGAAAAACTTATATAAAGGACCACGCGCTGATGTTTTAGGCTTTGAATTACAGATAAATTGAAAATGGTGGTTTGCCACGTGCTATTTCTAATTTTCTAAAGAGGTATACATATATGTATATCTTACTTGGTAGTAGGTCGTTGTAGCAGGTCGCTTTTTATGATTGACAGGCCAATTGTTTTAACATAGCTCACCTTATGTTAAGTGACAGTGTTTTTTTTTTAATTGTTGACAGGCTAGGTGTTTGACCACAGCTCACCTGATGTTAAGTGACGGTGTGGTCAAAGATGGTAAAGCATACCTAGCCTGGAATGGTACTGGCTCTCAAGTGAGGCTGCCGGAACACACCGTTAGATGCTTGGCGGCAGATTTTCAATTTGAGGGTGGTAGCTAGCCAGCCGAGTACTAGAAAGTACCCTACCACCACGTCATATAAGTGTAGTCGAAGATAGTACATAAAAACATAAAAAATATCGTAGGACATTACACATAGCGCCATATAGCCACCAACTAAGCAAAGCTTGTAAAAGAGGAACCAGATAACTGATAGAATACTTAAATACTTTTTTTATACATACTTATAATACAGACAGAACACCCAGACACAGAAAAAACATTTCTCGTCATATAAATGTTTGTCCTGGTGGGAATCGATCTCACGCCCCACAGCTCTTGAAGCAGTCCCCTTCTATAGAAGAAACCTATTTACTTAGGATTTGAAGACTCATATTGTACCTAATAGAGAACACATACTCCGCCAAAAAGTTCCATAATGTTATTGTTGCAAATAAAAAATGTTGATTCGAAACACGAAACAAATATCAATATTACACAAATAGTCATAACATGCCATGTCAGTTCAAGTTTGCGCCAGGCCCAGCTGCTAAAGTCTAAGTCGTAAGGCATTCATGAAAGTGATTGATGTTTCTTGAATAAGTTATGGGTAAGAACACAACTTTTTGCTACAAAATACAATAACTTCATATAATACTATCTTTGAATCCTTTCCATCCTAGGGATGCCGTGAAGAGATCGCTTTTAGCGAAAAGACCGTTGATACACCAGATTTTATACAGTCTTTGAAGAATTTATATACCAATATGTGTGGAGTCTTGAAATAGTTTGACTGCCCTGTTAGATTTGCGTGGTTTGAGTTCAATTACACGACAGAAAAATATATGTTTGACGAACTTAGACGTTTGTTCTGTGTCAGGGTATTTCTTGAAATATTTTATTGCCACAGCTCACCTGATGTTAAGTAATAGTGTGGTCGAAGATGGTAAGATCGCACAGCTTATAAAATTGTTATTTTGTCAACCACTGGTTAGATAATAAAAACAAAAATTATACCAATCTTTGTCATAATTTGCAAAATTTCCTGTATTTCGGCAAACAGCTTCACAAAAAGCTTGAATAAAAAATGGATACAGAGTTAACGTCATTTATAACAAAAAGTTTGTACTGTATTATTTGGTAGTTTATATAGTTTTTTTATTTCAAAAGAATGCAGATAAATTTAATTAACTGAAAAAAAGAAAAAAACAGCCCATCAATGAAATCTTAGAATAAATGTGTGGATATTGTATAATATGAACCTCTGTAATGTAACAAATACTTGGTGTGCTCAATAAGGCGAAATGGTAGGTACTTTACGTCTGGTCAGAGGCTTCTGCTATACAAAGCGCAGGCCTAACCTCGCGTGGAATACTGTTCACACCTTTAGAAAGGAACACTCAAGTATCAACTTCAGGCCCTCGATGCATTTCAGCGTAGAGCTGTCAGAATTGTCGATAACTCTGGGATCACGGATACCCTAGAGCAAGGATGGCGAACCATTGGCACGCGTGCCATTGATGGCACGTCACCCAACAAAACTCATTTTTTTTTTTTTTTGTTAATAAATAAAGATTTTTTTGAGTTGGTTGTGTTAGTGTTGTGTGTCAGTTGTGTCGTATTTAGTTTTAATATTTTCCCAAAAAAAAATTTTAAAGGTTCGCTACCCCTGCCCTAGAGGCACTTAGCTTGCGTAAATGAAGACTTATTATAATTCTAAGGCTTTTAATCGACTACAAAAAAGAGGACATTCCCAATTCGATTATATGTTTTTCTTTTTATGTTTGTTACCTTAGAACTCCGTCATGTATTAACCTGTAGCGATGTAGCGATGATAGCTCAGTGGTTAGCGCGGTCAGTTCGCATGCCGAAGGGCGTGGGTTCAAACCCCAACAATGAGCTTGAGCTGCCGGTGAAGGAAAAACATCGCGAGGAAACCATAGCGTAGTGATAGGGTACTTTCTAGTACTCGGTACTAGCTACCACCCTCAAATTGAAAATCTGCCGCCAAGCATCTAACGGTGTGTTCCGGTAACCTCACTTGAGAGCCAGTTCCATTCCTAGCTAGGTGTGCTTTACCATTTTCGACCATACTGTCACTTAACATCAGGTGAGTTGTGGTCAAGCACCGAGCATTTCAGCGATAAAAAAAACGATTTGCCATAAAAATCGGTTTAGTGGTTTTATTTTTAAATCAAAATATCTAAAACATGGCCGTGTTTAGGGATGAAGTTGTTTTTTTTAAATTGTTAGTTCTAGACTGATCGAAAGAAACGTTGGTCGCTCAGCTGCGATAACTAAAATTGCTGCTTGATATGGGTTAACTATATCTTTACCAACGTGAGTCAAACCTTATTTTATGTTTGTTTGCAGAGATGTCGAGGTGCCGTATGGCAGCATGTGTAGCGGCGCTGGCGGCGGTGTGCTGTGCGCTCCCACACTCAGCGTATGCATTGGATCTCAACCGGCTATATGGACATCACTCCAAGCGTTCTGGTGAGTACCAGATCTCAAATTTTACTAACAGATCTCCTTTGCAAGAGATAGTCTAGTCTACCGCAGTATGACAGCAGACAGCCCTGTTGGCTCATTGGGAGTATGTCTGCCTGAGCTGTAGGGCGTGGGTTCGATTCCCGCCACGGACAAATGTTTGTTTGGTATAAACAAATGTTTGTTCTGTGTCTGGGTGTTCTGTATGTATTATAAGTATGTATTTACAAAAAAAAAGTATTTATGTATTCTATCAGTTGTCTGACTTCCATCACACAAGCTCTGCTTAGTTTGGGGTCTGATGGCGCTGTGTGTAATTGTGTCCTACGATATTTATTTATTTATTTATTTATTTATGCTACCAAACAATAGAGTTACGTAAATAACTACAGGATAAGTAGTAAGACGGCCCACTAATACCCATACATAGAGAAATTTCCTCGGATACGTACCAAAAGTTTTGACTCTACGTTTCTCACCCGTACGGCTAAGGAATGGAACAAGCTGCCGCCTACCTTGTTTCTTGAGAGATATAATCTAGATATTTTCAAGGTCAGAATGAATAGGTAGATTCTTAATCTGTGTACTTCATTTTCGACTACATCATCGCTTACCATCAGGCGAGTTGGTAGTCAAGTTGGTAGTTGGCAGACTTATCTGTATTAAAAAAAACATAGGACATTTCCTAACAGTGCCATCTATTCCCAAACAAATACAAATATTTTATTGATAACACTGACTTTTTAAATGTTCGTGATACTTCGAATGGGATTCATATAATTATGTATTAGGTATTATAACCTGAGAGCTACAATCACCAAGAACGAAGTACCAGACATTAACTATGTAGTTGTGAATAAAAAATTGGTTCTCCTTGTAACCATTGTAGCTCAGTTGTTAACACGGTCAGATTACACTGGACTCTAATCCCAACAATGGGCTTGAGTTAATAATAAAAATTACAATGAGGAAACTATAATAGTACTTTCTAGCAGTCAGCTAGCTATCACCTACCTCACTAACTACCACGCTTGGGTTTAAAAATCTGCCGCCAAACAACTAACAGTGTGTTCCGACAGTCACACTTTAGAGACTTCTATTTCAAGCTAAGTGCGTTTACCATTCTCTATTGAGGGTGGTAGCTAGCCAGTCGAGTACTTGAAAGTACTTTACCACCACGCAAACGTACCTACGTGACGCAACATACGTGTATCGAAAACTATTTGTTTATAATCCAACTGTCCGTTTTATTTAGACACTACGATTGTGGCTCCTGTAAGATAAGTTGGTCGCATTAATAAATTTAAAACGAGGTCTTCGCTAATTTGTGCAGAATTTTAATGTTATACAAATTGTGGGGTTGAATTCAAACTTGGCGAAGCAGGAAATGCAAGCTGCGTTCCGCATAAGTTTCCGCCTATTAGCATATGCTTTGCATTACTTTAAATTTTAACCACGAAACCAAATTTACTTAAAAGTACAAATCATTCTGCAACTATATTGTATAACTTTTTTTATGTAAAAGAAATAAGAAATGAGACGCTTTCTAAGAAAATAAAAAATATTAGAGTAGCACTGACACCGTAGGTCCAAGCTACCTATGGCTTGGGACCAAGGCTGCAAAGTGAAAAGCTTCCTGGCAAAGCGTGCCTTGTAAAGCATCGGTGCCTTTTTGATCTGATCATTGGCCCAACCGCCTAGCATGAGTCTCTTAAAGGTGTTTGTTGAGACTCGTATATTCACCATAATGATTATCGGGAGAATAATCGTCGACACCACCATCCCACATGACAAGATTTCGTGAAGGTCGAGAAGAAGCTTACGAGATAACCGTCATGTGGGATATTGACTCGACAATCATTGTCTCGATAGTTGTCATGGTGAACGGCCTTATAGCTATGAGTCTCAACAATCACTTTAAGAGACTCATGCGATTACTAGTAAAGGTTGATGATGTTGATGAGAATAAACTAAAATTTAATTAGCACTTGTTGGAATTGCGTTACTGTTAATAATGTATAGTTTATACTACCTACATACTAAACTATACGATATTAACAGTCAATTCCTCTCAATACTCATAAAACTTTAACTGCATTGCTATATCGTAACAGCTATATTTATTGACAGCCGTATCGAGCCGTTTACAGCAACATTTGTTAGCAAGAGCTATATTGTGTAGCCACAATACAGCGCTTTCGATTTTATGTACATCCCCAATATTCGACACTAAAAGGCACTTTATTTGCACCTGTGTGAAGGGTAGGAAATCCTCTCTACAATAGGGACATAGTGACATGAAATGATAGAGAGAAATTCAATACATGCTAGAATTTGCTCGTGAAACCAATATTCTATGGTATGGTCCTTATTCTTATTCGAAATGGGGGATATCAGTCCAGCACTGACGTCCCGCTTGGGGTGTATTGTGCATTCGCTCCTACCAACGTCTACCCGAGCCAATCCAGCTCGTCAAAGTATCGGAGCGAGACTCTGGGTCGTTGGCATAGTAGCTCCAGTGGGTCAGATGGAGTTATGCATAATAGCGATAAACATTATGTCTGTTGCGTTAATATAGATGTGGATAGTGAATTAACTGCTTCATGTAGTCTACTGAAGAACCTAGTTACTTCTGTGTCAGCACATGCTCTACAGTTTCATTTTCCACCAAACAGCTACGGCAAAGCAGACTATCTGTGGCTCCTAGCTTGTACAGATGACTATTCAGATTGCAATGACCCGTTATAAGGCCTTCTAAAAGATGAAGGTCCTATCGTTGCAATCTCCATAGATTGTTAGTGATATTCCTATTAAGCATTGGAAAAGCGGTCTTGGCTGTGACTCTTTGTCCATCTTACTATGGTGTTTATGTGTGTCCACTTTACTGTGGTGAGGTTAATAATCTACTGGTTAGTAATGTACTGTCACTAAAACTTGTGGCAATGATAGCTCAGTGGTTAGCGTGGTCGGCATGGATCCAAATCCCAATGGTTCTTCTAATGAAGGAAATTATATCATGGTGGTCAGAAACTTTCTAGTGCTCGAATATCTAGCTACCAAGTTAAATTTAAAATCGATGGTGTGTGTATTTCGGCAGTTTTATTTGAGAGCAAGTTCCCATTCCAGGCTAGGTGTGTCTACCATTTTTGACCATACCATAGCTTAACATCAAAAGGGCTTTAGTCAAACACCTAGTCTGTAGAAAACAAAAAATTCTCCTACAGACAATTATTATGGTAATTTAACTATTTCAACGTATTTCGATTTCACAATACGCGAATATATAATTCAAAGAGCTAGCTCGTGAATCTCTATTTTAACTAGAAACTGGGAACGCTTCGTATTGCAAACTTATTAAACTTACAAAACATCGTATGCATAAAATTTTGTTAAATTTAAAACAAACATTGCTACATTTTTAGATAGATCGAAGCAATCGTAAGCAAACCCATTTGAGAGCCAGTTCTATTCCAGGCTAGGTGTGCTTTACCATCTTTGACCACACCGTCACTTAACAGGAGAGCTGTGGTCAAACGCATAGCTAATCAACAATAAAAAAAATGTCATATGCTTCGCTAGTCAATACCTTAACTTACGTCGTTTATCTTTTTTTTTCTTTGGTGACTGAGTATGAACAAATATCGAATAATCTGTTACAGTTGCATGCCATAATCTGTGTCTATATAGATAGAAACCCATAAATAAATGAAAAATTAGGTGCCCAGTTTGGGGCCCTCTGTAAAACTTAAGTTGTATTATTTTTATCCTGGTTTTTTTAATGTCCCTTACGGCAACAATTCGGTCAAAGTCGTTGGTACTCCACAAATACTTCAACTATCCAAGTTGGCACAACCCCATCTACAATTACACAAGAAACACACTACTAAAAGTACGCACACACACTACTCAAAGTATATTGTTACCGTTCGCAGTCCGCTGAAGTTTATTATAGTACCTCAACTATCGAGAATGTTTGAGAAACCATAAATTTCTGATTAGTACAAAGAGCTTTGTTGCGGAACTATGTTGCCCAGAGAGGTTAAATTGCATTTAAGTCAGACACTTGGTGGGAGTTCTTAGCTGGAGGCCATCTAAGTAGGTATCACCGCAGTACCAGATATTCTGCCATCAAGTAGTAGTGTGTAAACATTACTATGTACCGGTTTGTAGGGTACTGCTAAGCTAATGTCACTCGTTATGATGTAAGGCTTCTAACGATACTCCATAAATCCAGTTATGATGGAATAAAAAACATTATATGGACAACTATGTAAAAAGTTTTTAATCATTTTTTTTTTCTAGGTACTGTAATCGTGTGGGTTTTTTTCCTAGCAACACAATGGACCCGGGACCTGCACAGCAGCGACGCCATTGTTTTTTTTTTAAACTAATTTGCCCCATCGGGCAGCCTAAAGCTTTAAAGCCATACTGCCTTGTCTACGGTTTTTGCAATTCCTGTCTTACACCTATAGTAACAGTCAATGTTCAGTCTTGGTCAAGTCCAGTAAGTGCCACTAAAATCAAGTCATGCCTTAGTAAAGTAGTGGCGACTTTACTATAAACTTCGATGGAGTTTTAGAAGCAACACGAAATGTCACGATTCACCACATTATATCACTTTCCCACACTCACGCTTGTAATTCAGCACTTTATGAATAAAACACCACTATTTTTATACATAAACACTCGAAAATACACTAGTATTGGAAAAAAAATACATTGGGGCGACTCCGTTTAACCGTTCCTCTGTTCCGTTTTACCGTGTTCCCACCAAAACTTTCGCGATGCCATTGAATTCTAAGAAGTTACGTCTAATACGTAGGTTTAATATTTTTCATTGCTCATTCTCGAAAAGTAGGTCTGAAGTTGCCTGAGAAGCGGGTTGTACTTTTTAGCCCTAGGAAGAATCGTTTTCAACTGACAGCTGTCAAATTATAAAAAGAAACTAGTTCTACGTATTTTCACATTTCTATTGAACCATGTTCCAACTTTCTATACAACCATTTAATTACAGCGCGATGTACAATTGAAATAACATAAAGTTAAGTATTAACTAAAGAATATGTATATTTTTTTTAAATTACTTTATTATAATTTACTATCAACTATTGCTCTAAAATAACATATATTTGGGCAAAACATTTACTATTTTATTAACGATGAAAATGAAAAATAATGGCTGAACAGCAGGCCGGCCACAGAAAAGAAAATAGGCGGGAAAACGGCAATCCAATCTTCATTTGTTATTTTTTTTGTTTCTTTAGCTAATTCATGTTTTTAGTTTTACTTTCCTTGTATTCGTAATGAAAAGCGCAGTGTGTACCTTCGGGTAAAGACTTATTTATTCCCTCTATTAGTCAAACCCCGTCTCGGGACAAAATAAATTGCTTTCACCCCTAGGGAAACAATATACTATTGCTTGTCTATATCGAAGTAGGTATCAGATGCAAGACGTCTTTTGCAATAATTGTGACTTGTTTTTCTGCACAAAATTCGTAACTGGGGCAAAAATAAAACATTTGGTTTACATTTCAGTACAAGCAGACGGGTTTTCCAATAAAAATATATTTATTAAAATCCGCTACCCTCCAGAATGAATATCAGACTTAATATTCCCAATTTTTGTAACAAAATTGCCTAATGGAACCGACATTTCTATATTTCGCCCTGAAACATGTTCCGAATAAATCCCTACCTGAATTATTTATGACTATATTCCGAGCCTAGGTTTTTGTTCCTTTCTAACGTTATAGAAAAGATATGTTTGTATCCCTTTTCTGTTTAAACTTGGCTGTATGTGATCGTTCAAGCTGGATTGTGAAAGATCATGGTAAGATTTATTGCCTAACCCGTTTTATAGCAATAATAAAGTATAATTTTGTATTACTATATTACTTGAATACAAATAAGGGCAATTAATTTTTGTGAGGAAGGTAAATTGCCCTTTTCAAACGAATATTAAAAGTAAGAAATAATGTTCGAGTGTTTACTGGAATATTAGAGATTAGAAATTTTAGAGTAATAACCCAGTCATAATAAATAGCTGATTGATCAATATCTTGCGGGCTTGAGCTTAAGGCATGTCTTGCTCTTCATGTCTTAAACAAAATAGTTTATTATGTAGTTAAATTGTAAATGGCAGTTTATAAAGACTTAAGTAAAAACTCATAATTGTATTTGAACTTATTTAAATTGGCCTGTTAGCCCATTTGGTAGAATATCTATTTCAAGAGCTGTAGAGCGTGGGTTCGATTCCCGCCAGGGCAAACATTTATGTGACGAAAAATGTATAAGCGAGCGGCTTCCAAGCGGTTTTCATAGAAATTATTTGGGGAGGCCTTTGTCCAACAGTAGACGTCCTGATGATGTTTATTATGTGTCTGGTTGTACTGTATGTATTTACAAAAAAGAAATGTATAAGTATTCAATTATCTGGTTCCAATAGCACAAGATTTGCTTAGTTTGGGGATAGATGGCGCTGTGTGAAATGCCTTACGATATTTTACGATAATTCTCTTTGTTACCTAGAACATAATATAATATCAATATCGGGCTCTAGTTCAAAGCAGTGGCCCGTATCACGAAGCAAGACAAGGCCGCGCGCGCTTTGTTTTCTCTTTTGACTCCTTGAAGAAGGCCACCGGATGTGGTCACATAGTTGTTGTATCCAAGGTAATTAAATCTGAATAATCCCGCATAAGTCCATGTCAGTTTTTATAATAAGATATACATACATACTTATTATATAAAGACAAAGTAACAAGAAAAAACTTTTAGACGTTAAGGGATTTGAAGTTCTGTCTTGTTCCTCAATAGAAAAAGTTATTATAGCAAAATACCTTTCTTAGTTTCATATTACTTAGACAGGTATTATAGCTTGTTAAGTTACATGTTGGATTTCGTTAATGTACAATTGTACATGTACTGCTGTCATTACATATTTAGTTCTTCTTCTTTTTTGTTTTTGGCGTCACACTTTATGCATTTGCCTGTGTGTGTAAAAAATCAAGTTTAATATGTCTAAGTCACGGTCAAGGTCCCAGAAAGTAAGTCATGATTGAGTCTTATTATGCCTAGTAACGTGATGACTACTTCAAGCTTTGATAGGAGTTGGAAGCAACTTGTTTGTAGTACACTTATCGGGCGTGAACGAAGGCTACTTCATACTCGACTACTAGTAGCGATAATGGCTCAGTGGTTAACGCGGTCGGTTCACACGTCGAAGGGTTCAAACCACAACAATAAGCTTGAGCTGCCGGTGGTGGTAGATAACTTTTTTAATATTCGGCTGGCTATAGCTACCAAGTTGAAAATCTGTATCACCTAACAGTGTGTTCCACCAGCCTCACTTGAGAGCCAGTTCCATTCCAGGCTAGATGTGTATGTCATCTTCAACCACAAAATCACTTAACCTCAGATGAGCTGTGGTCAAACAACTAACCTGTCAACTATAAAAAAAAAGTTTATTTTTCCTTCTGTATGTTATCTTTGGTGTAGACAATAAAGAGTTAATCAATCAGTAAATTTGGTTTTTGTAAGTGGCCGTCTGTCTACTGACTAGTTAAAGCCACTGTATATCATATATCATCAGAACATAAAGGTACCTACATAATTATGTATAAGATTTTGAATTAATAAAATAGATCAATCACACTAATATTACAAAGGCGAAAGTTTGTGAGTGTGTTTGTATGTTTGTTACTTGTTCACGCTCAAACGGCTGGACCAATTTTGATGAAATTTGGTATAGAGGTAGCTGACAGCTTAGAGATTTTTTATCCCGAAAAAATGTAGTGTTCACGTGGGAACAACGGGTAATACCGCGGGGCGCAGCTAGTATAATATAATTTAAACTAAATCAAATTATTCTGTGAATTTCTATTGTTTGAGTTGAGGGTTCGTTCAGTGTTGCTGGAAGTTCTAAGATTTAAGCTTAGTGTCTATCAGTTTGAAATATAGGCCCTACGGCGTATCTTCCACTCGACTATGCCTTTGTTATCTCAAAATAGTTTAACCCATTTTCCTTTTTTAACTAAAACCAGTCACTCACCAGGAAAGTTAGGAAGCATTTTAGGATTTTTACAGTAGAAAATTTTATCTCTACATAGTATAATACAAAGTCACGTCCACCGTCTGTACGCTTAGATCTTTTAGACTACGCAACGGATTTTAATGCGGTTTCCATCAATAGACAGAGTGGTTCAAAAGGAAGGTTTATATGTATAATACATACATAGCTATTATCTCTACATAGTATAAAACAAAGTCGCTTCCTGCCGTCTGTACGCTTAGATCTTTTAAACTACGCAACGGATTTTAATGCGGTTTCCATCAATAGACAGAGTGGTTCAAAAGGAAGGTTTATATGTATAATACATACATAGCTATTATCTCTACATAGTATAAAACAAAGTCGCTTCCTGCCGTCTGTACGCTTAGATCTTTTAAACTACGCAACGGATTTTAATGATTTATGACAAGATTTAAAGTAAGAATAAATAAATAAATAAAGTAAGAGTAAGAGTAGTACGTGCTGAGGTCCTTCTCAAGTATTTAAATTATTAAAGTACTTAAGAAAAACAACATCTGAACTGATGACATTACATAAAAAATAATAGTTAAACCTTTTATAAACAAGAAGTACGAATACTTCAATTAGCTGCGGCATTTTGTAAACAGCGTTTGAATTGTCCATCAAATGTTGTGGCATTTTATATAGTGACAAGGCAATTTGCAATTTACCTATACGGCATATTTCAAAACAGAATCAGATATAAGGAGATCCGTAGACGAACTAAAGTAGCCGACATAGCCCAGCGGATTAGCAAGTTGAAGTGGCAGTGGGCAGGGCAGATAGCACGCAGAACTGATGGCCGATGGGGCTGCAAAGTTCTGGAGTGGAGACCACGGACCGGCAGGCGCAGCGTAGGACGTCCACCCACAAGGTGGACAGACGACCTAATAAAGACCGCAGGAACGCGCTGGATGCTAGCCGCTTCCAACCGGTCTTTATGAAAATCAATGGGGGAGGCCTATGTTCAGCAGTGGACGTCATACGGCTGATGATGATGATGTTGATGATGATATTTCAAAACTGTAAGTGTTTTTAAACAGACGACGCCGTTTGTAAAAATCTGTATCATACAAATTGCCTGCGACATATATATTTAGATATACACGATATTTTGCTTGCGATAGCAGTAAGTGTGTTACAGCCCTTATAACTTCACTTGAAGCCTGACCCAGTTGTTATACCTAGTTGGCTAGAGACGTCATCTGCAGTCAGAAGGCAACGGGAGCTTTCAGGTTACCCTGGGGAACATAGTTATCTAAAACCTCGGCTACAGTTACTTTCTGCGGTCGTGGAGAGAAACAAGGTGAAATAAATTACTTGGTGCTCTCAGACCAAAGTGAAAGTAATTTTGGTATGAGGAGGTGTGAGCGACTTTATCTGTGATTCATTTTAAGAGTTCCGTACCCTCAAGGTATCATCTTTATAGATTTTTATGTACTTTGACTGTACGACTTACCTATTATTACGTATTTAACTTATAATTGTAATTCTAATTTATCAATGACTTAATTAACAAATAAATTCTCTAGTCACTTTAAAAAAATATAATTATAATGCACCCAGATCTGAAAAATATGTATTAATATTTATTACATATTGTATTGTGTGTTATGGAATAAATAAATCTGTTACTAGAAGCTAGACTCTGTACTTCTGGTTCGAGAATATGGTTGCCTTCAGTCACAATTGAATCTGTTTCCGAATTGTAGACCATCGCTTAACATCAGGCAAGATAGAGGGCAAGCACAAGTCTACAATTAAAAAAAAACTTGCTTGGCGACAGAATATCTAATAATTTCTGTTCTAATTTTAAAAACAGGAACTATTTGGATTTATATACCATTACTAGCTACGCCCCGTGGTGCTGCTACATTTTTACCAACTACATTATTTCGGGAAAAAAGTAGCTAGCGGTATGAAATATACTTTACGATCTATTCTCATACCTAAATATACATAAAAATCGGTCAAGCCGTTTTAGAAGAATGCGATCACAAACACCGTGACACGAAATTTTAATTGTATATAGAAGTATTCCTTGATTAATAAAACTTCAAAAAAGAGTCACTTATAATGATGTCCAATACTTACAGTAAACGCTTAGGTATTCTATTACTGTAAAAATAATTATGTCGGTCCATTAAATACAATGGTTATATTCTTTGTTGAAAGAAAAACGAAATCTCCCTAATGCATTGCAAAAAAGTTACCTCTATATCTTGTAAGTACTGTCTGCGATAAACACAAATGCGACGGAGTTAAAAACTCGTTACATATTTATGATGTCGACTGTACTAATGGTTGTTCGTCGTGTTTCAATTTTGTAAAGTTTGTTCGACGTTGACGTTAAAATGAAGAAAGAAAACAAATCAAAAATATTATGTAGATACATAGATAAGTTAGTAATGCAGTGAAAAAAATTAATCTACGTTATGTTTGGTTAGGATGTATTGTATTGTATACACCTTTTTTAGAAATATTTCAGTATTTCATCGTGATGAAGTCTTTCACTGACTTTATTAGACAAAGTCAAACCTATTTATTACGCGAATTATCGAGTACCAAAAAAGGGAGTGTAATGTTTTCAGAGTTCATGAATGTGTGTATGTATGTATGTATGTATTCAACTATAATTTTTAAATTCCTAAACAGATTTGGATGTATGTGGTATCGTTAGAATCCTTAGCGCTCATTCGTGCTTTTTAATTTTCTCAATTAAGCTTGTTTGTCATAAATTTTTGACATATTAACCTGTAATATTTATTAGCCATTAATAACAATAATGTTACAGGCAAATCACTTGTTACTACAATAATTACACTTTGAATGAATACATCATCAGCCATAGGACGTCCACTGCTGGAGGGATTTTGCCAATAGTCGCCACGCTTGGCAGGCGGGTTGGCGAGCGCAGTTAGGTGTGATTGTTCAAGGAAGACGCTGCTGCCCATCTTCCGGATTACATCCCTTAGCCGACTCTTACGGCAACCACGGGTAGAGAGGGTAGGGTACTATTCTAACGCCGGCACTACCACGGCAATAATTAATTATTAAGACATCTTAATATGAACCTATTGGCTCCGAACTAGAAATAAAAAACCAATGACGTTCGTTGGTAAGCGTTTACTTGAGAACGGCAGATTCCTAGCTGTTTTTTTTGTATGGCTGTCAGGCTAGGTGTTTTACCACAACTCACCTGATGTTAAGTGACGGTGTGGTCGAAGATGGTAAAGCACACCTAGCCTGGAATAGAACTGGCTCTCAAGTGAGGCTGCCGGAACACATCGGTAGATGCTTGGCGGCAGATTTTCAACTTGAGGGTGATAGCTAGCCAGCCGAGTACTAGAAAGTACCCTACCACCACGCTATGGTTTCCTCACAATGTTTTCCTTCACCGGCAGCTCTAGCTCATCATTGGGGTTTGAACACACGCCCCTCCGGCAGGCGAACCGACCGCGCTAACCACTGAGCTATCATCGCTAATGTAATATATTATATCGCTATAATACCAGGCACACTATATATACCTACATATTTAAGTATACATACGTATAGTATGTGTGGATGTGTGAGTGTGCGTATTTGTTTGAGAGTAATAAGTAAAAAACAAACTCGTACAGTGACTTTACTTTGTCGTGATTAGAAAGATAGATAGATGGAGTAATTATAGGAGAATTATTAATAAAAACAGATCTTATGTGGAGAGTAGTTTCATCTTAGAATTAACAGTACCTACCTACAATTTGAACGTAACATGTTCTATAATAATAAATTCAAATAAACCTAACCAATTTTAAAATATAACGGAATATGAAATTCAAACTAGCGTCCGTACCAGAAGCTTTGGAACGTGAAATTGTTAGCAAGTTTGAACATGCGACAGAGATGTATCTAGGACATATATCGAAAGGGGGCTAAAAACTCATTAGTTACAGTCAAGATGCGTTGAATTAAGTACCTACCTGAATTGTTAGAGATTCTTTAAATGCTCTGTTTTCGTTGCAACGATTTTTTCAATGATTGGCAAGCTTGGTATTTGAGCAGCTCAGCTAATTTTGAGTGACAAAGAGGTCAATGGTGGTAATGTACTGTCTGGAATGGATCTGGCTCTCAAGTTAAGCTGCTGGAACACATCGTAAGGTGCTTGACGGCTGATTTTCAACTTGAGGGTGGTAGCCAGCCGGAACAAATCATGTGTTCCGGCTGGCTCACTTGAGAACCAGTTCTATTCCAGGCTAGGAGTGCTTTACTATCTTTGACCACACCGTCACTTAACATCAGGTGTAGTGTAGGTGACTATAGGCTCGTCAACAACAAAAATCTGTATCTCAAACATAATGTATTGTTCTTAGCATATTTTATACGTACGCCACTAAATAGCAAAGCGAAGCTAATTTGTTCTATACACCTAATATTTATTAATAGGAATGTAATTAAGTATAGGTACAATTCAATACAGCCTTTGCCTCATCAAATCAGGCATGGCAGGCATGGGTTAAACGAAAAAATATAAGCTAATGCAGGAGAAAGAGTCCCTGTATTCCTTAGCCTGAGTACGTCCGTGGTCTATCGGAACTCGACGATATTATTTGAGAAAATAAACGTCAGGCGAAACGTGTGTAGAGAAACCGATGAGTTGCTTTTGTTTAGTTTTCGAACTGGAAGATAAGTTTATTTTAAAAGTTTACTGACGGGGTTTGCAAAGTAGTTTGTTGATTTATTAGCTTCGGTAGGTAGTGGTAAGCATGAAGTTTTTTCGATAACAGACAATCGTAAGATTTACCTTTTTTAACTTCATAATAGGTTAAAGCCAGCTTATTTAGAATATTCAGATTTACTTTATATTATATATATATTTTATAGTTGACAAGCTAGGTGTTTGACCACAGCTCTCCTGAAGTGACAGTATGTTCGAAGATGGTAAATCACTCTCCAATGAGGCTGCTGGAATACACCGTTAGGTGCATAGCGGTAGGTTTTAAACTTGCACAGCAATGGAAAAGTAATAAAACGTAATAGAATAAAAAAGCGTAGTTTTTGTAGCGAATATAAAATTCCTTTAAAACTAGACAGCCTGGGAGGTCATTTGCTCTGTAAGCTATTGTACACAAGGGCTTTTATCATCGGGCAAATCTATTTCGTATTTTATCACAAAGCAAAATTGCCATGTTATATTTTCAACATTTCATTCCCAATACACGGGCACTTCGTGAGCAAATGTTTCATTCAGGCTTTTTTCAGACTCAATATTCATTATATTTTCTGCTTCTATTTTGAAAGAATATTATCGATTCTTTAGTATTTTTTCGAGAATTTCCCCGGTCTCATAATCGTTTGTAAATTGATATCTAAAGCCATTAGCTAATGTAACTTATCTAGGTTTTGTACTTAAACCTATATACAGGATAATTTTTATTATTTGACCACCCTTTGCAGACTTTGGATGCATCATATTAATAGATGGCACCACAATCTGTGCGTGCTTCACCCTATTTTGTCCTGACTTCGTAGTAGTCCAGCGTCAAATCCATAGATGGCGCCACTTTCTGTTTCGTGGTATTTCGGATTCACTTTGGTATCGGATCCTTACATCATCCAAGATGACACAGGATGTATTTTTTAAAACTAATATTGTGGCTGTGTGTTTTTAACGCAGTCGTGTTTTTTGTTTCAATCAATAATATTCACTATTGTTAGTAGTTTTTACTACATTTTTTTACATTAGTGTCTTGAAATTTGAATCTCAATCTAATCACATACTTAATTGTATACTTGACAAAAGGTTACAGTGGGCTAACATATTAATTCGCAAGAGCTAGGTAGAACACCAACGATAATCCTACTCAATTCTTCATGACCCATAATCACTTCAAAAACTCCAACATTCAAAACTTCTATTTATAACTGACATTATCATTTTTAGCTGTTCCTTTTCATGCGAGTGATGTCGAGTCACAAGAGTGTATGATCTCATTATACCAATTTTTTTATGTGAGTACAGCGCTCGAAGTTTTCAACTTAGCTAGCCGCTCCTAACAGAGCTCTGAAGTTAAGCAATCTTCAACCTACGGCCTTATTTTCTAGCAAAGTGCTTTCTAACTAACTTAATCGACTTCAGACCAAAGAATAAGAAGAGAAACAGAATTCGGTATGTAAAGAAAAAATACTTTACTGGATTCAAAATATTACATTCCTGTACATTATTTTTACGTTTAAAACTTAAAACTTTAAACTAAGAGATGAGGTTAATTTTAATAAAATACATAAAATAAACTTGACTTTCAATTGATCTGTAATGCCGTCACATAGTAGGCTGTATATGGCTATTTTCAGTGCCTAAAAAAAATGGCAAACTAAAACAATCTGTCAATGTCAAGTTAACGGCAGCCACAATAACCTGTTCCATACACGTATGTACGTCGAGTTGTTTTTCGCTTTATTAATACAAATATCTGGATTATTTTACTTTAAACGTTACTCAGACTCTGATATTGCTTTTATGAGTCTATGATATAAAATTTGTTAACTTCATGTCAATTATCAAAGTCAATCAAATGTGTCAAAATAGCTATGTAAACTTTTTGTTTTACATCGCAAATATATACGTATATTCAGCCTACTTTATGACGTCATCGCTATAAAAAGTTTGAAAACGTATTAAAAACGAACTACCCTAAGAAAGCCAAGATTATTAAATTAGTTTAAATAAAAAATACAAAAAAAAATACTTTACATGCTGAATTAATTAGGTTTAGTTTATTACAAGCTATTTCTAGTCACCATTGGTTTCATTTTCTCATCTGTTAGGGAAGTGTTTTATGTGAAATAGATCACCATAGCACATCGATTTGTCTTTACATTTTGAAATATCTATTTGTCCTATATTAGCCACGGTCATAACTGTTAATATGTATATTTTTTACGTCTGTCATGACTGACAGACGTACTACCATGATACTTTCCTGGTGTATAAATATACTGACTATATTTATATACCAACAAAGTATAAAAAGACGGCACCATTCACGGCTGTCAATATAGGCCGTATGCCTACTTATTGTTTGTGTAATTCGTCAGATAACTAAAGTCAGACATAGCTCAGCGTATTAGGAAGCTGAGGTGGTAGTGGTCTGAAAATATCTGTTGTAGAATCGATCACCGCTGAGGTAGACGTATTCTAGAGAAGATATCGCGAATCTGCTGACGTAGCGTAGGATGTCCTAAGACTCGATGAAGTGACTATGTACGGAGGACAGCTGACGGTGGCTGGAAGCGAAAAACCAAAGACTTGGCTGAGTCGCGTGTTTTGGAAGTTTTCTTTAATGTAAAAGTAAGACGAACAAGACGCTCTCCTGATGGTAAGAGATAACGCCTGTCCATAACCATTGCAGCGATACACAGAACTTTGAGTACCAAAGTCAAGGGCATCGCTGCTTTAGCGCACCTTACTTTAAGACTTTTGATAGTTAGTCACAACAGCTCTAGCTGCAGTACCCTCCAACCGGAACATAGTAATGTTTACACACTACTGCTTGGCGGCAGAATATCTGATACGGCGGTGCGGTACTACGACGACGAGGCTAGACGACCTAGATCTAGAGTGACACTATATCTTATTTTTTTGTAAAAGACTACATTTTAAGTATGTTTTAATTTTCTTAATGTTTTAGATTATACTGGGATGGAAGTATTTTCGAATCTATATTTAAGGGGGGAATAACAAGCGAAGTTTAGAGATAATTCATTCAAAGGCAACACTATCTACGCCGTATTATTATTAATTACCTAAGTACTTACACTTTCCTAACGGAGGCTTTGCCAAACTCTCCAAATTTATTTAAACTTGAATTTATGTAAGCAATAAGTATCTAAGATATTTTACTTGAATAGCAAAGCTAAAATTATTCATAGTTGGAAAGCTAAAACTGAAATCCAGTTAGTGTTTAGTAACTTTAAAATTAAACATCCGTGGAGTCCCCAGCTTTAACGCGATTAGAACCCGGGGCCAAAAGTCGACAGCTAAGTGAAAAGTGTTGAAAACTAAACTCAGCACTGAACGAGAAAGTGAGAAACAGTAAACTAAAACTAACTTTGACGTGAAAGCACAGATTACTTATGCGACGTGACGGTGTGTTTTAAAATGGATCGCTTGTTTTTTTTTTATACGGATAAGTCTGCTTTTGACCACCAACTCACCTGATGGTAAGTAACCAGTCAAGTATTACGTATGCAGAATTTTAGTAATTATTAACCCCTCCCTCCCCCTTGTCAGCAAAAGTAAGCAAAGCTCTTACTTCCCTCTCCTATACTTAAGTAAATATTGGTTTAATTAGCAGCCATTTCGCTATAACGTAGTGTGTCGATAACTAGTAAACCAAACAATCAGCATAATTTATACGACTTTGCTGATATTATCACCATTCAGATCGTCTCATCCCCAATGTCGTCAAAAATAAGCAAAGTAAAGACTCCCCCACTCCCCTTTGGTGCTTACGTAATACTTGAACGGCCCCTAAGCGATGATGTGGTCGATGATGAAGCACGCAGAATTAGAAGATACCTATTCACTCTGGCCTTGAAAAGATCTAAATTATATCTCTCAGGAAACAAGAAAGCTAAAGCTTGTTCTATTATGAAATGAATTCATTTTTAATATTAACACTCTTTTAGGGACATACCTAATCCACACATGTAGACAAACACATACCTACGTCCTCTTATTCTCACACACACACACACAAATGTTCAATAACTTTTCCGAAATTAAGTTTTATATGTCTCACTTGAGAGCCAGTGCTATTCCAGGCTAGGTGTGCTTTACCATCTTCAACCTCTCCGTCATTTAACATCAGGTGAGCTGTGGTTTGCCGTGGTGGTGCCGGCGTAAGAATAGTACCCCACCTTCTCTACCCATAGTTTCCGTATGAGTCGGCTAATGGATGTAATCCGGAAGATGGGCAGCAGCGTCTTCCTTGAACAATCACACCTAGCTGCACTCGCCAACCCGCCTGCCAAGCGTGGCGAGTATTGGCAAAACCCCCCCAGGAGGAGGCCTATGTCCAGAAGTGGACTTCCTATGGCTGATGATGTGTGTGTGATGTGAGCTGTGGTCAAACACAAAGCAGGTCAACAAAAAAAAATGACTTACATATGTAAAGAAAAGTCGGCAAATGTAGTGTAGGTCGCCCTGAGACACGATGGAGTGACGATACATTTACTATCTAGTAAATTAGCGGTCATACGTAAGCCTATTTATTATAATAGTAGCTCCGCCCCGCGGTGTTCCCTGCCCGCATGTGAACACAAAAAAAAAAATCGGGAAAAAAGTAGCCTATATTTTAATCCAGGGTGTCAGCTACCTTCATACAAATTTCATTAAAATTGGTCCAGCCGTTTGAGCAAACACAAACAAAGTAAAAACATACATATTCACAAACTTTCTTTATAATATAAAGTGTGATTCTCTTATTTATGCAACAGAAAAAATAACCCCTACCAATCCTAGGTATATAATAGCATAAATGTCAGAGTCGATATTTAGACCATGACCCAAAGAATAAGCGCATAAACCATAGTAGTACTATTTTTGTATGAGATAATGTATACTGGAATATTATTGTCTGTCCAGACATAAAAAAAGAGCTAGAAATTCTGAACAAGCGTTTCGTACCGCGCTGCTTGTAAAACATAAAACAGACCTTTTATTATGATGGCATAATAAATGACACAATTTGTTATCGTTATGTGCTCTAGTAATCTACTTAATATACCCATGGAACTTCTGGCTGTTACATAAACGGCAATAACTCACGGACTGCGCATTATTTTTTTACTTCTGCCTAACGTTTGTTTTAGTCGGGGGTACCTTTAATAAATTTACTGTGAAAAATTAAAGTTGGGTACGTAGATAGCTTTTAGTACTCGTGCAGAAGGTTTTTAGTAAATGTGTTTTTGGCCATAAAATATCTGTATCTACAGTTAGTAATGTCTCGCTGATTTACTTACTATTCTACAAAAACCGTTGATTTATCTGGGCTATAATAGTCTAAGATCCGGTATAAGAAATATATACACTTATCTGTTAGTACCTTTGATAATTTACTGTGAAAAATTAAAGTCGGGTACGTACTTAGATAGCTTTTAGTACTCGTGCAGAAGGCTTTTAGTAAATGTGTTTTTGGCCATAAAATATCTGTATCTATAGTTAGTAATGTTAGATTTATTATTTATTTACACATTTATGTGAATATTATACGTATTATCGGAAAAATAAGTTAGTTGACTGGCAACACTATGGTCGCGAAGAGACTTTAAAATGTTAACTTGGGTCATTCTGGTTACGCCGTGCAAGGCAGGCAAACGGAACTGTGAATATCGGTACAGACGACGACTGTATGTACCGAGTAACAACTTGCAAAATTAGTACGAAAAACGTGTAAAAGTACAGACGTGGAGGAATGGATTGATTGTTACGGTGGATAGATAGAGGAAGAAATAAAACATTAAGGTAATTGTGCAGTTTTGTTTATTAATATGAACTCCCCGATCATCAGGTAACTGTAGGTTCATCGTTAGGCTAAATCCTAGCTGTGAGCTTATATTTCAGAAGTGGGATAGACCTTATGTTTACCTACTGACTGATTGTTGCCGATATTATTTGTGTCAACAGAAAACTATTGAATGCTATTGTATTGGAACATAACTTTTAATCTGTAGTAGTACTTAAGATACGGAAGAAAATAGAAGTCATGTCTCCTGTGTAAGTTTCAGTAAAATGGAGCGGAGTGAAGATATCCAACCTCGGCACCGGCTTACGACGCCGGACAGTCGTATTGTGCGAATAAGGGAAGATGAACCGAGGCCGAGCAGGAGCCGCACCCGACTGGAGAGTCGTGGCTACCGCAGTCGCAGTCGCAGCCCTATTCGGAAAGTGGAACGCAAGACGACAGGAAACCTACGTGAACATCGACCGAGTGAGAGCTCATGCGGTTTAAATCGCAGCCGCCCACCGAGTCGCGGCACGGATGACCGTGGAGCAAGTCGAATCATACGGGAGTGCGAGCTGGGGTTAAACAACACCGGGCATAGACGCAGCCTGCGGGACCGTGAACGCGAACTCGCGCAACAGCGAGACCGCCTTCACGACCTCGAAGAAGCAGTTGAACGAGAACGAAGCCGTTTTCAGTGCCATGGATCTGAGCACAAAAGGACGTCGGCGCCACGGTCACAGCAACGGCGTCGTGATCAAGATGACGTCATCGGTGCGATTTCCACTCCAAGATCAAGGTCGCGTAGTCCAATTTTCACAACTAAAGATATTGCTAACATTATTAATTCTTTAAAATCCCAACCGCCGACCGTGGGTAGCTCGTTGACATCATCACACTCCGTCAATCATAAAAATATTTTGCCGGAGTTCAATCCTTCCGCGAAAAATCAGCGAACTGACATTTGGCTCAACAAAGTCAACGAGTGCGCCACTGTCTACGGATGGGATGAACGCACTGTAATACATTTCGCTATGCAGAAACTTCAAGGATTGGCCAAGACTTGGTATGAAAGCCTAAATTCTATTTTATTCAGTTGGCCCGAATGGCAACAGAAAATATTAAGTGCTTTTCCGTATGAACAAAATTATGGCCAATCCTTGGAGGAGATGCTACGCAGAAAGAGCAAATACAACGAGCCTCTCGATGTGTACTTTTATGAAAAGCTGGCTCTATTGAATCAGTGTGACATTTCCGGTAAGCGAGCGGTAGACTGTTTGATCCATGGCTTAAGTGACAAAACAATGAGATCGAGTGCAAACGCGTTACGCTGCGATCATCCTGACCAACTTCTCCAATTCCTTATGAGTAATCAAGACGTCTCAACGCCCGCTGATCAAATCAGAGTAAAAAGTAGGTTTATACCAGAGGCCCTGTCATCGCGTAGGCCTCTTAATACTAGACCTACTGTGTCACTTACATGTTTTAATTGCAAGGAAACAGGACACCCATATTTAAAATGCCCAAAGCCACTTATACAATGTTCAAAGTGCAATCATTTTGGACACAAGGCCGAAACTTGTACTTTTAAAAGTTACCCGCAAACTGAGACACGAAATAAGACAGACGCCACGGTTCCTAAAACTATGCGTATAACAGCTTCCGATGCAAACTCAAAATTTATAAAGGATGGAACAATTAACGGAGTTGTTGTTAGAAGTTTTGTTGATTTCGGTAGTGAGGTGTCACTGATTGGTAAATCTACGGCAGAGTCACTGGGCTTAATTTGGTCTGACGATTCGTTACCTATTAGGGGTTTCGGTAACGAAATTGTCTATTCGCTTGGAAAAGTGGACACGGATATAAAGTTAGATGATGTTAGCACAAGGGTCTCTTGCATGGTCGTGGATGACAGTCTTCTTGATGTACCGTTACTGGTAGGTCAGACATTCACAGAACAGCCCCATATAGAAGTCTTTAAGAATGCCGCCGAGCTTCGTTTTCATGATACAAGTGTTGAGGGCATATATCCGGAGGTTGAGAGACCTCAGAATTTGGGCATAACTGCAAGAGATATAGAAGAGGGTTTACAACGGCTAGAAAAGGTGCTAAAGTTAATGGAGGATGCAACCTTGACCCTGAACCTGTCAAAGTGTTGTTTTTTGGAGGATAAAATCAATTACCTTGGGTATGAGATTAGTTCACTGGGTATTCGTCCCGGTGATAAGAAAACTCAAAGCGTGATGAATTTCCCCCGACCCAAAAACCAACACGCGGTTCGCCAGTTCTTGGGTCTCGTCGGTTATTTCCGAAAATTCATCAAGAATTTTGCATCTTTGTCTCATCCCCTGAATAGGCTGCTCAAAAAGGATGTGGTTTGGGAATGGACAGGCGATCAAGAAACAGCATTTCATGAACTTAAGGACCGCCTGGTTAATAGGCCTATATTAGCAATTTATGATCCGAAGGCAATAACGGAGTTGCACACCGATGCTAGTAAAATTGGTATTGGTGGAATAATTTTGCAACAATCTCGTGAAGATGATCCGTTCAGACCTGTGGCATTTTACAGCCGACAAACGTCACCCGAAGAGAAACATTTCCATGCATTTGAGCTAGAGACATTAGCAGTGATCTGTTCACTAAAAAAAATTAGAGTCTATCTGTTAGGACAGCCCTTTAAAGTAGTGACGGATTGTATTGCACTGCGTTCTACTTTTTCCAAGAGAGATCTCATACCTCGCATTGCCAGATGGTGGTTGTTACTACAGGAGTACCAATGTACGGTGGAGTACCGTGCGGGCTCAAAGATGGCGCATGTTGATGCTTTATCACGCAATCCAGTAGTCATTAATGAAGATCAGGCGGATTTTGACCAACTCCCTACGGTAATGTCAATAACTAGCGAGGACTTGCTGGTGACATTGCAGTTAGGCGATTCGGAACTTCGAAGAATACGAGATATACTGTCTAGAAACATGGATGCTGATGGTTTAAATTACATTAAGGAAAATTACCTCATCAAAGATAATAAGCTCTTTCGATGTCTAGACGGAGACCAGTCGAAATTACGGTGGGCGGTACCCAAGGGTGCCAGATGGCAAATATTGCGTAAGAATCATGACGAGATAGGACATTTTGGAGTGGAAAAGACTTTGGAACGAGTGAAAAGTATGTATTGGTTTCCCAAAATGTCCCGTTTCGTCAAAAAGTATGTTCAGGCGTGTATAGAATGCGCATACTCCAAAAAGACGGCAAACGTTGAGGGTCGCTTACATCCTATAACAAAGGTCGATGTACCCTTCCATACTCTTCATATTGACCATCTTGGACCGTTCGTGCGTGCAAAGCGAGGAAACTCTTACCTCTCGGTGATGGTTGATGCATTTACGAAGTTTGCCTTCATGAAACCTGTGCGCAACACAAAGGCACAAATGACGATAGGTGCTCTGGAAGATATTTTGTCTATTTTCCGCAATCCTGACCGCATCATTAGTGATCGTGGAACGTCTTTTACGTCACATGCATTCAGAAGGTTCTGTTTGACTAGGGGAATCAAGCATGTACTTAATGCGGTAGCGAGTCCAAGATCTAACGGACAAGTCGAGAGGTACAACCGTACAATTTTGGATGCACTTAAAGCTCAAAATCACGATCAAGATGAAAAGGATTGGGATAATAAAGTGGGCACCATTCAGTGGGGACTGAATAATACTAGACAAAAGACCACAGGAAAAACCCCAGCGGAAGTGATGTTTGGATGTAGTATGAAAGCTGAGATAGATCCCAGGCTGAATGAAATAGTAACGGAAGCAAGAGAAGAGACAGATTTAGTGACCATAAGAGAAACTGCTAAAGATAACATCGATATAGGACAATGTCAGCAAAAGCAACGCTACGATAAAAATAAACGTCCTTCCCGAGTGTATCACGAAGGTGACCTCGTTAAAATCACGAAAACATCGTTCAACAACGATGGTAAAAGTAAAAAGTTGCTTCCGGCATATATCGGTCCCTATAAAGTAGTTGCGGTCTTGGAGAACGATCGCTATAGAGTCGCAGGTATTCCGGGGCTGACAAATAAAGAGAATAAGCGCAAAACAACAGTCGCCGCTGACCGTATGTCACCTTGGATCCATATTGCGTCGTTAGAGGTAGATGATGATTCTGATGGATATAACGCAGAAGATGATTAAGTAAAAAATTGAGACCATTAATTATTATTCAGTAAGCACTTAACTTACTTAATCATCTTGTATACTATTGTTAATTTATGATCTCAACATTTGTTTAAAGCATTTGATTTAATACTTTCATTCTATGATTTAGATTGTTGTCCTATTTGTTTGAATGATACTAATTGTAAGTGATTATTATCGACGTCCTAGCAATATTGTGATACGATATGATTTCATGAATGATATATGCTTACTTTTGCAAGAAGAAGGGTTTGCAATAATAAACATATTCACTAGGGATGTTTGCAAGAAGAAGGGTTTGCAAACTAAGCCGTTTCATTGTCGTGAGAAGCAGGGTTCACTGCAATGAAGTAGCTTATGAATGATTAAGGAATACATGTGTTTGTAAGAAGAAGGGTTTGCAACTGCATGTATTTTATTTCGAATAGCGATAAGACAATGTGATGGACTGAAATAATTGTTGAAAAAGGGTTACAAACTAAGCTGTTTCATTGTCGTGAGAAGCAGGGTTCACTGCAATGAAGTAGCTTGTGAATGATTAAGAAGTACATGTCTTTGTAAGAAGGAGGGTTTACAACTGCATGTATTTCATTTCGAATAGTGTTAAGATGAATAATTATGATACATTGAAGTTTTTTATATATATACATAAGATACAAATAGATATACATATATTTACATACATAGATTTTAGATGTATGTCAAATGTTTAATTTATATTTCATTTTGATTCAAGTCAATGTAACGTTTGTTGTCTGGTGATAAAGAGGCACTGCTGAAGTAGTGAATATGATTGATGTTCCTTTGTTAATTAAGACGAGTACAATTGTAGTAGTCCCTTGAGGTTATTTATTGTGATTTATGTTTTAATACAATAATTTGTTCTCGCAAGTTTTCACCAGAATGAGCCAAGTGTTAGATGATTTGTGCACTAGTGCATGAGGACATGCACGTGATCAGGATGGTCGAGTGTTAGATTTATTATTTATTTACACATTTATGTGAATATTATACGTATTATCGGAAAAATAAGTTAGTTGACTGGCAACACTATGGTCGCGAAGAGACTTTAAAATGTTAACTTGGGTCATTCTGGTTACGCCGTGCAAGGCAGGCAAACGGAACTGTGAATATCGGTACAGACGACGACTGTATGTACCGAGTAACAACTTGCAAAATTAGTACGAAAAACGTGTAAAAGTACAGACGTGGAGGAATGGATTGATTGTTACGGTGGATAGATAGAGGAAGAAATAAAACATTAAGGTAATTGTGCAGTTTTGTTTATTAATATGAACTCCCCGATCATCAGGTAACTGTAGGTTCATCGTTAGGCTAAATCCTAGCTGTGAGCTTATAGTAATGTCTCGATGATTTACTCACTATTCTACAAAAAACCCGTTGATTTATCCGGGCTATAATAGTCTAAGATCCGGTATAAGAAATATATACACTTATCTATTATTTATTAATGATAATAAATAAACGATAGATAATATATACACGATAGATAATATATACACATTGACACATCGAAAATAGCTTGACTAGCTTTTTTTAAATTAAGTTTATTGAATCTACTTCTGCGATTGGTTATTTATAAAAATCGTGCACTAGTTGAGAGAATATACTCCGTTACTAAATGAAAGACGGACAAATAAACCAAGACACTTTCGTGTTTATAAATAAGGATTTATAATATAATAGTGATAATTACGGAAGTATAAGGAAATAGGGATAGAGAAAATGGCTAAATTTTGTTAAAAATTCGGTCAATTTCATTATAACTTATGGTTTTTCTTATAATTATGTCATTGTTTTGTAAACCAATTGTATTGAATCTAAGTAATAAAATTATAAAAAAATCTACAGAATTCATTTCGTAGAATACGCAACAGTATGTATGAAAGGTGAATTATTCGGGAGTGTTCTGAACTGTTTGATATTGAGTCAGGGATTTTTAAAAATTTTAATAATTTACTTGTCTTATAAAATCTCACTTAAGCGAAAATTAGTAGATTTCGCAGTTTTCTTCAGTATTTTAAATATTGTAGGACACATTACACACAGCGCCATCTGACCCCAAACTAAGCAGAGCTTGTGTGATGGAAGTCAGATAACTGATAGATTACATAAATACTTTTTTTTTGTAAATACATACTTGTAATACATACAGAACATCCGGACACAGAACAAACATTTGTTTATACCAAACAAACATTTGTCCTTGGCGGGAATCGAACCCACGCCCTACAGCTCAGGCAGGCATACTCCCAATGAGCCAACAGGACCGTCAAGAAAATTTTAGAGCTAATCTCCAGTTTTTCTCTAATTATTATTTATAGGTTAGCAACACTGTGTATGGCTGCATGACATTATTTTTCCATTCCCTTTTTAGGGATAAGTTAGGTTAGGTTATAAAGAACTATGAACTACTGGGGGATAGACCCTTTAGCAGAAGGGTCACCTAGGCAAGTACCACCTCAGTATCAAATATTTTGCTGACAAGAAATAACGCGTAATTAAACTACAGCTAGCGAAATTAAACAGCTATTGAGACTAACCATCGAATGGCTAAAGTAATAATCGCCTAAACAGCAACACCAGCAATTTCTAGGTACCGCTGTCATGGACAGGCGTTATCTATTACCATCAAGAAAACGTCTCATCAAACAAAAATACAAAAAATATCAAAAATAGTCATTAAACATTAATCCCAACTATCTCATCATCATCATCAGCCTTTTGTAGTCCACTGCTGGACAAAGGCCTCTCCTAAGACACGCCACTCAGCCCGATCCTCGGTTTTTCGCTTCCATCCACCGCCAGCTGTCCCACGTATATCGTCACTCCATCGAGTCACAGGGCGTCCTACACTACGCGGTCTCCACTCTAGAACACGTCTACCCCAGCGGTTATCGGTCCTGTGACAGATATGTCCAGCCCATTGCCACTTCAGCTTGCTAATACGATGAGCTATGTCTGTGACTTTAGTTCTCTGGCTACCCCAACCCCAACTATCTATATAGGTATATTTCTATACACATATATTTGTATATATATTAGCAGTTATCTGCTACTTCGTCCGCGTGGAATTTATTAAAAAAAGATTCTGAAATTTTCCAATTTCCTGAGCAATTTTCTTAATACGTATACGGTTTTTCCTGATGGTAAGTTATCTTTATATATAAAAATTTCGTCTCACGTTTTTTGTCCGCGATGAACTCGTCAACTACTGAACCGATTTTAACCAAATCTTGCACACTGTGTGCATTTTGATCCAACTTGAGAGATAGGATAGTTTATATCTCAACTTATGATCGCAATGTTTTTTTATTGCAAATTTATTTAGTTTATTATACGACAAAGAGGTATAATTATCAATGCGTTCCATAAAATTCTAATAGAAGGCGGTGTAAGGTAATTTATTAACTGGATTGAGTAAGTATCCAATAGATGGCGCTACGTTAAAAGTCCAAACGTTTCATATGCGCTACAATTTATTTCACGTTACACGCGTGTGTTCAATTTGGCCACAGCAACGCGTGGCCGGGTCTGCTAATATAGATATATATATAAATACAATAGATCTTCCTTTGACACGCACTTTACAAAACATTTTGACTTTACACTCCTACTTCGTGTACAAGGTCTGGATTAACCTGCCGGTTTCTTAGAGGAATTTAACTAAATTTCTTTAGAGAAGTGCCTCACCTATGTACTCATGTACTTATCTACAAATTTTAGCCCTGGATTCTGAAAACCTACGCTCTCGTCAAGTATTTTACAGCTTCGTAAAATGTTTTCGCGTTAAAATTAATTAAATTAAAGGTCAGACCAGTTTGTGGGTGAAATTTAAATTTTTCGTAGCCTAAGCTAATTTTCTTCGGTCTTTTTTACAGAAACCGCATATCTCCATAGATACTTAATCAAGTATATTGCGTAGAGAGTAGTTGTTGAGAGCAGTATTTTTTTACAAAAGACTAGGCATTCTGTTGTTTACGATCTCGCCTGACGGAAAGCAACGATTTGGTCGAAGATGAAGCACATTCACCCAGAAAGTACCTTTTCACGTTTTTATAGTGTTTTTTATTTATTTTACCTAGTCTTTTTTTAAGTTATTTATTTATATGAGAAGATTTTTCAAATAGATTAGTAGAACAAACCATTGTTCTTTGGTCAGTTCTTTCAATCAATTAATCTATCATAAAGTTATTATTATATGCCCCCACAATTGTAACTAATTACTACATTCTTCATTGAAATTATTTTATTTGCTAGCAATAATTGTTTGAAAGACTTGACGGAAAATAAGTAAATAAATATAGATATATCAATATATTGTGAATATATTAGGACCTATATAGTTTATTATTGTTGACTACCAATTTATATACCAGATGGTAGAATATAGAAGAGCGTTTAACATTGTTATAACAACTGTATAATATAACCCACACTCGCAATAAACGATTTTAATTTTGAATTTTTATTCGGAAAATAATTAGGGGCCTCCGCTTTTTCGTTGCCCCAGAGCCCCCAGACCTCCAAATCTGGCCCTGTCTGTATTTATAGCTCTTTGACAAAGAAAATTATACTGAAATATTTTTTTAAAGCATACTATAATAGTGGTGGCCATGGACATGGACTCACAAGTACACTTACGCTCACCTACCACACATCCACGCGCACACATACACACACACTCTCGCGCTTCCACATACGTACGCACACATACACACAAATCCACACACGTACACAAACACACACACACACACACATATTTATATATACATAAAGGTTAATTTTTATGTAATTGTATAAAAAATAATGTTAGTGTTTAAGTCTGCCTCTGGCATTTTGTGCTTGATTAGACATCAGCGGAAGCCATTAGCTTCCGAAATACACTTTACACTATTTCGGACCCAATGGGTTCATTTTAATGTGTCCTAAATTCATAGCAATTTTAATATAGTATATTTTTTTTTGACTAGTAGATAACAGTTCTAAGTAAACAGCTACCCTTTTTTCTTCTTATCAAAATGGTTGGCTATTCAACAGACCTGGAGCCAACAGATAGTGCTAATAAAGGTCTGAGGGAAAGGCCAAAGGGACACGCGACCCTGAAACGATGTTACCCAGCTAATCGTCGTCGGGTCCATTCAAAAATAATACGCAACCCTCCGAAACGGGATCCATCGGAATTACGACGGAATGGTCCCAACGTAGCTACAAGCAGAGAGTCACAGTTCTCTGAGAAGATATCCTACTAATATTATAAATGTGATAGTTTTTATGTTACTCAATCACGCAAGAACGGCTGAACAGATTTGGATCACAATACACAATAGTAATGACTACTCTACTTCTGATTTGACGACATCTGGTGGTGGTGATGACTTTTAAATAAATATTGGAGCGCACTCTTCGATCCCATTTGTACCTAAAAGAAACAAGACAGTTTTAGTAGCGATGATAGCTCAGTGGTTAGCGCGGTCGGTTCGCATGCCGAAGGGCGTGGGTTCAAACGCCTCTTGTCTGGAATGGGATCTGGCTGAACACACCGTTAGATGCTTGGCGGCATATTTTTAACTTGAGGGTGGTAGCCAGCCGAGTACTAGAAAGTACCCTACCACCACGCTATGGTTTCCTCACGATGTTTTCCTTCACCGGCAGCTCAAGCTCATTGTTGGGGTTTAAAACCACGCCCTTCGGTATGCGAACCGACCGCGGTAACTACTACTACTTTAGGGTTACGAGTCTCGATCGTCTTATAACTTTTACAAAATTAAAACAAGATGGCATAATTATGACATGTGTTTTTTTCAACAGTGGATTGTAGTTACTGCATTTTAGAGTTTTCTTAAAATATACACTGTGTGTGATCATATTTTAAGACATATTTCGACGCTTTTTTGTTTTTCGAAATTCAATTTCACGTAACTTTGTATATCTTCTGCATCGACATGGGGCACTGGAGTTTCTTACACTGTGTCCTGGAAATACCCGAGCTTAATTGCCGGTAATTCGGCGAATTAGGACTGCTAATGTTTTTTCTCAAAACGTGGATTTTTCCTCGACGTTTTTCTGTACGCGACTCTAGTCCCCTGTAGGCGCTTAATAAGGAATTCCTTTGCATTAATTAAACTTGTCTCTCACAGTTTCTGTCTGAAATATTCAAGGAATAACGAAATTAGAGAGGAAATTATTGCATTATTCATGTTATAAGGAGCTACGTAGATTTGACAGTACGTAGGTAGTTGCTTTGCAGACACGACTCTCGTAGAATTCATAAGTCATGAAATTTGCTTATAGTACAAATAAGTTTTAAAAAAGTTGGCTTTTTAACGGACTTTATTTGATTTCATTAAAAAAATTAAAACAAAACACGAACGACCACTAATTTTTATTTTTTATTTTTACCTGTGTCACCCTGTGTGATGATTGTACCAGTACCCCATACATCCAAACTTGTTCAGACATTTAAATGTTTATGGTGGAATAAGTAAGTGATAAGAAACTCACATACAATCATGAACTCTGAAAACTCCTTTTTGAAAGAAAGAAAGAAAGTTTTTATTTTGCAAAACAAAACACAAACAAAGCGGGACAAATAAAAAGGGAACGGTTTTGGGCACTTGTGTAAAAAGAAAGGTTCCCAATTCGACTCCTAATTTTATGGAAGTTTACTTATTTGAGTGAAATATTTTTTAATTCCTTACTTTTTTAAGATTATTTGTTATAAAGAGCTCTTGGGGCGGGTTTTTAAACACTTTTGCAAACTTATATTTACATAATAGTTTTGTAGCCAGAACTTCAGCACTTTGGCGGTCATTGCATAAAGACATTCGATGGTTAGTCATATATTATTATTATCAAACACATTAAAATAACTTTATTTAATAGATAAATTTATGCCATTTGTGTTTAAATATGATTTCGGGCATATGAGCACCACGGCTAGCACGAATGAAGCCCAACCGTGAAGTCCAATTACTTCCTTTGGGTGTATGTGAAGTCAGCAGTCTATGCTGGTAAACCAGAGACGTTGGACCATTTGGAAGTCAACATTTCCCGTGTTATTGCTAATATACGGCCGCAGTTGCTCGATAAAGTTGACAAAAATTGTGCTTCATGCGAGTTAGCAGTGACGCTCATATGCCCGAAATCATATTTAAACACAAATGGCATAAAATTATCTATTTAATAAAGTTATTTTAATGTGTTTTATTTCATTTTGAATTTGAATACCTTTAAAAAAGATCCTTTATATGACTAACCATCAAATTCTTCATAGATATCCCTCACTGTCCTGCTAGCTTATTTGGTAGAATAACCAAATTGAGTAGGCAGAGCCCCAGAATTAATATTTGTGTGACAAACATAGATAGACATATCTTTGCTCTGTGTCTGGATGATTCTTATGTAGGGTGTAATGTAGGTATATTTTTACAACAACAAAAAGATATCTATATCTATTTTTATTTGATCAATTATATTATATGTTTCTTATACTACAAAGTTTGCTTAGTTTGGGACTAGATGGCGCTGTGGGAAATGCAATAGGTATTTTAGCGAATTAAACTTTAGTCGCCATAAAAAATTACAGCCGATGTCATTTAAGTTTGTTTAATATATACTACTGCATAAGTAATGTGCAGTCAAATCCCTGAGCTTTTGGGCATAACTGTAGAATATCATTTATGTTCAAACTTGACCATATGATCTACTGTCTTTCCAGAATACTGCCACCCGTACGAGCCATTCAAGTGTCCAGTAGATGGCAACTGCATCTCCATCCAGTACCTGTGCGATGGGGCGCCCGATTGCATCGACGGATACGATGAGGACTCCAAGCTTTGCACTGCTGGTTAGTATATCTTCCCAGTGAGATGGTAGATGACTGTGTGTTTATACAAAGAGTAATTAACTTATAGGCTTGCGTTTGACCCAGTGAAGTAGCTCGCCATATACGGGCCCTGTATCAAAATTTGTCGGGGGCCCTTCTACCCGACTTTCATTTCATAGCTCCACGTGAGGCATCTCTATTGTTCGTTTGATGGGGCCCCTGTAGCACGGGGGTCCCGTATTATTGATACGGCTGATACGGCGGTTGCTACACCCCTGGTTTGACCGTCATCTCGCCTGATGTTAAGCGAGATGCGGTGCGCTGGCTTAGAAGAAACCGGTTCTCTCGCGACTTAAATGCACTCAGATTGTATCTATCAGGGAACACCCACTCGGGCAGCAAATTCCATTGTTTAGCGGTTCGTACAATAAAGGTAGATTCTTTCGGAATATCTACCATGAAGCGGTGCCGTTTTTTAAAGTTTTTTTAAAGCTTTCCGATAAAAGAATGGACGTGGTGGAATTAGGTAATGCAGATCTGAACCGCACTCCCCAAAGTGTATCCGCTAGAAAACTGAGAAAAACTACCTAAGATCCTCTAAAGATCAGCTTCTGTACTAGGCTAGCTTAATAACAACGATAGAAGAAGTCTAGACAACGGGACAGCACCCCTGGGAAGTAAATAGAAACTTTTTTTTAAGCATTTGAATATTGTTAACGTATTACATAACTCTCCCAAATTAAAATGAATAGAGCTAAATCATAACGTACGACTTCTCTTTTTTTGTTTGGCGTCGTACTTTGTACATTCTGCCAGTGAAGTAGGTTATATTTTGAAGTGTCTTATAAAATTCAGTAGAATAAGTCTAAGTCACATGAAGCAGGTGAGATTAAGTAAATTGAGACTTTTAACTCTACCTTCGATATATATTTATGAATTGGCCTTACTTGTAAAGAAAAACTTGGGCATCTATGAAACTGTACAGAGCTCAGATCAAACACTACGTACAGAGTAAGCGACAGACTGCGTGAACTGTGCCGCAGAACCGCCCTGTATAGTAAAAGCACATTTGCGATGAGACGCACTATAGGTATATAATAAATTACCTCAAAGATCAAAAGACATAGAAAATGTTAACATTTTCAAATTAAGACTTAAGAAGCTCTTAATCGATAATGTATACTATTCCATAAGTGAGTTTTTGAATGACAAATTGGTGACAAAATGTAATACAATTAATGACTAATTATTATAATAATCTAAATTCACATTAAATCGAATTAATAAAAATTATTTAAAAAATTTGCATGCCATGGTGCTAGAGCATGGCGATCTTATACTATGACTTGTATACTATGAAAATATGTAACCTATGTCTCTGCGAAATAAATGACTTGAATTTGAATTTGAATTTGAAGACAGAGGAAAATAATGGTGAATTTGTTAATAACTTTGACTGAGTTTTGAAAACAACACGAATAGATATGTTTCACTACATCATAGGACTTGTCACGTATAAATGTTCAAGGGGTTAACTATCATTTAAAATGGGTAGTCATTTCTTACACGACTATCCAAAAAAACGAGTGTAATGTTTTCATGGTTCATGTTTGTGAGTTTCTTTATTCCATAACGTTTAAATGCTTTAACAGATTTGGATGTATGTAGTATCGTTAGAATCCTTATATCGTCTCAAGTGTCACTAACTATAATTGAAAAAAGTCATTTATATGTTTGGCAACCGTGTGTTTTTTAATTATCATAACAATGTTTAATCTGGAAACTGACGTGGTTTTGACACATTTTTGTTTTATTTATGCGGGATTACTCACGTTTAATAAAAAACGTAATATTAAACGTGAGTAATCCCGCATAAATAAAACAAAAATAACAATGTTTGTTTTTTTTAATTATTGTATTTATACTCAACATAATGTAGATACATCGCTACATTGCTACGGAGACATGAAGCAAAATGTAACAGAGATAAAAGTCACCACAATTATTCGGGTTGAGATTTTAAAAATTGTAAGTAAATCGGTCAAATAAAGGAATACCTACATACTTATAAGTTATAAGTGATATACCTAAGTTATAACACCACTTTTTACACGACTATCAAAACAAGGAGTGTAATGCTTTCAGTGTTCATGTATGAATTATTTTCTTTATTCCACGATAACTTTTAAATGATTAAGCATATTTAGATTTACTTATTGTTGATTTTCGATGGTTAGTCTCAACGGCCCTGTAACTCAGAATGTTTACACATATGTAATGAATAAGCCGATTTAAAAACCACAGCTGCGTACAAAAATAGGAGCTCCCGTTAAGTTTTAGATACTAATTGGTTCGAAGAATATCGGTAGAAAACCCAAATCTGTTCAAGGATCAAATTTATGGGAAGAGAAAGTTGTTAAGCACCAAAGACTAAAGCAGTTTAAAGTAATTCCAACGCTAACTTTAGCCATAAAATCAATGTAACCGAAGTCCCAAACAACACATAACTGTATTAAATTCGGTACTTGGTAGCTGTTACAAGGGCCGCGAAATCGCATTTCCCTTTGCTTTGAAGCATTTGGAAGCTGAGAGTCGCGTTATAGCTACATTAACATTTAATAACACTTCGCAACGTGCTTCGGAGCACAACGCTCTGAAAATGTTAACTGAAACAGCTGAAGCAACCATCCGCGTCGGTATTTAATTTTCATGTATTTTGCTTGGTATTGTGTCATTCAAAATGTTCATCCCGTTTCATCCATAGGGTTATAAGTTAGAGGTGAATAAGCCGAATAGGGTTAACTGTAGTCATCATTATGAACTACTTTTACTTGGAGCACAACTTTGAAAATGTGTAAAAGAACAACTGTTTCAAATTGACCAAATGTGTTAGTAGGTGACTTTTATGGTTTTAGAATTGTGCCCATAATAAAGTTCTTCGTAATGGTGAGTACAATTACCCTTTTTGGCTTAGTACACCCAGAGCTTATTACCCTGTAAGTTATAAGTATATGATAGTAATAAATAATTTCTTGATGAAAATACGAATACAGAGTTTTTTGTCGGGATCGCGGAAAAGTCGTGTCGCCACAATTATTTTACAAAACTTGTGTTTTTTTCCAAGATTATGTATAAAATAGTGTTGTTTTATTCATAAAGTGCCGAATGCGCGTGTGTGGAAAAGTCATATAATGTGGTATAACATGATTTTTCGTGATGCTACCAAAACTCCATCGAAGATTATAATATAGTACGAGTATAGTCACCACTGGTAACTCAGGAAACGTTTGTGTGACTAACATAGATGTTTGTTCCGTGTCTGGGTGTTCTGTATGTATTTTAAGTATGTATAAATTTACAAAAAAACTAATTTAGGTATTCTGTCAGCTGTTTAGTTCTGGTTCTTTGCTAAGCTTGGGGCTAGATTGCGCTGTGTGAAAATGCCGTCCATATGTATCTTACTGCTTTACTAGGGCATGACTGGACTCTACCAGGACAAATTTTTGTGGGACTTTTGACTAAATCAACTTGATTTTTCATGAAACTCTTGATGCTGGCAAATGCACAAATTGCGACGCCAAAAATTAAAAATATAAAAATACGAATATCTACTTATTATACCAGCACCAAACTTCTACCAACCTGCAAATCCCTACTCGAACCAACATGATGGATATTCTAAAATTATCCGACGTCGTGTATTATAACTACAATGGATAGAAACTTATTTGCTTTAAGCCTGGGATACACTAGGGGACAAATGAAGAAACATGTTGCGGAACATGTCCCTCAACAACTACGTGAAGTGGCCCGAGACAATTGTCGCGGAACATTCTGCCGGCCACACTAGTCAGTACTCATAGAAATGTCGCCCGAGGAGGTTGTGGCTATTAGTGCTGCGTACATAGTAATTATATCGAGTGTGTTGAAACGTAAGAGAAAGAGAAGGTGGTGGATGCGGAATTTCTTACTACAACGAGAAAGAAGAGTTAATATTCTAAGCGATCTCCGAATGTCTGACGGATCGTTTGTGAATTTTACTCGAATGTCATCATCTGATTTTGAAATTTTAATGCAAATGATCGGACCTTCCATAGCCAAACAGGATACAATACTACGGACAGCACGGTATCATTTCCCCACACTACAGACATATTAAGAAGCACGTTGCGTACGTGCGTCACGTACAATGTTGCGGGACATGTTGCAGGACACAATGCAACGTTGCAGCGTCACGTATATTGAGTGTTGCGCGTCATGTTGTGGGATAAAATGTTCCCTAGTGTATCCCAGGCTTTATTCACAAAGTTGTGGAACATTCTGACTTTCAAGCAAAACGTTGAGGTTAAAATGGTTTAAACTTCTTCTTCTAAACTTGCTCAATTTAATTGGTCGAAGCGAAGCGAAGGCGGCTATGAGCTCAACCTTTTCTATCTACTTAGAAATTAATCTATCGGTGATCAGTTTTGTGCGACATTTTGTAAGAGAGTAGTTTATTTTTACATAAATAATTACTGTCCAGGGCAAATATCTAAATGTCAATTAAAACCGTATCAACATCCGTTGTTTTTTTTTTTCTTTTCTTTTGACGTGGCACAACTTTAAATTTGCTTTTATTTCAATTCAATAACTGATAATAACAAAATTGGGGGATACAGTTTGATGTTGCATACATATCTATCATCGAAATCCTAAATGTATTGTTTTATGGTTGACAGGCTAGGTGTTTAATTACAGCTCACCACTAATAGCTAAATCAAAAAATTTATTACAACTGCGAACTTTATTACGCAGGTAACAGATTAGCTACATATATACATATGTGTTTGTTATTGCTTATTTATATTAGAATAAGTTAAACATTAGTCTATTTATTGTACAAACTATTTACTTCAGCTGGTTAGTCCGGCGGTTTTATAAAAGAGCCTGTAACATGCTGATTCCGTTCATCTGCTGACGATGAAACCAATCAGCACCAAGTTACATTATGTTTAACTTATTTTAATATAAATGGCATTAACAAACACATGTACAAGTACATAGGTGCCTAATTTTTTTACAGGCATACGATACGACATATGGTCGCGTAGCTATTTCCTAAGTAAAAAAGTTTCCTAATGATTAGGTCAGAGTACTAGGATGTACCTACTAGTAATGTATTATTTATCTGTGATAATAAATACAGCACTTCCTACGTCGCAAAAACGCTTTCGACATTTTCAATTCTACGTATTTGAAAAGATTTTGTATAGCTAAACGAGGCATTATAATCGGCTCCATTTAAAAACAGCCGCTGTACGCGACGCATAGAAAATTGCCTTCTTTGAATCTCGTAGGTATACATACCTCCCCACCGGTATTAACTAGGTACCTTGGCTTTATTAATTCCCGCATTCAATTAGGGCCAAATTTTACACAAAGAACAATTCTATTAAGGCATTTTAATTATCTACTGCTTTATAGCCGGCTGATAACGGTCTACTTGGTGGTAGATTTCCTTAGCAGGAGGTCGTCTAGGTAGGTACCACCGCAGTACCAGATATTCTGCCGCTGAGCAGTAGTGCTGAGCTTACTGGGCTGTTGAGACTAACCACCTAGTCTCAAAGTAATGAGCGCCAAGGCAGCGATGCCCTGGACTTTGTTTTACTACTCAAAGTTCTGTGTATCGCTGCAATGGTCATGGACAGGCGTTATCTATTAACATCAGGAGAGCGTCTCGTTCGTCTCATTACTGTTACACAAATAAAATAAAAAAAAACAGAAAATCGACAAAAGGATCTTGGTAAAGTAGATACATTTAATAGTGAACTAAATACATAATATCCGAGCTGGTAGCTAATAATTGTTTTAAGGTAAAAGAGGCCAGTTAAGAAAAAACACATAAATACTTTTATTTGTAGCGATAACAAGTACGTCGCTCCCAAATAATGAGCTTAAGCTTCTACTACTGACTGGAACGTGAGGGCGTACGGTGGTAGGATATATTTTAATATTCGGCTGGCTACTTACCAACACATTAAAAAAATCTGCCGCCAAGCACCTAGCGGCATGTTCCGACAGCCTTACTTGAGAGCCTGTTCCTATTTTTTTTTTTACAACTTATAGGCTTGCGTTTGACCGCCATCTCGCCTGATGATAAGCGAAGATGCGGTCTACGGTGGATTACGCTCGCCTAGAAGAAACCGATTCACTCGCGACTTGAAGGCACCCAGATTGTATTTATCGGGGAACACCCACTCGGGCAGCAAATTCCATTCTCTCATTCATTCATTTCCGACTAAGTACGCCTACCATCTGTGACCACAAAGTCACTTATCATCAGGTGAGCTGTGATCAATCACCTAGTTTCTCGATCATACAAAACCTAGTTCTAAAATTAGATTCTCCAACCTACATAGTACCTTTATTAACATTGTTATTCAGCGTAACTGCTGACGTGGGCGCTACGTTGGAAAACAAAGAGTAAATTTGTAAATATACCTACTTATCCCCTCGGGTATTACAGTCACGATAAATTTGTGTTGCAATGTGTATATTCTCAGCAAACAGGTTATTCTACAGTATAAGCACACAGTTACTAAGGGACAATAAGACGATGAGAATACATGCAAATAAATATCGTAAGACATTTCACACAGCGCCATCTAGCCCCAAACTAAGTAAAGCTTGAACTACGGCAACCATATATCTTTTTGTATATTATAATAGATAACTTATAATAGATACAGAACAAACATTTATCTAAATATAGGAATCGAAACGACGCTCTACAGCTCTTGAAGCAGATATTCTACCAATGAACAGACAACAAAGCAAAAATAGCTTTCTCGACTTTGTAAATCTTGAATGGAGCTATAAAATCAAAATTGTATTCTAAAACACTAAAATCATTTGTTTCCAGCAAAGCGGCCACCTGTTGAAGAGACAGCATCCTTTCTTCAATCTCTGCTGGCATCTCACGGCCCAAACTACCTCGAGAAACTATTTGGCAGCAAAGCGAGAGACGCTCTGGAACCCTTAGGCGGCGTTGAGAAGGTCGCCATTGCTTTGTCAGGTAATTGACAATGAGATAGCGCTACTTTGTTACTTTCTAGTTTAGATTTTGAATTTTCTCTGTTCTACAACATTAGAAGATAACAAATATTGCATGTTTTTTTTCTGATTATAATGAAGTTTCGATAATATGATACACAAAGCAATATTGGCGCCCAACGTGGTCTGCATCAAAGTTGTCCGAATAAAACTAACTACATTTTTTTTATATTTAACAGAATCACAAACAATCGAAGATTTCGGCGCAGCGTTACACCTGATGCGATCTGACCTGGAACACCTGCGCTCTGTATTCATGGCTGTTGAGAACGGAGATCTTGGAATGCTCAAGTCACTCGGCATCAAGGACTCTGAACTTGGAGACGTCAAATTTTTCCTCGAGAAGCTGGTGAACACTGGCTTCCTCGACTGAATAGCACCGGAGTCTGCCTCTGACTACTACATCGTCCAATTCGCACCCCTTAGCTCCTCATTCTACTCTTACCTTCCCTATGACTCTACTAAATACAGGAGAAAATAACTCCTTATTAAGAAAGCCACTTTCCAATCCTGAGAGCATGTTTATGACTGAGACAGGCAGAAATGATATTGAGACCGGGGTTGCCTCCGGCCACTTTGACGGCAATCTGGACTCAACGTTCATTTCTTCAAGATCGCAGCTTCGGCTAAGCCATACGGTATTAATTTTCGATGTAGAATAGTTATTAGAAAGGTAATTATATTTTTGTAAACCTTGATATCATTTGAAAACTTTAGAGGTTACGTGAGGGTCGATTCTCGCGTCTCAGAACGAACTGCCGATGTAGAAATGTAAGCGTGAGAATCTGTGATTTGTCATTTGGAAATGTTCCGAGATTAGATTAATGTTTCGCGTCGCAGTTCGTCGTGACCCTGACTGTAGCCTCGTCAACCGTGAGGAGTGAATGAGGAATGAATGTCGCCCTTACCCCTTACCTATTATCCACCCACGAATATCAGAGGCGACTCCATAATGAAAAAAGAAATGATTGAAACGTTAAGCGTCCTTTCTAAGCGAGATATAAAGCTAAATCGGTCGATTTGAAGTCCTTAGATTAATAAAAAAAATAAGAATCGTTATGTAAAGAATGCATGCGCTTTATATCTGGCTTTTGGAAAAATCCAGAATAGGACCACGGACACATATCATTGTAACTTAAGGTTTAAAAAACATATCGTAGGTTTAATTCGTAGCTGATAAAGTACAATTATTTTACTATGATCGGTATTGTAGTTTACATTTTATAGATCCTTTAAGTAGAAGTTTTAACGTCGTTTTTGAAATATACCTAGTTATCAAAAAAGCATAGTGTAAAGGTGCTGCACATCCGAACATATCAAAATTATGTGATTTAAATAAAATGTTAGATGAAAAAAAATACATATCAAAATTATGTGATTAAATAAATGTTAGACCTAGACTTATTGAATGTTTATTAGTATTAAGGTTGTAGCGAGTATACATTAATAGGCAGAGATTTTATCTTGAATAGTGTAAGTTTTATCTCTTCATCGTCACTTCAAGTCCATTTCATTCTCACTCGTAGTTGTCTGTTTTTCATGTTAAACTTTTGTCAGATGCGGGCTATGAAAACAACGAATTACCTTGTAATGGCGTGAATATAATTCAAATGTATAATAAACTCGAAATATAAAACAACCGTTCGAGCAATTGGAAAATAACTTATATTTACGAGTCATATTTTGATTTATGCGACCGTCTATAATTGTTTAAAAGTTACAAATACAAAATTTTATTCGTCATTAATTTGAAAATTAAAAGCGGCTGGCAACACTTATATTTTTTACGGTCGTTATTGGACTTTCTTATATATTTTTTTTACTATAATATAATTTAAGGAGCAGCCTGTATTTGCCAGAAGTTGTGTCTATTCCCATTTAAGAACCTACTGTTGAATTGAACTTCCTTCACCCTTTAAAACATAAAAAGTTGTCCATAGATAAGAAATGTTTGAATTTAAAAGTTACCACTAAACCTTGTTAAAAATTAGTATTTCTTAATAAATTTACAGTATTTGACAGTGCTGGTCTAGTAAGATACAATTTATTTGTAATTACCAAAAATTTAAATTTATTTTCTGAGCAGACTAGTCTATCGGTCTTAAAGTACTGCACAAAATTATACTTTTACTGCAATTTTTATCTACTTACACTTCTTATCATATGAAGCAACTACCTACAAATATATCGTAATACTATTAGCATTTCTTAAATTTAATATTTTACCTAATAGATAGATAGGTATGTAGACTAAGATAAATATATAAATTATAAGAATACCATACAAACATAATTATTAAACATATATATAATTTGGAACTTGCGTCAGATCTATAACTTCGATATCTGTTTAGATGATATTTTATGTGTTTTTAACTAAGTATATGCGGCTTATTGTTCTTGACAAACCAATAAATGGATAATCTTGAATTCGTGTTTTATTTGCACATCCTTTTTACCCGACTACGGCAAAGTCAAATAGAAAGGTTGTTTGATCAGTTTATAAATATGTATCCTATAATATTTCCTACAGCGCCATCTAGCCCCAAACTTAGCAAAGCTTCTACTATAGGAACCAGATAACTGATAAAATACTTTTTTTTTTTGTAAAAACATAAGTAGGTACTTAGGAATGAAACATTTATGCTTGTCGCACAATTATGATTGTCCTGAGTAGGAATCGAATGTAGCAATGATAGCTCAGTGGTTAGCGCGATCGGTTCACACGCCAAACCTTAACAATGAGCTTGAGCTGTTGGTGACGGAAACATCGTGAGGAAACCATAGCGTGGTGATAAGGTACTTTATAATTGTATGATACACGTACAGTCTCGGGAGAGAGATGATTCAAATGGACTGTATGAGGTGCATCTAGAACCAGGTGGGAAACGGATAGTCTATCCCTGCAAACTGTCGAAGGTATAAGAAAAAACTCCACCAACCTTCAATCCACGACCGCCTATACGGCTTCAGCTTTCGTCACGGGTTTCGTACGATTCTGGCACGGCTAGAACTGCTGGTGGTCCAAATCTGTTCGCAACTTGACGGCACAATGTCACGGACACTGGTTTCGATGATTCTAGATTAATATTAGTATGCACGCGCGCCGTGAGCAGGGAACGTAACGTACGTCTGATCTCGACCGCAACGACAGAGCTTCTCTCGATCGACGGTTGCAAATGTGACAAATTGACGGAGCAAATTTCCGTCTACCCTCTATTGCTTGCTGGGACCGAACAATAATAAGTACTCGACTGGCTCGCTACCACCCTCAAGTTGAAAATCTCTCGCTAAGCACCAACGGTGTTCCGGTAGCCTTTTTTAAGAGCTAATCCAACCCAGACTAGATGAGTTTAACATCTTCTTCCACCACACCATCACTTACATCATGTAGTCAAACACCTACTACCTAATTACAAAATGAATATAACAAATCATAATAAATAATTGCTAATAATGATGCCTGCCCTGTTGGCTCAATTGGTAGTGTAACTGCTTCAATAGCTGTAGGACGTGCGTTCGGTACCCACTCAGCCACATTCAGACAACTACACTACTCATCTTTTTTTTTAAGTACAAAGTAGGCTCCCATAGTACAAGCTTTGCTTAGTTTGGCTTAGATGGCGCTATATGAAATGTCACTCAGGACAGACATATATTATGATATGAGTGACAAGTATTAATGTTTGTTCTTTTTCTGGATGTTCTGCATGTCAGTATGTATTTACAAAAAAGTATATAGGTAGGTAAGTATTCTGTTATATGGTTCCCATGGTACAAGCTTTGTAAACATTTTCAGTAGCGTTACGCCTAACCTATTAAAGATGAAATTAAAATTTACGTTTTTTATTTTTACCCGACTGCCAAGGAAGGGCTATGTTTTCGCGCGTATCTTGTATGTAGTATGTATGTAAATTTCTTTATTACCTCGTATCTTCCAAACGGCCGAATGGATTAGGTTCGACAATTAAGGTATCGTTAGATTCGTCTCAATAACTCAAGTGTCATTAAATCCACCCTTTAAAAAAAATAAAGGCAATTAAAAGGGGATTACAGAAATATAAAAAAATATATGTTTATATTGAATTAGGAATAATAATTTTGTTTTAAAAAAAAAAACCTTTAATTATAACTATTTTAATTGCAGTCGGGTTATAGATTTTTCACTCTTCAGCTTGTTTGAATTTTGAAACTTCAAATATACAAGATCGATAGAGCGTTAAATTCTGAACAAAACTGCTGCATTATCAAGTCATTTTCGCCAAAAGTGACTTTTACGACCTTTGTTCCCCAAAGTATCGATGTAAATAAAAAGACTCAAATAAAATTACTAAATATATAATTATGATAATTGAAAGTTTTCAATATTTGTAAAATATATCATTACAAATTGTTTAATCATTAGTCTGTCATCTACGTAGATTAAAAGTAATAATAATCATCACATAACATTAAATATAATGCATACCGTTCACTATTAGATCATTAATTATTTTGATATTAATGCTTTTGGTATGTACAAAAAAAGTTATTTTTTTCTATCGTAAGATACATACATGTATACTAACGCCATCTTACAAGATTTTATAAACTAATAATATCATAAATAAAACTATAGCACTACCAAAGTAATCACGGATCGCCCGCGGAATGAGGAGGTAGGTGGCGCAAGGACCCACACGTGATCAGTGCACACGAGATATGTCGTGAGATAATTATCGATTGACGTAATAGATTTGCGTTGACTTAACGGTTTTGCATGTATCAATGCATCCATGAACTGCTGATATTAAAATCTATTGATTTTTAAAATCATATAGATAATTAAAATTATAGAGTTATGAGGTAACAAACTAGATGTATTATAATGTATTCTTTATACTCTGAAGGACTTTGATCTCTTTTTCGATCTTTAAAAAAGGAATAAACATAGTAAGCTAATTGTTTTGCTTGGCTGCTAATTTTATTCCCAAAAATTTTAGAACGATTCATCTTGGGATCGATTGTTTGAGCTTGTCGTGTATATCTCCTACAAAGAATCTGGAAGCAATAAGTCACCTATTCGCCGCGAGCGAACTACCAAATGTGACAGCAGTGACCTACCCCCCCCACCCGCGCTTTACTATCCTCACTACCCTGCAACACCTGAACCTCACGCTACCCCACCTACCTGCGCATTCCGCGGGCGATCCGTGATTACTTTGGCTATAGGCGTACTTGTTAACACAGGCAGTAATCCTGCAATGAAGTCCAATTAAGTCTTCGATCACTAATCAATGTTTATTGAAGGATGAATAGAACTAGTAGGTGGAAATAAATCGTAACACGCGTTTACAAGGAACACTAAAGGGAAATATAACGAAATTGTACACGCAAGATGCTACTTTTTAATTAGTGTTTACTATTTACTTATACATACTTAATTATGCCCTAACTTGTGAGATGATTTTACCTATACTATGTATAAAACTAGCAAGTAAATCTAAGACAGAAGTTTGCATTAAGAACGCCGTACTAACTTACAAAAAATAACAAAGACAAAAGTAAAACCAAAACACATAACATAAAAAGAGTTAATACAATCTCTTTGCCTTGTCTAGAATAAGGCACATTGTAGTCAAACTTAACAGTCGCAAAGATATTTGGATACCTTTTATTTTTAAAATAGCTAAACGTAATAAAAAATGATTTAAAAGTCGGGGTCGTTGCAGGGGTCGGCAACCTGCGGTTCGCGAGCCGCATGCGTCTCTTTTGATGGAATGTAAGTCCTCTCCGGTTTCAAACGCAGAAATCTATTATTTTATTATCATACCCTTAAAAAATCAAGCAATTTTTTTATTAATCTAGCTAAAATACTTGTTTCTTACTTCTTATTTGTTTGCACTCTTGACAGAGATATCGTGGTCATCGGTAGTTCTCGCCTGACAATCCATAGCCATTCTTCACTTACTTTTACTTCAGATAGATTTGTGCTAAAAAAATTGTGTGTTTTATATTGAAACGAAAATTATTAGTGGCTCTTTCAAAACCTGTAAATTTTAACGTTTTGGCTTTTCCGTCTTAAAAGGTTGCCTACCCCTGGTATATGATATATTTCCCTTTCGTGATAACTGCGAAAATCGTAAGCCACTTGTCACCAATGATAACAATCAGGCTTTATTTTTTCCCACTTGTCGCCAGTGGCAACGTATGGGAAATTACTTTCCATTCGCCGCCAAAGGCCATTGATGACCTGGAAGGAACAATCAGAAAAATTATGCGTAATATTACAGTTTATTCAGTCGGTAAAAAATCTAAACTTCATAAAACCACGATATTTTTTTATGATCTAGCGACGTACATAATTTTACTGATGTACAAAAAATCTTTATGACCTCTCTCGCGAGCTGTGAAACTATTAAAAGTGAATACAAATATATATAAGCATTTGTTTTGACTTGTAGCATTACACAACATAGTTTTTTTTTTTTTGGTATTGCGCTTTGTGCATTTGCCAATATCGAGTACTCCGATATTATTTTACGGCAATCAAGTTAAATACGTCACAGTTAATGTTACACAAAGTATGTCAAGGTAGAGAGGCCGGGCCTATCGTAAAGCAGGGGTGACTTAAGAGCGAAGCCACATAGGCGTTGCCGATGCTTTGCATAGTCGCAACTTGATAATATTTGTTTGTAAATTCTGCGGTATTGCATGGCACCGAGTGGCATACCACATTTTTTTTATATAGAACATCGCAAACGCAAATGTTGTGACGCAAAGCATCGAGTGGCTTAACTCTTACTACAAGTTTCGGAAGCAACACGAAAAGTTGTGTTTCACCACATTATATCACTTTCCCACACTAACACACGTAATACGGCATTAAATGAATAAAACACCACTATTTTCATACTCGAATACTCATACCTACTCAAAGATATAGAAATTAATATAATACAGCGTTCCCGCCAAAAACAATCATTAATAATAACTAACTTCTTAGGTCATGGTATCGTCGTGATGTGGTGATCTATTACAAAGAGTATTTTTACCATACTACAGTTTTTTAATTCGTGTTTTATTTCTTGGACTCGAATCTATTTCTGCTGTTTTTGTAATTTTGTTATTAGTTGTTGTTTATTGTGTTAAGTTTTATTTTATTTAGTTATTGACATAACTTTGTCCATGTGGTGGTCCAGGTGACGGGAAGTGTCTCCCTAGTTGTTTCTGTGCGATTATGTGGAAAAGTGTTGTAGCATTGTAGCATTGTAGTAAAACGTAAATTATTTAAAAAAAAAACAAAGGCTCAAAATGTTTATTACATCTGTACTGACACATTGACTTAAAATCACAACTGTTTGTTTGCATTTTTTCCGTGAATAAAAAAACCGGAGTATATAGTTCTAAGATTTATAAAAACTCCACTGTGTGCTGCAAATTCAAAACATCTAAAGCACAAACTAATGCGCTACATGGCATGACATGGCGTTATGGTAATTTTTGGTAAAGAATTTAGAATGATGATAAATCTGATGCCCTTTAAATAAGTCAGTAAGATTCATTCTGTAAATGTTTTTTTTTATGGCTGACAGGCTAGGTGTTTGTGACCATAACTCACCTGATGTTAAGTGACGGTGTGGTCGAATGGTAAAGCACACCTTGCCTGGAATAGAACTGGCTCTCAAGTGAGACTGCCGTAACACACCGTTAGATGCTTGGCGACAGATTTTCAACTTGAGGGTGGTAGCTAGCCAGCCGAGTACTAGAAAGTACCCTACCACCACGCAAAAGTGTCTTAAGTCACGAAAATAATATAGACAAATCAGTATAGCTTCTAGGTCAATTCAGTAAGCACTTTGATGATATGAACCTGAAGCAATCACAGCAATCAGTAACCGAGCTAGTGTTCATGTTTGTGTTTTAAATCCCAGAAATAACTTTGCTGTGTAATACACACGTTGTATAAAATAATACCCTATGTATTTCTTTATTCATACTAAATAATGTTAATGTAGTATACATATGAATTGTATACACATCCCAATCACTGAATCATAAAAAAAGAACATAATTATTTCTATAATGTATTATTTAAATAATTATTTATACAGTGTAATATTTAACTTGCCTGAGTAGCTAGATATCACCTAGCTAGCATTGTTGAAACTCACAATAAATGCACTGTACCTACAATAAAGATTTCCGCAGTTTTTTCTTAGGAGAACTCTTTTCTCTTCTTAACTGGTCTTCCTCATCCATTCGGTTAAAATGAGATTGTATGTGCGTCAGTAATTTCTTTTCCCTAGAAAATGTTTCATCACACATGTTACATGAATATTTGTCTTTGTCCTTATTTTCTATATTCAACTTTGAAGCAGGTGTAGAAGTAGAGATTTGTGACTCTTGGATAATGTTATCCGTGGGCAAAACATATGATGGCTGCAATAAAGGGTCTACATTTATGAATGTAAAGAATCCCGCATCTTTTGTTTGAGAATTGTCTCCGACAGTTATGTTGTATGGCTCAGTATGGCTTTGTCCAGCATCTGGTTTATTCTTTTTTGGCTTTTTTCGCTGGGTTTCTTCAGTGTCTGCCTGAGGTTTTGTTGATATAAGTAGTTTGCTTGGATTTCCTGTTTGGACGATCGTGTACGACTGTTTTTTCATAGCAGGAGTTGTAAACAGAGGCGGTTTAGGATTACTAGGTGCAAACCCACCGGAATGGTGTGCTGTTTGGAATAAACCAACTGGATAAGGCTGTTGTATTACTGCCGGTTGCGGTGAATCATTGTCCAACTCAATTACTTCTGGACTAGATTCTTTCTCAGCATCTGGTCTCTGATTAGCATCCTCTTCCAAATGTTTTCGTTTTCTTTTTGATTTAGGACCAGGTTTATTTAGTCCTTGATGAGTAGAGTCTTTCGGAGGTGGCGTTAGAGATGCGTCTTCCATTAATGTGAAAGTATTATTAGGTCCGGGTATTAGTTTATATCGCGAATTTAAACTAGGCATGGTCGGGAATTTTATTTGAGGTACAACTTTATTTTCTTGTGCAATAGGCTTCGCTGGCGGTGGGGTTGATTCTTTAGAAATTTCTGTTGGCTGTGCCAAATTTTTAACTTTGCTAGCTGGACCAATTTTAACTTTCGATTTTGTGTCAGGCTGTACAGGAATGTTAACTTTAATGACATCTGATGGAAACTTTTTCTCTACAGCCTTATTTTCGGTCGTTACTGGAGGGTTTACAGGTTTTTTGAAGTCTCTATCCATTTTTATATATTTTACAGTAGACGGTTTGGGCACCTCACGTGGAGGTACATGGTTATGCAAATTTTTGCCCTTGGGTACATTGTTTTTAGCACAACCATGTGTCAATACTAATTCTTTCTTTAAGAAATTCATGTTACAAAGTTTACAGAGAAACAATGTTCCGACATTATTCACTTTAATAATACTAACATGATCCATGATATTTATAGGTGGGGGAGTTGAGGCAGGTTCTGGTACTTTAGCTGGTGGTTCCATCGACTTTGCTGCTACGTTTGCTATATCAGAATTGTCTTCATCTTTGTTAGCAATAGTAGTTACACTGTGATCATTATTTTGTTTAGGCTTATCGCAAATTTTTGCAGTTGCAGAATCTACTTTGCTCTGCGGTTTACGCGTTGGATATTGTTTCGATTTCTTAGGTGGCTCTACAATACTATCTGGTAAGCCTTCCGATTTGGTAGATCGTGACCCTCTAGTCAATGGAACTTTATCATCACATTTCTCTAAGGCTAGTTTCATCTGTTTAAGTTTTACTTCCTCAGGCTCAACAGATTCATCGGTTTCGTATGATTTATTACTTTTACTTGACATAGCTGAAGCTTCCGTATCTTTTTTTAATGTCACTGGTGATTCTATGATATTTTTACTTTTTTTGTTTAAAGGTGACATTTGAATACTTTCTCCTTCGACAGTAGAGGGATTGATGGGAATATCTTTGATTCCTTCCATGGCTTTTTTTATCAAAGCATTACAAATATCGTCATTTGAAATGTTCTTTTTGTTGAGCTGTTTTTCCCATTGTACACGAAATCTACTTTTAGTAATGACAGGTGTCCTCTTACCAACTGCACTCTGTAAACTTTCTTGTGTCTTGATACATTTCAGAATAAATTCGTAAAGTTCTTCTATTTTGGCGGAGCAACGGAAACATATCTTGTGGGGTAGTTCATCATTTTCTGAAATCTAAAACAAAATGATTATGAAAACAGTGCCAAAAAATGTTTTCCAAGTTGTCGGTGATTTTACAAATAGAGCCATGCAGATGTTTTTTTTTATTTATTTGGATTAAAAACTGGAAATGCAATGTAGGTAATAATACTGTATTATTTAAACTTAAAATAAGTTTTATATTAAATACTACCTAATTGCAAGCTGATCTATAAACATTTTATGCCACTTATAATTTATTTATATGTTGCTTGTGATATACCTATGTATATATTCTGTATCCATGTTTTCTCAAGAAGATCAGCAATGTATATGCAGAACATTCCCTAAGTATGTGGATTTATATCATCAAGAAATAAAAATACTTTAATTTTCCAATAGCCTCACTTGAGAGCCAGTTCTATTCAAGACCATGTGTGCATGACCATCTTCAACCACACCATTACTTAACATCAGGTGAGCTATGATCAAACACCTAGCTTGTCAACTACAAGAATTTGTAAATGTTTTACTTGGGGAGAACAATTTACAAAATGTACGCAAACATAATGCACATTTTTTTTTAAATAATGTTCTGAAAATTTAAATAATAAATGTGGTCACAATCTTATTGGGCCGACGCCTGGCACTAACTTGGAGCTTGTGGTATTTAGGCCATTCCGCAACCTGATCTTACACCACCTACTTTCATGTAATTAAAGGATAGATTGTGTCAAAATAATATTTTTTTATGCGAATTTAGATTATATTTATTAAAAATTCATACTTGATTTACTATAAAATACGGAGTAGCTATATAGACACCTCATTTGTTTACAATAAAAGGAGACACATAAGCATATGCATAATTACTCCGCTAAATTTCTAACTGTTTACATAGCCGGGTGAATAATATCAGTTCCTGAAGGTAAGTAAAACAAAATCATTATAATTTTTTTTATACTAAGGGTATGGATAGCTGGCCCTTCACTTTGTGCTTGCCCCCGAAACATATTAACGTTCAAAAAAACCTATCTGTTTTCTACTAGGAATGACTACATAAATTCACTGATTCACTATAAGACTGACAGTCTGTGTATGACCCAGACTGTCAGTCTTATTGGGAGGCCAAAGAATTAAAAAACTTATTTTTTGTTGGAAACGAGACATAAACATGAAAAATTTATTTCTTATATACCATGACATAAATTTATCTATCCAAACAAACACTCACTGTAAATGGTAACACCTCGTCAATTCTTTTTGCTGTTGCTTTATCTGCGTCGAATATGTTGAGGAACGGCCCATCTTTGGTTTCACACAGTCTGCAAACCTTCATGAGCACTGGAGCTATTCGGGGTATCGAAGCCAGAGCTGCAAACATCTCATCATCAATCGATTCACTGGTAGAACTGTCCCTTGGCGTAGTTAAAGCACCTGACACCCTGACTGGCCTCGACTTAGGTCGTCTTTTCACCATTTTGTTTCACGATATTCCAACAAAAAGACAAGACCTCCAACTCTCCAAACAATCCGCTAATCACCAAACACTGATATTTGGACGAAAATGATAGATTATGGCATTGTTTCCATTTAATATTTATCGCTTATTTAGACAACAATAAAGTGGACTTAAATGCAATTTCGTGACTGATTAGTGTTGTTTCTGAATTTTAGCAATACTTTATACAACAAGAACAACAAGTAACGTCAGAACTGTCAGAACCAGAAGTAAAGAAAAAACATGGACGATCGACCGACCGAACGAAAACCATAACATATGATCTTTCTTTTTCTTTGTTATAGACTTTACACTTTATGCATTCTACCAATGACATTTCAATGTTTTGCAAGTATTTAATAATAATATTTATTATTAAATTAATACAATTAATTTGCTGAATTATAATAAGCTTAAATCTCAGACATAGGCACGCGAAACAAGTCTGAAGTCACTGTCACGTCCAATTATTTCCTAGAAAAAATGACAACATGTAAAGACACGTTTGACTCTACTAATTCACTTGCAATCACTCATGTATATAATTCGGCACATAGTGAATTAAATATCAGCGATTTTTAAACCTTAACTCTCGATAAAATAAGTGTTGGAATATAATACAACCAGTATCGTAATTTTTTTAACTTCCCGCCAATACTTGACATAATAGTCGACATTTTTTTTTATAGTGCTGTCTTTTTCATTTCAAAAAGACGGAATGCAGCAATAATTATTTTCTTTGCAGTTGTTAGGACCATTTACCTATATAATGTATATACAAATTTTATAGTTATAATTCATGGGGTTTTCTGGTATGTACTTCGAGTAGACAACCAAATAATTTATCTGAGGTTGTTATTCGTCTGAAGTACGTATCGTACGTACCGTATCAGCAGGTTAATGCTTGCCGCGCCATCTAGTTATAAAACTTTGAAGACGTTATAAAAACGCCAAATTTTATCTACTTGCAACATTTTTATCTGTAAAGCATTGCAACCTTTAATAATTCTCCCATAACCTTAGGTAATTATTAACGCATAATATTTGATGTTCATTTTGTTGTGATACCAGTGCCTCCAAGGATGAGGATTTCTCTTGCTAAAGTTAAACATCACAGAGCCTTAAATAAGATCAAGCGGAATCAAAGGTTATTTTACTAACACCAAGAGTAGTACGCGACAATAGGCTCGTCCGTTTTAAATAACCTATACCAAAATCAAAAATTGCAAACAGTACAGCCTTTAAATCTGCTTACTCACTATACAAAAAATAAATAGAAAAATATGTGAAATAACAGAACGAAAAGAAAACACACTTAGTTAGGCTTTTTATCTGGATATAGACAAAAATTTAGCAGTAAACCATTCAAACTAACCAGGTCAAACCTTCTTTGTATAGATATCTTAAGTATCATCACAGGTCAGCTCACCTATCATTTATACATAATTGGATCTACCTCAAAGTATAGTCCTTTACACCAATGTTGTATAATAGAAAATAAAACCGCGAAGCAAGTGCTACTGGCTACTGCACTGTCAAAAATAATAATTATAACTATCTACCTGAAATACTAATTCACACTTTTCAGTTAAGTTTTGAAAGCATATTATGGTTTGAATAAAAGACTTTTTTTTTTGCAAATCAGGTGTATGTCGCCGACAGTTATTATTACATGGATAGGTATTCAGAACACAGGTAGGCACTTCTAGCCTGAAGAACAGAGCTTTCACTCAGATTCACTTTTGAGTTATTAAGTTGCTATCTATTGTTTGTAATATAAGTTAACATTGTAAATTCTTTTCAAACTTTACTGTACTAAACACCTGTCATTTACGAAATAAAAAGTAATTAAGTATACCCTGGGAACAAAAAATTAAGTTGTTGCAACATTGGCCGGTTCCACCATCTTGAATTTAGTAGTGTGCCAGTCCGGGGGGCGGTGACATATTTTACCCGTCATCGTCGTGATTTTGTGAATTTGTTGAAAAAAAGCTATAATAAGTGCAGTTTCACTGTGTAAATAGTTTATGTCAGGACTGAACGTGAGGATGGCGGGCCAAACTATAAACGATAGGCTACTGGCCGCCCGACACAGCATAGCCGGGCAGGGATTAGCAAAGTCCGTTTGCAAAGCCACCACTGAAGAAATGATAGCACCCAAAAAGAAACATTTAGATTGTAAGTAACAATATCTTCTTTTGACTGTTTATAAAAGTCATTATATCGCAATTAAATTGGTAAAGTTTCGTGCAAAATAGTGACGAAGTCGCCACCACGACAAATTGTCAGGCAATGGTCGATAACATTTACAATGATCTTGAATACACAACCTAATGACCGTATAGAGAACTTTATTCTCTTACAATCGCGTAGCAAATGGAAATAAAGTCCAGATTCCAAGAAACTTCTAATTTTACGATCTGAGTGTAATTGTTACATTAACTCTTGACACACATTTCCATTATGTCATGTTATGAGGGTTGAACAAACGTGTTCATGCGAAAAAACCCGATCGTTAAACTACCCACTTAGTTTTATGTAAGAAATTTAGCTGATATGTATAAATGGTTTGGAGACATGTAATTTTTGATTCATCACTAAAATACTTAGTGATTAATCAAGGATCTAAATCTTATTTTAGAAGATAATCGCACCTCTATACCTGAAACAACCTGTATTCTGACCTCTATTAATGGAACCCTCTCTAATGAGACAGATATTCATATCTGGATATCTGAGACACTGGGTAAGTGGAATACCTCTATAAGTGAGACAAATTTGCAGGTCCCTTGATATCTCACTTAACCAGGTTTCACTGTATTAACTTAATTTTGTTTCTTTTCCTGTGAAGAATGGTAATACTATAATAAGGTAAGGTAATAAATTCATTAAAAGGCTACAGTTATTGTTGGAGTAATAAATAATTTTACAAATATTTTATTCATGTTACAGATTTCTCCCTATCGGATAACATCTTTTTTTCATCAAGATTGCCTATTCGTTTTTCATTATGACTATACTAATAAAATGTGAATGAATATGTCATTAATTTTTTTTCCCTTGACATGTACAAGTTTCCTTTTAATGTTTTCATTCACTAAATGGTAATTCTTTTTAGGTGGAAGTCATATTTTGACTGCCTTGTAAGCTCCTTTGTTCATCTGCTTCAAAAGCTGTAGTGTGTAGGTTTGTTGTGGGCATTCATGCTGACATATATTACTTTGAGACATTTGATGGTTAGTCTCAATAGCCATGTAATTTTAATAACTTCAGAATCTTTAAAACTGAAACATAGTAATGTTTACACACTACTGCTTGGTGGTAGAATATTTGCTATTGAGGTGGTACCTATGTAGACAAATAAATACTCTAGGTGTTATCTAGCCCTAAACTAAGCAAAGCTTGTACAATGGGTACCAGATAATTGATAGAATACTTATTTACTTTTTTCGTTTACTTATAATAGATATAGAACATCCAGTCAGACCAAATATTTATGCTTATCACACAAATGTTTGTCCTGAGTGGGAATCAAACGTGAACCTTTCAGCTCTCGAAGCAGAGCAGCTAACAAACAAGGTAATAGGTCAGTCAAATGTATTTCAAGTCTTATTTGTTGTAACTATCTTGATTTTATTGAAGGAAAATTATTTTTTTTTGTTGTGCTACCTTCATATAGAGCTCTCATAGTTAATTTCCATTCTCAAAAAAGAAATAGATATACCAATCATACTATAATTGATTTATTTTCGCTAGGGGGAGTAGTCAAATTACTTGTGTACCTATAATAGTTTCCAAGTATTATCAGTGTAACATGTAGGTATATAATGTATATAGTTAGTTACCATCAAAAACAACCGCCCCTAAAACTGACCATTCCAGCATACAATGTAACTGGGTATCTGTTTAGATTAGACACATGTTTACTGTATTGCAGCTAAATATGATAAACAAGACAGCTCTGTTTCCTGTCTTATCACTGAATATGTACTCTACGTTTCCCTGTAATGATATTGAGTTACCAATTAAAATCTAGAGAGCTTTTGTCAGTATCATCTGCCACCAAGCAGCTATGCGAAAACATTATTGTGTATTTATAAATGCCGCCAACAGTACACCAATACATTAAAACTACAAATTGTCAAGTTAAGTGCCACAGCAATTATAGACGCCATGCATTTGTAATCAAATATTAAGTCAAAAGCAATAAAAACTAAAAGTTCAGTAGGTATATATATATATATATATATATATTTAGTCAAACTTAATAAAAGCTACAAATTTGAAGTCAAGGATAAATCTAGATATAAAAATTAACAATACAATAATTTAAATGTCAGCTGAGTCAATTTTGCAGATTGTCCATTTGAAACTACTAACAGTGTTAGTAAAAAGGTGTAAGGAATGTTTGTTATACATACTGGTTTAAAGGGAAATTGCAGGCCATGCCTAGCAAAATTACAGGACTAAATATGGCTCACAGTGAAACATAAAAGAAAAACTGCAATATATACATATGTACCACATAGAGTATGAGATATTTGTTTCAGCCAAATGTTATCAAGATGCTATTATGGGTTGGATATACAGAGATGTGATTGGGAATACATTTTTAAAATGTTACCTGTTATGTTGGTATTGTTAACTTTCTTTGAAACTAGTAATTGTAAATGAAATAGTTACAAATTCTGTGATGTAGCCACTTTCAATATTCCATTTTTGGCATGATTTTAACCTAATCTTAAGGCTTCTGTCTGCCTTATATCCAACCCCAATCCTAAGGGTGCATTTTGATTCGATGCCAGCATATTTTCGCCATTTCTCATATTTGCCATTGTTAAGACTACCAGGACTGACTTACTCTTGGGAATAGGTCGTTGACCCAGATGCTGAGCCAAAAAATGAATAACACTTTTTTTTTCTTTCTTATAATCAATTTCAAGTTTATTTAGCTAATTATTATTTCAATAAAGAATAATTGTTTTGTATACTATAATTGTTTCTTGCATCTTGAAAAGTACTTATTTAGCTAAGAAACATTATGGATACGACTGGCAAGAACTCACGAAAGGCAAAATTCAAGAAAGAAACTGGTTAGCACAGTATTAACGAAAATTCCATATAATGCCAGATGATAATATTTTCTTGTTGATATAACCTATAAACACGACGGAAATGTAAGCTTATGATAGATGATGAAGCAGCAAATGCAGCCAGCAACAGAGAAGCGCGGAAAGGGGAAAGAAAGGCCTTTGCCCAGCTGTGGGGCAAGATGGCTGGGACAATAATGGTAGCCATCAACCATATTTTATTTATATGTACACGTAACAGTAGCTAATGTTGAAGACCCCTGTTCTTTCACTTCGGAGTTGAGAACATTGTGAAATACACAAATGAATCCTGTTTCAGTGTTCTTATAAATTATCATATCATCATTTTGTTGTCTGAAAGCTCTTAGTAGGTAAGTCCAGTTTCCGGTATCAAATACATACTCTCCAAAGTCGATGACCTAAATCTAGATAAATTGCGATCAATATCTTCTGTGTAAGCTAGAAGCTAGCTGTAAGAGCTGAAATATGCACGGCTTACATATTCATATCACATTGAACCGTTATTAAAGGCTGACGCATTTATTTTTAGCATGCCCACTGAGGAAACAGGCAAGCTTTCATTATAAATTTCCTACGTGACGTCACGTAATTTCATAAACCAATAATACACATTAGTCACTGGCATGTGTTGGTAAGTTACAAGGGCATAGCAGTGTCTTATGCCTCGATGTACATTTTCACTCTTTTTTATCTCTACATGGTATAAAACAAAAGTCGCTTCCCACCGTCTGTACGCTTAGATCTTTTAAACTACGCAACGGATTCTAATGCGGTTTCTATCAAAAGACAATGATTCAAGAGGAAGGTTTATATGTATAATACATGCCTATGCACCACATTAGTATCTCCATTGCACCCGTGCGAAAGCGGGGCAGGTCGCTAGTTTTAATTATGTTTCGTTTGACCATCGTACTCTCTCATGAATCTCGTAATATGACAATTGGTTTAAAGAAATTTTGTGATATTTAAGGCCACTTGAAGACATACTGTTTAGCATTTGTCGACATATCTAAAGATTAAAACCATTGTTGTCCCATTCTAATAGACCGCAAAGAAAAAACTGTCATTTTTAGAAAATTTAGATCTGCTAACAAAAGCCTCAAAAATTGTAATCATTTTATCTTTGGTGGAGAAGATCGTTGAAAAAAGTCTTTCTTCGTTATCTTCTTTAAGAGCAGGCTCGCTCAATAAAAATTCCACACTTGCTCCGTCCATACGTTATCTTAAAAGAATAAGGATGAAAATAGAATCTACCGCTTCACCGTATTGCTCAGAACTACGTACCTACTTAATTCGCAAATCTAGAGTAAAATAATTGGTCTAGATAAAATGTTTTCTTATAATCGGATAATGAATGGTTATTACTCGTTTCAAAAATTCATTTTTCATAAATTTCCATGAGTATTTTTTTGTTTATTTAACTTATTAAAAAAAGCAATTAAATTGACCGTCTTTAAATTATAAAACTATCAGACGAATTTCTATCTATCGTTTTTTAACTTGTCAAGGGACTGATAAAGGTTTGAAAAATAACATGTTTTAGTTGTAAATCGTTCCTAATTATGGTTTATTTACAATATCATGACAAAAATCATATTTAATCGCGCAGCCTCCCTGTTAACTTGGTGGTAGATTTCCTGAGCAGGAGGTCGTCTAGCTAGTTACCACCGAAGTTCCAAATAATCTGCCGCCAAGCAGTGGTGTGTAAACATTACTGTGTTCCGGTGTAAAGGGTACTGCAGCTAGCGAAATTATAGGGCTGTTGAGACTGACCATCGAAGGTCTCAAAGTAAAGAGCGTTAAGCAGCGATGCCCTAAACATTGTTTGTTACTCAAAGATCTGTGTATCGCTTCAATGGTCATGGACAGACGTTATCTCTTACAATCAGGAGAACGTCTAGTTCGTCTCATTACTTTTACATAAAAAATAAATATAACAAAAGATAAGACTATATATTTGGTCTAGGTATTTATTAACCGTGTGTTTGTGTGTGTTCTATGACGTAATATTGGCGAACATTGATTGCGAGATATTTATGATAGCCTTTTAAAGACTTTGGAATTAAAACATTCGATATTTCGTTCTTCCGTGAACGGTCGTAAAAATTGCACGATAACTTCATGGCTTTTGGCGATCAAGGTCGATATTTCTTACATTTATGTAATACACGTAACTGTACATGCATACAATTTTATTAAGATAAAAGACGTAACAGTAAATTACAATACGTTTGCAATGGGATCAGTTAAAAAAAGAAATCACCGCGTTATAATTAAAAAGGACATACTTTCGTATTTTTTATGATTACTGATACTTCGATTTGGTTCGCGCAGACCACTGCAGAGTTCTGTCTGACAAATGATTTCAAAAGATCATACAAATAAGTAAAAATCTGTTCATTAACTGAGGTGGATGCGGTATGACTTGTTTAAAAAAAATGTGAGACGGTTTAGTGAATATCCTTATCAGTCCTGTTTTTTTTAATTAACTATCCCACTGCTGGGCGCCTCTTCACTGTGAGAAAGACAATACCCATAGTCCACCACTCTAGGCAAGTGCGGGCTGGAATACATCGTCAACCGTTTAAAGCTAGCAGCAATAAGCGCATAACTAGACAAAGCAGAAGCGCGCTTCATGGAAATTTAATCCAAGACCTTCAGGTTGGCATCCCTCACAACTAGATTCCTGAAGTTTCCATATTATTGAACAACTCTAACTCATAGTATAAACCAAAATCGCTTCCCGCGGTCTTTACGCTATGATCTTTTAAACAAAGTCGCTTCCCGCGGTCTGTACGCTTAGATCTTTTAAACTACGTAACGGATTTTAATGAGATTTCCATCAATAGACAAAGTGATTCAAGAGGAAGGTAATACAAAAATAAGGTATAAGGTATAGGTAGGTATGTATAATACAAAATACATGCATATTGTAGTAGAGAAAAATAACGAGAATTTCAAAGATTTGTAATGTGATGTCGTAAAAAACATGTTTTTAAACGCTGGCTAAACCTTACGAGATAGATCTAAATAATGTACTACGTTAGTATCTATGTACATTACACCCATGCGAAAGAGGGCGGGTCGCTTTTTTTTTTTTTTATAACATGTAGGCTTGCGTTTGTCCACCAACTCGCCTGATGCCAAGCGAAGATGCGGTCTACGGTGGAGCACGCTCACCTAGAAGAACATGTTAGTTGAACATATAACATGAGTCATGATTTCTGACGCCTACTTTAAAACGGCCCATGTTGTAACTTTCATTAGTCCTGTTATTTCGGTGTATATTTTTGTAGTGATAACAGCTCAGTGGATACTCGAACAGTTGGGATATGGCACCTATCACACAGAACTATGTATTTTATCCCGTCTGGTAAAGTTTGCGATAACTATTTTCAACAGACCAGTGTCGCCTAGTGATATGTACATGTGATGATCAATATTCATATCACAGATACACTTGATGTTCACGTATTAAATTGTGTGGTTTCTTATTGAATTAAAAGCTTGTAAGCTTTGTCGACTATGTTGCGTTGTAGTTTATTTGATAGTAAGACTAGTTTGTAAGTGAAGTCACCGTCATAGCTCAGCGTATGAAATTAGTTTTGTTTATCTACTTTGTTTTGGGTCATGTTGCAATAGCCGTGGCAATATCTTATTTCAATCTATGATGTGCGCGATTAAAACTCGGTGGTCAACATAATTATTTGTTCAAATCGAAAAAGAAACAGCTTTTAAAACATAGTTCGAAATTTATAAGGTTCACGTTAGCAGTTGAAGTGGCAGTGGGCTGGCCATTTCTGTCGCAGAATCGGTAACCGCTGACGTAGACGAGTTTTTGAGTGGAGACCACCAATCTGTAAACGTAGTCTAAGAGGCCCTGGAATGGAAGTAACGTTATATATGTAGAACGGCTGGCAGTGCCTGGAAGCGACAAGCCGAAGATTGGACTGAGTGGCGTGTCGTGGGAGAGATATAAGTCCAGCAGTGGACTGTGATACGCTGATTATTATGATGATGGTTTTGTTAGCGAGGTTGCTTTATGAATAAGCTATAGGTTGTAAAATACACAGAATCTCCATTCTTCCTTCGCCGCGGTATATTTTTAATTGCCACTTGCGGACGGATTTAAACTGTAGAAGATAAATTGCTATGAGTAAGTGGGTAGCTTAACATGCCGTCAGGCAAGCACCTTGAAAATCCGGTGAAGGAAACGAAAACGGTGGTAGGGACCTTTCTAGTACTTTTCTATCTATCTACTACCCTCAATTAGAAAATTGGCAAGTACTTAAATGTGTTCCAGCAGCCTTACTTGTGGGGCAATTCCCATTCCAGGCTAGATATGTTTGCAAACTTCGACCACACCATCACTTAACAACAAGTAAGTCAAACACCTAGCGTGTCACCACTCACCAGCAAAAAAAAACTTTCTCGACTTGGAACCTAGTGTAGATTGAAATGAGTATTATATCGAGCGGAAAGTTTTTCATAAACGTATGACCTATGATGTTGACATCAAATCTATTCGTTAGTAAACTTTAGAGAGGATTAAAGTAGACGAAAATAGCAGTTACGCCACAGTCGGTAACACGTATCCACGATAGCAAAAACTTTACAACATTTCGCACGTAACTCTTGGGGCAGAGAATAGCTATATTTTGACAGGTTGTATTGTTGAATACCTATTACAGAAAGGATGACCAACCGTTTTATTTTGTGGCCCATATTTTAGATGCCATTGAGCAGCATTCCAATAATATACGTTACTATCAGATTGTTACAATTTCAATTTTTTTTAAATTAAACACTGTCGTCTCTTACAGTCATCGATATCTTTCACTTGATCATACCCGTTTTAAATTTAAAAATATATGTAGTTGACTTTTTTATCTATATCTTTAAACGAGCAATTCTTGTATATATATATATATATATATATATTCTGAATCTCGGAAACGGCTCCAACGATTTTCGTGAAATTTTGTATCCAGGGGGTTTCGGGGGCGAAAAATCGATCTAGCTAGGTTTCATTTTCAGAAAACGTCGTTTTATCCATGTTTTCAGCCGAGCAATGCTCGGTCAACCAGGTACTATATTTAAACTGTGCAACTTACTTACCTATTAATATTAAATTTATAATTATAATTCGAATTGATGATTTAATAACTTACAAATTAATTGTCTAGTGACTTTTTAAAATGTAATTATAATGCACCTAGACTTATGTTACTATATACTATAATGTGTTGTTTATTGAATTGGAATTAATATTATTACATTCTCTTTTGTATGTTATTGAATAAATGAAATGAAATACAATAGGCTTGCACTTGACCGCCATTTCGCTAAATGTTAAATGAATAAATGAAGATGCGATCCACAAACAAGCTTGCCTTGCAAGAAACCGATCTACTCGCGACTTGTAGGCTCACATATTGTATCTATCTAGTAACACCTATAAACACTGTTCATGGTTCATAGGTTCGTATGATTAAAGTGGAATTAAATAATTTTTTCGTATCATATCAATATTTTTTATTTTGAAATAATTTGACTGCCCTGTATCTCATTTGGTAGTGTATCTGCTTCAAGAGTTGTAGGGCGTGGGTTCGATTCCTACTCAGGACAAACATTTGTGCGACGAACATAAATGTTTGCTCTAAGTCTGGGTGTTTTGTATCTCTACATAGTATAAAACAAAGTTGCTTCTCGCCGTCTGTACGCTTAAATCTTTTTATGCAACGGATGCGAAGCTGGGGCGGGTCGCTAGATAATTATAAATAAGTATGTATTTTGAAAAGTATTTAAATATTATATCAGTTATCTGGTACCCATAGTACATGCTTTGCTTAATATGGGGCTAGATGGCGCTGTGTGAAATGTCCTAGGATATTTACTATAATAAATTACACTAACCAATTCAAAAACCCTGGCAGGCCACTTTTTATCTGCGGGCCTGGGTATGGGCAGCCTTGGACTAGCATAGATACTAGATAATTATCCCACCACAATGCCTCAGAAAGGTCACAGCACAGCCGTAGCAAAATTGCTGTTGTACGTTTGTCGTACATTTGCACTTGACCTGTTAATTTGGAAATAATGAGCATACCGAGTCTTTTGTTGCCCGTTCTAAACGGTGGAAAAGGAAAGTGATTGGGTCAAGGACAGAGGAAGTCTCCACAACAGCTGTATCGATGTGTCTCGTATTAGTAAATACAATTTGAATGTATGCAAGTGTGTCATGAAGTGACACAAAGAGTGAACCGGTTTTTTTACCCACGACGGAATGGAGACGATATATACATATATGTGTTTGGGGTGAGAGGATGTTTGTGCAAATCCATGTCCAAAACTACTGGTCACATTTTGATGCAGTTTTCAGTTATGGGTCCGGGTTTGATTGGTGCATGTTCTTAGCTAGGTGTTACGGTGACAACTCACCAGGGGGCGCTGCAGCAAACATTTTTTGTCTAAATCCATGTTGCCATTTTTCTCCTAATCTACTATTTCGATTTTGATGCAGTTTTCTGTGATGGGTTTGGGTTTGATTGGTGCATGTTCTTAGATAGGTGTTACGGTGACAACTCACCAGGGGACGCTGCTGGGGTCGTGAGTTTTTTCAAAAAAATTAATTTTGTTTTTTGATAGACAAGTCCTAAAAGTCACCGCTTCGCTCACCGACCAAACATGTAATACTTGTCCAATTCGTGAGTTTCAGCCTCGGGGTCCGAAGCGCGAGTGGCGTTTACAACTGTCTACTAGGTGTCACCAAGTTTCAGAAAAAAAAATGTTGGGCTTGCTTGTCTCATCATCATTATTTCAGCCGTATGGCGCCCACTATTGGGCATAGGCCTCCTCCAATAATTTCTATGAAGACCTGTTGGAAGCGGCTCGCACTGCGAGTTGCTGTGGTCTTCATTAGGTCGTCTTTTGACCTTATGGGTGGATGTCCTACGCTGCGCTTGCCGGTCCGTGGATTCCACTCCAGAACTTTACTGCCTTTGCTTGCCTGTTCAACTATTATTAATTACCCTCGGAGGTAACTGGATTAGGACAAGTGTTCAAAGTATTTCCAACAAATTTACTTTTATTTAGGTATTTGCAGTAAGGCTATCGAAGTCCTAATACGTATTTACATACGGCGCCACTATCTCTATGTCCTATCTATTATATAAATTATTAAAATTTTATCGATCGTTACTGCATGAAGTTAGAATAGTTTTCGGCTGGCTAGCTACCACCCTCGAGTTGAAAATCTACCGCCAAGCACCTAACGGTGTATTCCGGCAGCCTCGCTTGAGAGCCAGTTCCATTCCAGACAAGGTGTACTTTACCATGTTTGACCACAACATGGTAAAACTACCGTCACATAACATCAGATGAGCTGTGGTCAAACACCTAGCCTGTCAAACATTTTTTTTTGTTACGTTCATACATAATTATGATAAACTTTCGTGTTTATAATATTAGTGTGATAAAAATGCAATGTAAATAAAAGAAAATGTCTCCGCTGCAAAGTTAACCTTAGTACCTAAAGCTAGTTTTTGCCTGTATTTTATTTGTAGTCAAATATCCGACATTTGACCGCCATCTCACCCCGTACACGTTTAGAAACGTTAGAGGACATTTCCATACTGAATTTAATTAAATAGTATTACCTACATATTCAAGAAACAACCTTGCTTATTTTTGATTCGAAGCTATGCTATACAAAATTAACTAACTAGGTGTATTGTAGAGATTACAGACAATGTTTACTTAGTACGTCAAGCGTAGACGGCCAGGTAATTCTGAAACAACTTCCAACTATGTGGAAACAAACTACCCGCTTACCATGCAAACACATCACACACTCACACACACACACACACCCACACTATCAGGCATAGAACGTCCACTGCTGGACATAGGCCTCCTCCTGGGGAGGGGTTTTGCCAATACTCGGCACGCTTGGCAGGCGGGTTGGCGAGCGCAGTTAGGTATGATTGTTCAAGGAAGACGCTGCTGCCCATCTTCCGTATTACATCCCTTAACCGACCACTTACCTACCAAGCAAGCTGTATTAAAAGTATAAACGACATTTATTTATTTATTACGAATAAACGACAGCCCTTATGCTCGCTAGGGGTGCTGGTGGCGCTACAAGCGCAAGTTGCCACATATTTCCTTGGGAAATTCCACCACTAATTACTACTCATGTTATTCGGCACACTCGTTCCCTCACACAGACACACAAACACTCCCACACAAACACGCACACACACAACACACTCGCACAACACACTCACACACTCTTTCACAAAATCACACAAAACGCACGCACGTATTTACCAACCTATCATGCCGTAAAAAGGCAAGTTCTAGTCACAAATCTTGAATAGTAAAATAACATAGTATTAATACCTAGTCAGCAGTAGTTTGTAAACATTATTGTGTTCCGGTGTGAAGGGTACTGCAGCTAGCAAAATTACAGAGCTGTTGAGACTAACCATCCAGTTTCAAAGTAATAAGCGCCAAAGCAGTGATGCCCTAAATTTTGTTTTACTAATTGATTGATTCAGGCTTTACTTTGCGGAAGTTCATTTTGAGTTTTCATGGTAAATATTTAGTTAAATTCCGCTTAACAGTGATGAGGATTTAAATTTAACTAACTTGACAACGACTTAAAAAACTTATCCGAAACTTCATATTTAAAACCAACATTTGACATAAACTTAAAAGCTAACCCAAATTAAACAAAATACTAATTAACATCAAACTACTTGCATGCTATATAGCTAAAATAGAGTACCTGATATATGTATTTAAATTTAAGACCAGATTATTGTTAATACCTATTTTGCAAGAATAAATGAATTTGAATAACCACAAGTCTTTATATCCTCTTCGTGCTGCAGTAACCACTTGCTTTGTTTTACTACTAAAAGTTATGTGTATCGCTGCAATGGTCATAAACAGAGGTTATCTCTTACCACCAGGAGAGCGTCTCGTTCATCTCATTATTTTTACTTAAAGGTCCGACATTGCCACAGTATTACAAGGTCATATATGATGTTCGGTCGATAAAATCAATAGAGTAGTCGACAAAAAAAAATCTGCCATAACTTGTTTCTAGTCCTAATGCAATCGTATATTGAGTAATCGGGGCGCTTATTCTTGTTTTGTAATAGTAATTGAGTACAAATGTTAGATAAACAGTTGGCTCGTTCTTAAATATTGACGAAGTCATGCGAATTTTTTTTTTTTAATAACTTTTGCCAGTATTGATTCAATTTAAATCCAGCCAAATTATCATCACACTGTCCAGACAAGTAAAATTACTTTTTGTTGCTAAGTCTTTACTTTTATCGACCGTAGTGAAGTGTTTGACAAATATAAATAACTAGCGACCCGCCCCGGCTTCGCACGGGTGCAATGTAGATACTAATGTGGTGCATATGCATACATGTATTATACATATAATCACTCTTTCTATTGATGGAAACTGCATTTAAATTCGTTGCGTAGTTTAAAAGATCTAAGCGTACACACGGCGGGAAGTGACTTTGTTTTGTACTATGTCGAACAAGCCGAATTTTATTCACGATTTCACAGTTAGTCCCCAAACTAATAAGATGTTCACAATGACTTGGGGTTGGGCTTGGGTTTGATTCCCACTCAAGACTAACATTTGTGTGACTAACATAAATAATGTTTGATCTGTGTCTGGCTGTTCTGTATGTATGACTTGTAACATTGGTGTTATCAATAAAAGTACCTGGTTGACCGAGCATTGCTCGGCTGAAAACATGGATAAAACGACGTTTTCTGAAAATGAAACCTAGCTAGATCGATTTTTCGCCCCCGAAACCCTCTGGATACAAAATTTCATGAAAATCGTTGGAGCCGTTTCCGAGATTCAGAATATATATATATATATATATATATACAAGAATTGCTCGTTTAAAGATATAGATATTTGTATTTAGACACTGCAACTGCACGGGGGAATGCGGTTCAAATCGTTGCAATTGCAAAAAAAACACAGATTCTTTGCAATTCAAAGTGCCACAAAAGCCGATCATGCAAAAATAAATAATAATTAAAGGGTACCAACCGTGCGCTGATATTAATTTTATTTAGAAGTTATTCTTTTGTTTCTTTTATTTGGTCGATTTTATTAAAAAATTTGTTGATTTTGCGTGATTTATTACTTTCCCCAAACTCGTAATAGAATTATTAATAATCGCCGTTGAAAGTGATTAATTTACCCGAATTTATCACATTCTCCAAATGATTTGGTAATTATTAATACTCACCGATAATTATTAATAATTACCCTATTTATCACTCTCACCGTAACATATATATAACCAGAATACTTATATATATATATATATATATATAAGTATTGCTTAGTTTGGGGTTAGATGGCGCTGTGTGAAATTTCCTCCTTTTTTATTTATTAATTATATGTGCAATGACCTCCTTTCAACTTAATACTACCATCTGCGTAACCTATTAATTTCAATTATATGTCTAGTATCAATAGGTACTCGTAAACCCGTATAATTATGAACGATTTGGTACAAGACCTTTTGTATGGTTCATTTTGGAGCCAATTTATTTTAAAATATTGTGTAGGGCTGGTTCCTTAAACCTTACTTCATCTTCATTACATAAATGTCAAAATAAATTAGTTGCCAGTGTCGACATCTCGTTACGAATTGCGAACCCTTAGAATGTGCGTACTTATGAAATAATGCATTTTTTTTTGTAATGAGACGAACGACGTTCTCCTGATGGTAAGAGATAATGCCTTCCTATGACCATTGCAGCGATACACATAACTTTGAGTAGCAAAACAAGGTCAAGGGCATCGCTGCTTTGGCGCTCATTACTTTGAGACTTTCGATGTTAACAGACCTGCTATTTCGTTAGCTGCAGTATCCTTCAATATGCGATGTGTTGCGTTGGTCCGATCAGATTCGCACCGCACTCGACACATCGGCTTATGACGCGCTACATGGCGTAATATCGTGTGTGAACGGCTCCTGGGAGATGAAGGTCACGACCCTCAGGCATGAGGAATAAACACTAGGAGGTGGAGAAGTACCCTTCAAGCCGAAACAGTAATGCTTGCAAGCTACTGCTTGGCGGCAGATTTTTTTTTTATGGCTGTCAGGCATGTTATTTGACCACAACTCACCTGATGTTAAGTGACGGTGTGGTCGAAGATGGTAAAGCACACCTAGCCTGGAATGGAACCGAATGGAATGTAATGCCGTGGTACCTCCTGTTAAGGAAATCTACCACCAATTTAGGAATTATGTTCACTAATAAATAGTCTCATGTTTAAGCCTTTCATTGTTTAGATTATGATATGCAATTACAGCTAAAATCGAAAAGTTTTGAAAATTTGCTTAACTTAGGCAAAGGTTGCCAGATGACGCTCGTTAGCTAAACTTCTAACATTTCATCGAGCGTTCCGAATCTTGTAGCTATTGTATACAGCTGGAGCTAATATCAGACTTGCTTATGTTGTTTCAAGGGTAATGCAAAGATGAACTAGAAGAGGTAGTATTTCAGTAAAATAAAAGTAAAAGTAGTTTCCTAACCGGCATTTGCGGCACACGCTCAATGTCGTCAAATTTTAATTATTTAATTATATTTTATTGACATTTTTTTTTGTAATATTATATAATTATCAATTTTGATTCATGTATTAATGAGTCTTTAGTTAGGTACCTACTTGGAAATAAAATAAATAAATTAAAAATAGTGTTTAGAAATGAGAAAATTACTATAATTACATCTCATACAAAAATGTAAGTACTGTACGATTTAGATTATTACGCACACCGAAGGGCGTGAGTTCAAACCCCAATCATGAGCTTGTGTTGCAGATGAAGAAAAACATCGTGAGGAAACCATAGCATGGTAGTAGGGTACTTTCTGGTACTTGACTGGCTAGCTACCACCCTCAAGTTGCAAACCTGCCGCTGAGCACCTAACGGTGTGTTCCGGCAGCCTCACTTGAGAGCCAGTTTCATTCTAGGCTAGGTGGTTCTGCGATGTCCAGCCCATTGTCACTTCAGCTTGCTAATACGCTGAGCTATGTCTTTGACTTTAGTTCTCTGGCGAATTACTTCGTTCCAGATACGATCCTTTAGAGAAATGCCAAGCATAGCTCTTTCCATGGATCGCTGAGCGACTTTCAACTTGTGTATCATTCCAGTCCACGTCTCGGCTCCGTATGTTATGACAGGTAGAACGCACTGGTTAAAGACTTTTGTCTTGAGACTTTGCGGGATGGGTGACGAGAAGACTCGACGTAATTTTCCGAACGCTGACCAGCCCAGCTGTATTCTTCTGTTGGCTCCACTCTCAAAATTGTTTTTACCTAGTTCGAGCGTCTGCCCTAGGTAAATATATTTTGATGTGGTTGGTTGGTTGCTTGGTTTTATCCGGATGAACTTGGATAAAACCAAGGTCATGTTTAACGTACGTGTACGAGTTACTACGAGTACGAGATTCCGGTACCGGTTGATATAAATGGTTTCACTTTAGATATTGTTCAAAAATATCTGATGTATAAATATATAATTATACATGAGTAATCCCGTTTAAATAAAATAAATCTGAAATCTGGATCATCCGTCGATTTTTTCGGTGAACTTTTAAAAAAGTGACTACGCTATTATAAGCTCTATCCTATTCTACTTGTGAGTCACTCTTCCTTAAAGTGTGTCATGTGTTATAGAAGTGATCATTTTAAAGTGTACCAATACCTGATGTTGCTATTGTCTGCTTCAAAGTGTGAAACGATCACATCACTACATCATAAAGCAGTATATATGGGCAGTAAATTGTCAACGCGGCAAATGATGAAGAAACTGAAATTACCTATTTCCTTGGTACATCCGCAACGCCGTTCGCCCCACCAATGGGAATGCTGATGGCTACCCTCAATCGTAAATTGAGTCGATAGAAAACTTGTTAAAAATAGAAGCAATCACCTCCTGTGATTGCAGAAAAAATCATATTTTTTTCCTGTACCAACAGTATCCTGGAAATGTCATCAAGCTATTAAATCTAGAAACTTTAGAGATGATTGAAGAACCATCTACATTTAGTTATCTTTACTTAATTGATGAAACTGGCATCATAATTGTTATTGATTTGATGACATAACCCAAAGTTCCTTTAAAAGTTGGAGAGTAATAAAAATGTTATCCTTGAGATCTCAATTTGTCTGAGATTCTGTCTGAGCGTCCTGTTAGTCTCACGACTAATCCTTGGATATTTATTTTCAGAATAAGACATTCTTTATGTGGTAGTTGGTATGTGGTGCTTGGTTTTAATTAAATAAGTTTTAGTTTTCAGTGGTTAGCGCGGTCGGTTTACAAGACTAATGGCGTGGGTTCATACCCCAACAATGAACTTAACCTGCCGGTGAAGGAAAAACATTGAGAGGAAACCATAGCATGGTGGTAGGGTATTTTCTAGTACCAGACTGGCTAGCTACCACCCTCAAGTTAAAAATCTGCCGCCAAGCATCTGTGTTTACCGGCAGCCTCACTCGAGAGCCAGTTCCATACCAGGCTAGGTTTTACCATCTTCGACAACACCGTCACTTAACACCAAGTGAGTTGTGGTCAAACACCACCTAGTTTGTCAACCATATTGATAAATTCTTTACCCTGCATTCAATCACCTCATTGGAATCGACATGTTTTCCCCTTCATGTGTTATGCCTAGTACCTAACAAATACGAACTGCCCATTTGATTAAAAAACTAATTACCTACTCGTAATTTTATAACAGTTCCGAGTAATCTCTGTTTTATCACTTGGTTACAGCGTTTTCACATCTGTCGTTTTTATCACAATGAGGATTACGTATTCAATTGTACGAGGTTATACAGCATATTGTATGGCGAGATAATTCAATTGCACAATTGTTAGTATGGCATTTAATTACTTTTATGTAATTTAAGGTAATTATGTGGCAAGAACTCGAAGACCTCTCGAGTCTGATGCCACGACAACAATCGAGTATTGGGCATGGCTTCCCTTTGATTCTCATTATTCTCAGTAACACTTGATTATTATCTTTGGCCAGTCGTACCTGTCTATGTACATGTTTGTTCGTTTTTTTATTTGTGATGACGTGTGGCGTTCTTGATTTAGTAATAGTAATTATTTTTTCGATTCGACAAATTGATATCTTTAAGCGGAAACACATCTACCCTGAACTAGCTCTAAACTGAGACTTTCAGAGCTTAAACCTCGATTTGGTAGCAGCTGAAGCAGAAAAAAAAACTCGAAACGGTGGCTATATTTGATAATAAGGTAGTTGGTCAAACTTCACCGCCATAATACACTGCGGAGATTATTACAGTAGGCTAAATGAGCAGCGGATAGATGACTTTAATGTTGTAAATATATGACGTAATTAAAAAAAAAAAAAATTCAATTACTTGTGCTTTGGAGGCATCCTTTAAAGAGGAAGAAATCCAGCAAGATTTCACCAAATCTAATTTGTTATATTAGTTTTAAATCCAAGAAGTTTCCCACTGAAAACATAACAATTAAACGAAAAACAGGTAATTAATGGATGTTATGCTTATTGCTGGCTAGATCTCAGAGGTGGATCACCATGTGTTTAATGTTCCGACATGACGTAATCGTTGCGGGGTGAATTTAGGCTCCCCGAGGCGGGTCCGCAAGGTCGAGGCCGCGGAAGATTATGAAAGCATGCCCACAGCCTCGATACAAAGCACCGACCTGGAACACTCCAGGGTTTTTAGTGAGTTGATCGTCTCTAAGACGGAGAGACCCACATAATCATCCTGCCCGGCCCACGGCCGGTGATATCCACAAATGAGTATCCCTGGAAAAACAAAAAAGGGCCCTTCCACCCTGCAAATCTCTTGTTTTTTATTGAAGCCATTTCTAACACTTCTAATCTTCTTGTTCCAGATCTAGTCCACTGCACAAACGAGCCCAATGTGTCGATACCGCAGCTCGCTAATCTTCTCGTTGAGCGCACACAGAACACCAACTGGGTGGTGGTATATAAATCACTAATAACGGTACACCATCTACTAGCATATGGGAATGAGGTATGTATCATTTTTGCTTCTCTGAAAATGTCTGAGCTACTCTTGGCAACCTAAGATGCTTCAGGGCGCAACCCGTTAAGAGGTTTTTGGCGGGAACGTGGAAAGAGTTGTGTCGCCCCATTGCTTTTTTCCAAACCTAGTGTTTTTTCGAGTGTTTATGTATAAAAATAGTGGTGTTTTATTCATAAAGTGTCGAATTACAAGCGCGAGTGTAGGAAAGTGATATACAATGTGGTTAAATATGACTTTTCGTGTTCTTCTAAAAATCCATCTAAGCTTATAAGTAAAGTCACCACTACTTTACTAAAGCATGACTAGATTTGACTGACACAGACTGGACTTAGCAAGACTGGACTGGATTTTGAATATAAAGATAAAGAAGCTGAAAACTGAAGACTGCACACAAAATACAGAAACATTGAAACTGGCAGAATGCAAAGAGTGCGATGTCAAGAAGAAAAAAACATTATATTGTACAACAAAAAAAGAAAAAAAACCGGCCAAGTGCGAGTCGGACTCGCGCAGGAAGGGTTCTGTACCATTATCTATAAAACATTATATATAAACGGCAAAAAAATCATGTCTGTTGTATGGGATGCTGCCCTCAAATATTTGTTTTAATTTAATTATTTATTTTTAAGTTAATATATAACTAAATATTTTGTGAATATTTCAAGCGTCTACATGTTGCCGTTATCAATATCAAGCAAAAACTCACGTTTGTTGTATATATTCTGTTTTTTATTCTCTATTTGTTGTTACCTATAGCAACAGAAATACATCATCTGTACACAAAATTTCAACTGCATAACTAGCACGGTTCATGAGATACAGCCTGGAGACAGACGGACGGACAGCGGAGTCTTAGTAATAGGGTCCCGTTTTACCCTTTGGGTACGGAACCCTAAAAGTTATGAACTTTGTGTAAAGAATAATGTGAATTCCATTATTTTGACTACCCCGAAACAGAATTCGTCTGTAAATAACTTCGATCAATTGTTGATCGAGGATAAATAAATGTTATTTTCTCCATCAATCGATCTCTGCACACATTCGATGATACTTCACATTTCCCGCAGAGTGTTTGCTCGTTTTATCTTCAAGAAATAAGAGAAAAGAATGATTGCTCTAGGTACCGTCGATTCTTGCCATTTATTGATATTTATTGCCCAATATATGAAAATCCTTAGGTCTTTTCGTGTTTAAATATTCTTTGAGGTTGCGTCATTAAATATGTTAGTAAATGTACCTACAGAAAATTCTGCCGAATTAGAAATTTTTAGGTCAGTAAACTTCGCCATAGGCATTGAATCTACTTCGTTTGATATACCAATTAATATTACACGCAGAAAAATAAACGGCTGCCTACCTGCCGGTCTATTTATTACATTTTCTAGGCGGTACTTGCATTGATCTTGACGTTTACTGTTGTGATAATTAGGATCTAGAGGCAGATAAAAGATACTTTTTCATAAATATATTGCGTTTAAAACCATTAGGGAACGTAGCCATACTACGTGATAAATGAAAAAAAGGGTCATGTAGTATGGGCACGTTCCCTTAGTGTAATTGTTTTTTTTTTATGTCATAAATCTACGTTGGGCCGCCAACTCTGCTGATAGTAAGCGACGCTGAGGCCGAAGGCAAGGAGCACGTCGATCTAGAAAAAAAAATCTATTCACTCTAGAAACTAAGTAACGTAATAATTATATCTCAGTGGTTAGTGCGGTCGGTTCACACGCAGAAGGTCGTGGATTCAAACCCCAATGAACTTGAGCTACTGGTGAAGGACAGCATCGTGAGTAAACCATAGCGTGGTGGTAGGGTATTTTATAGTACACCGCTGTCTTACTACCACCCTCAAATTAAAAATCTGCCGCGAAGCACTTAACGGTGTGTACCAGTAGCCTCACTTGAGAGTCAGTTCCATTCCTCTGCTTAAGTTTGTTTATTGTCAACAATAAAAAAAAACTTAAACAGAGGGTTTCGGGGGAACTTCACACACATCACATCATCAGCCATAGAACGTCCACTGCTGGACATAGGCCTCCTCCTGGGGGGGTTTGCCAATACTCGCCACGCTTGGCAGACGGGTTGGCGAGCGCAGTTAAGTGTGATTGTTCAAGGAAGACACTGCTGCCCATCTTCCGGATTACATCCCTTAGCCGACTCTTACGGCAACCACGGGTAGAGAGGGTGGGGTACTATTCTTACGCCGGCACCACCACAGCAAACTTCACAGGTCTTCAATTATACATACACATGTATAAAGTATTTAGCGGAGAACATTTTATATGATTAACGCAAACAAATTGCTAAACTATCTTTACTTAAAACTTAATTTATCTCAGCGAGAACATTTTGTGTTTGCTCTGTGTATGATGATTCTTTATATATCTTTAAAGGGTTGTATTCGATTATTCTGTGTCTAAAATATTTCTAGGCTTTCTATTTTAGTGGCTGTCCCAATTCTATGCCAAGTTTATCGTGCAACTAACCTTGACCACATTCTCACTGAACTTTCGACAGTATTGGTCAATTCTATTACGATCATAATCATCTGATCAATTTAGTACAAATATTCAACCATATCTTCCTTTAGAAACAAAGACCATACTTGTTGCTAATTTCTACTTCATCAAATACTTCGAAACCAACACTAACAAATGGTTCTTCCAGCTTCGAGGCTTTCATGTTGTGCTTTTGGATGTCTTAACGTCGAGAGTAAATCGGTTTCCTAAAGGCAAACTAGCTATATTCGTCGCAAACTACATCAAGCAATGTCATACAAAATTTAATCTAGGTTTAAGAGAATTAAAAATAATGAGATGAACAAGACGCTCTCCAAACGCCACGCTAAGAGATAAAGCTAGTCCATGACCATTGCAGCGATACACTGAACTTCGACTGACAAAACAAGGTCTAGTCTAGGGCATCGCTTTGAAGCTTATTATTTTGACTCTTTTTATGGTTGAAAGCTAGGTGTTTCATCAGAGCTCACCTGATGTTATTAAGTGACGTTATGGTCGAAGATGGTAAATACACCTAGCCTAGTATGGAACGCCAGTTCAACGCTCAAGTGAGGTTGCCGGAACACTCCGTTGATGCTTGACGGCAGATTTTCAACTTGAGAGAGGTAGCTAGCCAGCCGAGTACTAAAAAATACCCTACCACCATGCTATAGTTTCCTTACTATGTTTCCTTCACCGGCAGCTCAAGCTAATTGTTGGGGTTTGAATCCACGCCCTTCGGCGTGTGAACCGACCGCGTTAACCACTAAGCTATCATCGCTAAAAAAATAAAAAAAATCATCGATACTTTCGATGGTTAGTCTCAACAGCCCTGTAATTTCGCTAGCTGCAATACTAATGTGTACACACTACTGCTTGGCGGCAGAATATCTGGCACTGCGGTGGTACCTACCTAGATAATATGCTAAGAAAATCTACATGGAACTGTAATCATATAGTCATACTAGCTGTGACCCGCGCTAGATGCCTACGTCATAGTAGCTTTATGCATGCAAAGTCTCAGCCCTATCGATTTAAAATTGACAAAGTTTCATACAAACTTTCATCCCCTATTTTATCCCCTTGGGGGTAGAATTAATCAAAATCCTTTCTTAGCGGATGCGTACGTCATAACATCTACCTGCATGTCAAATTTCAGCTCGATCCGTCCAGTGGTTTGGGCTGTGCGTTGATAGATCACTATGTCAGTCAGTCAGTCACCTTTGAGTTATATATATATGTATTTAGATTATTAGAACTTAATAATTCCTAAAATCAGACCAATTTATCACAAAAGTTGTGACGTCGCCTACATTCAATCACAACATTTTCGACCAATGAAGACTAACGAAACAAGTGACAATAACAAGCCAATATAGGACCCCATTTAGGGTCAAATGACGCTCTTGACCGTCGGTCAGTCACCCAATTAGACCTCACTATCTGTGTCGTAATAGAGGCGTGTCTTGTGCGTAACAGATTAGCTGCGTGCTATTCGAACTATGTCGTACACATCCTCGAAACTTTTATTATAAATATTGTGACGTAAGAAAATACCATTGTTTAGGAGATAAAAACAGTTACCAATACAAAATCAAATGAATTTGTCTTATATACAGAAGTTGGAAGTACAGTGTCAGTCTCTTGAGCTGCCGGTGATCCGGTGAAGGAAAACATCGTGATGAAACCATAGCGTAGTGGTAACTTATGTGAATACTTTCTGGTAATCTACTGGCTAGCTACCAAGTTGAAAATCTGTCGTCAAGCATTTAATGGTGTGTTCCGACAGCCTCACTTGAAAGGCAGTTTCACCACAGGTTAGATGTGGCTACCATCTTCACCCACACCGTCACTTAACATTAGCTGAGCTGTGTTCAAACAACTAGCCTGTACGCCATAAAAAAAGAGCTTCTGGCTGTCCGATAGAAAAATTGCCTAAGAAAACTCTCCGAAATGAATGCGATAAACTAGCAACTTTGAGACGATGTTCTAGGCTTTGTAATCGAAGCCCAGAATACTGGTCGAAGATGGTGGAACTGGCTCTCAAGTGTATGTGTGTTTCTCTGCCGGAATACACAGTTAAGCTTGATGGCAGGTTTTTTTTAAATTGAGTATGGGTAGCTAGCCAATCGAGTAGTTGCTACTACCGATGCAGTGGTTTCCTCTCGATATTTTCCTTCTCCTGCAACTCATTCTCATTATTGGGGTATGATTCCACGTGTGAACAGATCGCGCTAACCACTGAGCTATCATCACTACAAAATCGACACAAGAAATTGAGAATACATTGAGTAACACACCGCGGGTCTTATCAAATATTAATTTAACGCTCGCCTTCAGTCAATTAAACCGACGGTGTATTGGAAGGAATATTCGAGAAATTCGTTGAAATGAATCAGAAACATTGCCAGCTGTGTACCTGTTTAAGACAAAATTATATTTACGCAACGACATATACGTTATTATAGAGAGAAAATTACTTAGTATTCTTTTCATTCGCTTATATTCTTTTACATGATCTTTCTGTAAGCATAAAATAAGTCTGATAAAATTGAATTTAAGTTACCGCAGTCTAAAATAGAAATGTCTAGAATTATCTTAATAATATTAGTAAGCTCTGTTGGCTCATTAGTTGGCTGCTTTCAGAGCTGTAGCGTGTGGGTTCGATTCCCATCGTGACAAACATTTATGTGACGATAAATGTTTGTTCTGTGTTCCGTAATATTATAAGATTTACAAAAAAAGGTATTTTATTAGTATTCTACAGTTATCTGAATACCAAAGCATTAGCGTTGCTTAGTTTGGTTTTCTTTTTGTAATTACAGTATGTATTATAAGTATGCACTTATAATACACACATTTTCTTTATACCACAAAGTGTTTATCCTAGGCGGGAATCGAACCCGCTACAGCTCTTAAAGCAGATATACTTACTACCAATGAGCCAACAGAGCTATGTAGTGCTGTGGATGATTATGGTGATGATGATGAACGGATCTTTAAGAAAGTGTAAAGAAGTACATTACATGAATTGAAAACACTTCGGTGCCAGGCGCATATTGACACAAGTGGTGATGACAATTTATTCATGGATATGCTGTTTACTCAAGCAGCCCCATGAGAAGTGCTAATGAAGTATGTTACATAATGGGCTTATTACAATAATGATATCATAGACACGAACATTTCATGTAGTGAAAAATAAACATGAAAGTTTTTTTTATATCTTCTTGATAAGCTCAAAGTCGCACGTCGAGCTATGGAGAGGGCTATGCTCGGAGTTTCCCTACGAGATCGAATCAGAAATGAGGAGATCCATAGACGAACCAAAGTTACCGACATAGCCCAACGGATTAGCAAGTTGAAGTGGCAGTGGGTAGGGCACAAAGCACGCAGAACTGATGGCCGATGGGGCTGCAAAGTTCTGGAGTGGAGACCACGGACCGGCAAGCGCAGCGTAGGACGTCCGAACACAACCTCATAAGGACCGCAGGAACGCGCTGGATGCGAACTGCTTCCAACCGGTCTTTATGGAAGTCAATGGGGGAGGCCTATGTTCAGCAGTGGACGTCCTACGACAGAGATGATGATGATGATGAGATTTACGTTTGGCCACCAACTCGCCTGATGGAAAGCGACGGTGCGGCTGAAGATGGAGCACGCTGATCTAGATGAAATGTATTTACTCTAGCCTAAAAAACGTCCAAATTGTAGTTTATAGAAAATAGAGAAGCCGGCAGTCAATTCCATTCTCGGGCCATACGCATCAAGAAAGTAAAGCCGAATCGCTGCGTACGAACACTGGGAACGTCCACGAGGAACGGATAGTGTGCCGTTCTTCTGCTTGTCCTGTGGTGGAACGGAGAGGGTGGGATGAGGTCATGGGGCTCTTGCGCACTCTCCCCGAAATGTATCCGGTAAAAAACAGACAGACAAGTAGAAAATAGTAATAAAAATAAATATTTTATAACATTAAATAAAAATAATAATCCTGTTAGGATCTACATCACTGCAATGAACGTTGAATAACTTTTTCATTTTCCAAGTCTCAATTACGTTACTAATTTCATTTCAAAGCTCTCATGTTTCGAATTTCGTCCGATATTGCAGGTTTGGAATAAAATTAGGTTGATGACATAGAAACGCGTCGATAGCGAAACTGTACAGCGGATACGTTAATCCCTCGAAGGTCCTTCAGGGGTAATGGAAGGGTGGGCATGGGATTAGTGTAGGGTATAGAATAGAATATTCATGCCCTGCGTAAATACAAAATCTTTATGTCGAGATTCAGTTGAAGATCTTTCGATGTTTATTTTATATGCAGCGTTGCCTCGGAGGATAAAATATTAAGTCAGTAGGTGCATGGTTAATTATACGTATATAACCTTTGATGACTCATGCAAATATGCTATTATACAGGATTATTAGTTTGAAATGTACCAAACCAAAAAGAGTTCATTGTAAAATCGATCATTATGATAAATTTTTACTATGAAATTATAACCTGAAATCTCGAAAAAAAAAATAAGTTGTTGCATACTTTTTTTGTTTTAATATTTGACTTTCTAGGTATTTGACCACAGCTCATCTGATGATAAGTGACGATGTGGTCGAAGATGGTAAACAGACCTAGCCTGGAATGTTACTGGCTCTCAAGTGAGGCTACCGGAACACACCGTTAGATGTGGCAGATTTTCATTTTGAGGGTAGTAGCTAGCCAACCGAGTACTAGAAAGTACCCTACCACCACGCTATGGTTTCCTCATGATGTTTTCCTTCACCGGCCTTCCTTTTAAGCTCATTGTTGGGTTTTGATCCCACGCCCTTCGGCATGCAAACCGACCGCGCTAACCACTGAGCTATCATCGCTACTATAGTTAAGTATTCCCCTATGAAAATCTGTTACGTGGCTTAGAAGAAATAAGTGAGGTAACAGACAGACGCAGACAGCGACTTGGTTTACAAAAACGTTCATATGCTAGAGCGAATTAGCTGAGGCACGTCTAAAATACCCTTAAAATTACCAGAGTTACCATCGAATCATCCAGGGTTCCATACGAAATTTGATCTATTTATGGTTTATTAATGTAACACGGCCCGAAGCGATTCTTTGATGGACCCTTTTCAATCACTGTCTGAAACTTGTCTACTCTCTAATCTGTTTGTTTCCTTTCAGAGGTTCACACAATACCTGGCGTCGAGCAACTCCACGTTTCAACTAAGTAATTTCCTAGATAAAAGCGGGGTGCAAGGTATGTATCAGATGTTACCTATCTAGCAATTAAGTTAGGTAACAAAGCCTGGATTACCTGGGTTTAGCGTTTGCCACGAACTACGCAGAATAGGACGCCCTGAAACTCGATGATATAAAGACGATATTAATAAACATTTCTTTCGTAATTGAACTTGCTAGATGCAAACATGTAGTTAACTTATCCTTGAAGCATTTTGGTGCATCGGACTTTATCTTGTAATCGGGCGCATAAATTACAAAAAAATAATGTTGTATAAATCATATAATGAAGCATGAATGCACTTTAGTTATGTGAAATATACATCACTTGGACGAAACTTGCTTGCACGTAAGTTGGCACTCGTTGACTTGCACTTCGATCAAATTACGTATTTGATTGAAGTTATAACAATCTTACATCATTTATTGTTTTATATATTTGCAAACGGATTTAGAAGACAAGGACGCTTGCCTCTACCTACTAAGCGGGAACTAAATTAATATTTGTAAAAATAATTGGTGCTGATGAAAGGGGCGCCAATGTCCAATTTGTCCCGATACGGAAAAATATAATAGATAGGCCTGCTTTCAAATCGCTAATATAAAAACTTTGACAAGATTTCTATTGTCCAAATTTATTATTTATTTATTTATCTAATTATATTTTACAAGCAGACCCGGCCACGCGTTGCTGTGGCCAAATTGAATACACGCGTGTAACATGAAATAAATTGTAGCGCATATGAAACGTTTGGACTTTTAACGTAGCGCCATCTATTGGATACTTACTCAATCCAGTTATAAATTACCTTACACCGCCATCTATTAGAATTTGATGGAACTCACAGATAATTATACCTCTTTATAAAATATAAAGTCCGGGCTGAAAGCGTGTCGTGGGAAACTGATATCTCGCCGTAATTTTTTTTTAATGTTTGGCAAGTTAGGTTTTTGACCATGATGTTAAGTGACGTTGTGGTCAAAGATGGCAACTAGCCTGGAATAGAAGTGGCTCTCAACTGAAGCTGCCGGAACACTCCGTTAGATTTTCAATGGTAGCTAGCCAGCCGAATACTAGAAAATACCCTACCTACCACCGTGATATGGTTTCCTCACGATGTTTTCCTTCGACGGCAGCTCAAGCTCATTGTAAGGGTTTGAACTCACGCCCTTCGCCCTCACAAATGTTTGTTCTGTCTGGGTGTTTGTATTTACATACAAAAAAAAAACTATCAGTTATCTGACTTCCATCACACAAGCTCTGCTTACTTTGGGGTCAATGGCGCTGCGAGTAATGCCAAAAATAAACGCCTTAATTTGAGTTTTTGGAATACCAACCATGAAGCGGTGTCGCTTTTTGTAATCACCTATCCTCATTTAGATAGGTATGTATTATAAAAATGGAAATCCCGACCTAACTAGACCCAAATACCTATGATCAATGCAGAATCAAATTTATCAAATAATAAATTTATTCCATTTAATTATTGTTGCAAATGAAGACCTGATATAGAAATGTACAATGGAATTTATTCTGTCGGATGCATTGATGCCGGATATGCTGCTCTCAACGCATTTCCCCTACCACTGGTTATCGGGCGCTGATAACTCGATAACAAAACTTATTTATACGAGCAACTATCATAAATAGCAATTTTATCCGACTACGGCAAAGCAATATACAAGTTATGATTTTGACCGGTATGTATGTTCATCTTTTCCCTCATAACTTCAAAAGTACTTATCATAATTTGACATATGGGATATCATTGAAAACATCTTAATTGTCAGCTAGATATAGACTATGTGATGTCACATTGAATTGAATATGGCGCCCTCTAGGAATAAAGTCACGAATAAAAAAAAAAAATGATGCCGTGTTGGATGTTAAATGAAAGGAATTAATTAGCACATTTTAAACATATAAATATTGTTAGCTGTTTCTCGAGATTTTGCTTGCAAGCACCCGATAAAATTCTTGGGTGAATAATTTCTAAAATCACGTCTCAGATGTGAGCCAAACATATTTTCTCTCCAAACCTAAATGTTAAAGCGGTTCTTCAAATAATTCATCACGAAATTATAACCCCATAATAATCATCATCAGCCATAGAACGTCCACTGCTGGACATAGGCCTCCTCCTGGGAGGGTTTGGCCAATACTCGCCACGCTTGGCAGGCGGGTTGGCGAGCGCATTTAGGTGTGATTGTTCAAGGAAGTCGCTGCTGCCCATCTTCCGGATTACATCCCTTAGTCGACTTTTACGGCGACCACGGGTAGAGAGAGTGAGGTACTATTCTTACGCCGGCACCACCACGGCAAACCATAATAATTTCAATAAAAAGTAAGTTCAAATACTAAAACCAGACTACTGAAAAATCACGCTCTAAAAATTATGAAACAAGAAAATATACTCATACTTTTAAAAGCGTGGTTTTCCAGAAGTCGAGTTTTAGTATTTGAACTTATTTTTTTACATACACTATAATATATAGAAACAATCAACAGACGAATCTAAAATTGTTATCTTGTGGCGATTAATTTAATTATCTGCAACGTTATTCTATGACGTCAGCGCTTATCCATCTTTTGTGGCATGTTTAAGAAATAATTTTCTATTGTGAAACCTATTGAACCAAGACCCAGCTCTCGCTTTTGAGATTTTCTCGAATACTGTCTTTCCAGTTATATTTGTCGGAATAGCCGAAATAATCCAGAGCTCGTCAGAATCACATACACACACACACATCATCAGCTATAGGTTGTCCACTGCTGGACATAGGCTTCCTCCTGGGGGGGTTTTGCCAATACTCGCCACGCTTGGCGAGCGCAGTTAGGTATGATTGTTCAAGGAAGACGCTGCTGCCCATATTCCGGATTACATCCCTTAGCCGACTCTTACGGCAACCACGGGTAGAGAGGGTGGGGTACTATTCTTACGCCGGCACAATAAGGTATCCATATGCGATCGATGTTCGTGACATTTGTCACATACATACAACGTTATGCAGTCAATAAACTCAGAAAAAAATACTGTGAATGAAGAAAAACATCGTCATAAGCAAGCACTCAATTGTGAGACTAAGCGATTGCTTATTAATTTTAATTGCATTCAATTGATATTCCGCGTACAGAGAGAACACTATTATGTAAAGATGGTTAAGTCATGAAACTACAGTTATTAGCTTATGTTCAGGAAAAAAATACGCTGGTGGCTCCCTCATGCAGCTGGACATATAAGTGGATTGTTTTCTTGCATTTGCAGTTTCTAGGCGTCAAATTATCTTGCCGGACATTTCAATTATGCTATTGTTGTATTAATAACATTGTATGATTGTACACAATTGTTTTCTTTTTCCTTATACAATAGAACATTTATAACAATATTTTTTTTGTAAAGTACAAAATCGTCTTGCGCCCAACATGATTGTTAATGTCTTTACACTAATATTATAATGGCGAAAGTTTGTGAGTTTAGTGTTTGTATATTTATTACTGCTTTACGCTCTAACGTCTGGACCAATTTTGATGAAATTTTGGTATGGAGGTAGCTGACACTCCGGATTAACACATTGGCTAGTTAGCGCAGCTAGTTGCTTATAAGTGTAACTTGTTGAATTTTATCACTAATTAAGTTTCGATCTGAAATACATTAATTACCTATTACTTTTATATGTATAATCTTACTAAACTCTTATATCTCTCTATCTTACTTTTTTACTTAGCGGTAGGTAGCAGGAGGTCGTCTTGGTAGGTACCACCACATTACCAGATATTCTGCCGCCAAGTAGTAGTGTGTGAACATTACTGTGTTCCGTTTTGAAGTAGGTACTGCAGGTAGCAAAATTACACAGCTGTTGAGACAAACCATCGAAAGTCTTAAAATAATTAACGCCAAATCAACCATGTACTGGACGTTGTTTTGTTAGTTCTGTGTATAGCTGCGATGGTCATGGACAGGCGTTATCTCTTACCATCAGGAAAGAGTCATTCGTCTCATTACTGTTACACAAAAATCGACAGATTTTTATGATTTTTTTATATATATTTGATAGGTATAAGAGTAGGTCGTAAAGTATATTTCTACCGCTAGGTGATTAGGGACAATTTTCTACTCAACGCGAAGCGGGCGTAAGCTAGTAAAAATATATTTTTTTTCGTACTTGCGCCGAGCCATTTTATACATTGAATTATACACGTAATATATACAATAAAAGTGTATTGATTGTGTATGTCGCCAATCTTTAGTCGACTCCCACTGGCACCTACATATTTGGCAACCGAAAATAGACAATGCTAAAATGGGGTGCTTTTTTCCATCTACTTCTTGGCAAACGATTTAATACTACACTTTGCATCCAAATGTTGAAAATTAGCGAAGAATTCCGTGGTTTTACAAATGCAAACTTTTCTGACTCTATGGAAATATACTAATTGAAGTTCGTTGACCTTATCAGCTGTGTGTCTATTGTTAGTTGTGAAGTAGATACGATGTTTGGAATTGTTTTTAATAATATAGAGGATATAAACACTACATTTTAAGAGTCGGTACTAACTTGCTGTTTTAACAACTACCTGTCGTCAGCCTTACGAGGAAAAGTAAATGTTAACTCGATCTAAATTAATGTAATTTACGGATACGTGCAATGTAAATTTTTTATTTTTTATTTTTGTCGGTTAGTATGTTTCTAGTCTGAATTTTTATACAAATTATTTTCATATCCTCAAATCTCGATCTTTGAGAGAGAGAAAAAAGCCCGTACTTACCCGGTGCGTTAGAGCATGGCCTTTGGCCTCAAATATGTACATATGACCTTTTGTCAAAGTGTGATAAATCGTCTAGGGAATACGAGGAAACATAACAAATGATTATACTCTCATAGATATACAAGATTTGTGTGTTTATGTAACACACACAAATCTTGTATTTTACTCAGATAAACATTAAATTAAACTTTACAATAATGGTGGGAATCATTAGACCTCACGACTCTGAACTCTCTAGTGTAAGATTCAGGGTCCAGCCAGAAAAAGTTAGTCAGTTTTCCACCATGCTTTGGTTTTCTCACGATGTTTGATGTCAGCTCAAGCTCATTGTTGGGGTTTGAACCCACGCCATTCAGCTTATGAACCGACCGCGCTAACCACTGAGCTATCATCGCAATGAAACACGATATAACACAATGCAGTGACAAGATTATTCCACATCCCCATCAAATCTCCATAAACGGCTTTGCATGTTGATATGGGTAGCGTTAGTTATTAGTTATTGTCAAATTATGATATTTTTATATTGACATAATTTATGTTGACAATTTTTTTTTATATGGACAATTGGACATATTTGCATATTGACATACTTTATTTTGACATATTGTTTTTCTTATTCATTGACATGAAATCAGTGTTTTAAAACTCTTAATGATATTACGGAACTGACTTGTAACATTGGTGTTAACAATAACATATTTATATTAACCAGTCGTCATACTAAAGTTGGCTTACAATTTAAAATTATTAAAATCATCATTGGACAATATGCCATGCATATTTCCACGTATGGAACAAAAAACGGATGGTAACACTGCGTGTCACCGACCGGCGAGGTCGACGGTCAACAATCATGCCACCGTAAACTAAGCATGTATGATTGTATGGTTTCAGTTGCACATACTGCTACTATAAAAGCAAATATGTAGGTTTTTTTAAATTCCAATTTATGGTTGCGACAACCACATGACAGTCCAACGTAAAATCTAACAGTTTGTTTTATAAAGAGTTAAATAACATATAAATGCACTGGGTGGTAGATCTCCTTAGAAGGATTTCGTCTAAGTAGGTACCACCAGTTATTTAGCCAAACAGTAGTTTTTTAAGGGTACCTACTGCAGCTAGCGAAATTACAATGCTATTGAGACTAACTATCGAAAGTCTTAAAAGTAATAAGCGCATAAGCAACGATGTTTTACTACTCAAAGTTCTGTGTATTGCTGCAATGGTCATGGACAGGCGTTATTTCTTAGTATATACGATCACTCCCTCCTATCCACAATAACTATGGCTTGAGGCGACTCTGACAACTGAACAGCTTCCTGGCTGTGTCACAGCAGGGCCCAGAGAGCAACATATTGAATCTTCCAACATCCACTCTGTTCAAATTGTAAGACTAACGATCGGTTCGCATGCCGAAGGGCGTGGGTTCAAACCCCGACAATGAGCTTGAGCTGCCGCCGGTGCAGGAAAACATCGTGAGAAAATCATAGCGTGGTGGTAGGGTACTTTCTAGTACTCGGCTGGCTAGCTACCACCCGTAAGTTGAAAATCTGCCGCCAAGCATCTAACGGTGTGTTTCGGCAGCCTTACTTGAGAGCCAGTTCCAAGCCAGGCTAGGTGTGCTTTATCATCTTCGACTACACCGTCACTTAACATCAGGTGAGCTGTGGTCAAACAACTAATCTGTCAGCCATAAAAAACTTTGCTCAATGGTCAGTGGGTTCAAACCCCTACAATGAGTTTGAGCTAGCGGTGAAGGAAAACATCGTGAGGCGTACACATTCTACCGGAGTTGAGGAGGTAGTTATACATCCTCCTCTAATATGTAGTAACTACTCATACACAATATTTGTATTGTTGTGTAGGAAGTTTACTTTTAGATCTTATTGATATTAAACTTAAAATTAAAGGTAGGTACTTCTTATTGACTTGTAACATTGGTGTTATCAATAAAATATTTGTATTTGTATTTATTTGTATTTGTAACCTACCCTGTAAGGCATATCAACAGTCTGGCGCAGTACAATTCATTCTATACTAAATTCCATATTACATTTTTAGTTGTTCTATACTAATGCCGCTCTATTAAGACTTCACTCTGATTAATGATGTCGGGAGAAAACAGGACAAGACTATGAATATAAATGTATACTATATACATATATGACTATGGCTATATGTGTTTGCGCACGACAAAAAAGAAGTCTACAACAATATCGTGATGTCCACGCTACTCTGTTAAGTTTATAGGACAAGAAGTGAATGAGGGGAAAGAATTGACGTATTGACGCAAGCCTATAACACTAAGGGATACATTGTTTCATTAGACAGCCCTGTTGGCTCATTGGTAGAATATCTGCCTCAAGAGCTGTAGGGCGTGGGTTCGATTCCCACTTAGGACAAGCATTTTGTGTTATAAACAAAATGTTTATTCTGTGTCTGGATGTTTTGTATGTGTTATAAGTATCTATTTACAAAAAAAAGTATATATGTATTCTATCCATTAATTTACTGTCATAGTACAAGCTTTACTTAGTTTGAGGTCAGATGACGCTGTGTGTAATGTCCTAGGGTTTTTTTTAGGAATGTTTAGTAACGAATCAAAAGTTGATTAACTCTTTATTGTACACACCAAACATTATACAAGATTATACAGAAGAATACTAAAATATACTTAATGAAAAGGTGTAATAACTGGCGACCTTATCGCTACAAGCGATCTCTTCCAGGCAACCTTAGAATTTAAAGAATTAGAGATAGAAAAAATACCGGGTGTGTCTATAACGAGGATTCATCATCAGCCATAGAACGTCCACTGCTGGACATAGGCCTCCTCCTGGGGGGTTTTGCCAATACTCGCCACGCTTGGCAGGCGGGTTGGCGAGCGCAGTTAGGTATGATTGTTCAAGGAAGACGCTGCTGCCCATCTTCCGTATTACATCCCTTAGCCGACTCTTACGGCAACCACGGGTAGAGAGGGTGGGGTACAATTCTTACGCCGGCACCACCACGGCAATAGTATAATATAAATATATCAAACGAGGATATACTATAATATAAATATATCAGACACATTGAAGCAAGCCTACAGATAACACTCAGGGATATTTTTATTAGTGATTTATTTTAATTAGTGTTTTGTTTAATTTGTTTTAGCTTTTAAGCTTATGTCAAATTTTAGTTTTAGATATTAAAAAAAGATTTTTAAATTGTTGACAAGTTAGTTAAATTTAAATCCTCATCACTGTTGTAAGTGAAACGACTGTTAAGCGGAAATAAACTAAATATATACCTTGAACACTGAAAATGAACTTCCGCAAAGTAACGCCTGAATCAATCGTGTAAGTTATACCTATGTTTAAAATGAATGAGGAGCAATAAATTGGTTTAAGAAGTGTTTTCCCTGTAATTATATTACTATTTTATTCGTAGTCGGGTTATAGATATTTTTTCAGTTTGTTCCATGTTTTGAATACAGCATTTGGCTCCTATTTGTTTTGTATTTAGATAATTTTCATGACAAAAGCTTGTTATTATACCTAATGTAACATAGAAACGAAACTGAACAGTTATAGTTTACCGGTAGTTGATAACAAAGGCGTTGCGTCGAGTTCAATCACCTACAATTATAATAGGCTAGTCGTGTAACCATAGATCACGTAACTAATATAATAAGCTATTTTAGGCTGCCACTTTTTTTTAATACGGATAAGTCCGCTTATGACCACCAACTCGCCTGATGGTAAGCGATGATGTGGTCGAAAATAAAGCACGCAGACTTAAAAGATACCTACTCACTCTAGCCTTGAAAAGATCTAGATTATATCTCTCAGGAAACAAGCTTGTTCCATTCCTTGGCCGTACGGGTGAGAAACGTAGAGTCAAAACGTTTGATACGTACCCAAGGAAATTCCACTATGTATGGGTGGTAGTGGGCCGTATTTCTATTTGTCCTGTAGTAAAAAAGGGATGGAAGTACAAGATCGTACAGCTCAGTGGCACATTCTCCGAAATTAATACTGTAGAAAATTGACAGACTTGTTACCTTCTGGCGGTGATTAAAGCTTAAAAGTTTTTACCGTTTAATTAAATGGCTAGAAGAGACCAATGACTATGCATATGCACTTTTAGCTCATTTGGTCTTGTAGCGATGAAAACTCAGTAGTTAGCGCGGTACAGAAGGTGCTCGGAATATTTAACCACTCAGTGATAGATTTCATTACAGTCCTTACTTGGATCTCATTTTATTAGATCTCCTTGGCAGGAGATCGTCTAGGTATCGTACCACCACAGTACCAGATATGCAAATCTGCCGCCAAGCTGTAATATTTCAAACATTACTGTCTTCCGGTTTAAAGGCAGCTAGCGAAATTACTGAGCTGTTGAGACTAATCATCGAAAGTCTCAAAGTAATGAAAGCCAAAGCAGTGATGCCCTGGACTTTGTTTTGCTACTCAAAGTTTTGAGTATCGCTGCAATGGCCATGGACAGGCGTTATCTCTTACCATCAGGAGAGCGACTCGTTCGTGTCATTACGTTATACATTAAAAAAAAAACACAATTTTAATCATTAAAGTAATAATTTAAAACTTGTTTGGTATTTATAATAATCTTATTTATTTATTTTATTATCAACTAACTGCGCCCCGCTGTATTACCCGCTGTTCCCACGTGTACACAAAAATTTTTCGGGATAAAAAGTAGCCTATGTGTTAATTTAGGGTGTACATCCAAACCAAATCTCAATTGATCCAGCCGTTTGAGCGAGAAGAAGTAACAAACACACTTACACACTCAAACAAAAATTGTGATGGAAAATTTACAGGCAGTTTCAATAAATAAGAATAGAAGGTCAATAAAAAGTTTTCACAGATGGAGAAGAATATGGTAAGAGACGGACTCAAACAAAAATACACAACATTTAGAAAACAATACACTTATATAAGAGAAAGAGATGAAAAGAAAAATATAGATAGAGTTAAAAATAATTAGCATTAAAGAGTCGCTTCAATTTGAATGGAGAGGTATTGAAATATTAATATCTAGCTTATTATCAAGATAGTTGTAATACCTGCATGTTCTTATAACAAATCTATTTCGCCTGTAACAACAATACACGAATGGAACATAGGAGATTAGATTTTCTTAGGGAAGCGGTGGATGTGCGGCAACCCCAGCTGGCCGAGTAACTCCGGACAATGAATAGTGCCATTATTTTAAATTATTGAAGATAGGCTTGCGTTTGACCTCCATATCGACTGATGTTAAGCGAAGACGAGGTCTATGATGCAGCACGCTTGCCTAAAAGAAACCGATTTGAAATACAAATAATCTTAATCTATGATTTACTTAGTTTTATGGCTTTGCCTTCTCCTGTTAAGTTTAAACAAACCTTTATTGGAGAGACCGCTCCTTCAAATACACTTTTTTTACGTAACATATATCATCATACAATATACATATATGTATTATTATTTTAATACTTATATTACTACACAATACATACACATTATTATATAGATAGATAGAAACTCTTTATTGTGCACACTGAAAAAGAAAAAGAGTACAGAAAACAAAAGAATCAAAGAAAAAATAATAATAAGAAGAATTATATGATTTGTATTCATCTGGGAACACCCACTCAGGCAGCAAATTCCATTGTTCAGCTGTTATTACAATGAAGGTGGAATCGAACCGTTTAGTTCTAGTTTTTGGAATATGTGCCGTGAAGCGGTGCTGCTTTTTAAAGGTCCTGGCTATCCGATAGAAGAATGGCTGTATACAGAAGATAAGCTATACCTGCTACTCGTCCCTTTCATGTAACCTTGCAGACATGACTGGATTTTTTATTTGTTTAAGCTTTGGAGTGGTGACGTCACGAGGGGTGTTGCTCGATAATATTACACATAGATAACGTCTGGCGTTAGTTATTGGCGGTATCTTTATTTAGATAACGTATCTTTATTATAATGAACTTGTATTTCTGACTGTTGGGCGTCTGATTTTTTTTTATAATCCGCATTTGACCTCCAACTCGCCTGTTAGTGAGTAATTTGGCCGAAGATGAAGTACGTAGACTTGGAAGATACCTTTTCACTCTAACCTTGACAGTACTTAGATTATATCTCACAGACTAGAACATTGAGACAAAACAAGGGATGCCCACACCAGATTATTAAATAAAAACTAAGCAATGACAGCCATGTACGTACTGTATTTCTTTCTTCTCTCTTTCTATATGGGAACCAGATAACTGATAGAATATATACCTTTTTTTTTTGTAAATACATACAGAACACCCAGACACAAAACAAACATTTTTCGTCACATAAATGTTTGTTCTGGTGGGAATCGAACTCACGCCCTACAGCTTTAGAAGCATGAGGCTAGAGGCTGCCGCAATATACCACTAGGTGCTTGGCAACAGATTTTTCTATTTGAGCTTGCAGGTCGAGTACTTGAAAGTACCTTACTATCCGCTATGGTTTCCTCACGATGCTTTCCTTCACAGGCAGCTGGAGCGCGTTAATTGACATCCACAGCATTCTTTATTCCACTGCTGGATATAGGCCTCTCTCTTATTGTGCTATGTGCCTTGGTCCTGTGCCAATCTGGTCCAATTACCACCCGCGACGGTGACAATATCGTCGACCCATCTTGCCCTTTCCCTAGGCCACCACCGTTGCAACAATACTCCACCTGCCATCACTTCGCCTACCAACGTGTCCTGCCACATTGCTAGGCAAAAATAATCTTAGTACATTTCTATTACCTACCGCACGATATTCAATTTCCCATTCAAATAATTTAAAATCATAAAATACATCGTTGTGGAAGATAATTTCATTCGCAGCAATATACGCGATAATTATCGTACCAGTAACAGTTAATATAACGATTTATTAATTATGTGCCGACTACTACTGTTAGTTATTCTGTGGAGGCGATACGGTTCGATGAGTATGACATCTGTGTTAAACTGTACGTAATGTGATATTTCGGTGTTCGATTTTGTTATCTTGCTAATTGGGTTAAACCAGGCGGTAATATTAGACCGCGGACGAGTGCGGGAGCGTTCCCGTAGCCGCGACACATAGACGCCAGGCAGAAACACCCCAAGGTTTTTAGTGGGTAGGTCGCCAGTATACCGAAGCCGGTGGTATCCATTAAGGTTTTCCCAGGCGGTTAAGAAAGCGGTAAAATATTAGAAGCAAATCAATAACAGTATAAATAAAATAAAACAAATCGGGTGGTAGATCTCCTTGGGAAGAAGAGGTCGTAGGTAGTTATCATCGTATCATCCTATATATATTTTGTTCAGGTTTGAAGGGCAGCAGGCGCTAGAAGCTATGCAGCGAAATTACAGGCCTATAAAAGTAATGAGCGTCAAAACAGTGTTTCCGTAGACCTATGTTTTGTTAGATATTTCTAAATAAATTAAAAGCAACCACAAGTCTTCATATCCTCTTTTCGCTTAAACCAGTTGCCGACACGTGTTTCGCCTCTACACGAGGCATCCTCAGGACGTGTTGACTCTTCGAGCGCTTGCCTCTTTTGTTAGTCAACATCCGTTATAACTTACCATCGAGAGAACGTTTCGCAATGTTATCAAAAGTGCCGCTGGCAGCGGGACAAGGATCAAGCTGCTAGTTAGGGTTGGAAGGAATCTCCCAACAATACTCAACAATAAAACAAACAATACAAAGGATTTCAGCCTTTTACATCTGACCCTTGCCCTAATCGCCTAGAGAGCGCCTAGGTTTTATTTACACACAGACGAGGATCTATTTTAGAACCTATTTTGTATCTGTTACCGCTTTAGCTTTTTTTTAGATTGACATAAGAGTGAAGGGGACAAACAGAATATCTTATTGCCTAGAATATTATGGGACATTTCGTGAAACCATAAGTGCGTTTGAAGGCCAATGCTAACTGAACCATCTAAAATATGTATAGAAGTAATTCGATCAGACATTCATCGCAGAAATGCGGAAGCAAGCAAGTTAGTGAAGCTATTATACTCGCACTTACCATTAACAGACGCGATCCTACCACCACAAACTAATAAAATCAAAAAATAAATAATAGTAATTTATTGACTTAAAAAAAGAGACATGCATATTAACAATTATGTAGGTATTAGGTTTATGTAGGTATTAGATGTAACATGATTATAATGTTGACTACTGACATTTTAAGCTTCGGATTTCTGAACTAAGCTACGAGTAGCTTGTGCTTCCGAAACGAGTGCTTCCCTTACGAGAAAAATAATTAAAATAAACGAGGAAGAATTAATGCTAATAAGCTGTTTATTGCTAGTCACTGTTTATTTCATTACACGCGAAATTATAATGTTGTAGGCAACCCTTGTTGTTTTTTTTTTAAAGTAATGAGACGAACGGGATGCTGTTCTGATAGTCTAAGCAAGCGGTTAAGAAATAACGCATGCCCATGAGCATTGCAGCGATATACAAAACTTTGAGTAACAACATAAGCCTTACTTGAGAGCCAGTTCCATTCCAGGCTAGGTGTGCTTGACCATCGTCGACCACACCGTCACTTAACATAAGGTGGGTTGTGCTCATCACAAAGCCTGTTAGCCATAATAAAAAATACTGCTTGGCGGCAGAATATCTGGTACTGCGGTAGTTCCTATCTAGACGACTTCCTCCTATAGTTATAGTGTAATTTAAGGCTTTTTTTATTTCAACCTTGGTATGTACGTCTCGATAACATCAATATCAATGGAAATGTGAGAAACGGCTTCAGCACTGGTGAATCGCGGTAAATTTACATAGACATTGAATACGCTCCAGAAAAACACCTTTCTGATCGCTTCGGAAACCGGACGCGCACCGTACAAACGAACTAAAAAGAAAAACCTCATTTTATTTAGTGAACGAGGTTCTGTTCATATTTTAGGTACGTAAAGTCAATTTAGATGAGTTGTGGTCAGTCGCCTATCTTATTTATCTAATATGAATAGCTAGTTAACGCTTTTTTTTCGAGACTTTAGTACGAACCCGTAAGTGTTTATTTTCAGACCCGTTTTGAAGTTTCTCGAATGTTACGCAAACATTTATAAGCCACTTATGTCGAAATAATAATGCCCATTGACCCGTTTAGTGCTTATTCAAGTGTTCTCTTACATATGAAACACTGCCTTTGGAACTAGCTCGTTTGATGTAATACATATAGGTCACATTATAGACAACAAATCTGTGGTACGGAAGCATAGTGCAATAATGCTCAAATGTTCAAATTCTGTTATAATCTGGTGACACAACCAGGCTAATGAGGTACTTATACAAAATTGTGTTTAATATGAAGCATCTTTTTTTCTTTTCAATGTTTCCTGTATACATGACAATTTACTAAAACAACTTTCTTTCACTCACTGAAAGGCGCGGCAGGGGCCCGGATTGGTGAGTTTAGAAAAATAAAAAGGCCGCTTGTGTCTGTCTCACTGCACTGAAACACGCTTGGATTGTATTTTGTCGAATCGCACATGTTTTGAGAGCTTCCTTTTAGTTTTTTTTTTTTTTGTTTTGTTGTTGCCGCTTTGATTATAATTGTCTATAGCCGCTGTAAACCCTGAGCATTCGAGAAAATGTTACATTACTTGAAACGTAATGTCATTATCAATTTATCCATATAACAAGTTAAGCTTACAAGGCATTAGGATTTTGTCAATACAAAACTATAAAAGACAAGAGAATTCTCCTAAAATGTACTTAATTTTTTGCCGATCATAAAGTCATTGTTGGCGTTTGTAATTTAGACAGTAGAACGAGGCAGCCGGACAAAATTTCAGTTTAAAATTGGCCTCAACAAGAGAACTTAAAATTTGCCGGTAAACATCACTAAAATCATTAAAGAAACTTCCGTAATTTGTAATAAATTTGTATGTTGTAGGCATCTATGTGCTTGCTGTATCATTTCTCGGATACAGTATCTCAAAAAGGCATGACTCGGACGAATTGGGTTAGCGGATGAATGTGCTGTTATAAAAAAAAATGTACTAGAAAATATCACACGCTTTTGTTCACGTCGTCTAAAGCACTTTTGTATTGTTTTTGACTTGTTGCATTTTCACTACAGCTGCACAAATATGTATTAGCAATGATGAGTAGCACATTTATTTAACTTTTTTTTACTTTAAAATAAATCATTTTTCAATAATGTAAGTCAAAAGGCATTTTAATCTTTATAGCATTTAGAATCAATTCACAGCAATAATGAAGATTAGTTATTAACATGTAGAGTTATTCAACCTTGCTCATTGTAGGTCGGGAGGAGATAAATCTGTTATTAGTCATATTAGTTCTCGTTATGTAGGTGTTTGTAGCATAATTATCATATTTGTTTACATTATTGTTTGCTAAGAAATATGATACCTTATGAAAGTACTCGATATAATTTTATTGATTTTGCTTTATAATTATTATTTTTTTAAACTTGTTTTTTTAAGTCAATTTTTTGTGACTAATGTTTTTTTTAATGTAAAGCATTTGTAATGTAAACGTGGTGTAAATATAGATATTTTCTAGTGTGTCATATTTCTTGCTCGGTACAAATTTTATATGTGAAGTATCAATAAAATCAAAGGAACTAAAATATTTGCATGTTTTTTTTGGTGTTTTTATTCCTTTGATTTTGACAGTGTTCATGCTGACATACATTTGGAATCTGTTTACAACGACATCATTTAATATCTCTGGTTAATGAGATCTTTGAACTAGTTTATTTGTAATCGTGAGACAATGTTGCATTCGTCCTGAATAGCCTAGAGATACGTTAGACTCAGACATTAATAAATGATTAATCACAATCAAGTGGTATTTAAATAGGTACTTATAAACAGTTGCATTTGTCTTGATATATGTGGAAATGATCATTTAGTTAAAATTGTTGTTTTGTTGCCATCCAAAAAGATCTCATACAGCCAAGATATTAATGATGAAGTTCTGTCAAACTCCTCTCCCAGTCCGTACGCAAGATTTAATCAGCCTGAGCTATATGTATGTATACATACCTTTATGTACAATTTCAACATGGGATTAAAACTCCTTGCACTGAAATAGCCACTATGAGTGTATGAAAATAAAATAGCGAATCCTTTGAACCGCGATTCTACAACGAACGGGACAGCGCTCATTTGAATATCTAACTTATTCTCAAAACAATAAAGTTAATATCTGCTGGACAGATTTTAAGTCAATCGCCTCGTGTTGAACCTTAATAATTCAACCGCCACATTTTATTGTAGTAGCGATGTGGGGTAAAGGTATTGAAGTATGAATCTTATAGTGTCGGACATATAACAGAATTTCAAATAAACTTATTTGGGAAACTTGCGTGCGGACTGTTGCATGCGTATCAATCGTTGACAACATTTGAATCTGTGTGCAGGGTATGATATGTCTCCGTTCATCAGGCGCTATGCCAAGTATCTGAATGAAAAGGCACTGTCATACAGGACGGTGGCTTTTGATTTCTGCAAGGTGAAGCGGGGGTGAGTACAAGAAACAGAAAATTTCGTATAATCAATCATCGTTCATCATCTGTACTACAAATGCTTGGAACTCTATCTGCATCATTATTCCTGAGCTTATACAACCTGAAGATCCGCAAACGAAGAGTGAAAAGGCAAACCCATATAATGTTTAGTTTTATTAAAAAAAAACTTATTGCGCTTTTCTATAGTGGCAAACAGGCTGACAGTTCGCCTCGTCTGATGGATAGCACGTATTCTGATCAGTTATCATTTAGGTCCATCTAACATCCTTATATTATGTTTCCACTTATCTCCGTTTCGAACTCTCCAGACATAACTTCATAGGTTTCACCATCCTGATATACCCATTTTTTTTTTTGCCTAAGTTAATCAGCTTTGATTAGAAAACCTGAGAGACATATTTCAAACTTATGCGGAAAGAAAATCTCACTAAAAAAATTAAATATATAATTCTATGTATCTAACTATGGTAAATTATTTAACTAGGAAGCATCGTGAACCATAAAATCGTCATCACATATTTGAATCTCGTTAAAAAAACAAATGCAAAAAGACATGTAAAGTTTATAACATGATATTCATGTCGTTACAGGAAAGAGGAAGGTTCCCTCCGGATGATGAACGCTGAGAAGTTGCTCAAAACCCTTCCAGTTCTCCAAGCCCAGCTGGACGGGCTGCTGGAGTTCGACTGCACTGCCAATGATCTCACCAACGGCGTTATCAACATGTGCTTTATGCTTCTCTTTAGGGACTTGATCAGGTATAATCATCAAACATCATTAATGCATCGTTATTCGAACGAGGATTTCTTAAAGTCAGTTCCATATTACTTACTTGGGTTCCAGACAGTTACACAAACTAAAAAAAAACCTTTCCGATATTCATTCTCAAATAGTGCCCAATGATATAGTTTTATAGGTATTTCCCGAAAATATTGATAAATTCCCCTAATCTGGCTAACCGCTTTTTATTAATGAACACGTGATTGCCTTTTAAAATGTCACTGTATTGATTTCTTGTGTCTATTAAATGTGTGTCTCTATGGATGAAAATAAGACTGATGTTATCCCACGAATATTAAATTAAGGACAATCTAAATCATTGGTCCTTCTAGCTCGATTGATAGATAGAAACTCTTTATTGTGCACACCAGAAACAGAAAAAAATACAGAAGAATCTTATGAGTTAGTGCCAGAAGTGGCAGCCTTATCGTTAAAAGCGATCTCTTCGAGACAACCAGGAATGTAAAACGCGTAACTACACGTACACGTTGAGTAATTTATACTGAACTTTTACATTTCCAGATTGTTCGCTTGCTACAATGACGGCATCATCAATCTATTGGAGAAATACTTTGATATGAACAAAAAGAACGCGCGCGACGCTCTCGATCTCTATAAGAAGTTCCTCATCAGAATGGATAGAGTCGGAGAGTTTTTGAAGGTATATATGAAACGTACTGCTCTTCATCATCAACATCATCATCTTCTCAGCCGTAGGACGTTCACTGTTGGACATAGGCCTCCCCCAATAATTTCCAAGAAGACCGGTTGGAAGCGGGGCGCATCCAGGACGTTCGTGCGGTCTTCATTAGGTCAACCTTGTAGGTGGATATCCTACGCTGCGCTTGCCGGTCTGCGATCTCCACTCCAGATTTTTACAGCCCCATCGGCCATCTGTTCTACGTGCTATGGGTCCACTGCTACTTCAACTTGTTAATTCGCGGGGCTGTGCTACTCTCAGCGCCACCTATCTAGTTTCAAGTCGCAACCAAAGGAAGCAGATTTTTTAACTTTAACAAATAGTTACGTCATGTTAAATAGCTACCACCATCTAGCATAAATTGACTGTTGTCGCTGTCATCGTAATTTTTGCCAATCTCTTGTTCCCAACTTTCTAGGTGGCAGAAAATGTGGGCATAGATAAAGGTGATATCCCAGATCTGACCAAAGCGCCAAGCAGTTTGCTAGACGCTTTAGAGGGACATCTCGCCACACTGGAGGGCAAGAAGGGATCTGCCGCCAACACTCCTACGCAGACCGCCAGGTAAATATGGAAATCAACGTGTCGTCCATTTCCCATGTTCCCACCCGCTTGTCTACCATAGTGGCGGTCAGCGACACAACTTTTTAAATTAATTTCGTCGTCTGGACACTGCTGCGAGACAAGCTTTTCCTAATATAAACCATATAACCCAATCTTCAGCTTTTCGTTTCCAGTCACAGCTTACTACCTTATGTATATCGTCTCTCCATACCAAGTAGAGAAGATGATAGAAAGGGTTGTAGAAGGAGGAAGTGGAAATGCACTCGGAATCTTCTAGAGTGCTGAAAGTAGAACCTAAAGGGGTACTGGTGCATTACTATGGAGATTCCGATGCCCTCCGTCACGCATAGAATCATGCCACCGATAGACAGCGAGATATATTATTTAAAAAATCTCATTCCAGCGCTCAAAAGAACGTGGCGAGCGTAATGGGCGCGCTTTCGTCAACGTCTTCGTCTTTCGGACACGCTGCCGCATCTTCTCGGCTCGACCGAACGGGCAATGGCGCTCTACTCATTGATGATTCGCTCAAGCAACAGGCGCTCGCCGAAGAAGAAGCCGCTATGAACCAATACAAGGTATTGTAGATATTATACAAAAATTATTGGTAATAGATCTCTTTAGAAGAGGTCGTCTAACTGGGTACTGCGGTATCAAATATTCTGCCGCCAAGTGGTGTAAATATTACTGTGTTCCGGTTTGAAGGGCCTTGTATATAATTAAAAAATTACATGGCTATGGAGACTAACCATTGAACGTTTTAAAGTAATGAGCGCCAAATCAGCGATGCCCTTGACATTGTTTTGTTACTCAAAGTTCAAAGTACCAATACAACGGTCATGGATAGGCGATATCTCTTTATCTTCAGGAGAGTGTTTCGTTTGTTTCGTCACTTTAACCTAAATTGTTAACAATCTTTAAAATCGACTTGTACCGAATAACAGAAAACTTTCTTTTTACCAGTTTTTATTTGTGAAAGGGACAAAATAAATGATGTCATATACAAAGTACTCATTTACAAAACCTGTGATTATGTTTATACAATTTTATCGTGTTAAGTACCTACTCTGTGTAGCGATGAACAACTGCGAATAAGTTGATCAAATAACTAGGATGGATTAAATGGAAAAACTGCTCTGAAACATAGCAAAAAGATTACAGGTGTTAAGTGATGTTAAGTGATGAAAAATTTGCAGGAATGATGTAGAATTCCAAAATTCACCCGTAGCACACCACTATGTCTATACTATGTTTTTCATGCCTCCGTTTTTGAATTGATAAAAGTAGGAACAAACCAGCTTTGTTCGGGTTTGTAAAACTATTTGAAATATTGAATGTTTCTTTTTCTTCTTTAACTAATACTCAACAGCATGTGAAAGTAAACTGACTGCATGTTACTTCAACACAGGTGCACTTATTCCAAGGTGCAGAATGGACCGGCGAGGAGGAAGTTACAGAGATACTTGTAAGGAACTCTGGGGGATTCATTTCATACATGGTCGCATCGCTTTGGTATAGCGGATATAACTTTATATTTTTACGAGACACTAATCTGTCAAACGTCACCTCCGCGGGTGAATTTTTGACATTGACAGGTGACTCGTATGAAGGGAATAAAAAATATCTATATAGGTTGATGCCAGGCGTCCTCATTGTGTGTTATTTTATGTATTGTTTTGTTTATGTTATGTCCTTGATTAATTTTATGTACTCGTTCAATTGCAATATTAATAATAATATGTACTTAGAATTAGGAGTTTTTAAAATATTATCATTATCGTCTGCATAAGGTTGAAAATTGATTGCACATTTGTTGCATGATTTTCTAAACTGACTTGACAGCCCTATAATTTATTGAGCTTATTGTAATACAATCTGTGAGGAAATGATTATAACAACTTTAAAGTCTAATTTAGTTTAGAAAATTATTAGTTAAAGAAGCGTCTTTATGAAATCTGTAAATAAAATGAAGCTTGTTAAGCTGACAATTTGTAAATAAATATGAATTCATATTATGCTGTAATGACTATAATTTTTAATCATTAATTTCAATTACATGCATTATTATTATTAATTGTTGTAAAATGTTATTTTGTTTTGTGTTTGTTATGTTCGTGCTAAATTTATTCAACCCCATTATCATGCCTAAGCGACTTGTATCGCTCACTCTTGTAAAGAAACACAATTAAAATTTTGTTAAACATATGTCAAAATATTTCTTATTGACATATGTGTGGACTGTACATATCTCTCTTTATATCATTCAATACGGTGACGGTACCAATTTTTAAAATTCCTATCACTCAATTGTGAACTCTATACATTTCAGAACAAGGTGCAATCTCCGACTAACGCGGCGAACAATCCATTCCTCTCATCGCCTCCTACAAACAACCAACAATCCATAGTGGATCTGTTTGGACCGACGCCAGCTGATACCGCTAGCAATGCCAGTAAGGCGAGCGATGATTTATTGTCACTAGGCAATCCGTTCGCTGACATGTTTGGTGGTAAGTTATCAGGATATGTTTGAAAAGGAGTTAGTGTTTAAACGACTATTTAAAAAACAATAAAAATTCTTTGCCGCGTTAGGGAATTCTGATTGGAGTGAATTTTCTCTACGTTACGATATGCACGCGCGGCATCGCATCACACCGTATGTACTGTTAGTTTACGAGAGTCCATTTTTTAATTTAATTTTGTGTCCATTTTATTTATTCACTCCAAAGAAGTACAGCTTTTTACATGCCATTTCTTATATGTATTTCCAAGTGGGTAAACGAATTGTAAAGATTCAATAAAAGCAAGCGATTATATTAGCAGTCGGTTGCAAATGCAACTCGTAGTCTAAACCTCTTGCTTGATTTCCGTGATATTTTAAGAATACGTAATTGATCTATATTAAATGATAAATAATATTATTATGTTTTAGGATTTTATGTTAATATTATTCTGAAAACAATATTCGTGGTTTATTACAGGAAATAAAATCAAATATGTCGCTGTTGTATGAAGTACTTCCTTAACATTTACTCACAACAATAACTCACTAAACAATATTTAATGCCTCTAATTGAATAACTGAGCAGTTACAAAAAAAATTAAAACATATACTATATCGAAACATGCTATAAACTTAATAAATACAATCTATAGAATATTTTCTATTAACACCTCACCTTCTATCAAACAGCACAAAACTACTGTACAAAAATATTGTACATAGCACATCCCTAGTGTTAGTTGGGATGGGTTACCACAGCACATAGATATAAAACTCTACAAGTACACATGCACAAAACATATACAGGGTGTTTCGGAGAAATGTATAGCTGAACTGTGTTGATTTACCTATGGACGTGAAAAAGTTGAATTATGAGCAAACAAAGAAAAAAAATTGTCCTACAATACTTTTTTTAAGATTAACGTCATTTTTCTAAGAACATGTTTTTTTTCGCGGTGACGCACCCATTATAAAAGTATATCAGCGTCCTTAAGTTTTATAACACTTCGCCGAAACACACTGTTGGTACACTTAAAATAGCTGGTTGTAATTTTGTAATGGATGAATATTTGTGTAAAAATTAATTACAAAAGGAACTCACTTCAACCGCTTTCACAATACTATATGGCAACATTTCTGGCAATTTCAAACCCGGCAAGTTTAGTGTCTTCAAACTTGAAAATATAAATCATAATCAATTTATTCGTAATATATAATTACAAGTTAATCAAATATACAATACAATTAAAATAAAAACAATGTCAAAGTTAAAATACAATAAATAAATAAATTAATAATGTCGGTATGATTGGGTCATAATTGTAATGTCAAAAAAAACGTCAAACACAAAAATAATAAAAACAGTTATATAAAAATAAGTCAAATTACAAACATGCCATTAAAAATGTAAATTAAAAAAAACAGCAGTTTCATAAAAAAGCCATTTAACCTCGAAGAAGTGTACTAAACAATTTATTTTTGCAATTTCTTGATATGAGCCCATAGTAAAGGTTGTTCACATTGATTAGTAGATCAAAATCTTTACCATCTTCTCCGAAACACCCTGTAGATATTTAACAGCTAATATCGTAAGATGATTAGTGCAATGCATTGTCGTCCACAGTTTGGTCCCAAGTACAACAGGCGGGTTTGTTTGCCATCATAAAAAAATCAAACATAAATTTAAAAATTTGTTATATATTGTATACCTATATTGAATAAAAATTTACATGAAATTAGATTTTTTACAAAATTTGGCAAAGTAATTATTATTCAAAAACTACAGCATTGCAACAAGTATATAGTTCTTATGACGTCTGAATGGATTAATATAGATGCCATAAGCGTTGTCATATAGTATATCCCCCCTTGTGTAGCGGCCGCACCGGCACCTGCGCCCGCTGCCCCGGCCACTGCTCCAATGTGGGGTGCTCCGCCCCCTACCAACGGCTTCTCCGCGTTCCCGCAAGGCAACGGCGGCTTCGTGCCAGAAGCTAACTTCTCTAACGTATTCGATAACCAGCATATAACAGAAGCGTCAGGTGAGGCGCGATTCGCACACTGTGATTATTGCCGTCACGAGACACTGATATCATCATGAAATTATTACGCTGGCTCCACACGTTGCCCACAACACTGGTTCCAACGTTGGCTGGTTAATTTGCTAACCATCAATAATTTTATAAGTTGGGAGTTATAACAGTTAGGTAACGTCAGATCTAATGTGAGGATGTCCGATATTGAAATTCCTCTATGCGCTTTTATACCGACTATATACGAGAATCCTAACTTCCTAACTAATATTATTAAAAGGTAAATTAACTCGGTCTTTCTATTTGTAAGTAACATTTTCAAGATTAAACGACTTTAATGGATCATGACGAAAATTTAAATGGTTATAGAATACATATCGTCCACTTGCGACGACAATGTGACATCTCAAAAAACGTAAATTTACATAAAAACGGCTTTTAAGCTTAACCTAAATTGTTTTCAAGATAGCTTTATTATGTATGAAGTGTATAACTAATATTGGAAATGGAATATAAAAAAAAAAAACATATTTTTATCTAAATTAACTTCATTACCTATAGAAAATGAAAAAAAAACTTATCGCGTTGTTCCAAATAAAAAGTAAGTTTATAAGGTGGTAAGTTTAGTTGTCACGTTGAAGTTGATGTGGAAATTGATATTTAATACGTGGTATCCTCATGATGTCACGTTTTCGTGAAACCGAGAGCACTTCTCACCTCGAAGATTAGGTGACAACTGACCTGCACTGTGTCGAACCCAACTAGATCACCAAAAAAGACAGCGCTATATCATGATATTTTTTTTTCTTTTCTCTCTTTTCTTTGATGTTTGTTGTAGAAAGAGATCCCGTTTTTTGGAGATAACAGAATGCGAGATCGCGATTCAGAATATTATATCAGTAAAACGAAAAATCATATAATTCGAGCTGTCACACTGTCGTCGCAAGTGGGCGATATATATAACTAAATGTTTCTTAATAGACATAGGCTACTATTTTTATATTTTCAAAATGTCTCTATAAAATTCTGACAAGAAATTCATTAAATAATACGTGGGAAGAACACGTTAGAGGCATAGATTACTCATTATTCAGTCGGAGAAGGCAACGGGACTTATAAATAAGCATAGTTGAACCCTATTAGTTAAGCTTCGCTATGTGTCTGTCTGTCCGTCCGATGTCCATCGCAATAAGACAGAATAAGCAACCGTTTTATTTCGTATTTATAAATCACGAGCGTTGGCAAAGATTCCTTTGATGAAAATCGACACGCGCCTTTCATCTGCCAACGTTGGAGTCAATACTATTTTTTAGAACCACACGTTTGAACAGCGTTGATGCGAAGGTGTGGAACCGGCCTAAAGTGATGTCACATTTCGCACAATGACAAGTTCGCGGTCTACCTTGGAAGACGCTTAGAACGAACAGCATGTAACTAGAGTGGAACATTCGTTTAAGTCGCATATCGCACAATGAAAGCGAAATCAAAACGTCCGACGTTCTTGAAATACGAACTAAAATCATTTAGCATTTTATTTTATGCTTAGAGATTTGTATTTGTATGGAATGCGGATTTCGCCGCTTTTGTGTGTGTTGCGCTTTAGTGACAGTTGTTTCTTCTAGGCGAGTGAGTCTTTCGTTGATCAAATTATCGTTTAACATCAGATGAGATGGCGGTCATACGAGACATTTTTCAAATAAAAAGTTATTTAAAACGTGTTGATATGATTTTCTAGCTGCACTCCGCGGAGTTAACCGCTGTTTCCACGTGAATCTTACATTTTAAAAAAATACCTGCTATATGTTAATCTAGGGTGTCAGCTACCTCCATACCAAATTTAATCAAAATTGTTACAGCCGTTTGAGCGTAAAGAAGTAACAAACATACAAGCACACTCACAAACTTTCGCTTTCAATATCTGACAATATCTGACTGTTCAGTCGGGCAATTCATGATAGTAATATTTTATATTAAATTTAACATTTAATGTGGAATTCCATCGAAATTACTACGTACACGTTGCGAAATCTGATATCTAGTTTCTCCTGACGGCGATAAACAGTTGTCATGTGATAACGGAGATTCAAGAACTCTCGGCGGGAGTAACTATATTTTACATTTACATTAAATAAAATTAATTTTACATTTACATTAACTAATTTTAATTTTACATTTATCATAAGTGTAACCTTTGTTTTGGAAATGAAAAATCTTCCTTTATCACACGAGAACTCTGCAATTACTTATATCAATAATATTCTTAATAAACTCAATTTCTATAAGAGATTGTGATTGCATAAATCTTAAGACTCATACCCACGCGATCTAAGGGTGGTAGTATCTGTACTTTTCTATGGTAACTGACGTGGTTACGACACATTTTTGTTTTAATTATGCGGGATTACTTACGTTTAATTATGTCGTATACTCCGACTATGGTTTCTTCAAGGATATAAAAGATATTTGTATTTCCGAGGCCAAAGTATAGTATACTTTTATTCTTAAAACTTATGTCAATCGGAAATAACCTGTGACGTTAGTATTGTAATTGGGGTATACTTACGTGAACGATAGGTGCCTTAATGTATACAAAACGGTTGTTTCCATTTACGCTCGCAGTGTTTACGTACCACGTCACGTAATTCTCGCAAATTTAGCTGAATCCTCGGGTTACGTTAGAATTCATGCAATCAAAATCGTCTAAATGTGATTTGATCTCTATGGTGATGGTACTATGTCTAAACAGTTCGTCTCTTGCAAGCTGCCGCAAACCCATTCATGGGTATGGGAGACCCGACTCAGCCGATATCCGCGTCCCCCGCCCGTCCACCTCCTCCCTCTGTCCCCCTTCATCCTAAATCAACCTTTGACGAGCTCGAGGAGGCACTTCGTATGTCGCTAGGAGGTTCGCCGGCGAAATCGCAGCCTAAATCTCAACCTCAACCTCAGCCACAGCCTCAAACTCAACCTCAATCCAGCCGGCCATATACAACGCCATTCCATGAACTCGCAATGTCGATGGGAATACCACCGGCAGAGCGGTTCAGGTCCCCAGTTCATCAACAGACGATGCCACCAGCCGGTTCGATTTTTAAATGGCCGCTTTTTAGTTGCCAGTGTGTTGTTTTCCGTAGTACCCTCAATTTGAATTGGCTGCTTGTTTTTATACTTTATTGCACAGCGCCTTGTATTAATATGTACATATCGCTCTTTATTTTAGGTTTTTTAAACAGTTTAGTTTATAGCATGGTAGTTTTTTGTTAACTTTGTTTTTGCTTCCAAATATTTCAGTTGCGGCCAGCACTTACCTTCATTTTAGGTAACAATGTCATTCGAACATACGCATCTGTCTTGAGTTTTATTGCGACATATTGATGTTTTTCACGATCTATGTGTGTCCCCGCTAAATAATATCGTAGACATTTCGTTATCAAACGTTCCATTCGCAAAGAGTTTGTATATTTTATTGCTACTTTAAATGTTCCTAGAATTCACGTCGTTCACCTTCCATGCTTTAAATGTTTTCTACCAATTTAACTCATTTCGAAAAACGTATCTCTTTGAGTGGTTGCAGTGCAGTATTTAACGGTCGGTAACGTTAGTCAATTAAAAAATACCTATATAAATATATTACAATGATAAAATGTTTAGAAACGTGAGCTGCGGATAAATGTTATTCCAATCTCGAAAACGATATAATAAAAGTCTAGCTTTATCACAATTTCGTGCGGGGAAAGACAATTTATCTCCAGCGCGTACTAAGGTTCACATTTTTATTTGAATCGATATAATTTAAATCCGAAATGATTCGGTTTTATTTAACAAAAAGTCCTTCAGTTTTGTTCATACTGATAACGCTAATGAATTTTTAAAAGTCAAATTAGTCAAAAGTCTAATGGCACTGTAACCCTTTTCCATACAGTAGGTATTCACAGACAGCTGATTTGGTCTAACCGTACTGATATCGACTGACGAGATGGAAAGAGAGTAGGTATATATTTCCCTCTTGTTTCCACTCGTTGATCTGTCTTGGTTGACATAAACTGAATCTGCAAATCTGTAATGTGATCTGTATGGTAGTTATAGATTGACGTACGCGCTAACCGTCGATCTAACGTTGTCAGCTTTATCATCTCATCGTCTATCAGTATAATTCAACCTTATGTTGATTATAACAAGGTTTTATGTCCAGGTCAGCAACAACAACAGCAGCAAGGAAACGTCCTGACAGGTGATTTGGATTCGTCGCTCGCTCAGTTGGCGAACAACTTGAGTATCAATAAAACTTCGACGGCACAAAAGTAAGTCTTTCATTTCAATGTAGTAGAATTTGGCAAGTTGATTTCTATAGAGTCATTTAGATACTAGAAGATTATTGACGTACATTTAAAAAATATATATTTATGTGAAACAATTTAAACAAAGTAGAATCAAATGTAGAAATCGAGACTAACATTATTTCATGAATTTATGAATATCACGTCTACATTCAGGTAGATAATTAACGATCGTTAAAATTGTATAGTTAACATCTGCGTATCTAAATAATTTCATAGAAATATTATAAGTATTTTATTAGCTTGAATGAAATATATTTTAAAGCTATGATACAACCTTTTTATGATCAATTCCAACGTTCAGTGGTGTGACGTAGTTAGGCTGGTTAAAGCGCTTGACGGTCAGTGTACTTTATCGGTCACTTATATAGAAAAATATACATATATATATAAATGTATGAAACAGATTCAATCTCGCAATGTGACTTCTGCAGATAAAAAACATTGATTAGTTCGGTCAAGCACTGTGGCCGGTGTTACAGTTTGACAAGTTTCGATTGACTTCCAGCCGAAACTTAATGCTATATGTCAAGTGAATATAGTTATGATTTGTGTTTATCTCATTTCTATTATAATATATTTTATCTATAAAATTTAAAAAAAAATGATGTTAATTTTAGTTTTAATTCTGTACCTGGCAAATTTGTATGTTGCCGTCCTGAAAAAAAAAAAAGACAATATAGTGCTATTATCTAGATCAACGTAAATCAACATCAAAATTAACATCATTATAATGTGTGATGTTAGAAAATAGTTATTTTAATTAATAATATCAACTTAATAAAGGAGTTCTTTAAATAGTCATTTAAAATACTCCATTATTTAGCTGCCCTTTCGATTTTCCATTGGTTTGTTGAAGGGGTTGCAATATGACGTGAATGAAAGCTTTGAAAATTCGATCTTCTAAAGTTTAATATTGAAAGTAAATTGGGTTATATTGTGTAAAATTTTGGTTTCAACAACCCAAACAAATTTTTACACATGACCACTACACGAATCGATATTACAAGGGCTCGCTAGTTAGTATATTTGAATCACGACTGTGCTGTTTTGTATTCACGCTCTTCACTCACGACTTCCTTACATACAGATGTTATTTATGCTAACTCACAGGCCACACTCAGCCTAAACTGCTGGTTCTATAAATATGCACTTTTGCACAGTTCTTTTTATAACTTATATAGAGGTAAAATTTAAGAGTATCTCTTCCGAGCTCTTCATTTGAAGCTAAATCTCGCGAAGGCTAATTCTAAAAAGAGGTTTTTATCTCCAGCCATGGCGTGCGAATGACTACAAACACAAATATTAATAATAATTTATTTAAAAACAAAAACAATAGAATAAATGTGTTCGATAAGTTATTTATAAGCTTTGTTTAGTTTGGGACTAGACCATGCTCAAATTTTTATCTTTTCTATGGCAATCATCATCAGCCATAGAACGTCCACTGCTGGACATAGGCCTCCTCCTGGGGAGGTTTTGCCAATACTCGCCAAGCTTGGCAGGCGGGTTGGCGTGCGCACTTAAGTGATTGTTCAAGCAAGACGCTGCTGCACATCTTCCGGATTACATCCCTTAGCCGACTCTTACAGCAACCACGGGTAGAGAGGGCGGGGTTACAATTCGTACGCCGGCACCACCACGGCAATCTATGGCATTAAGAGCACAATAATCGTAACTCTTTCGTTATTATTTTTATGTTTGACAAGCTAGGTGTTTGACTGCCTTCCTGATGTTAAGTGATGGTATGGTCGAAGTTGGTAAAGCACAGCTAGCCTGGAATTGAACTGGTTCTCAAGTGAGGCTGCTGGAACGCACCACGGTAAGCCTTAAACTGGTGCTTGGCGACAGATTTTAACTTGAGGGTGGCAGCTAGCTAGCTGAGTAGGTACTAGAAAATACCCTACCACTATGCTATCGTTTACTCACAATGTTTTCCTTCACCGGCAGCTGAATCTTATTGTTTGGGTTTGTACCCACGCCCGTCGGCGTGTGAACCGACCGCGCTAGCGACTGAGGTATCGTCGCTACAAAACTTTTTTTTTACTTTTGCAAAGTCTCTGCCGTATTCTGCCAAAATATATTAACCTAAACTAGGCTTGTGCTTAATCGTTCACTGAGCAGAGCGCTCCGTACTAGTACAAATAGAGAAATGTACTAGTTCAGTATTTTAGTTCTAATAGTACTATTAGTTCAGTACTCATTGGCTGACTTTGATGTGATCCCTGTATAGGTGTATATTACCCACTTAAAGAGGTGCGTTCGGGCAGAAGGAAATGTGCACTTCAATGTTTTAAGCACTAAAAAAGAATTACGTACAGCGTTCGTTTCAGGAAAGTGATAGCAAAAATTGCATTTTTAACTGTTTTCTTTCACCGTCCAGATAGGACCTATCCGACCTCTATGATAGATCGAAAACAGTAAAAATGCTTCCTAACAACATTTTTTTTTTTTTTTGACGAAGGTATATTTTCTAATGATAACCAAATTATACTTTGTTACTTGATGGCTAAAACTTCAATTTTTCAATTTCATCATTTTATGAAGATCTTGTTTTTATTAAAGTCCCTTTTCCTACAAATATTTCGTGCTTTTGCTACCCTAGATGCAAATATTTATTATTATATATCCTGTTTCCTTTTATCTAATAACGTAAAATTATGATACCTTCATCTTTCTTACTTCTTTTTTCTAATTCTTAATCTCCTGATCCATATTCTTTATGATATCGATTCCACCTAAACTTATTTAGTATTCTCTGTTTACGCGTCCTACAGTTTCCCCGTTTTTTTAACTACACGAAGTTGAAAAGTAAATTTGAGCCTTAAAATAAAGTAGCTGAAGACCGAAGACTGCACATAAAATACAGAAACATTGAAACTGGCAGAATTCACAGAGTACGATGCCAAGAAGGAAGGAAAAGAAAAGACTTCAATTTTCTCAGCGATTTTATTCTTGTCAGTCTGTCAAGTCAACAAACGTCAAACGAAGACGAGTCATTTGGCATCTCGCTCTTTTTTATAAATGAAAGAGCGCAACGAAACACAAGGGGACACGACGCGTTCTCTTTCAAAATTGGACTTTAATGCGTTGAGATACAACTAAATTATGTAAATAGTTCTATTGAACATAATGTGTTAAAAGTTCGTTTCCTTTCTTTCATTCAGTATTCTATCTAGTACAGTGGTCATTCTAGTACTTAGAACACGGTGAGGTGACAACTTAGGAAATAGTTCGATTGTACTTTTAAGAATGCACCTACAAAATGATGCCGTATCGCGTAGAGATACGGCATAATTTTGTAGGCGCATTCTTAATAGTACATTGTACGATTAAGAATGCGCCTACAAAATTATGCCGTATCTCTACGCGATATGGCATAATTTTGTAGGCGCGTTCTTAATAGTACATTGTACGATTAAGAATGCGCCTACAAAATTATGCTGTATCTCGACGCGATATGGCATAATTTTGTAGGCGCGTTCTTAATCGTACAATCGAACTACTAAGCTTGTGCTTGGGGAATAGTCGTTCTCTTTCAGTAGTGGGAATTAATTCCTAACAATTCCTAGTTCGTGAACTACACAAGCCTAACCTAAACGAATTTCTCCTGAAACATACAAAATAACAAACATTCCATTGATGACTGACCAACGTCGCAATAGCTGAGCACTGTTTTCAACCTTAGTTACTTTCCAATAGCGTTGACACTTAGCATAGCTACCTAGCTTTCATTCACGTACTTCCACCCGCTATACCAACCAACCTGACTACGCCAATCTCGACGAACCAGACCGATGCAATGGAACTCCCCGAAAAACGCGAGCAAGCCTGGCGCCACGTGGACCCCGCAGCCAATGCAGGCCACCACTGGAGCGGGCTACAGGCCTATGGTACGTATTTCTAAAGGATATTTATGGAGAAAGAGAGAAAATATATTACCTTATTTTATCGTTAATTCGGAAATTTTAAGGTGAAAGAGAACATATTTCCTTCCTACTTTTTTTAGTCCAAGAATTTTAAAGAGAAAGGGAGAAAACATGTCTAACGTTTCGTTAGTACAGAAGAAAGAGAGAAGATATATTTTGCCCTCTACTCTTATTAGTTGACTGTGGTCGGCTAGAAACATTCATATCACACTTGCCAATTATTGTACGCCTGTAATAGTTCACATTTCAGTACTAACCATATTGTAAACCTAAAACTTATGAACACCTATGAATCTTTTACTCGCTTGGTTTGGGCTTATTCATAGGCGTAAAGCGTTATGCGATGCTTCGATATAACACAACGTAAAATAGTTCGAATAAAACACAGTTGATTAACAAAAGTAGAAGGAAATATATTTTCACTGTTTCTCCTTTAAATTCCTGAAGTGATAAAAGTAAAGGGAAATATATTTTGTCCCTTTCTCGAAAATGAGAGAGACCAAATATTTAAACTCTTGGTCAGAATGTAGCGGGTCCGATTGGACCAGACCCGCACCTCTGTCAAGGGTGACGTAAGGATTTGAAAAATCGCGTATTGATGTTTTTGTTTTAATTTTTTTCTAAGTTTTTTTTAATCTACTAACTTTTTATATATTTATTTGTTCATAAAGTTAAAGATGGGTTGTCAATTATGTTTACTGATTATTTATTTGTCTAGTATAATTAGACTTTATTTTAAAATGATATAACAGTCAAAACAGTCAAGTTTATGACTAGAACTAGTTCTATTCTATTTTTCAGTTAACAACAGAGGATACTTAATTATAGAAAAAAATTGTGTTTACCCATTATCTTGTTACCAAATAACCTTTAGGCATCAATTAGCAGAATTTATTAGGTTTTTAAAATATCTTTTGTATACTTCGACGTTTTAATTTAAACTATACACAGTAACTTGTGAATATTCGGCACACAACCTGTTTTCTTTTTCCGAGCTATTCGCTTTAAATGTTGCATTTGCGCTAAAAACTTTTTTTTCTCACACTTATCTCTCTCAGTTAATTGCAACAAGTTACTTTATGTCCTGAGACATAAAGCTAAACATAGAGAAACAGAGACAATCTTAGCAACCACAAATAAAAAAAATATCACTTGCAGACCTTCATATTGGCTGAATTAATGACGATTCTAGTTTTAGTAATCGAATAAAGATGGTGCTTCTTAACGCTACTATGGAATTCTTTATAGTAATTGAAGGTTCGGCAGCTCAGTTAGGAAACCGTCTGAATGCCAAACTAGAGGTACTGGTTCAAACCCATAACACCTCTCCCTTTATACTGTTTTTTTTTTAACCCTCAAGTTGAAAATCTGCCGCCAATCATCTAACGGTGTGTTCCGGTAGCCTCACTTGAGAGCCAGTTCCATTCCAGGCTAAGTGTGCTCTACCATCTTCGACCACACCGTCACTTAACATCAGATTAGCTGTGGTCAAACACTTAGCCTGGCAACCATAAAAATAAAACAAAATAAAAAAAAACTAAATATATACCTCGAACACTCAAAATTAACTTCCGCAAAGTAACGCATGAATCAATTAATTATCTTTATAAAAAAGTTTGTTAAATGAGCAATAATATTGTCATAGACTCTCTGTTTCTCTTTGAAGCTAAAATTCCCTATCCCTTTTTGCATTTTTTTGTTATCCCGTAGCATGCTTCGTTTATTTTGCGTTTTACAGGGCCCCGGCATGAATTTACCACCCATGCCCCATACTTTGCCACACACATACCACCCCCCGCATTATGTGATGGTAAGTTGCGCTATAATTTTTATTATTTGAGATATATTTAACTGCACATCAAAACACATCACCCGCGACAAAAGATGTCATCAAAGTACAGGCAGAAAATCGGATCGACTGTAGGTAACAAAGTTTTTGCTCTTCGCTTCGCTATTGCCTTATTTCTCTACAGAACGCTGCACAATTATAGTCGCTGTCGAAGTTCAATCGCAATGTATAACAATGTATATAACTTTAACTTAAATATCTGATACCTCGCAAGATAATTTTTAGCAAAAAAAAACAGACTTCAAATAGGAAATAGGAAGTAAAAGGTTCCCCTCGATTTCTCTGGGATGCCATCATCAGATCCTGTTTTATCATGGTACCACCCTTGGGATATCTCCTTTCCAACAAAAAAAAAATCATCAAAATCGGTTCATAAACGACTAAGTTATCCGCAAACATACATTAAAAAAATACAGTTGATTTAAGAAACCTCCTTTTTGAAGTCTGTTAAATATGAGGCAAATATCATAAGCGTAAAGGTTGCGTGCTAATAAATACCGCCTTGCACATCGTGTTCGAGTTTTGACAAGTATGAAAACTTCTTTAAGTTTGCTTCCATAGTGGGAATAAATAGAATTATTATAATAAATAGAATTCGTTACGTTGAGCCACACAAGTGGGAAGAGGCGGTGCGGTGGGGCAGAGGACGCCTACCGGCGGAGCAGTCAGGGTTAGCACGTCATGCGAATATTCATTAATTATATTAAAAAAAACAAATAGGTAAGTCAAATGTCAAATTTATGTTTAAATATCATTGTTTTGTGTTGTGTAGATAGGCAGATGTTCATGTTAATGAATGACAGGTTAGTGACTTTTTAGTAAAAAGGTATTAAAAAGTCACAGAAGTTTACGTGTGCCTTATAGATTTGATGTTAGCGAAGCTACGAACAAAAACGATCGACCAAAAATTGTCGACATCCCTACACGCAAATCGCGCTAAACCTGCGTGAATCAACGCGCTAGTAGGGAAGATATTCTACTTTGGTCCGCGCGCTCCAACCCTTAACCGGCCGGCCGGTGCCTTAACTTTGTTTTTTGTGTTGATCTTTGACAGCATCTATAATTTAACCACTATTCAAATGTTTTAACGATTGGTGAACGTATTTTGTTGTGTATTTAATGTTTTCTAACAACTTGAAACAAAAAAAAGTTTTGATGTGCAATTAATGACTGTCTTTATTATTTGCTTAGTTTTAGTAACCTTTCTTGGGAACCCGTAGTATTTGCTTTAGATCCCACTGTTAGTTAGCACATCTAGTAGGCTCTTTATACAAAACTGATCCTGATTTTCGAGGTAAGGTATACCGTCCTACATATCGTAGTAAAAATACTTATGTTTTTAAATATGGTGGCGACAGATTTGAAATGATACTCTGCTTAGTTTTTGATAAATCGAAGTTAATCAAAATTTCGATTATTATTAAATTGAAAAATATACTTCGAGTCGAAACACAAAATCAAATACGTGGCGCCACCTGTGTTGGTTTTAATCTGTCTGTCTTGAGATAGATCGAACTGTTCAAGCATGATTGTGAATGGATGTTGAGCATGCCATTTCTATTTTTTGAGAATGTTCTTCGATTACTTTTTAAAATTGTAGCTTGATCGCTCTTCTTAATTCTTGAACTTTAAATTTAGTTCAATTTAAATTCTTCATCCACATACACGACTTTATATAAATGCTTTTGACCAATTCAGATTACTTAAAAAAAAATATTAATTTTTTGCACAAGTAAAATTATTGAGTCTCTGAAAGTTATGGAACTAGAGTTGTTCGATACTATGTTTTAACCCTTCAGAAGTCCGGTCCGTCATATAATTTTACTAATAATACTTTAGATCTATACTATAAAGATATATATAGCCCGGCGATGTTAAGTTAATTAACAGAAGGTCTGTTAATGCAATTACACAATAATTTTAAAAAAAGATCTTTAGTTACCTTTAAAATCGTTCAGTGCCGCTGGCAGAGGCATTTTTGCCATCGAAATTTTTACGAAAGATTTTTTGGAAAAAGAAAAACGCCTCTTCGTTTTTTTATGAATTCTCATTTAATATTATCATTGACTAATCAACCCCCACATTTCTGTCTTTCCAGCAACAACCAGGGGGGCTAATGGGAATGAGCGGTTCCCCAATGATGCCCATGGGGGGTATGCAAGCCCCCATGCGACCCGCCGTGCCCCCACAACCCACCAACCAATTTAGTTAAACGTACAACACAATACACACGGTTATATGAGTTATATCGCGCTTATGTACAGAGTTACGAAGCTGAGACGTGAGATCGTACGCTTGTAGATTAGTATAGAATGAATAGCTCAGTTTTGCCTGCACTCGAAATGGAATATTCCACTTTAGTTCTTTTACATTATGGTACATATTTCCGAATACAGATCGCACATCTGTTTTATTGTATTATTTCTTGAAAGTCATGGGTAAACATTAACAGTGAAGGCAATTCGGAGTAAAGTAAGCGACGCGGCGACGGTTCTATATAAATATTATTATTTCTATTTCACAAGCGGCAGTTACTAGTACATATTACAACACGTAATAAATGTTTCGCCTACATTTTGTATAGTCACATGGTGTGTAACAAAATTATGATATATTATAAAATGTATAAGAGGAAATTATAACTGGTCATATTAAATGGAAGTCGGATTTTATATATGTTCTCCTATTTTAGTAGACCATCATATCGTAAATGAAATAATGTTACTACAATTATAAATCATAATGTTATGCAATTAATCACACATAAAATATAAATTATTGTATGTTAAAAAGGACATGTCAAATTAAAAGTTAAAATTGAAAATTCCATAAACATTTCATACAGTTATATACAGTTACATTGTTATTATATTTGGAGTAATATTACTTTAGTCAAATTTTATTTAGCTAAATTAAATGGGGGGGGGGGGTTTGTTACCACTTTATTTAGTGGTATAGGATTTTTTTTCTTTGCGTGTATGGGCCATATATAATTTGTATACTATTCATTTGAAGACAAGTTCACGTGTAACATTTAAGATGAATAAAATACCAGTTATTAATTAATTTAAATGAAATTCTTATGAATACGGTGCGAAATTTTTTAAATGAATGAAATACATATAATTATATATTTATTTCTTCTCTTTGAATTGTATACACATCACATTCCATAATTTTGTACAAAATAACTTATGAATTTATTATGTCAAGTTGTCTTATCCTATTGATTTTTTTGATTTTTACTTATTACATTACTTATTTTATAATGTTACCTGTCATGGATGAAATAACCAATAATATTGTATAACACGCTTAAAACTATCAAGCTTTTTTGCCAATGTGATGGTTTATGTATCGATCCTAAAACTTCAGTAATCTTACTTATCCACAGTTAACAAATAAAATACTTATGAAACTTATGAGAAAACTGAAACTTATGAATGTATTTTGTGTTCATTTTCGTACACAAACCTCTACTTGACAAGCTAAAACCACATCGAGGCAATTTCATTACACTTTGTGGCGTACTACATTTGTTTCGATACCTTATAACCAAAATACTATTATGCTATAAGTTGCTACAATCTAATAACGGTTACCCAATTTTATAGTGATACAACATATTTTGTTTGGCTACTTTGAAACAGAATATATTTCTGTTTCAAAGTAACGCTTACTTGGAAACAACATATTTTCTGTTTGGTAACTTTGAAACTGCATAACCTTTGGTTCTAATGAAACTGGCATCAAATATCTTACAACATGCCACAGAACAAATATATGATGCCTCGTTGTATACTCGTAATTAGTTTAAGTCACTTCAATAGCTTGAAATCATAGTCTTATATTTTCTCTAAACACAAATAATCTTATGTAATCATTGCTATATTATGTATAGATGGTTATCGCATTAGATTGTTATGAATATTAGACGTTACGGGTGTGTATAAATATATCATTGCTGTTATTAATAGACTTACATAGGTGCTTTGTGTGCCCTTCGTATGGCCCAAAATTTTCTTGTATCAATTGTTCTTTTTTTCGACAACTTTTCCCCTTATTAAAAAAAAAACGTAATTATTGTTTTATAATGACTATAATAGTAATTGTTGACAGACTTGCTGAAAATCTTGCTATCCTTGTCTAATAGTCTGTCAACTGAAGTCATCAAAATTAATATCAATCAGTTAACAAAGTAACCAAATATCTAATCAATTGCTTCCTAAAATCATATTATCAAAATTGATTTATTTGATGTTGAAAATATACATAACGCAGTTGCAAATTGCCAAATCTAATATACAAAATTATCAATATATATAATACGCCCTTTTACTATATAACAATACTTTGTACAAATGTGCTAGTTAAAATATTGATCATTTCATTTGTGATATTTTGATTTCGAAAGACTGTTTAATTTGTTTTCAAAGTATTAAAAATAGGCTTTATTTATATGAAAAGAAAAGGATAAAAATATATTTTTCTATCGTTTGGACAAAGTATTGTAAAAAAATGTTGCCATTGTGTCACATTAAAATTTTATTTGTAGAAAATGTGATATATTGTGGCATCATTGCTTCACTAAAATATGTTTTGTGTAGAAAATAATCTAATGTTCACAGAGAAAAATATCTGTAGTGGTTATACACTTAAATTTAAGAAAATTATACAAGTTACTCTATAAAGCAGCTAAGTTAGAGTCCAAAATGCATCAGCTCAGGATGTAAATACTTGTTTACTAATGTCCGTTCACATGGTACACAGTGCTAAGTTTGTTCTGCACCCTAATTTACGTGTCATCAGATAAATGTATCCCAGATTTGGATGGAGAAACTAATGGGTGTCCTAAGTTAAAATATGACGCTTGCTGAACGTATCTATGAATAACTTTGAGAATTTACATTAATGATATTTAATATCATTTGCAATTTTGTATAAGATCTGTTGGTTGAGTTTTTTTTTTCTTCGATCGCTAGAATTATTGTGCAATATTTTATTTGTTATCTTTATTATGGCAATACTGCTGGTTACATTTGTTCTCATTGGACTTGCCAGATGAAATCCAGTGCTTATTTTTAGCGTTTTTAGTTGGCCATACTGTTTCAATGAATGCTGTGATGTTGATGAAGTTAAATTCACTATAATTTTACATTACTTATTTGTATGAAGAAAATTAGTAGAAGTACTACAGTATAATGAGAATTAATTTTAGTAAGTATGTACTCATTAATCGTCAAATTTTTAAGTTGTACATTTTATTCATTTATTTTTATCAACTATTGAGTTATGTTTTTTTTAATGTAAATAATCCTTTGTTTGCTAGATTTATCGCGTCTTTAGATATCCAATTTAGTTTATTTATGAAAATAAATCAATTAATATTATTTTATGATTTTTATTGTTGTGTTTTTCGTCTTGTTAGTTTTATATATGGATCCATTTAAAAGCCTGTACCTAAATAGAAATAAGTTGAATATTTTCTATTTCTTAAATGTAACCCTAATATGTATGTAAGTCTGTAAAGATATAATATACCTCTCGTTCCAATGACAATACTATCCACATAGTAGTCAACAAATCCTATTATAGTAAAATTAAATTGTTACCATTCTTATCTGTGTCACAGTATTACTAGCACTATATATAGATGTCTATAAAGGAATGTATTATAGATGTTGAGAAGTATCTAGCTCGATTATGTAAGAAAAAATCATGTTGCGATTTATTTAATAAACGAAAATCACTTGAATATATTTTGTCCCGCTATTACCCCACCAACCTATAGGCATATCATCTGTGGTATTGTACAAAAAAAAAAGACTGCGGCCTAGTGGGCATGAAGCTATAGATTCGTGCTAGTGGCGTAGCAAAACAGGGCATAGACAAAGTAACAAGATATTCGATAAGTTGAAAAGTCAAAAATAAGCTGCCCACGTGACACTGCTGCTTGTAGTGTTTTATCTGAGGGCTGCTTATATCAATCCCGTAATTTTTTTTACGTTTCTATTAGCGTTATTGCTAATCGAATGTTACTTTGTCTAGACCCACTGGATACATAACTTCTCCGGGATAATTTTTGAAGTTAAATTTAGACTACGGCAGAAATTCGACTATAGGTAATAAAGGACGATAATTATAATTAAGAGTAAAGTTTCAAGTCCACGTCTTGTTTAGGCACATTTCGTTACATCAGACAAGAAAGATATAAAGTAGAAAAAAGATATATTATGCTAAGTTTAGATAGAAGGTTCACTCTAAAACCTGACACCATGCAGGTTTTTTTATAAGTAATTGTTCAGTAGGAAGCTAATGGAGTCGTACTTTAACAGCAAGAAATTAGTATTTCCAACACAAAATCAATTTACGTACTGCATAAGCGAATGGAAAGTGGTTTTTTTCATACATTTGACTACCGTTTCCGTACTTAGTACAGTATAATTCTCGCAAATTAATATGCTAGAACTATTAAGCCTTAGGTAGGTACTTCATAGCTCTTAATATCGGGGCATTCTGTCTATAAAATGAAAACCTTAGTGAAAATAATAAAGTTTAAAAGTTTATTAAGTGTTTTATTCTATAGATGATACTGATGTTAATAAATCGACGCAAAAATATTCTGATTCTGATCCCTCTTTGAGCATATGACTGCGTATATTCGACAAGGATCGTTGGTTTACCTATAACATAATGACTCATTTTCCCTGCGGGATAAACATGCACTGTTTATCTGCTTGCTCTGGATTACTGCTACTGTAAGTAATCTATAAAAATAAATTATATTCGTTGGTACGCGCATTGAGAATGGCTGAATGGGCTAAGTTATTCAGCTAATTAATTTTCAATTGTTTGGGACACTTCGAATAAGGTTTATATAGATGCGAGCAGATCGAGTGCTACTGCACCGAGTATGAAATACCGGGGATTTAGCTAATTATAAATAAAATTACTTTTAACCAGACAACAAGTACCTACCTTTTTGTGTTATATGACGAATGACTTAGGTATTTCTTCGAATATACAAGATATAAGTATTTATGGAAATTTAATTTGCGATTGGGCTCCTTTTCTCTGTCTTATAGGATATCTTAAAACCTTCATGTGGGGTAGATTTCAAAATTCAGTCACTAGACCATAGAGAAAATGTAGTGGTACTAGCCATTTAGGCTAAGCTTGAACGCGCCTTAAAAATGTTCCTTTTTTCATATCTGGCAACTTCTACAATAACAGACAAAATCAATCGATGACAGCGACGGATTCTCATACGAGTTCGCTGACGACATTTTGTCAATAAATTGTAAAATTAAATAGAAATCGGGACATTTTCTTGTGAATTAGTGTTTTAAAAAGCCAGAAATATGGCTGACAATGAACAGAAAGCTATGCAGCTCATGGCGGAGGCGGAGAAGAAATTGAGTTCATCTAAATCCTTCCTCGGTTCTCTTTTCGGGTAAGAACAATGAGATTTGCAGTATTTCTTCATTGCTGTAGAGTTATTGGTCATAATTATTGTTCCCAAAGTATTACAAATTGAACTGAATGTGTAATTCCATCCCTATCTCAAAAGCGTATCAAATATTGATTTTAAACTCTCAATTTCTACTACCAGCAATTTGTCAGTCCTAGGTACTAAAAGGTCTAAACAATGATTCATATTGACTCCCAAATTCCTGTTCTAGTGTCTAACAACATTGGAAATTTCATCTCAATGCTGTATCATGATTAATTAACCCTACCTTGTTGATTACCAAAGCATGATTCATATGTTATTAGCTTTGGGAAAAACACAGAAACTATTTACTGCAGCTAGATCATCTTACAAAATTACATGTAGGTTAATGACTCTCTTAAGAATAGTGGTTGTCGGTGAGAATGACACCTTTATCTTGTACCAAAGGATACAAACTTTGGCTCAAAACTTTCACTTCTGTAATAACTGTAGGCTTATGCCAACCATTAAGTCATTGTATTGCCAAATGTCTGTCCCTATTGTTACAAGGTTTTAGGTAACGGAACTATTCTTGGTTACAATAAAGAGTTTGGATTCAGCTCCCTACTAAATTAGTCACTCCTATAATCTATAATAATGGTTTTGAACCTGCTACTTTACAAAAGAGACTAAAGTTTTTCCTAATTTTAATCCTACATGGATGTAGCTTGCATTTACATTCTGTTTGGTGTGTTTTGTGCAAACTTTTACTTGGTGGTAGATTTCCTTAGCAGGAGGTCGTCTAGGTAGGTACCAATGCAGTACCAGATATTCTGCCGCCAAGCAGTAGTGTGTGAACATTACTGTGTTCCGGATTGAATGGTACTGCAGCTAGCGAAATTACAGGGCTATTGAGACTAACCATCTAGTCTCAAAGTAATGAGCGCCACGACAGCGATGCCCTGGACTTTGTTTTGCTACTCCAAGTTCTGTGTATCGCTGCAATGGTCATGGACAGGCGTTATCTCTTAACATCAGGAGAGCGCCGCGTTCGTCTCATTACTGTTACATAAAAAAAAAAAACTCCCTACGAGCCTACCCAAACCAACCAAGATCCTAGAAGTAGCAGAGCACTGCAATGGGCTGATTTTCCAAGTCGTGGTATAAAATTTAATGACCATGTATTAACAGTTGAACATCTTAAGAGATATTTTTTTAAGAGCACCATTTTTCATTTTAATGTTTGTGGACTATTTACTGAACATAGGTGGTATCTAGCTAAAACAAATTTAATTGTGTTTAAATTACATTTATGGTTGATTGATTGATTTTGACAGTTTTGTCACTATTATAATGTAGGTGCATAATACTTTAAAAAAGTTATAGTAGATATATATCTATATCTTTAACCCGATTCTCTCACCCGAGCAAAGCTCGGTCATCCAGGTACTATACTATAATATGTTATATTAGACTAGCAGAATGCCTTGTACAGCATACCCAATGTATGACTGCATTGCCACTTTTTGGGTCTAATTCTAAACTATTCAGACCATATTGTTATTTAACATCAGCAGGCTGTGGTCAAACTATTCAAGGACCAACTCAAACACAAGTTGTTGCGAGACTAGAATGTTGTCTAACTATGACTAATCAAAAGTACCTTTACATCATAAACAAATAGGGATGTCAGGTGACAAGATTTTCTTTTGTATTTACAAAGGAGATAATCTGGATTAACACTAAGGTTGTGTTTTATTGTGGTAAAGTCTGGAGTCTCCTTAGTAAATTCCATTGTGTTACAAATCGCAGAGCACTGCCTTTTTTTTAACTTTTTTCCATCTAAAACCAAACTAAGCAAAGTTTGTACAATGGTTTGTAGTATGTTATATACTTTTTTTTAGTAAATACATGTAGTACATACAGAACAACCAGATACAGAACAAACATTTGTTGTTGTTACACTAATGTTTGTCCTGAGTGGTAATCAAAATTATCTTACAGGGCAGTCAAGTCAAATCAACTACTTTATTATAAGAGTAAGGGAGTAAGAATTAGTTTTCATAATTAATACTTGAAACAGGGGCTCATCAAAAGTGGAAGAAGCGGTGGATTGCTACCTCCGAGCAGCGAACCTGTTCAAAATGGCAAAGAAGTGGCAGCAAGCGGGACAAGCGTTTTGCCTCGCCGCACAGCTGCACCTGAAGGCGGGCGTGAGACACGACGCCGCCACCAACTTCGTAGACGCATCCAACTGTTATAAAAAATGTGATCCCAATGGTGAGTTTTTATTTTTTTTATCTCTGGATTGGCATTTGATTCACCCTGCCTGATGTTAAACTAGTCTAAGATGAAGTATCATTACCTTAAAAGAACCCATAATCCAATATATACTGTACAAGTAGTATACATCATCATTATCATCAGCCATCATTTAAGGCGTCCACTGCTGGACATAGGCCTCCTCCAGGGGGGGTTTTGCCAATATTCGCCATGCTTGGCAGGCAGGTTGGCAGTGCCCGCATAAGAATAGTACCCCACCCTCTACCCGTGGTTGCCGTAAGAGGCGACTAAGGGATGTAATCCGGAAGATGGGCAGCAGCGTCTTCCTTGAACAATCACACCTAACTGCGCTCGCCAACCCGCCTTCCAAGCGTGGCGAGTATTGGCAATACCCCCCAGGAGGAGGCCTATGTCCAGCAGTGGACGTCCTATGGCTGATGATGATGATGATGAATCCCGCAAAAATAAAACAAAAATGTTAATTTACAACTCGTTACAAATATTCTGTGCTTACTGACTTATTTTTAAAACGCGTCCATACAACTGCATCCATTTTTTTTCGATTTTTTGTTTACTAAAATGCTATTCTGTTTTTCTAGTTATAAAAATAAACTAATATAGACTGGATGCTTGAATTAACAAGTATTGAAGATTCCTAATGTCAAGGGTCGGTTTTTCGTATTTATTTTGGTGTAGAGAGTAGAGGTCACTAGCTCAATTGAATTAAAAAGTTTATTGCCACCCAAGCGCCGTACAAACTGACCGCGGTGTCAGACTAGGCGTTAAATTAAGGTCGCTGTTACAACTAGAAATTAGGAGTACTTAAGTTTATTAGTTAACTTACTATAATAAACATAATGTGTTCAAGTCGCGAGAGTTTATAAATTACACTATTATACAAGCGAAATTTTGTCTGTAACTTTGTATGTATGTATGTTTAATAGATACATACGTCCGAGTCAGCCCTGTTTTTAGGGTTCTGTACCCAAAGGGTAAAACGGGACCCTATTACTAAGACTCCGCTGTCCGTCCGTCTGTCACCAGGCTGTATCTCATGAACCGTGATAGTTAGACAGTTGATATTATCACAGATGATGTAAGTATTTCTGTTGCCGCTAAACAACAAATACTGAAAAACAGAATAAAATATTTTTTTAAGGGGCGGAGGCCCCTTAAAAAAATATACAACCCATACAACAGACATGATTTTATTGCCGTTTTTATAGATAATGGTACGGAACCCTTCGTGCGCGAGTCCGACTCGCACTTGGCCGGTTTTTTATAAACTTGCCTACTGCTGGGCGCTGGTCTCTTGTCATTGTGAGAAGGATAAGGCCATAGTCCAGCCATAGTCCTCGTCTAGTTTATTAAAAAATGTAAAATCGCTAATATTCGTAAATACTCTGAATAGTTTTCTAATTCTATTCGGCATACCCGATAACAGTGTTGCCACATTAGCCCTTTTCGGGCAGAATCTAGCCCTTTTTCTGGTGATTCAACCCGTTTTGAACGCTTTAGCCCCAAAAGAGAAATCTAGCCCAATTTAGCAGATTTCGCAATTTTCTGGGAGAGAATTTCCCGCGAGATCGGGATTGCATTCACTAGTTGGCAGACTTCACACATCTCCGAGAACTTTCAGACATGTAGTTTATAATTTTCTGACGATGTTTTCCTTCACCGCTTGAAGTTATCGGCAATACGTACATAACTTAAAAAAGACAGAGGTGCGTACCGTGGATTCGAACCCAGGACCTCCAGATTGGAAGTCATACGGTCTCCCAACTAGGCTGTAGATATGTACATACACATGTAGATTGATTAACTCTTTGTCGTTCACACCAAAAATTACACACATACACACACACAAATAACTTAATAATAAGTGCAACAAGTGGAGGCGTTATCGCTAAAAACAATATCCCCTAGGCAACCTTAGGATGAAGAGGATTCATAGATAAAGAATGGGGTGTTAAATGCTTGTTTTTGTTACATGTTCACACTGTAACAGCTTGATGTATTTTGATGAAATTTGTAACGGAGATAGTTTATATCTTTGTTTGCCACATGCTACTTTTTATACCGGAAAATTTGGAGGCCTAGCCATAGCTTCATATAATGAAAATCTGACACGACAGCCCTGTTGGCGCATTGGTAGTATATTTGGTATAAGAGCTGCGGGGCGTGGGTTTGATTCCCTCCCAGGACAAACATTTTTGGTAAAAACAGATGCTTGTTCTGTGTCTGGGTGTTCTGTATATTTTATAAGTACCTATGTATTTATAAACAAAAAAAAGTATGTAAGTATTTTATCAGTTATGTGACTTCCATAGTACAAGCTTTGCTTACTTTGGGGCGCTGTGTGTGATGTCCTACGATATTTATTTATTTCAATCGAATTCTGATTGATAATTACAAAATATAACCTTAATTATTATTTTATAAGAAATAGGCCTACGTTTTACCACCGTCTCACCTTATGTTAAGCGATGATGCGGTCTAAGATGGAGCATGCTTGCCACACAGATTATGTCCAACAGGTAGCGCATTCCAATGTCCAGCAGTCCGCACAATGAACATGGAATCAAACCGTTTCGTTTTAATGCCTGCAATCACCTTTTCCATAAACAAACGTATTCTATTTCTTCTCGGGATTTTTCACCTGCTAGACTTATGGACGTATTCTCCAATTATAATAATCTTGAGTTTTGAAAACTCATATTATATCGTGATAGCTAGTTACGTATTCAGTGTTCCATTCGAACTATAGTCCCAAGACGGGAACTATAGTTATGTAATTTAACTTTAAAATGAAAAGCTTTGATATAGTTACTAACAACTGCCCACCCGATGAGTATGAGGTTACCTAAGTATCTATTTTTTACATGGTTGACAGGCTAAGTATTTAACCACAGATCATTTTTGATGATTCAAGTTGAAAATCTGCCGCCAAGCATCTAACGGTGTATTCCGGCAGCCTCACATGAGAGCCAGTTCCATTCAGGCTAGGTGTGTTTATCATCTTTAACCACACCGTCACATAACATCAGGTGAGCTGTGGTCAAACGACTAGCCTGTTAGCCATAAAAAAAAATGTTTGTCCTGATGGTAATCGAACCCGCGCCCCACACAGCTGTCGAAGCAGATATTCTACCAAATAAGGTAACGAAAGTCAAATAAGTTTAAGTCTTTTCAAATTACTGGTTCATTCAACTTATTCTAAGTAAATCGATCTACTCTCCTATAATACCAGCGTTCTCTTACTTCCTGCATCTTAATACATATGTTGTATTGGCTGTCAGCCAAAGCCTATACTCTAAAGCGTCGGAATAGAATATCTTCAGAGAAACAGCTGAGTTATACTTTCATTTATACATAATACTAGCAGACCCGGCCACGCGTTGCTGTGGCCAAATTGAACACACGCGTGTAACGTGAAATAAATTGTAGCGCATATGAAACGTTTGGACTTTTAACGTAGCGCCATCTATTGGATACTTACTCAATCCAGTTAATAAATTACCTTGCACCGCCATCTATTAGAATTTTATGGAACTCACAGATAATTATACCTCTTTGTCGTATAATAAACAAATAATTTGCAATAAAAAAATATTGCAATTATAAATTGAGATATAAACTATCATATCTCTCAAGTTGGATCAAACTGCACACAGTGTGCAAGATTTGGTTAAAATCGGTTTACTAGTTGAGAAGTTTATCGCGGACAAACAACGCGATACGAAAATTTTTATATATAAAGATATTATAATCGCTTGCATTCGCGATTTCGTTCGCGTTGAGTTTAGAATTGGGCTCGGAGAGAAATGAAACGTGTAAGAAATGCAAACGCAATAATTTCATTCGTCATGCAATTAACGCTGCTTTATTACCTGTATTATGATAAAGGATATCTTTTATCCCGGAATAATGTTCCATAAGACACATCTGCACCAAATTTCAAGTAAATACATATTGTTGTTAATTTTGTGATAATTCCACAGAAACTTAACATAAAAGTCCTAACCAATATTATAAACGCGAAAGTTTGTAAGAACGTATGGATGTATGTTTGTTATTCTTTTACGCAAAAACTACTGAATGGATTTTGATGAAACTTTACAATAATATAGCTTACACATCAGAATAACACATAACAGATAGGCTATAAACTATAAAGATATAGTGTAAATTATCCAAAATATAACGATAAGTGTCAAGTAAGTAGGAATTTTTTTTGCCATCTGCGAGCTATTCTAGCGTGCGCCGCAAAAACCGATGGAGTTACACGTATATAATGTACAATGGAAATATATATCCTAAACAGTCCTACAAAAAGCCCGCGACAGCATATATCTATCTTTGATGTGTAAGCCATTATCGCCAAAATAATGAACCATAAATACAATAAAAATTGTTAATTTTATTCTAACGCGCATTTGGTAATAACAAATTGATCCTTATCTCTACATAGTATAAAACCAAGTTGTCTGCCACGTCTGTCTGTCTCAATTCCACGCGGACGAAGTCGCGGGTAACAGCTAGTATTCTATATGTTAATCCAGGTAATAAACTATTTGTGTGCCAAATTTCATCCAAATCCGTGCAGCCGTTTTTGTGTAATTGAGTAACAAACATACAATCATACAAACTTTAACATTTTTAATAGAGCTACGGGAATTGATATAATATCGCATTTTACTTAGACATTGATGTTTTTTTTTAAATATGTAACGGTGTAGTCCCTTTTTCCATTATAAATGGCAGAAATTTTTATTCACAGACTCATGCTGTTTTGACGACTTTATCTATCTATATCTTTAAACGAGCAATTCTTGTATATATATATATATATATATATATATATATATATATTCTGAATCTCGGAAACGGCTCCAACGATTTTCATGAAATTTTGTATCCAGGGGGTTTCGGGGGCGAAAAATCGATCTAGCTAGGTTTCATTTTCAGAAAACGTCGTTTTATCCATGTTTTCAGCCGAGCAATGCTCGGTCAACCAGGTACTAGTTATTAAATGTACTGGGTACCGCAGTGGTCATTGTTAGTCGTTTTTAACCATCACGGATATTGTTTACTTGTTACCACATAGAGTGTTCAGTTCGTCTGCATTTAGTATGTAGCGATGATGGCTCAGTGGTTAGCGCGGTAGGTTCGCATGCCGAAGGGCGTGGGTTCAAACCCCAACAATGAGCTTGAGCTGCTAGTGAAGGAAACCATAGCGTGGTGGTAGGGTACTTTCTAGTACTCGGCTGGCTAGCTACCACCCTCAAGTTGAAAATCTACCGCCAAGCGTCTTACGGTGTGTTCCGGCAGCCTCACTTGAGAGCCAGTTCCATTCCAGGCTAGGTGTGCTTTACCATCTTCGACCACACCGTTACTTATCATCAGATGAGCTGTAGTCAAACACATAGCCTATCAGAGATAAAAAAAAGAAGTTTTTTGTTTGACCAAACGAACGCAAATTATTGTAGCGCTATCTCGTTTTGTTTCAATAAATTGAAAAAGGTAGCATAAAATTAGTGTTCATTGAACCTTACTGTACTTAGCATAAGAAACTGTTTCTCTCCATTTTTTATTCGGCGATATATGCCTAACGTTTTAAGAATTCAACTCAAGTATCGCATATACATATATTTTTCTTTAGGTGTATGTATAATTCATACATTACATGAATCGCTGCTGTATTGGTTGTACATCGATAAAGGCCTTTGCTTGGAGTTTCGCTTGCTTTCAGAAATATCTAGTTATTATTCTGTTATCTGTTTACTTGTATCTCTAAGGAGGGGTATAGGTATTTGCGGAAAATACGTTTTTTTTTTTAAATTATACAATTGCCATCGTTACAAACGACGTATGATAATGATAATATCCCACTAATATTATTAATGTGTAAGTTTGTCTGTCATTTGAATGAAATTTGGCTCATATATAGTTTATTACCTGGATTAACATATAGGATATTTTTTATACTTAGAAAATGTTAGGTTCCTGTGGAGTTATCACTAAAAACGAATCTTAAGACGTATCCTTCCTGTAGAATTATCAAACAATTAACCTTGTAGTTCGTTCGTATACTCTTGAAATTTTTCTTTGTTTTTGTTATCAAAAAACTAACTACAGAACTTATCCACTTGAAATTTGGTATAGATGTTTTGAAATATTATTCCGGAACAAACGGTATCTTTTTTATTAATAAAGGCAATTAAGTAGCACAAGTTTCATGATGAATGAAACTATTGCTCCTTTGTTACTGAACCCCATTCATAAGTAATCATTTGGAGTTTTTGGCCAAATTGGTAACCCAGCTTACAGACAAGTACTATTAAATAAAGCTTATAGACGAAAATGAGTCCGACTTTCTAAATAATACCGAAAACGTTATTCCAACCACCCAGCTTGACGCGAATCTTGTCAACTTATCCCGAATTTGTATACTAACTGAGTTATGGAATGCCACTAATTCATCCCAAGTCGGGTTAAAGTCTTAGTTATAGACCGTCAGTGCAGCTTGCAGTACTTTCACACATTTTAGTTTAATTTTCACACTTCATTGCGTCTAAATCGACCCTGCAGTGAAAGCAATAACGTAATAATCCTGCTATTATAGTCATTAACGTAGCTAATGAAATGAATAGCCTTTGTCACTTTTTTTCTTTGTTTCTGACGTCGCACTTTGCACATTTGCCAGTGTTAAGTATTTTATGTCGAACTAGCGACCCGCCCCGGCTTCGCACGGGTGCAATGTAGATACTAAAGTGGTGCATATGCATGTATTATACATATAAACTTCCTTCTTGAATCACATTGTCTATTGATGAAAACCGCATTAAAACTTGCGTATTTTAAAAGATCTAAGCCTACAGACGGCGGGGAGCGACTTTGTTTTATACTATGTAGAGATTAAGTTAAATAAATCTAAGTCATAGTCAAAGTTACAAAAAGTAAGTCTTAGTCGAGTCCGATCAAGTCCTAGTAAAGTAATGGTGGATTTACTACAAACTTAGGAGTTTTAGAAGCTACATGAAAAATCACATTCCACATACCGACGCTCGCGCACGTAATTAGCGATGTTAGGAATAAAATACCACAATTTTTATAGATAATACAAATTTTGTAAAAAAAAAAAAAAATTCAAATTCCAACCGTAAAAAAACCTTTAGCAATTTTGAACCGACGAAATATTTAAGGCTAACCGTAGATATAAGAGCAATGCACGGTGCCATCTGACCCCAAACTAAACTTAGCTTGTAATATGGAATTCAGATAATTACTTTTTTCAATTAATTCGATTAATACTTTTTTCATTGTAAATACGTACAGTACACCCAGACAAAGAACAAACAATTGTTTATACTATGAAATGTTTGACACTCTATATTGTTTTACAACTGGAAGTCTTCTGTTGCCAATTTGAACATTTAAGTTTGGTTTTTCTTATTGTACCTATTTGTTGTAAACGACATTTTAATTTACAATTTTATCTTTATAATTTTTATGATTTAGGATTAATCTTTCAACCATTTTGTAGTCAATGTATTTTTTTAACAAGTAAATTTACCTTTTTTTTTTTAAATTAAAATTTCCTATTTTAATAATATATGAGATGAAATTTAATTGGTCTGGTCTCAAATATTAATCTCAATAAATGAAATTTGATTTTAATTTAATTTAATCGAACCCACGACAGAACAGATATACCAATGAGCCAACAGGGCTCATCACTCTTCAACACAATACGTGTCACCGTTTCAGGTGTATATTTTAACCACAATGCGAATTGTAGAGAATTCGTAAAACTAGTGTTGCGTTTGTCTGACATCGATCCTACTGCTCCACTTAGTAAAAACACTTCTTGTCGCACGCAATACTACAATTGAGTTAACTTTTGCTATAAAGTTTATTGTTTTATTATTATGAACTGCAATTGCGGCTACTAATTATTATTATAGTTGTTTTAATGTTGTATTTGTATGATGTCGCTGGATTGTTTCGCAGTTTTATATTATTGTTACGTATGCATTATGATTTAGCGTTCATTACTTTTGAGTAACCTACGGAGTCACGTCGAATCGCAAAGCGAGCTATGCTTGGCGTTTCGCTGTGGGATCGTATCCGGAACGAAGTAATTCGCCAGAGAACTGAAGTCACAGATATAGCTCAGCGTATTAGCAAGCTAAAGTCGCAATGTACTTTTGCCATTAATTAAATAATACTATAATTGGCTGTATTATATCCAGATAAGTACTGGTGGTACCTACCTACATGACCTCCAGCGCTAACACATAATAAACTTATAGGGTTTTTCGTCTTATGACAGATTAAGTGTTTTACCACAGCTCATGTAAGACCTAGCACACCTAGCCTGGAAGACTGCATGACCGGAACACACAGCTAATTGTTTGGCAGCAGATTTTCAACTTGAGGGTATTGTTAGCTAGCCAGCCGAATATTAGAAAATACCTTACCACCACGCTATGGTTTCCTCACGATATTTTTCTTCACCGGCAGCTCAAGCTCATTGTTGGGGTTTGAACCCACGGTGTACCGACTGCGCTAACCACTGAGCTATCATCGCCACACGTTATCTTATAATCACTGGAGTAGTAAATTTTGTTAATAACATGATCTAGCAACTCATATTACATCATTAGATAAGTATTCAGTTCGCATCACCGTTATCTGTATCTGAAAGATAGTCTGGATCAGAATATTTATCATACGTCAATGGTGGCCTAGGTATATCATCTAATCCATTCTTTTTAGCACTTGCTATTTTATACATAACCATTTAAATTTGTGATGGGCGAGTGTGAAAGACACGTTGAAATAATTGTATACCTTTCAAACAAAATCATCCCATACGGATAATCGCCTTATTTCCTAGAGTGAGCGCGGGATATAGATATCTGGGATTTTGTAGCGATGATAGCTCAGTGGTTAGCACGGTCAGTTCGTGTGCCGTATGACGTGGAATCAAACCCCAACAATGAGCTTGAGCTGCCGGTGAAGGAAAAACATTGTGAGGAAACCATAGCGTGGCGGTAGGGTACTTTCTAGTACTCGGCTGGCTAGCTACCACCCTCAAGTTGAAAATCTGCCGCCAAGCATCTAACAGTGTGTGTTCCGGCGGCCTCACTTGAGAGCCAGTTCTATTCTAGGCTAGGTGTGCTTTACCATCTTCGACCACACCGTCACTTAACATCAGGTGAGTTGTGGTCAAGCACCTAGCCTGTCAGCGATAAAAAAAAAACTTGCTATTTGCCACATAACCATTTAAACTTCTGATGGTCGAATATGAAAGACAAGTTGAAATAATTGTATACCTTCCGAACAAAATCATTCCATACGGTACTAAATCGCGTTATTTCCTAGTTATATGCGCGGGATCTAGATGGACTCTATATGTGTTTAGATCTTTTTTGGTTTTACGTTGGCCACTTGTTGTAGTGGAGCGTTAAATTAATTAATGTCACTTCTTTTTAAGTAGATTTTAGTCTTTTTGTGATGAGACTTCGTGCCCATATTGACGTGGCCGTAGCACAGCATATATTGTACTAGCGACCCGCCCCGGCTTCGCACGGGTGCAATGTAGATACTAATGTAGATGCGACTTTGTTTTATAATATGTAGTGATTGTACGTGACAATTTTTTTTACAAATAGAATGAGTATTGTAAACTATATGCCACCGGGGACTTTTTGTAGATCTATAAAAGATGAATGTCCAATGACTGACCATGCATTGTTTTGTTATATCTCAAAGAGATTTGGAAGCGTTTTCGATGAAAGCTCCCAGGTGGCTTGACTTTTTCCGACACTTCCAACAATCATCATCATATTTCAACCAATTTACACAAAACCTTGACAAATTATATACCTAAACCTTCCTCATGAATCACTCTATATATTGGAGAGACTCTCATGATAACCCGTTAAGTAGTTTTTAAGTTTATCGCGAACAGACAGACGCGGCGGGCGACTTTGTTATAAAATGCAGTGATAATAGTAAAGCGTGGCGGTCGCGAATTTACCCGCTTCCGCAAGTCCTGGTTGTTTAAGGCAGCTTATATTATTTGTTACCGCGTTCGCTACCCCACAAGTCATAGCAGACTGGACAGGTTTAGCCACTATTTTAGACGGGCGCAATTTTGGCTGTTTAAAAATAAACTATTGTTCCTTTTTTGTTTATTGCCGTATCGTGTTTTCAAGTTCGTTTATGTATGTTACAGAGGCTGTGTCGTGCATTCTAAAAGCCATCGAAATATACACCGACATGGGGAGATTCACCGTTGCGGCTAAACAACATCAAGTAAGCATTTGTTTTTGAAGTGACAACTTTTTTAGCAGCATTGAACGATTTTTGGTGGGGATAAAACTTATGGATTCGCATCACTGATATATATGATGCTAATGTGACGTGTTTTAAATTTTCACTTATGTCGTAAGTTCCCATGTTCCCATTTTTTTGTTTAATTGGCACCCTGTGTTTCTTTGATTTTGAATTATTATTTTTTTTCGCTGACAGGCTTTGTTTTTGACTACAGCTCACCTGATGTTAAGCGACGGTGTGGTCGTGTGGTAAAGCACACCTAGCCTGGAATGGTACTGGCTCTCAAGTGAGGCTTCCGGAACACCGTTAGATGCTTGGCGGCAGATTTTCAACTTGAGGGTGGTAGCTAGCCAGCCGAGTACTAGAAATTACCCTACCACCGTGCTATGGTTTCCTCACGATGTTTTCCTTCACCGGCAGTTCAAGCTCATTGTTGGGGTTTAAACCCACGCGAACCAACCGCGCTAACCAGTGAGCTATCATCGCTACAAACATCTACATCTGGATGGCGAGAATTAAGTTAGTTATGCTATTATCTCTGTTGATATACCATTAATGAAATGACCTCCCTTGTTCTAGAACATAGCCGAGCTGTACGAGACGGAGTGCGTGGACCTGGCGCGAGCGATGCAGCACTACGAGCAAGCGGCGGACTACTTCCGCGGCGAGGAGTCCACGTCCTCGGCAAACAAGTGCATGCTCAAACTGGCGCAGTACGCTGCGCAGCTCGAGCACTACGACAAGGCGATACAGATCTACGAACAGGTACGCAACATCATCATCTCAGCCGTAGGACGTCCACAGCTGGACGTAGGCCTCCCTCATTGACTTCCATGAAGACCGGTTGGAAGCGGCTCGCATCCAGCGCGTTCCTGCGGTCTTTATTACCCATCGGCCATCAGTTCAGCGTGCTATGCCCTGCCCACTTTTCAACTTGCTTATTCGCTGGCCTATGTCGGTAACTTTATTTAGTCCACAGATCTCCTCATTTTTGATTCGATCTCATAGAGAAACCTCAGGATTACATAAACATACATACGATATGCGGTCGAATGGCATTAAGAACTCGCGGTAACCTAAGAAATATAATAATACCTAAGAAACGTTTTTTATAAAAAAAAAAATTGATAACACATTTCACACAGCGCCATCTAGCACGAAATTAAGCAAATTATAGTAACCACATATATAATAGAATATACGTACGTACATTTTTTTTTGTTGTAAATAAATACCTACTTATAATACAATACCTCTCTGGCTCCGCACGTGTGCAATGTAGATACTAATGTGGTGCATATAACAATGCTACCTTTCTCTTGAATCATTCTGGAAACCGCATTAAAATCCGATGCTTAGTTTAAAAGATCTAAGCGTACAGACGGCGGGAAGCGACTTTGTTTTATAGTATTTAGAGATATAGAACAAAAAAAAGATCTATACATACATATGTACCTAGAATCACAGACAAATTATTCATTCAAATTTTACCAATACTCGCCACGGGTTGGCGAGCGCAGTTAGGTGTGATTGTTCAAGGAAGACGCTGCTGCCCATCTTCCAGATTACATCCCGTAGCCGACTTTTACGGCAACAACGGGTAGAGAGGGTGGGGTACTATTCTTACGCCGGCACCACCATGCGGCAATGCAATGGCTACTTTTTATCCCCGAAAATGCGGGTGGACTCACAGAGCGTAACCAGTTGACCATAATTACGATATCTGTTTCGCAGATCGCCAAGTCGTCCCTGGACAACAGCCTGCTTAAATACAGCGCTAAGGAATACATGTTTCGCGCAGCGCTCTGTCACCTGTGCGTCGACATACTGAACGCGCAGCACGCGCTCGACAAGTACTGCAGCCTTTACCCCGCCTTCGGAGACACGAGGGAGTGCAAACTCATCAAGGTAAGACCACACGGGCATCGAGCGTGCTCCACCATAGACCGCATCTTCGCTCAATATCAGGCGAGATGGCGGTCAAACGTAAACATATATATTTTTTTAAAATACCGGCCAAGTGCGAGTCGGACTCGCGCATCGAGGGTTCCGTGCAAACCTGTAGGTAAAAGTAAAAGTTTTTTTTTGGTAATTTATGCTTTTCGCAATTTATCTGTGCTACAAGACGTTGCTTCGTACCAAATTTCAAGATTCTGAGTTCACGGGAAGTACCCTGTAGGTTTTGATTCCCTTGCGAGTGTCGAAAATTTGCAGCATAAATGGCTGTTGGCTTAGAAGTTTGATTTTTTCACAGCTCCAAGGGTCTACTGTAGACCTGAGTATTTGATATGAATTTCAGCTTGATACCTCCACGCTTTCCTGAGAAAAAGGGTCTTGACAGACAGACGAACAACAAAGTGATCCTAATAAGGGTTCCGTTTTTTTCCTTTTAAGGTGCGGAACCCTAAAAAAAGATTTAAAATAAAATTCGGTCGGCAGCTTTCTGCGTCCAGTTTTGTAATTTTACGCAAGTCGTCACTCCACCTGACTGTAGGGCGTCCTACACTACGGTTGCCTACACACACTTTGTGATTGTGTGCTTTTATCTCTTATTTACTTATACATTTTCGATAATATTTGATGTAAATAGTACGAATTGAAGACGCTTTATTAATATAAATAAAATAATTAGATCATGATAATTAAAAAAAAAAACAAGATTTTGTATATAAACTGTTACTATTATTGTTGCATGTTCAAATAGGCGCAGCTGTTAAGACTAAATTAATCCTTTTTTCTATGGTTGACTTCTATGGCTAGGTGTTTGACTACAGCTCACCTGGTGTTAAGTGACGGTGAGGTCGAATATGTTGAATATACTTGGAATAGAACTGGCTTTTAACTGAGGCTGCCGTAAGATACTCGGCAGATTTGCATCTAGAGGGTGGTACCTAGCGAACGGAGTACTATAAAGTACCCTAACCACCACGTTATGGTTTCCTCGCGATGTTTTCCGTCCTACATACGCCTAACCTACGCCCTTGGTCGTGTAAACCGACCGCGCCAACCACTGAGCTATCATCGCTGCAATAATTAGATAAGGCCGTAAGAAATCGCTCTAGGCGATAAGGCCGCCCTTGTACACTATTTATTTGTTATTCTATATACGTTGTTTTTCTTTTTTTTATGATCGACAGGCTAGTTGTTTGACCACAGCTCACCTGACGTTAAGTGACGGTGTGGTCGAAGATGGTAAAGCACACCCAACCTGGAATGGTACTGCCTCTCAAGTGAGGCTGCCGAATACCGTTAGATGCTTGGCGGCAGATTTTCAACATGAGGGTGGTAGCTAGCCAGCCGAGTACTAGAAAGTACCCTACCACCACGCTATGGTTTCCTCACGATGTTTTCGGTTACCGGCAGCTCAAGCTCATTGTTGGGGTTTGAACCCACGCCCTTCGGCATGCGAATCGACCGCGCCAACCGCTGAGCTATCATGGCTAAAATTTGTTATTTTCTTTCTCTTTTTTGTTTTTAAGTTTTGTATGTTATAATGTTGTTTGATGTATAATAACGTTGTATTGTATTGTAAGTTTATGATTATGGTATTTATTCCCCAGGAGCTAATCGAACACCTGGAAGATCAAAACGTGGACGCTTTCACAGAGGCCGTGAAGACTTACGACAGCATATCGCGCCTGGATCAGTGGTACACCGCCATACTGGTCCGCATCAAGAAACAGATCAACGACAACCCCGACCTGCGCTGAGCGCCGTGCCGCCCGCCCTCGCTTGTATGTACAATACTTCTACAAGTCATCCTTTTTAAGTCCCGTCAAATTTCTTATTGTAAATTGATAATTTATTACTCATTTGTCATAATAAATCCTTTCGTATCATAAGTCTATATGTGTATTATTATTTTATTATTTCAACCTATTTTGTCCCACTGCTGGGCATAACCTCTCCACCTTTCCATGCCCGTCTGTTTGGTGCTATTGAGGTCCAATCATTATGAGCGTCAAGCACATCTTTCCACAGTCTTCTAGACCGGTCTGGTGGCTGTTTAAGCTAAGAGAGCGAGTCGGTGGTGGTTTTCGCCTATAACTCCGCTGGCATTCGGTAGAAGTGTCCACCCTCATCCCACTTTACAATGGCAGCTTTTTCAGTCATCTCAATGATCTGGGTTTTGGAGCAACGCGGTCTAATAACTTTACGTCCAGTATGCTGCGCTCCGTTGACAGTTGACAATCCGCGAGTGTTGTCTCTGACTATATGCCTTCTTGATAAGCTCAAAGTCGCACAACGACCTATGGAGAGGGCTATGCTCGGAGTTTCCCTATGAGATCGAATCTGAAATGAGGAGATCCGTAGACGAACCTAAGTTACCGACATAGCTCAACCGATTAGCAAGTTAAAGTGGCAATGGGCAGGGCACATAGCACGCAGAACTGATGGCCGATGGGGCTAAAATTCTCCACGGACCGGCAAGCGCAGCGTAGGACGTCCACCCACAAGGTGGACAGACGACCTAATAAAGACCGCAGGAACACGCTGGATGCGAGCCACTCCCAACTGGTATTTATGGAAGTCAAAGTCAATTTATGGAGGCCTATGTCCAGCAGTGGCCGTCCTACGGCTGAAGATGATGATGATGAAGTCGTTCATGGCCCAATAGCACTTCCAGGCATTTTCGGTGCGTCGAGCAATTTGTTTCTCTTGTCTCACATGGAAAGATACTGTTTGGCCAAGATATACGTACTCCTGGACATATCTAATCTCTACATCCTCAATGCACATTTTTGGCTTGGTGTTCTTTGACATGTTCATACTGAGTCCGACCTCCTGGCTTGTAAGGCTTAGATCATTGAGCATTTGTTGTAACTCTGTGGCTGTAGAAGAGAAAAGAACAATGTCGTCGGCGAAACGAAGATTGGTAAGCTTTTTTTTAACCCGACGACAATGCCCCTCTTCCCAGCAAGCTGCCAGCTTTTTAAAAACTTCTTCTAAAATCGAGTTGAAGAGAGAGAGAATCTATTATTTTGGTTACTTATTTGTATTATTTAGTTACGTTATTAAAAATGCATTATTCAGGTCAAATGTTGAAATGTCCAATAAAATTATAAAGTATGTCATTTATTTTTGTTTTACTTATGCAGGATTACTCACGTTTAATTTTATCGGAAACTCTGACTTCTTTACAGTTTAAAAGTAAAATATATATTGAAAATTCACCTAAGAACAGCTCTTTCAAACAAATTAATTCATAATTAAGACTGGTTTTACATATGTGTGTAATCTTTTACAGGTCTAACCGTTCTACCCATCAGCCTTACAATTGGAGTCCCACAATGCTCAACTTTCTCCAAAGCCGTCTGGGGCAAGCGATGCGTACGGTATAATAATTATTTCCCTTTTTATCATAATTATGTAGTACATTCTTAACTACGCCTATTTCATTGTAACTGTTAGGTCACGGTCCTTTGATGCACTATTGGTGTCTTGTACCATTTTGAAGTGTTTTGAATTATTGAAATGGTACTTTTGGGTCTCGAATTGTCGTTGATAGTGTTTTCCCCTTCTAGAGTCCATATTTAGTGATTCTAAAACTATTGGTTACGCAAAACGGCTATAATAAGCCGAAAGGTCATTGTGAACAGTTTATCAGACCGACACTAAAATCGATACAAAAATCCTGTTTTTCTATAGAAAAATGTCACTCACCATCAACGTAATATATAGATCTCAAGGTCGGTCCCAAAGCAAAACAATGAAGAGTAGAATAACCTCTTTTCGGGTTAGGTATACTGTTCCACTTTACCCTATATTGTTCTGAATAGAATTCGACAACCCTAATGTTTACTTTCTAACGCCTTTCAGCAGCCTTGTTTGAGATCCTGTTATCTATCCCCGTTTAGCGTGCTTCCATATCTTTGACAGCAATGTCACTTGCGTCAGGTGAGCTGCGGTTAAACGCCTAGCCAGTCACCAGAAAAAAATCACCACGGTCACGTTTTACACATTATTAAAGTCAATTGAACAGATATCTGTAATTTAAATATTAAGCTACTAATTAAGAAACATTTGGACTTTGTAGCTTACAACAAGACCTTACCTAATCGATGACGTAACAATTTATTTTGTTCATTTCAATCAATCAATTTATTCCATTCACGGATTTCAAAATAGAGGAAGGTTTTCGATAGAATACATATTTTTTAGTTAACCTGTTATTCCCATTGCTAGGATACTTTATCCCTCATGTGTTGGTCATTGTTTGGTCAGTTGTAATTACTTCATGAGCGTAAAGATGATAGGTGTCAGTTCGATTCCCGTCCGGAACAAACATTTGTTTTGGGTCTGTGATGTTTATATAAAAGTCAATACAATACAACGTTATGTTGATAACCAAAAGTTACAAGTCAAGTTAGTAATTATATCGTTTCAAATATTAGTAATTTAATTAATAAGTACCTGGTTGACCGAGCCTTGCTCGGCTGAAAACATGGATAAAACGACGTTTTCTGAAAATGAAACCTAGCTACCTAGGGGGCAAAAAATCGATCTGATTTTTTGCCCCCGAAACTCCCTGGATACTAAATTTCATGAAAATAGTTGGAGCCGTTTCCGAGATCCAGAATATATATATATATATATATAATATATACAAGAATTGCTCGTTTAAAGATATAGATAGAAGTTTCGATAGTCTAGTTGTTAGATCGTCTGGCTTCCAATCTGCAAGTCCTGGGTTCTTCAACTTCTCTCCTTTCTTGTTAGTATCTTGAGTCAGCACTTTCCTATGTCTTTTAAATGTAGAACACACCGTTAGGTGCTTTGCAGCACCTACCTTACCACCACACTAAGTTCTTTACGTAGTTCTTCACCGGCAACTCAAACTCATTATTGGGATTTAAAACCACACCCTCCAAAGTGTGATTCAACCGCGCTAATCACTAAGCTATCATTCCTACAAGAAATCCCTGCCAAATAGTGTGTCTATATTCATGAGGATATTTCTTAATTTAGCTAAAAGATAACCTAACTTACATTTCTTTATATGCGTCCAGCGTAACTTCAACCAAGTTGCGAGTTGTTTACGTGGTTGAAGTTAAGGTGGAGATACCAATAGTGCATCAGAGAATGTTTCTAGTATTCAAAAATAGTCGATATATATATTAACGTTAAGGTCGGGAATCACTTGTTTATTTCTAAATCATACCATTGCGGTAAAAACGTTCCATATGTTACGTTAAGTACACTTATTTGATGTGTTATCAAAATCTTTATTGATAGTTGTTATTTATGTACATGTATTTAGTTTTTGTTTGTGAAAAGCAGCGGTGTTGTACAGATAATGTTTTTATTTTTTTCGGCTAACCTCATTCAGGGTGTAACTATAATAACACATTACCTTATACGGGGTTATACATCATTATGAACAACTTTTACTATGAACATAAATACTGAATACAAAAAAAAACTAGTTGTTGACTTTTTAACTTAACTTAATTTAACTTTTTTTAACTTTATGGCACTAGTTTTTATGTCGCGATTTCAATGTTGTGTCTATAGTAAAAAAAACATAATGGTGAGAACAAAGACCCCCTTAATACCCGGCTTAATACATCCAAAGCATATAACCCAGTATACATATGTAGATTATTATGCGTACAGAGGGCATGTTACCACAGATTTGGAAATGTATGGATTGTTGCATAGAAGTGAAGACTTCTTCATACTACAATTTTGCTTGTCGAATGCAAACTACAAGTTGGCAGAAACTATAAGTATCAATACCAAAGACTTTATACATATATTACATTCAAATTTTGTCAATCACGGCTAACTTAAGACATATACTTAATAACATAATCAAATGTATTTTTATTATGTTTAATTTTTTTAATGACTAGCAATTATACAAATATGGAACAAATTGATGGCCGTTCATTTTATACGTTGACATAAAAGTAATGCACTTAGACATGTCAAAATTCTTAGAAACAGAAGGGGCAACTCTCTTGTAAAAAAAAATCGTAACGTGTGTCAAAAAATACAAACGATATGCATTACTATGCTAAGTTGTATTTGTGTGCGTGCACCTTGCGTAGTTCTAGTTTTTTTAATGCCACGGGTGGCATTCAAGCAGACGGTTTACCTGATGGTAAGCAATCACCGTCGCCTATGGATACCTGCAACACCAGGGACAAATTATCACTACAAATACATTTCCGACTTTTTAAGATTCTATTAACACGCCTTTTGTAGTACCTAATGTTCTAACTCCGTGGGAATACGGAAGAAGGAAGATCATTCCACAATTTGCAAGTGTAAAAGGATCGCGTGAATGTGCGATCTCCATGAATTAATTATTGATGAGCTTTCATACGATGTCGGCTAGTGTAATTGTAGGACCAAAAGGTCTTTACTTTTTCTATGCAACAGTCAGTCGATACATATTCAGATCTGTGTATGCTAGTACAACGACTCTTTATTGAAACTACAAAAAGGTCATTTGTTAAAGAATAAATACACGAAGAAATGCCTGTAATAGTTTTATTGCTGTTGTATTTAATTATTGCCTAGAAATGTTACACTTGGCTTCGGCTAGGCGTGGCAATTGGTTTTGTGGGCCGATTCTAAACCTTTAGCAAAAGAAAATGCGTTGATTACGTTACACCCTGTTCATAATGTTAAATTTGAATGTAAAATATTCGGTGGAATGAAGTCAAGTTTTGGTGAAAAGATATTTTGACGCTAGAACGGAGTAGTGTGTGTAAGGTGTAAAGATGGTGAAAAGTGAAAACATATTTCAGAGGAAGCCGAAAGAAATCACTAAATATTATATAAATGCTGCAATATAATAATGCAACAGTTACAAGTTATGTTACTAAAAACTTTGTAAGATAATGAAAACGTCAAAAGTTACTAAAAGCTTTGTCTTAAAAAAAAAAACAACCATAAGATTAAACATTGCGAAATTGTTAATACCTCTAAGATTCTTGTTCGTAGTGAAATAATCATTAATTTACTGTTTAGAAGTGGTAACATTAGGTCAGTGCCCTTAATGTAATTTTCAAAATCCGCTTGTGCAATTGTCGTTGTCAAAACAGCAATAAAAAAAAACTTATATATTTGACAGCGACGATTGACAGAGCCATGAGTTTTGACGTAAAAAAATGCTCTGAGAAATGTATTATTAACGGCGAATGAAAATACACACAAATCAGGCGCCCGCATGCTGATTTCGATCGCTGTCAAATTTTGATCGCGTTGGATTGATTTTAAACAGACACATCTCTAATATCAAAAAGATGAATGCGATAATCGAATGTGAATCCTATATAGTCAATCCTAATTTCCTTGAAAGTATTCCTAATAGGGCTGACTTGCTATTGTACCAGCATTTTTAAAGAATCATCAATGTTGCCCAATAAGAAATCATTGTTTTGTAAACGGGGCCTATTCTCATTTAGAATTAATAAAATAATGTTTTGATAACATTTATTTTGTTATTGTAAATATTATCTTTGATTCGTTTTAATAAATTTTATATTGATATTAATTTTATTTTTTATTCATTTTATCCTTGTTTTTAGTGTTAAGAGGCTTTATCAATGATGTATCGAACAAATTTAGGCCTGTCGTTTACAAGGTATATGTTTCAATTATATAGTAAAACGTGTTTAATGACATTAAAATAATACTGTTTATGACGTTATGCTTCCAGCTATTTAACAAATTTAAAACCCTTAGTCACATAAAGTACACTTTATAGTATTAAAAACCACGCCAAATTTTTCTCCTGTGTAACTGTTCACCCCATTCTTACAGCCGTGTAAGTTCCCATATCAGAAGTTATGTGGCGTCGTAACTCGTTCTCTAATAATAGATTTTCAAAGAGGACACCAAATTTGGCGTGAATTTTAACTACAGTGATAAATACTTGTATTTCGGACGACAGGTCTAAAAACACGCCCACTTGCGCGTGATTAGTATTAAATTACGGTAATCGAACGATTTCTGTCATTATTACGGTAATAAATAAAGAAGTCGCCTTAATTGACTAAAAGTTTCGACAAAATGCCGTTTTGTGACGTGTCCCACCGGGTGTCACAGTTAAATAAGAGTAGATGTGGTATCAATAAGATTTTCAAATATCAATGCCTACTGTAAAGTTGTTTTGCACACAAGGTACGATTATGGCGTGAGAAATGCGATTGAACTTTGAGGGAAAGCGTAATAAAAATCCCTCAAGTTACTTTTCACAATCTCTTAAAACGTTCTATTGTAATATATTACTTTGCTTTTCTCGTTCCAATTATGGTTATAGAAAAGAAAAAAATCTATTTGACTGCGTGCAGCCTCTAGTGTCAGTACAATAGTGTTTCCATGTCGTAATAGTTACTCAGTTGGACGTCTTAAAAAGGTGGGACACGTTTTAATATATTTTATAGTACATAATACATTTTTCGCATTTAAAAGGTAACTATCAATAGCGCGGCAGTTTAAAAAATGCATTGTACGGCAATCTGAATATTCGTTTATTGTAAAGAAATAAAGTTAATATATAAATGTTGGCTTTCATTTTAGATGTTACACATGTTTACTGTTAGATAAACATACGATAGAAAATAAACTAACTTATAACTTTATTTCATTATCAAAAGAAATCTTACATAATAATATGCTAGTGTAAAAATATGAGAATAAAGGGGCAAATATTTTTTTTCACATATTAGTAGTAAAAAAATTAATAAACGTACATACATACTTATATACGTATACTCATCAGGAAAAACTAAATTTACAATTACATATTACATCTGTAAAAAACAGGATTCGATGCGTCAGCGAGGATTCAACCTAGTAAATAATTAAATAGTGGCTATTACATATTGCACGAGCAAATATAAGTGTATTTTGCGTCAATATTTCAATTAATTAAAATGAAAGGCACCACTTTTTAGGTATTATTTTTATTACCTAAAATGTTTAACTAATTCGGGCATGGTTGTTCCTTGCATGAAAATTATCGTTATCTCTCCGAGGTATGCTACCATCAAGAAGAAAGGGTTCATTAAAATCATAGAAACCCCTTGCAAGAAATTGTATACCTACTCCTTCACGTGACTTCATAATGTACAGCTTTGCTTAGTTTGTAGATATTTATTGTAATATTTTATTGGCAGTCTTAAGAATATACCTTAGCCTAAGGTAATGTGCCAGTGTTGGATGTCTATATTTTGATGTAAGTATCTTAGTAAATAAATTTTTTGATATTATAATATTGTCAGATTTTTTAAACTTTGATATTATTTAAGGGTAAGCCATGCTTATCTCGATTATGCTTGCCATACACATGCACGCTCCGTTCCATTCCGACAATTTCCTCCAAAATAGTTTTTTCTCTTATAGGTTTTTTGGCACGCTGTTTGTTTTCTTCATTTTGTTTATCAGCATTTTCGTTAAGCTTTTCTAAAAAAAAATTAAGTTCTTTACCTTCATTTTCTATTACAACACTTTTAGTCACCTTGGTTTGTTGCTCTCTTCTTTTTTTATGTTCTCTTACATATGCGATTCCTTGTGTTGAATGTATATGATTTACTGCTTTCAATTCATTGCGATCTACGTTTGATTTCTTAGATTTTTTATGTCTGTTTGGGTCATCATCTTCATTCAGATGTGTGTTTACCATTTTAACATTCTTGTCTTGATCTCCTGCTTCACCAACATAGCCTGTATCTTCTGAGGGCTTGTTGTTTGCAAAATTTTGAAAAGAATCCACGAGTTTGTTGATATTTATTTCAGTTTTGTCATTTTTTGTGTCTTCATTCAGATATTGACTGATGAGTTCGTGGAAAACTGAAGCCATGCTGTTATCGATATCTAGCTTGCCTTGCATCTTCATACCTTGTCCACATGATTGATAAAACACTGTAAGGTGAAAAATGTATTGTAGTAAAGAGTTCATATTTCTTTAGCCTGTAGCCAAACAAAAAACTATTTATTTATTATTAACTATAAATTGTGGCTATGATTAATAATTTATGAATAGTTATAATTTTCGAATTTATTTTATTAAGTTCTCAAACCTATTAATGAGTGAAACATACAATTTGGGGGTTAAATGAGCATTTCGTACAAGATCCATTAGAAAAAACTTTTTTTTATTGCTAGGTGACCACAGCTCACCTGATGTGACGTGACTAAGTGACGGTGAGGTTGAAGATGGTAAACACACTTAGCCTAGAATGGCACTGGCTCTCAAGTGAGGCTGCCGGAACACACCGTTAGATGCTTGGTGGCCGATTTTCAACGTGGTAGCTAGCCGAGTACTAGGAAGTACCTCCTACCACCACGCAACAGTACTTACGGTAGAATAAAATCAATACGCGTACGATATACATATTCGTGTCTTGTTGAAACAGTGTTTAATTATTCTATCTCTATTAGACATTCAATTTGCTTTCGTGCTATAAAATTTTGTTTGCAATTAATTTTAATGCCCCAGACAATAAAGTAGGTAGCTATTATTAAATGCTATTAAACACAATGTAAGTGATTGAAGTGGAAGCGGCTCCATGCCAGTATGACCAGAGGCCCAGATATCTTGGTCGGTGATTGTACCACTATGGCTATCATTGATTACGATTTCAATGACAAAATAAAAAATTAAACTAAAGACTTCGACAATTGATATACTTTTTAATTGTTTTTTTCGATGTTAAAAGAATTTCATTTGTTAAGGTTATTTTTCAGATATTCAACCATAGCGATCGTTAATGTATTCCATTAAAATCTGGATTGGAGTTAACAAAACATAAAATTAGTAGAATTTTCCTCATAGGTATATATATCCCATGCCCGATTTCCAAATACTCTTGTTAATAAAGTTTGAAAATAAGCAAGTACTTTAGTACTTGCACTTCAAGAGATACTTAGGTTATCGTAATAACTGTACGAATACAGAAAAGATGAACCCCCTGAAGAACACTGTAGCGATGATAACTCGGTAGTTAAAATGATCCGTTCACAAGCCGAAGGCATTCCAAATTTTCAATTTTCAAATTCCAACTATGAACTTTAGTTGCCGGTGAAGAAAAACTTCGTGAGGAAACTACAGCATGATGATAGGGTACTTTCTAGTAGATACTAGGCTGGCCGGCTACCTTCCATGCTAAATCAGTTTACCATCATCGACCGCACCATTATTTGACTGCAGGTGAGCTGCGCTCAACCAAATAGACTGTCAACAATAAAAGAATCCTCCCACATTATTGATGCATTACATGTAGAGGATGTGAGGTCTATTAAAAATAAAAAAAGTACATCAATGGACATGGTAATAATGTAAATACCCAAATGTTTATTACTATATATTAAAACACAAGGAAAATATGGTACAGTTTGTTTTATTTTTGAATTTAAACTCTAATGTTATTGATAGGGAATTTGCTGGGGATAATTTCTTTGACTCCTTTATGCGTTCCGAAAATATGAACATTTTCCCTCAATTCCCCTGAAGAAATTATTTCGCGACTTGCTTTCTTTACTTTATTGTTTACTTTAACACTCTTGTTTACGTGTGGTTTTTCTGTTGTTTTATCATTTTCTTTTGATCTATCATCATCTCTATTAGCTTTCTTAGATGATTTTATTTTATCATCGTTTGATAACGTTGGCTCCTTTATTTCCAGTTGTGTTTCCTTGCTTCTTGTTTTCTTGTATTTTTTCTTCTGTATATTGTCAACGTTGAATTCAGAATGTTCACTAGATTTATTTTGTTTATTTCTTTTGTGTGACTTATGACTTTTCTTGTCTACTTTTTCCATACTATCGTCACTAAAATCATCAGATTGATGTTTTTTAAGTCGATTATTTGATTTATTGTAATTTTTATTAGCTTTTTCTTTATTCTCGTCACCAAATTTATCAGCATGTTGTTTTTTCTTTGAGTTACTATCGTCACCTTTCTTTGCATCGTGAAACTCGTTATATTCCTTTTCTCTATTTGTTTTGTTTGATTTATGACTTTCCATGTCTACTTTTTCGTCTTCACTAAAATCGCTAAATTTACTTTTTTCTTTGTTTATATGTTTTGCTTGAGCATGGTTCTCTTTATCGTCTTTTAGTGGTTTACTTACTTCTTTGTTTTCTTTGTCACCTTTACTTGACTTGTGCTGTTTTGTTTTAAGTTTTTTTGCTTTTTCTTCATCGATTTTAGTTAACCTCACTTGTGGAGGTTGGGTGCTCGCTAGCATTTGAATCCGTTGTACTAAATCACCAATATCTATTTCAGTCTGGCCATTTTTAAGATACTGTCCCATGAACTCCTTGAAGACTGAAGCTAATCCTTCGTCTCCTATATCCACATTTGCTTGGACTTTGATCCCATAGCTCTGGCACTGGTGCAGATCTAGGAAGTAAGATCACACTTAGATATATAATTCTCATCTCACTAGATGTGTCATCTTCGATTCCACAGTCGCTTAACATCGGTGAATAAACCACCTATCAACCTGTCTACTGTAAAAATATATAAGCACACGATACTTTTACAAATTCTTTTACGACATTACTACAATGATAGGTATTGGTGTATACTCAGGTTTGTTTTACCATCATCATCATTCAGCCCTCCTAGAGAAAATACTTTGATGATGATTGTATCACCGCGAGTGCCATTTCTTAAATATCTTCTGCATTATTAATAAAAACCTTTATGAGGGAAGATGTTATTAGACGTAATTCGTCGATTTCGCCGTCAAAAATAATATGAATATGAGTATATCGTCATACATTAGGTAGGTACTAAAATATACTTACAAAAGAGTAACAGTAGGAGTTGCAACATGTTCTGTTAATCAAATAATGAATGTTGAAAATTAAAATTCTTATCAAGTAATTACATGTCATAGTACATTAACATATTTAAAAGTATTTTCATTTAACTGGTATTAATAATGCCACTTAAACATAAATACTTATTATTTTAGCCGTCACTCCCTAAGGGGGTAAAAACAGGTAAAAACTAAGAATCAAAGTCCCGATTCAATGACAGACAACGCACAGCCTAAACCGCTGGTCACAGATACTTGAAATTTGGAGGGTGTATTTGTCTTGATGCGTAGGGGTGTACTAAGAAAGGATTTTTGAAATTCAACCCCTAATGGGGTAAAAATAGGTAAAAACTAAGAATCAAACTCCTGATTCACTGACAGACAACGCACAGCCTAAGCCGTCACACACACGATCATAATAATTTAAGGCAGAAACTTTATGCTTTTCCATAACTGAATTCTTCCAATGCACGTAGACTCAGTTTGTCCACAATACATATCTGAATTTATTCAGGTTTCACCTATGAAATAATATGATATGAATCCTTATTTTATAAGTTCTTTGGGTTCTACGCATTCCTTCGAAACTCAAAACTTTAAAGCGCGGGACGGAGCGTTGAAGGCGGGTAGAGGGGGGCCACTGGTAAGACGCAAACATCCAAGAGATGGCTCGGTGGGCTCCTTGATGCAGCGCATGAATTCAAATTTAGTTTATGAACTCTGTATTTTTAAAGGTATATTCTAATAAAAAAGTTATTTTCAGGACTATGTATTTAGTTATAGTTTTTATTTAAGGTGTTAGGTACTTTGTTGCTACTGTAGTTTAGAAATTACATAAATAGGTTATTAGTTATTTGTTTACAAACTTTGTTTCTATTGAATTTTTGGTACCTATAAATAAATATGTGTAAAAAAAGGATAAACGCGGGGGTAGACGTGTTCGGGACTGGAGACCGCGAATTGGCAAACGTAGCGTAGGACGCCCTGAGACTCGATGGAGTGACGATATACGTAGGACAGTTGGCGGTGGATAGAGCAAAAAGCCGAAGATGGGGCCGAGTGGCATGTCTCGGGAGAGGCCTGTGTCCAGCAGTAGACTTCAATAGGCTGTTGATGATAATTAGTTGTAGTTTGCTTATAGTTAGTAATTATATATTTGTTCAACTTAAAAATGCAATGTTCGTGTCCGAGTACTTATTTTCTTTCAAAATAAATGTTTGTCGATGTACATTTGATACCCATGAATGAGATCATTATTTGGTTTTAAATAACAGTAGTTTAGATATCTTTCAAAACAAATTAATTTTTCGAAGTAAAAAATTAGTTTTCTTTTAGGTGTAAAATTAGTTCAAACTAATTTAAGTTGAACAATTCTAATTGTTGTTGGGACATAGTATATCTACAAGCTAATTCGTGGTTTGGTTATGTTATTTGTTAGGTAAACAAACAACATAATACGATAACTGATAAGATACTAATAGAAACTTTGCTCGCGAGACGCGAACCTTTTTTAAGAGCAACTTTTTTTTTGTGGGTACTGGCTGACCTACGCTCAACTTTGTATGCGTCACCTCAAAGTAGTATTCACTACTGAAAAGCACGTTTTTGCCGAGCGAGTGAAGAAAAGGTGTCCGAGAAATAAAGTTTTCAGGTGTCGCGTACGAAGACGCGTGTACAGCTAAGTAGTTACTATATAATTTATAACATTATATAGGGTAAATGTGGGATAGTTACCACACTTTTTGAAATAGGCAAATAACTTATAGATTATGAGAATTTTAAAATTTTAAACGTTTGTGATGTGTAGTGTACTTATTAATGAAAAAGTAATTAAAATAATTTTGAATTAATCTGTCGTATTTGTTTAGTTACAAGCAAAATACAAAAGTCTTATAACCGGGGATAGATGCCTAATGTGTGGGTTAGATGCCGCAATGATATTTTGACTTGTGGGATAGTTGCCCTATGTAAATAATTAAAGATTATTTTAGTTTTATTCATTTTAATTAACATTAGCTGTTACATAATCATAATATTTAGTTTATTTAATAACTGAAACAATTTAAGTATCTATTTAAATAATATTAGCATCAATTTTTTTATTTTTTTTTATGCCTGACAGTCCTGGTCTTTGACCACAGCTCACCTGTTGTTGAGTGACGGTGTGGTCGAAGATGGTAAAGCACACCTAGCCTAGAATGGAACTGGCACTCAAGTGAGGCTGCCGGAACACCGTTAGATGATTGTCGGCAGATTTTCAACTTGATGTGGTAGCTAGCCAGCCGAGTACTAGTAAGAACCCTACCACCACCCAAAAAAAAAAAAAAAATTGCAGCTTCTTATCTAAATCTTAAAATCTTTGATTTATATTCAATTTCTTTCAATTTTCATCGTGACGTAATTTTGATTTGCTGACAAGGATTACAATAATCGCCATACATTGTGCAGGTTTCTTGCAGCCTTTTTACGCATGACGCACTGAATCTACCGTCGATTTTGTCTTCTCATAATTTTCAAAACATTTCAGACATTCATTTGACATATTTTCAGAAGAGTCTGACTCATTTGAAGGAGTTGCATCCCGTTCACCGGCCCATCTTCGGTTATAATTCCATAACGACGAGATATTTCATTTATGTCATATTTGTTTCGCCTCTGTTCCTCAAAGGCGCATTTACTTTAAGCGCATCTTCCGTTTACACGCCTCGAGGATGTGCCCCTACTTTGCGCCCATATTTACGTGGCATATCTAGAAAACAAAAAAATATCGAATTAGATGCTAGATGAAGGAATAGATGCCCCTAAGGGCATCTATGTACTGAGGCATCTATACCACTGAGGCGACTCTCCCACATTTACCCTAACATAATTATATTATTTTGACACTGCGAATAATTATTTTATTTTCCGATTGTATTGTAATGAGCTCACTATAATTTAACAATGAGATATCATGACGATTAACATTACATTTTTATAATTTTATTTCTTATCTATATGTACATACCTATCTATAAAAGAAGAAACTGACAGGCTAATTCACTGACTGATCGATCAACGCACAGCTGAAACCTCTGGGCTTGGATTACAGGTAGGTACTTGTTAATCTTCTGGCAACTTTGCGTCGAGAGTTAAAATTACACATTTCAACCCAGCCTTATAGCGTTTTGTAGCGCTGATAGCTCAGTGGTTAACGCAGTCGGTTCGCATGCTGAATGGCATGGGTTCAAACCCCAACAATGAGCTTGAGCTGCCGGTGAAGGAAAACATCGTGAAGAAACCATAGCGTGGTGGTAGGGTACTTTCTAGTACTCGGCTGGCTAGCTACCACCCTCAAGTTGAAAATCTGCCGCCAAGTATCTAATGGTGTGTTTCGGCAGCCTCACTTGAGAGCCAGTTCCATTTCAGGCCAGGTGTGTTAAAAGTTTCGATGGATATACATACTATCTAACACGTGAAGTGAGCGACTTGCGTCAAGCTTTTTAGATTTATTTAAATAATTCAGTAGGTTCATAGGTCTCCTTTTGTCATTCGTGTTGAAAGCATTACAATACATTAGCTTCGTAGTTCAACACGGTAGTTACAGTGTAGGTTTCAAAATCGATGGTTTAGTTTTCGCTAAATATAAAAAGAAATCTTTGCTCTTGTTGAATTTATGTTAATAGATTAAAAGGATAATCAGTTATAACAAATTAGCTATTGCATAGTAATTTAATTATTTGAAAAACTTTTTTTTTTCATTTTTGTAGTTAAATCGTCAAAGAGTATCAAAATGTATCAAGACAACGAGAACGTCACCAAAAAATCGGTTAAAAATAAATTCGAATCATCTATAAGTGTATTGAAGAAGAAAACTTTCGTGTCTGCCGCTGATATAGAGAGTTACAGTGAGTACCGGAAATTTTCAATTTTGCCAGTTAGTTAAAATTCATAGAACAAAAGTTAATATACATAATAATATGACATCTTGACAATATCAGCGAGCGGAGGCCAGTTGATCCAAAACGAGCCGTGACACGGTATTGTCAAGACTAAGTAATCAGAATAAGTAGGTACATATGTATGTGGATTCTTTCATTATCCATTTAATTCAGGCGAGTGTGGAATCACCCCGGAGTATCAACAAGCCCAAAAACGTGCCCTGAGCGACCCCGAGGATTTCTGGGCGGAAGTGGGCCATGAACTCAATTGGACCAAACCATGGGACAAAGTGCTGGATCACAGCAACCCGCCTTTTACCAAGTGGTAAGTACCATAGAAAAACGGAAGCCCTACTATATTAGTAGAAAGTGTTTATGCGTTATTGCTTTTGCTATGTCATGTCATTCCGCTCGCGCCCATCACTCGCACCACACGTCATATCTATCTAATCTATCTAATTCTTGTATATATATATATATACCTATAATCTGAATCTCGGAAACGGCTCCAACGATTTTCATGAAATTTAGTATGCAGGTTTCATTTTTAGAATACGTCGTTTTATCCGTGTTTTCACCCGAGCAAAGCTCGGCCATCCAGGTACTAATACTAAATACTAGTACAGATGCATCATCCCATAAACAAAAAAGTACTTCGGCATAACCCCTGCCCTGTTAGCTGTTGGTAGAATATCTGCTTCAAGAGCTGAGGGTTCGCTTCCCACCAGGTCAAACATTTATCTAAAGATAAATGTTCGTTCTATGTCTGGGTTTTCTGTATGTATTTATAAGTATGTATTTACTAAAAAAGTATATAAACTCTTTTGCAAAAAAAATGGTCACTTTAGATTTTTTCTCTACCGCAATGAAGAAGAACAAGAAAGAAGTTTTATTAATTTGAGTATTGTCATGTTATTTGAAGCATTCTGGCATGATTCTTTACGTTCCAAATTTAAATTTTATAATTAACAAAAGAAAAATATTTATTATTGTGGATTATTGTAAAATTGTTTTATAATGGCGCGAATTACTGAAACGATGTAGCGATGATAGCTCAGTGGTTAGTGCGGTCGGTTCGCATACCGAAGGGCGTGGGTTCAAACCCCAACAATGAGCTTGAGCTGCCGGTGAAGGAAAAACATCGTGAGGAAACCATAGCATGGTGGTAGGATACTTCCTAGTACTCAGCTACCACCCTCAAGTTGAAAATCTGCCGCCAAGCATCTAACGGTGTGTTCCGGCAGCCTCACTTGAGATCTAGTTCCATTCCAGGCTAGGTGTACTTTACCATCTTCGACCACATCGTCACAACATCAGGTGAGTTGTGGTCAAACACCTAGCCTGTCAGCAATAAAAAAAACGATTTTTTTACTGATTAAAATTAAAAATGAAATTGGATATTTCCTGCATATTAAACAATTAAATCATTTATTTTACATTAAAAAACACTTTTTGAAATGAGTGATAAAGCGATAAAGATCGGTAAAATTATAGCCCTACTTGAAGAAGGTTGTTCGCAAACTTACGTGTCTCAGCGGCTAAATGTGAGTCGCTCAACTGTCCAGAGGACTTGGCAACGGTATCAAGAGATCTTCGGTCACAAGAAGATCTGGTTCGGGAAGAAAACTATGCACAGAACCAAGAGATGACCGCTTTTTGGTGAGTCAGGCGTTGCAGAATCGTAAGGCGTCAAGGCGTTACGGAGTAGAAGTTAGCTTGTGGACGGTAAGGAGGAGGCTTTTGGCTGCCAATATCAAGAGTTATATTATCGGGGCCCTAAATTACTCCGTGAGCACCGTGTTGCTCGACTTCAGTTTGCTCGAAACTGTGCTTCATGGACTCTGGGGGACTGGAATAAAGTATTGTTTTCTGATGAAGCTAGAATCTCTTTGTGTGGAGAGAACCGGCGCCGGCGAGTGCTGCGAAGACCACGGGAACGCTATGCGGAAGTGAGTTTCGAAGAAATCACTTTTTATGGCGGAGGCTCTGTTATGTTTTGGGCAGCAATTAATTCGACGGAGCGTACGGAGTGACTTTCATAGGAAATGGATCATTAAATGCACACCGGTACATATTGGAAGTCCTAATTCCATGTGCACCACCCCCATTGACTGCACTTGGGGACATTACATTTTTTATGGACCATAATGCTCGCTCGCACTGTTCTGGCGACCTGGAAGCATACATGCAAGAAGTTGGGATCCGTCGTTTAGATTGGCCAGCTCGAAGTCCTGACCTCAATCCAATTAAGCATGTCTGGGATGTTCTAAAGAGACGGGTAAGATCAGTGCAACCTGCTCCACAAAACGTCAGGGAGCTAAAAAGAGTCATTGCAGAAGAGTGGGAACGTATTCCTCAAAACGTTATTTAAAACATCGTGGAAAGCATGCCCAGAAGGATTCAAGCTGTGATTTTGACAAGAGCAGGTCATACTCATTATTAGGTTTTTACATTTGTAACTTTATTAAATTAAAAAAAGGAAAGAATCTTCTTGTCTTTATTGCCGACCACTTCTTATTGTTTGGCCGTGTACATCGGTATTAAAATTATTATTAAAATATATATTTTTTTTAATTGGCAGAATTCACTACAAGCGTATTAATTTACACGATTATAATAATATAATTATAATCTGTCTAACGTGGTCTGTATAAACAGACCACGTCAAACAATCAAATTTAATCGACCTTAGAATGTAAATTTCCTTAGGCGCCCGTTTTTTTTTTCAAAAGAGTGAATGTAAGTATTCTATCAGATGAGGTGAGATTTTATATTGGCCATTGATTATTATTTATCTGTTTTATATTGTTTAATTATTATTATTATTTTGTAACTACTTTTTTGACATTCTATTACTATTATTTTGTGACATGACATATTGACATTTATTTTTTGTATTTGTGTAGATTTTGACATTTTGATTTATACTGACATGCTATCGTATAAGTAGCTTAAAATTTGACATCCTATGAGTCTGTAAAAATTTTGAGGTAAATGGAACTGAGTGTATGCGTTTTTTCCTCAATAAACAAATTTAATTTAATTAGCTATCTGGTTCCCATAGTACAAGCTTTGCTTAGTTTAGAGCTAGATGGCGCTGTGTGAAATGACTTACGATATTTATTTATTTAATCTATTGTCGAATATAAACTATACTTATACTTATGTATATTTGTTTCTTAGCGCTGTAAGAGCTAATCAAATTTAGATGAAATTTGGAATATAGACTGGTTAGTTATACCCTGGATTAACATATGCTATTTCTATTATTTCTTTTTTATATTTTATATATTTATATTATTTTATTTTATTTCTATTATATATAACAAAACAACCATAATATGTTTTAATGCAATATCTCCGTTGTCAAATACTGTCTCTTTTTCAAGTAGCACTGGAGATCAAATACAAAGTGTCAATGGAACAAACTTTTAGGTTTTGAGCTAGATTCTGTACTCACATGGAAATAACATATAGACACTACGTGTGAAAAGATGTCAAAGGGAAAATATGCACTAAAACAGCTCTATTGTAAAAGCAGCTTTATTTTGCGTATGTGCATTCTACTATGTCATATGGTATACTTCTCTGGGGCTGTTCCACAGATTATGAACGTGCACTAAAAATGCAGAAACGAGCTATCAGGGTTCTCAAAGGAAGTAAAGCTAGGGAAACGTGTAGAGATTATTTCAAAGATATGTCGATAATGACATCAGTGTCTGTGTACATTTTTGAGGTACTGAAACATGTCCGCTCAATACTCCATGAGTATAAAAAACAAGAAACACTAAAAATTAAGAGTTACAAAAATAGTAATAGCTACTTGTTACCAATACAGCACAGGCTTAAAATGGTCAGTAAATTGCCGAAACTGATGGGACAAAAGCTATATAATAAATAATAAATTACCACAGAATATTCAGAAAATTGAGACTGAAGGAAAATTCCGAGCGAATGTTAAAAAACTGCTGCTGTCGAAATCAATTTATGAAATAACTGAGTTTTTAAATAATGACTATAGAGATTACAAATTAAGTTTAAACGATGAATATAATTAGTTTCACGATTGGATACAATTTATTTTATAAATATTATTATCAATTATTTCTGACATTATGAATTCATTTCATACATTTTTTTTTCCTTTTAATTTTTATGCTACTTTTATTATTATTTTTTAGTATTTAAAGACGAAGCCCCTATACAGCTGACTCTTAATAATAATTGTGCAAACTGTTTGACGAGTCCATATAGGAGCATTTATATTATGTTAATTTAGTAAATTTTTATGAATGTAACTTTTTGAACAATAAAGATTATTCTATTCTATTCTATATCGCTTATACTCGCTTCCGTCTGAGAAGCACCTTCCACCGTACGCCTCAAGCTACGAGATGAGCTTAGAATCAAGCTAAGATCTTGGCTCTAGCTAAGATCTTGTTTTATGACATTGGCGTGTACTTTAAATTTTTAAAAAGATTATAAAAACACTAGTGAGTAATTTTTTTTGTTATTTTATTACAGTGACAATATTTTTATATCAACATACTTTGTTTAATATATTCACAATATTTATTTTGACATATTTTTTCATTGATGTTTTTGACATATTTAAAATGATATTACGGAATTTGAATTGTTCCTTTAATGTTATCAATAAAATATTTGTCTGGCGCCACTCTCCGTGCGTGTTTCGAGTTATTTTGACTTAAAGTTGGCGACAAGTTGTAGTAGTGGATCGTCAAACAATAGAAGACGTTTCTTTCCTTATAAATTTTCGTCTGGTCATAATAAGACCTAGTTATGAGAGTACCTACTTAAATTGAAAATTAATTTGTTTCGACAATCACCTACAAGTAACTATAAGGTCACCTAGATATTGCTTCTGTGTAAAGCCGGGTCGCGTCGCTAATTTACTATTCATAAGAGGGCTCAAATCAATTCTGGCTCAGCAACTGCACGGTGACATACCACTGACTATTTATTGACATTGAATGTTTAAAATTAAATGCTTAACATATCATTAAATGTAAATTAGCTTCACCGTCCATCATAGTCATAAGTGACTAGTGTCTCAGTAATAAATTACTTTTGAACATTTTTTTTATATTGTTGACAGGCTAGATGTTTGATCACAGCTCACCTGATGTTAAGTGACGGTGTGGTCTAAGATGGTAAAGCACTTCTAGCCTGGAATGGTACTGGCTCTCAAATGAGGCTGCCGGAACACACCGTTAGATGCTTGGCGGCAAATTTTCAACTTGAGGGTGGTAGCTAGCCAGCCGAGTACTAGAAAGTACCCTACCACCACGCAATGGTTTCCTCACGATGTTTTCCTTCACCGGCAGCTCAAGCTCATTGTTGGGATTTGAATCCACGCACCTTCGGCATGCGAACCGACCGCGCTAACCACTGAGCTATCATCGCTACGAAATGTATGTACATGTTGTTTGTTCGTAGGTGGGTGGGAGGTGAATTGTCGGTATGCTACAATGCGATCGACCGACACGTGATCGGCGGCAAGGGTGACCAAGTGGCTCTGATCCACGACTCTCCCGTCACTGACACCGTGAGGAAGATCACTTACAACGAGCTGCTGGACCAGGTGAGTAGGACAGCCTGGATAGGATAGGCATTAAGTCACTAGCGGCAAGCGCGACCAAAAGGCTCTGATTCACGACTCTCCCGTCACTGACACCGTGAGGAAGATCACTTACAACGAGCTGCTGGACCAGGTGAGTAGGACAGCCTGGTTACGATAGGCATTAAGTCACTAGCGGCAAGCGCGACCAAGTGGCTCTGATCTACGAATCTAAAGCAACTCATCAAGAATGACTCGCTTGTTCAGAAAAGGCTCCAAATTCTGGTATATTGACGCAAAGTAGCTTGTCTGTCGGTTTTATATCGGATACACTTTGGAGACCGCGCTTCAGATCATTCAGAACCCCCCCAGCCCATTCTACTCTCGAACAGCCAGTAGATATTCCAAAAACTTGAACTAAACGGTTTGAACCCACCTTCACAGTCCGAACTACTCAGCAATGGAATATGCTGCCCGAGTGGGTGATCCCTGAAAGATACAATTCTAGGTAAGCGTGCTCCATCGTAAGCCGCACGAACATGCAGTCTACGATGGAGCACGCTTTACTTAAAATCAGGCGTGGTGGCGGTCAAACGCAAGGCTATTTATAAAATCTAAAAAATTACCAATTCCCCTTAAGTCTGACACTAGGATTCCACACAGAACCAGAAAAGTATTTATAAATAAATGAACTTACAATGTGATGGTCGTAATTATAAACGTAAAGCAAGCTTTACATGAATAATTGAATATGATGTATTTTATGCAGTGGAACGGAAACCCTATGAGCACAAGTCTGACTCGCACTTGACCAGTTTAGTTTCTGTATAGCGAAAGATTTTGATAACATTTTTGTTTTATTTATCCGGGATTGCTCACGTTTAATTTTATCGGAAACTCCGACTATAGTTTCGGCTTTGTCCCCATGATGAAGGCCACCAACGCAACCAAGACCATGTCAGTTTCCATAATAAAATTTAGATGACGTTTGTCAACGAAACGCTTATAAGCAAACCTAGTTATCCTTTACATATGATTGCAGGTGTCTCACTTAGCTGGTAAGCTGACCTCCCTAGGCGTGGGTCGTGGCTCGAGGGTTCTCATCTACATGCCACTAGTACCTGAGGCCATCATATCCATGCTGGCCACCAACAGGGTCGGAGCAATCCACTCTGTAGTTTTCGGAGGTAAGTTAACAAAATTGAGGAGCTGGTATAGAAATATGGGAACAATACGTAGATACTTATTTCAACAATGATAGCTCAGTGGTTAGCGCGGTCGATTCATACGCAGAAGAACGTGGGTTCAAACCCCAACAATGAGCTTGAGATGTCGGTGAAGGAAAACATCGTGAGGATACCATATCATGGTGGTATGATATTTTCTACTACGACTAACTACTACCCTCAAGTTGAAAATCTGCCGCCAAGTAACTAACGGTGTGTTCCGGCAGCCTCACTTCAGAGCCAGTTCTATTCCAGGATAGGTGTGCTTTAACATCTTCGACCACACCATCACTTAAAATTAAGTGAGCTGTGGTTAAAAAACTAGCTTGTCAATCAAAAGTCCAGCGTATCGCTACATTGGCGCTCATTAATTGAGAGTTTCGGAAAAAAAATTTCAGTGTGCAGAATTTACCTAAAGTTAATAATTCTATTATGATGTAACAAACATCCAAACATAGAAACTTTCACAATAGAAATATGTATTAGTAGGAATTATTATTATTTTTGATGACGTCATCATATACTTACAGTGTTATAGGTTCATAATAATGACTCCAATGATGATAATAAGTGGAGTACTAAAATGCGTCGATATACAACTCATTTATCAAAATATAATACGTAAGCTCTTTTTTTGTAGTCGGGTATGAACAATATATTTTTTAAGGTTTTGCTGCAAGAGAACTAAGGACTAGAATCGAACATGCCGAGCCCACGGTCATCATTGCCGCAAGCTGCGGAGTGGAACCAAACAAAATTATCAGGTAAATATAAAAATATTCATACAGTCACACAATGATATTAAATTTTTAGCTCAAAATAGATTTGACTATCTCGGAAATCGCGAAAACAAAATCAATTGTTCCGTAGAAACGTCTCATTGACTTTGAACAAAATGTACGGTTGACATGTAGTTAGCCCTGAGACTCTCTGGAGTGACGATATACGTAGGACAGCTAGCGGTGGATGGAAGCGAAAAGCCGAACATCGGGCTGAGTGGCGTGTCTTGTACAACAGTGGATTTCGACAGGCTGATGATGATGATGGCGATGACGACGTATGATTGACAGTAGTTTTTTTTTGCGAATTAATTTTTGGTTCCGTAGTAAATGTTATTCTCAATGTTTGGTTTTGGTTTATTATACCCCCAGCGTTTAAACTCTTTATGTAGGTATATCCGTGAAAATGCCCATTCTACTATCGGACAGCCAAGAACTCTAAAAAGCGATATCGCTTTATGGTATATATGTATTCCAAAAACTCGAACTAAACAGTTCAATTCCACCTTTATCGTAAGAACCGCTTAACAATGGAATTTACTGTCCGAGTGGGTATTCCCTGAGAGATACAATCTTAGTGCTTTCAAGTCGCGAATAAATTAGTTTCTTCTAGGCAAACTTTCTTATACCGCATCTTTGCTTAACATCAGGTGAAATAACGGTCAAATGCAAGCCTATTCGTAATTAAAAAAAATAAGGAAATACATTATACACTGGTTTATTACATTAGCCAGATAATATATTAATGATTTGTAGATATAAAGAGATACTGGACGAAGCTTTAAGCCACAGTACACACCAGCCTAATACCTGCATCATATACCAGCGGAGGAAAGTACTGGAGTGTCCCTTGGAACCAAACCGGGATATAACCTGGGAAGAAGCTCTAGAAGCCGACCCTGTGCCGTGCGTCTCTGTTGAGGCCAACGAACCTCTATACATCTTGTATACTTCAGGTTAGTCCGCTGACGCTGGTTAAAAGAAAAAATTGATCCAAGCATTTAATTTCGATATTTGTTAGACGCACACGAATAAGCTATACGATTACAAACCTTATTGCGCAAACACACGATATTTGGTCTCGTAGCTATTGCTAGAGTGTGTATAAGCAGCACAGAGTACGGGGGCTGGCTGAGCAGCGTGCCTTGGGAGACACATATGTCTAGTACTGAGGCTATAAGCTAGTTATGGCTCAATATTAATGTTACTGCACTTGATCATGAGTCTAATGTTGTGTCAACTAAGATCACATTTTGCAAAGCAAAAATACAAAGGTTACACAAATTGGGCGTTACAAACTGTCACTTAAAAAAAAATCTAACACAAACACACTCACGCACGCAAACACTAACACTCTTTAGCTTTTAAGATTTGACCTAAAAAATTAACGTACAAACATTACGAAAATAAAAGTTTGCTAAAATCAAATACTTGACACTGACAGAATGCATAAATTACGATGCCAAAAACGAAGAACAAGAGAATACCTCATCTGTTTTTGTAGGCACAACCGATGCTCCTAAAGGCATTCAGCGTCCATGCGGGCATGCAGCCACTTTATGCTGGAGTCTGCGAATGGTATACGGCCTGAAGAAAGGAGTCTGGTGGGCTGCCTCCGACCTCGGGTGGGTGGTCGGACACTCGTATATCTGTTACGGGCCTCTCATTGCGGGGGTTACTTCTGTTCTGTATGAAGGCAAACCTGATAGGACGCCTGACCCTGGACAGTATTTTAGGTAAGTGCGGATTTTTTTGTATTATATGAAAATGAAAATGATGTTTTTGTTTGATTCCGCCTGCCGTGGAGTAACAAAATAATCATCGCTGCTTTATCGTTCATGTCTTTAAACTCTAAGATATGGTACCATTTAGATGTTCTCTAAATTTTATCTCTAAAGTGAAGTACCTATATCAAAGCTACTGAAGTCTCTAAAGTACATATATTAGAATTTATAGGTCTTCCACTGCGCGTTTTAGACTCGTAATTGGCGTTCTTTATTTTTTTTATATTGACGAGGGTCTTTAATTACAATTTATTAAATAAATTCACATACAATTTCATATCGAAAACTTGTTTAAAATTATCTTGCTAGACCCTTTTTACTCGCCTACAGTAAAGCCAAAAGGAAAGGTTTATCTTTGTAGCAATCTATGTGTGTTTGCTTTTACGTGTGTTTCACCGTAGCGCCGAAATTACTAATCCGATTTAGGCGAATGAGGTGTCCGTTGAATCGTTATTATGCTACTAGTGAAAATAGCCTAAATTTTTCTTTTAATTATATTGTTATTTATTCCGAAGTCTGGTTATACATTTGTAAACTTTTTAGCATGTTAAATTAGAAACGGCCAGTAAAGTTTTGAGTTTTCGAGAGACTTTTGTTATTTGATGTGTTGAAATTTACCCATTTCAATCCTTATTGTGATTTTACTTCAGAATAATCGAACAGCACCGGGTGAATGCGCTATTTACGATCCCTACGGTGTTCCGAGTGCTAAAGCGAGCGGATCCGAACGCGAAATATGCGCGTCGGTACTGCGCCAACTCGCTCAAAAACGTCTTCATTGCTGGGGAGCATTGCGATCAAGACACGAGGGTGAGTTACATTGCCTTTGATCCTCGTTTATACTTACTTTGAACATCTTCTCCCATCTTTGTGAGTTTTGGCCGTAAAATATTTTAACATTTTTTTTTTTCTTTATGGTTAGGTTAGATGTTGTATGACGTTAGTGTTAGTTCTGATGTTAGTGACGGTGTGTTCGGAGAAAGTAAGCACATCTAGCTTGGTATGAAATTAGCTCTCTACCATCAAGCTATGGCGATTGACCGCACGCTTTTCTGTGTGTGATCCAACTGCGCTAACCACTGTACTATCATCACTACAAAATCGCTTTGTTGCTAATCTATCGGTTTTTAATCCGATTAATTTTGGTGAGTGTGCTCCGATTGGTATTATTTAATCCCCTCAATCATTTCTATGATCGGATGGCCAGAAGCTCGATAAAGCGACATCGTTTGATTCCACTTGCATTACGCGAAATGCCAAACAGTGGAATGGGCTGCCAGAGTGAATGGAACTTTTAAGTCTTACCGCTTCCCGTCATTTATAAGACAATCTTAATTACATGGCCAACATCATGTTATAACATGTCCATAAATAAATAAATAAATATAGTAGGACATCTAACCCCAAACACAGCGCCATCTAACCCTAAACTAAGTAAAGCTTGTACTATAGGAACCAGATGACTGATAAAATACTTATACCTATACTTTTTTTGTAAATATATTCATACCAGAACACCCAGACACAGAACAAACAATTATCGTCACATAAATGTTTGTTCTGGTGGGATTCGTACCCACGCCCGACAGCTCTTGAAGCAGATATTCTACTAAATGAGCTAACAGGCATTCAATTGTCCAGGTTAGTTCTACTCTTTAATTTTTCAGTCACTTGCGCGTCTTTCACACCGCCTTTTTCATTTACTATTTTATTCAAACTATAGAACTGAATATGTCAATGTTATGGAAATTCGATTCAACAACGGTAAGAACGTGTTGCTGATTTGAACTTTGACTTTTCTGACTTTGCGACGAAGAATGGTTTAAATGCGAACAATAGCTTTACAATGAAACGAATTACGTAGTAAAATGAACTAATTTGATTTAGAATACACGTTTATAATTCTACCATCCTACCAATTTTCAGTGGCGGATTTAAACATTTTCAAGGTATAGATATTAAGTTTTTGCCGCCCTTGCCTTTATTCTCAGTTCCTAAATTATTTTTACATTGAAACTGCACAAGAAATAGTTTTTGGAAGAGGGAAAAGTCATAGTCAAGATGTGTTGTAGACTTTTTTCTGTGAGACATCAGAAAGCGGCATACAGAAATCTTTTTAATTTCTATGAGGTAGCAAAAAATCTAAATTCAGTCCCCAAATTTGCTGCCACAAAAATCTACGGCCCCAGGCTCAAGTTTTTTTTGTGCCCAGGAGTCCTTAATGGTTACCACCAGCCACGGGGGTGGCTTGGTGGTTATGTGGGAGTCTCCGTCAATATGACGGCCTACCCACTAAAACCCTGGGGTGTTCCATCTTAGCGCTTTGAGTCGGGGTATCGGGACGCTTGGGCATTCATCCGCTACCTCGACAGCGCTAGTCCCAACCGGACTCCTTCTCGGGGAGCTACCGCTCCACCCGGCCTGATGACGATGTATGGGAACACCACGCACATCGTTCATCTTCGGGAAACTCATTTATGGCCGACAGGTTCCCCCGAACCTGTCACTATGAAATCCCTATTATAGGGGTTGGAGTAGAGCGTAATTTCTCTTCTGACGCTCGATTCTTCGGCGGCGTATTCTTCTTCTGCAACACAACGTTCTCACAGAAGGTGACCACCGCCTCCCACGACCTCTGCCCGAGGCTCTGCCGATTCAGCCTGCTGATAAATCCACCACTGATTGTAGATACATTACCGATATGTGCTCAAAAATTTAATATTCTTTATAACAATTTCATCATATTTTGTAAGGGCACTAAATTCAGTGCTAGGTATTTCGTTAAATTTCGGTAAACTAACTTGAACAAAGTATATATCTACCTTATTACAAGTAGGTATAGGTATATAAGGTGATATGTATTGTGCAAGCGTCGATTGAAATACCCAATGTCATGATAGATATGTAAAGCAAATATGCAGTTGGAATAAGTTAATAAAGCATGTGGAGGTCAGTGTAGTCATTTGATAGTAGACCTGTTTCGTGAGCTGAAGAGTGTAGGTTCGTTTCCCATTGCAGCCGCACACTAATTTCAAGGAACATATTGTGAACATATACTCTACCTATGAATGTTTATTAACGTGTGGTAAATATTTGTGTGTTGTCCAGCAATGGGCAGAGCGCGTGTTCAACGTGCCTGTGCTAAACCACTGGTGGCAGACGGAGTCGGGTTCGCCCATCACGGCGCCGTGCGTCGGTTATGGCGTCACGGCCATCCCGCCCCACTCCGCCGGATACCCAGTACCCGGATATGACAGTAAGTTTACCAGAGCAGCTAATATTTATAACAAATAACTTGAAAACTTTTGAGCACATACTATTTACTAATTATGTTTATCACCAGGTTTATCTTAATCGCACACAAAATACTATGAAATTTGTTTCAATTTCAATTAAATTTTTAAATTTAATTTTAATTCAATTAAGTTTCGTGACATATTGCAACAAGGCCGAATCGTCGAGATAATAAACAAAACTAATTTCATAGTATTTTGTGCGCGATTAACACCCGGTGATAAACATAACTAATAAATTGTTAGTAAATATTATAAGTACTTAAGAATTATATTGACAAAAGTTTATACATGTTTCCAGTACGAACCTTGCGTGAAGACGGTACGGAATGTAGTGAGGGAGAAGTGGGAAGATTAGTGGTAAAATTGCCCCTCCCTCCAGGGTTCGCGGCTACTCTCTGGCAAGCAGACGAGAGATTTAAGAAGATCTACTTTGAATCTTACCCTGTAAGACTCTTTGTCGTTTTTTTTTTAATTTTAATTTTTGTTATGTATTTTTGGTAAGTTTAATCTACAAGGGCTCAACAGACCAGCGCTAATTACTAAGTATGATCATCCAGCATTATTTATGCTGAGGTGAGCCCCTATTTTGTATTTGTCCCTGATTTATCTTTGTGTATTTTTTTTTTAAGTATTGAATAGGTTACGAATGCAATTGGCCACAACTCGCCTGATGGATAGCGACGGTGCGGCCGAGGATTCTATTCACTCTAGCCTTAAAAAAGGAAACAAAACAGCTGGCAATGGCTGGCATCAAGAAAGTGGAACCGAATTGCTGCGTACGAATACTGGGAACGTCCACGGGGAAGGATGATAGTGCGCCGTGTGTGTGTTTGTTTGTCTGTAGTTACAAAATAAAAAAATAAAAATCTTTCTTATACATTTAAAATACCCTGACATGGAAGAAACGTGTTCATAACACAAATGTTTGTCCTGGGTGGGAATAGAACCCACGAAGCAGAGATCTCCGATACCAAATGCGCTAACAGGGCAGTCAATTAGTCAAGTTATTATTTAATCCTAAGGGCTACTACGACACTCAAGACGCTGGCTGGATCAGCTCCGAAGGCGCGGTGTGGGTGGTATCACGTGCGGATGACGTCATCAACGTCGCCGGTCATCGTCTTTCAACCGCTGCTCTCGAAGACGTCGTGTTAAGACACGCGCGCGTAGCGGACGCGGTGGTGGTCGGCGCGCCAGACCAGACCAAAGGAGATGTGCCGCTTTGTCTCTATGTCATGAGACCTCCGCAAGATGGTGAGCTATGAGATATCCACAGGACGGTAACTTCGATGATGTTATCAATGATTTTATGAAATGTGCACGAGGGGAGCTTTGGCGGGAACGCGGAAAGATCGTGCACTATACTTTTTCCCCTAAACTTGTGTTTTTACACGACTACCCCAAAAAAGAGTGTGATGTTTTCAATGTTCATGTATGTATGTGAGTTTTTTTTTTTTAATTTGATATGAACAATATGGTAGCAGTTTCTTTGATTTAACGCAGTTTTGTTTGCTTCAATAAAATCATAAGATAAGGTAACTCTTTATTGTTCACACCATAAAATAAAAAAAATGATAACACAAACAGCTTAAAAATTATTCTTGTTTTTTTTTTGAGTATTTATGTATAAAAAATAGTGGTCTTTCATTCATTAAGTGTCACAGTACTTGTGCGAGTGTAGGAAATTGATATAAAATGAATCATGACTTTTCGTGTTGCTTCCAAAACTCCATCTGATGGAAGCTTGTAGTAAAGTCATCACTACTTTACTAGGATATGACTGGATTCAACCAAGACTTTGTGTGACTTAGACTAGTTAATTATTCATTGGTGAATTATTTTGTTACGTATTTTATAATTTCGAGAAATGCCAAAAGCTCTTTCCACAGCTCGTTCAGCAACGTTTCATTCCTACTGTGGGTGTCCAATATAATATGTACGAGAAAGTTTATTTTTTTGTTATATGCTTTGCAGATGAAGAAATCGTAGCCGAGAGCACTGTTACACAAGAATTAATTGCATTAGTGCGCCATTTGATAGGCCCTATAGCGGCCTTCAGGAAAGCGGTCGCCGTCCCAGCTCTACCACGCACTAGGTCGGGTAAAGCCCTAAGAGGAGCTATAGCTAAACTGGCTCGCTCGCAACTTGTTAAACTACCCTCAACTATTGAAGATCCTACAGTGTTTGGTGAAATAAAACTAGCTTTGCAGAAGTTGGGTTACGCTATCGACGCGCCTGATCCTGAAGAGTAAATTTTATTAAATTTTAATTTCTTATTTAGTTGGTATATTTGGCTGTTATTTATTACAAAGCTACTTTTTGTTGTAAGCTATATTTAATTAAGTACTGGCTACATTGTGACGTTAATATAGCGTGAGCGCATACATATTTAAATTCAACCTTGTACTTCAGAAAATAATGACTAGTTCCAACAATACACTGGGAGCGTAGCAATGCTAACTAAACCTTATATACGAGTACATAATTATGTATATTAGATAATAAGGTATGTGTAGACTATAGTGTCCCGACTTTCGTTCGACTTAGTCGTAATTTTGAGACAAGATTCGTGTCCGTGTCCTTAAAGGAAAGTCTCCATTTTTTTAGTTCTGCTCTGATAACTCATTTGGTAGTGTATCTGCTTCATGAGCTGTAGAGCGTGGGTTCTATTTCCACTCGAGACAAACATTTGTGTGACGAGCATAAATATTTGTTTTGTGTCTGGGTGTTCTGTATGTATTATAAGTATGTATTTACAAAAAAAAAGTATATTTTTATTCTATAAGTTATCTGTTTCCCATAGAACATAGCTTAGCTTAGTTAGGGCAAAGTACTTGGAGCGCGCGGCCCCGAGTACATAAGTAGAACATCTTCCATACTAGCGTTAATTTACGCAGATTTAGCGCGAGGCGCGTATAGGGATGGCGACTACACATCTATGAAATCTTCGATCGATCTTTTTTGTTCGTAGCTTCACTAACATAAAATCTATAAGACACGGTGACTTCTGTGACATTTTAATACCTTTTTATTAAAGACTCACTGACCTTTTAAAAAAACAGAGACATTTAAAAATAAATTGGACTTGTCACTTACTTACCAATTTTTTTTTTTTTTTTATAATTAATTAATTAATCAATGTTCGCGTAACGTGGTAATCCAGACTGCTCTGCCGGCACTTACCTAGTGATCGTCGGCAAGCGTCCTTGCCCCCATCGCACCGCCTCCTCCCACTTATGTCGCCTATTTATTGCGAAGATGTTCTACTCATAGATTTTTTACTTACTTTGGTTAGGGGCTAGATGGCGCTGTTTCAAATGTCTTAGGATATTTATTAATTTATTTATGTTTCTATGCGTCCTGCTGGACGTTAAAGCAGAATTCGAGTGGACTCTCTATGCCAATGTCATATTAAAAAACGTGACGAGATGTGTTTGAAGTTCGTTTTGAACTATCAAAGTAAACTCCATATCTATATTATTTATCTATTATTTCCTAGTCGCCTAATGGTACTTTCATTACTATAATAAGTAATATTTATAAAATCAATCACAGAACTGCATATAATAGAACAAATACCAAGTATGTAGGTATGTAATAAATAAGTATGTAATGGTAAGAAATATAAAACCCCTCAAGTGTAAATCGGAATTGCCCACCATGGATTTCATTCTGCTACACCATATTTATAGGTATTTGCCAAAGAAATCTTCATATAATTATGTATATAGCTTTTTCATAAATTGTAATATTTGACGCTCCTGTTAGGTCATGTGGTAGTTTATCTGCTTCAATAGTTGTATGGGTTCGATTTCTACCGAGTACAAATATTATTGTGACGAATAATTTTTTCTGTGCCTGAGTGTTCTGTTTTTATTATAAGTATGTATGTATTTACATAAAAAGTAGATAACTATATACATATATCAGTTATCTGGTTCCCATAGTACAAACTTTGCTTAGTTTGGGGCTAGATGGCGCTGTGTGAAATACCCTACAATATTTATTTATTTTAAGTAGAATTTGTCTTTGTTCCTATGCTCCTTCAACTTTGTAACTTTTTAATTATTTCAGTCTTGCAGCCCTAATGTGAGTCCGCCTGTTTTTATCAATTGTACTCCAAAGTTTTAGCACTTTTATCACATCTCACCTGCATATCAGAGCTTTTATGAATTATCAGTTTATGACAGAGAAATAACAAAATATAATTTAAAACACCGTTGATATATTCGTTATATTAAATTCGCGACAATAACACTTATTAAATAATACCTATTAGTATATTTATTTAGTAAACTCACAAACAACCATTCTTGCAATGGTACCATTCGTGCTGAAAATCCTTAAAAATGCTAGAAGCATTGCCATACTGAATGGCAATTGCCTAGTGTCAACATTTGCGTTATTAACATGTCAAACAGGGAGTCGTTCAGGAAAAGGTTAAAATTTTATAATATATGTTTAAGATAGTATACTACCTACTAAATGTTTTTAATTGGATTACTTATAGCTAGTGTTTGTCATAATCAAAGCGTTTATTATTATAACCTGATGTCATATTGTTTGTATTAAATATGCATTTGTTGTAAGTCCTACGTATTTCATTACTACCAAAACCTTCCCGTGTACCAAGTTTCAGTAAGTGCCAAAATGCCACCGGTAAAAGATCAAACGTAACATAACTTTAGTGACAATATGTTTCCTTTTTCTTTGATTTTGGCGACGCATTTTGTGCATTTGTTAATGTCAAGCATTTTGCTATATTCCAGTATCGAAAAAAGACAATTAATGGCCGCGCGCGCATTATCTCAGCTTTGTTCTCATGATGAAGGCCACCGGATATGGCCGAAACTATAGTCGGAGTTGCCGATAAAATTAAACGTAAGTAATCCCGCATAAATAAAACAAAAATGTATCAAGACCATGTCAGTTTTCACTAGTAAAGTAGTGGCGACTTTACAAGTTTTTACAAGCTTCGATAGATTTCTGGAAGCAACACGAAAAGTCACGTTTCATCACACTATATCACTTTTCCACACTCGCGCACGTGATTCGGTACTTTATGAATAAAACACCACTATTTTTATACATACACTAGAAAAAACAGTTTTGGAAATTAATATGGGTAATACGGCAACAGCGACTCGACTTTTCCGCGTTCCCGCCAAAACTTCGTGACAATATGTCGTGCTATCAATGTCAATTATATTTTAATGACGCATCGTCAACCAGTGTTATTACAATCCGAAGTATGCCTGACATTACTACAGTATTTCCAACGCTAATAAAAACCTACACTGTTGTTCTATATAAAATTGTACATTGTGTTGCTTTTTATTAGCGTTAGTAATACTATTGCTAGATATCGGACTATCTCCCAAGGCGTAGAACTTGTTACTACACTTGAGATTAGACTTTTATTAAAATAATGTTAGGACTTATTAAATAGTTAATCAAATAATTCAGAGAAACAAGAATTAATGACATTAGTAAAAGTGTTACAAAACTTGCATTATATGTGTCACTTAAGTTGAGTGAAAGTGTTTACGTGAAATCAAAGTGCCGGCGCTTTTAAAGTAAATCTTTTCTGCTTCTATTTTGTAACTAATAACGAAGTAATCCCATGAAGTTTTATTATAATACACTCCTATATAGATCGCATGTTATGTAAAAGGAATATTATTGAGATATTGTCTATAAACATGCCGTTCCTTTACCCTGAAAACAATGCAGATCTGAGTCATTAATAGTATCTAGTGAGATAATATTTGATAACAATACCATTGTTAATCTCTGAGCGTTGTAATAAGTAATGCGTTCGCTGGATTAGATAATATTGTGTTAGGGTAACTCCTATACAAATCCAATTTTGTGGCTTGTAGTCTCAAAAACATAGTAGTGAGTTGAAACTCGTATTATTGTGGCCACATGGTACATATTCGTAGCTAGTGGTGCTGCACTGGTTCACTTTTACCTTTGATCTTACATAAATAGATAATTATTGTATAAAATAGCTGAAGTCATAATGTGATACATATGTATCCATCTATGTTAAAGCCAAAATTCATATGAATTCATTGCTCTGTTCCTGTATGAAAGAGGATTAATCAAACCAAAAAATCATGTTGTGTTAGTGTTTTAGACATGTGTATGTGAATATGTGTAGATTTTTGGTCAGTCTTTAATTTTTCAACACATTTCCTTATTTCAAGTCCTCACTCAGCATAACAAATTCTTTGATCTTATAGCTGCAAACTATACCTAAAATACACCCTCTGTTATCATTAGTTTTCTGTATTGCCTCTTACTATGAAAGCAAAATTGTAGACATCAAATTATACATATATCATGTCAAAACATTAGTATGGTTAAAGGAGAAGTGAGACAGATGTAGACAATTTTAAAAATGGTTTTATAATGTCTAATTTTTATAAAATTTCAACCATATAGATCAGTTTTGGGGTAAATATCGGTCTCTGTCCAGAAAGAGAAGTAGGGCTCAGAACCTATCAAAATTTTATTAAATTATATGCTTCTTCTTCTTCTTCCTGTGCCATATCCTAGCGGATGTCGGCGACCATCTTTTTAAATATGTTTCTTTCCTGAGCTGCTCTGCTTAGAACAGCGGCGTCAGCAGCACCTAAATTATAAATTAGCACCTAAATTATATGCTGACATAATTAAATAAAAAATATTTTACCTATTCACAAAATTACAAAATGCTTAAACGATCAGAATAGGTATCGGAAAATATGTTGAAGTGGTCTGGTAATTTATCTGATGCTGATTCTTGTGGTGCAATATTCTGTTCAGATTAGAAGTATTTTTTCTTTCCTTTAGTGACAAAGGAAAATAAATAAACAGATAAAATATAAAACACTAAACCATATCTCCTTGTGTGGCAGTCTATCATTCCACATGATATTGGCGAAATTGTGGAGTATCTTTGCAAAGGCTACTAACCAAGAGTTGAAGTTGATGCATTGACATCTTGTTTAGTGTTGTGCAGTTTCTTGGCAATATTTACATGAGACTACTAGCACCTCAAAGTACTAAAGTTAGGTTCATTTTGCTGGAAACTCTTCTTTGTCTTAGATGTGGAAAGCGTCAATAGCAGCAGACGTGCCGGCTCCCGCTGAAGTTGATGATTGGGAAACAGATCCGGACTATATGAATGATGTGACAGAACATGAGCAGAGATGGGGACCGGGCGGCAGGAACGTTGAGGCTATTGAGTATGTATCATTGCTTTTAACTACTGAAATGTACAATAATTTTAACTAATAGGCCAAATAATAGTTTTAATTTGATCTTGAGATGGACAGAATTCAATGACAGTTGGACGTTTATGCCAAAAGGCACACCAAGCTAAGGGGGCTTTATCTTGTTCGAATAAATAGTTCTTATCATAACCATAATTTTACCAATAACAGGTATATAGCCACAAGAACAAAATTGGAATTTCAATCAAAAGTTTAAACTTATGTAACACCTATCTAATAAAATCTGATTTATCACACCACATCATCGCTAACCATCAGAAAACAGAAAAGTTGGTGATCAAACGCAGACTTATATGTGTAAAAAAACAAAGCCTGTGGCTTATGCTATTTATTTACAGAATAACTAGAACGGCTCACACCAATTAAACTTATTTTTTTTTGCTTACAAGGGGTACCAGATAATCATAGAATACTTATATAGGTACCTACTTTTTATTAAATTAATTCAATATAAGTTAAAAACTCATGTGTACAAATACCTACAAGATGATTTTTTTTGTAACATTTGCACTTCATACTTCTATCACTATCGAGTTCAAAATGTTATATTAACTTGTTTAGTGAAATTTTTTATCTTGGTTGAATAGCCACGGGGTCGTTGCCCATTGTATACATATTTGTGTGACATTTGTGATAGATGGCAGCACTGCCTCTCTAGGTCTATGATTTTTGTGTTCTTGCGATGCAATCATTTGTTACTTTAAATAAAACAAATTAAGTGGATTTTCTCAGTTTTATTCACTAAGAAGCCCTAACCTTAGTTTGATGTATGAGAAAAAAGTTGTATCTATTACAACAATAAATTAAACTTATCATTATTAACAATGGGGGGTGTATTCCATTAGAATTTTAAATTTCTTTAGGTTATTGCTCTCTGAACTTTAAATAAACAGAGAGTTCTAAAAATAGTCTAGCATGAATATTTTAATGATAAATTAATGTATAGGGGATACAAGGAAGGAAGTATGTGGGCCGCTCATTGAGTTTAAATAAAATAATTTAAATGTGTGTAAATATCTTGTCATTGTGAATGTCAGATAGAGCAATGTTTGTATAGGCTAAGTGTTTAGCCCTAGTGTTAGATTTTGGGCACAGCATATACTGCCATACTTATTAAAATAAATAAGTATCGTAGAACATTTCACACAGCACCATGTAGCCCAAAAATAAGCAAAGCTTGTACCAGATAACTGATACAATACTTAAATACTTTTTTTGTAATGATACATTCTTATATTACTTATACGATATTGTTACCGTCGCGGGTCGAATCTGGACCAGCCCAGATTAGCACAGGATCGAGGCAGATGGCATAACAAGAGAGAGAGGCCTATATGCAGCAGTGGGATAAAAAAGTCTGTGGATAATGATGATACTATAAATGGAACATCCAGACACAGAACAATCATGTATGTTCTTCATAATGTTTCCTGGGTGAGAATTGAAGCCATGACAGCTCATGAAAAATTCTGCAATTTCGTGACAAAAGACTGACATAGCACATTTATTTTTGATCATACATTTATGTACAAAGTCTTGTACAAAGACTTTGTACAATTGTACAATGTCTTTTGTTAATTGTATTTTCTTTTTTAAAATGAATTTTTATTTATTATTATAACTTGGCCTTAATTAATTCTATTCTAATTTTATTTCATTTATTTAATTTTGACATGTAAATACCACTTACCAAATTTATGAATATGAAAGGCTAGGTGTGCTTGACCATCTTCGACCACACTGTCAATTAACATCAGGTGTGCTGTGGTCAAACAACTAGCTTGTCAACCATAAAAAATCGGCCAAGTGCGAGTCGGACACGCGCACGAAGAGTTCCGTACCATTATCTATGAAAAAGGCAAAAAAATCGCGTTGTTGTATGGGAGCCCCCCTTAAATATTTATTTTATTTTGTTTTTAGTATTTTTGTTATAGTGGCAACAGAAATACATAATTTGTGAAAATTTCAACTGTCTAGCTATCGCGGTTCTTGAGATACAGCCTGGTGACAGACAGACGGACGGACGGACAGACAGACAGCGATGTCTTTGTAATAGGGTCCCGTTTTTACCCTTTGGGTATGGAACCCTAGAAACAGATCAACCAAAAATATGAAATAATTTTATCTACTGAGTTTGACTTGGTGGTAGCTATGCTTCCTAAGTTGTGTGTAAGTAAGTAATCGTGTGGTTTAGACATCCACCCAGGACAAACAGATTTCTGTTCTTTTTCTGGTGTTCTAATTATATGTATTAACAAAAAAAAGTATATACGATATAAGTGATCTGGTTTCAACAGTATAAGCATTGTTTATTATGGAGCTAGATGGCCTTATTTGTTTGTTGTGTTGTATAATATTAATTCTGTTCTTCATACCCTATACTAAATTAGACAATAAAATATTACCATCTGTTTCCCCCAAAATTTTCACTGCGGTTTTCGTAATAGGAGTCGCGCAAGAAGATTCCTGCTCTTTCTTTACATGACCAGGAGTAAATTTAGTTTTGTACCCCAAAAAAATTTATAGAGATATATTGAATGTCAATAACACATCAGAACCTGAATGATCAATTTTAATTCTCACTGTAATTTCCTTTCAGCATGGCAAAGCTCAGAGAAGAGGTATTCGAAGCTGACAAACAAATAAAAAAGAAACAATATGAGGATGGACCGAAATCTTCATTTGGGTAAGCTTCATAAATCATAATATTATGGTAGACTGATATTTAATTGCGCCCTGCTGTTTCTCTCAGGAGGCAATACAACGTGTCCAATTTTAACAGGAAGATGTGTCTTGAAAAAAATCCTTTATTTTCTACAGGTATGGTGGAAAATTTGGTGTTCAACAAGATAGAATGGACAAGTCTGCCGTGGGACATGACTATGTTGGAAAAACAGAGAAGCACGTCTCACAGAAGGATTACGCTCAAGGTTTCTTTAGAAATTTATTGATTTTATATTTTTAACCCCCGAAGAAGAGAGACGCAAAAAGAGGGGTGTTATAAGTTTGACGTCGACGTGTGTTTGTGTGTGTATGTGTGTGTGTCTGTCTGCGGCATCGTAGCTCTCAAACGGATGGACCGATTTCGATGGGGTTTTTTTTCCATTTGAAAGCCACTTTTGCTAGCTATGTTTGGTTAATTGCGTAGGGTGTTAAATTTCTTTATCGACGTAAACACATGAATTTGTAAAACTCAGCGTTCGTGATTATCCTTATATGTATAGTATTTTATTAAGTAGGCTAGGAGCTCCTTTTAAAACAGAGGGCTTAACAAATTATTAGACTAATCTAAGTAGGTACTCATTAAAACATAAAATTGAGGGTATATAGTCATAATAAAGGCTAGATAATTTTATTACTGATGGTCATTATGAAATCACCAAATTTTAATCAACTCGAATAAAGAGTTGAATCAAAGCATTACGGGGAATATACACAATATTTACTATTCACTCAGGAATGACAAAAAACATAACCCTTCCATTTTTCTTCGCCGTAGTCGGGTAAAAAGGAATAGCGTAACATTGGCTTGAACATTTAAAGAAGAACGCTGGAAGTATTATGTTTGATGGTAAGAGATAATGCATGTCCATGACTATTGCAGCGATACACAGAACTTTGCTTAACAAAGTGCAGGGGTTCGCTGCTCTGGCGCTCATAACTTTGAGACTTTCGACGGTTAGTCTCAACAGACCTGTGATTTCGCCCTTCAAACCGGGCCACAGTAATGTTTATACGTCACTGCTTGGTGGTAGAAAGTCTGATACTGCGATGACACGTACCAAGACGACGTCCTGCTAAGATCTTTTTTTTTTATTGTTGACAGGCTATGTGTTTGACCACAGCGCACCTGATGTTAAGTGATGATGTGGTCGAAGATGGTAAAGCACGCCTAGCCTGAAATAGAACTGGCTCTCAAGTGCGGCTACCGGAGCACACCGCTAGATGCTTGGCGGCAGATTTTCAACTTTAGGGTGGTAGCTAGCCAGCCGAATACTAGAAAGTACCCTACCACCATGCTATGGTTTCCTCACGATGTTTTCCTTCACCGGCACCTCAAGCTCATTGTTGGGGTTTGAACCCATGCCCTTCGGCATGCGAACCGACCACACTAACCACTGAGCTATCATCGCTATAAAATAATAATATAATAATAATAATATATTAATAATATATCGCTATGATCTACCACCAAGTACTTTTACATTTAAAAAAATCAAGCAATGTTACTCAGTTGAGATCTGTAATTTCTTATGATTAATGCTATTCTAGGTTTCGGCGGCAAATACGGCGTACAAACAGACCGAATGGACGCATCCGCTGTCGGTCACGACTACGTGGGAAAGGTTGAGAAACACGTTTCGCAGACTGACTACGCGCAGGGCTTCGGCGGGAAGTACGGCGTACAGACGGACCGCGTCGACAAGGTGAGTGACAGTGACCGACACGGTGTGCTTACTCTTTAATTTTACCCGACTACTCACAAAAGAAAAACTGGTTTTAAAAAATATGTATGTATGTATTTCAATTGTTCACCCGTATCTACTAATCTATTTTAACACCAAAAATCTGCCGCCAAACATCTAACGGTGTGTTCCGGCAGCCTCACTGGAGAGCCAGTTCTATTCCAGGCTAGGTGTGCTTTACCATCTTCGACTACACCGTCACTTAACATCAGGTAAAATGTGGTCACACACTTAGCTTGTCAACCATAAAAAATACACATACTAAAACAGACTCACACTAACACTATACTAACACAAACGCGCGTGCACACTTACACACAAACGCGCGCACACACTAACACACACGAACACGCGCACACACTAACACACACGAACACGCGCACACACTAACACACACGAACACGCGCACACACTAACACACACAAACGCGCGCACTCACTAACACACCCACAAACGCGTGCACATACACAAACGCGCGGACACACTGTGCGTGTGCTCACAGATATACTTTTCCATTTATAATATATATAATGACATTTATGGTAAAAAATAACATTGGTAATATGTAATGTTTTTAGAGCGCGGCAGGGTGGGAGCATAAAGAGCAGGTTGAAAAGCATTCGTCTCAAAAGGACTATTCCCACGGGTTTGGGGGCAAATTTGGTGTCCAGGCGGATAGGAAGGACGCCTCTGCGGTCGGCTGGGACCATAAAGAAGACAATCAGACACACGAGTCGCAGAAAGGTAACCATTTAGAACGAAGCTACTTACTTTATTTGTGGCAGATTTTTGTAGAGCAGCGTGCTGTTCGACTTATTTGGTGGTGAAAAGTTGGTAAAAAAATTAAGCTTTGAACACCGCCGGAAGGTAGCAAGTCTGTCAATTTTCTACAAGATTCATTTAGGAGAATGTGCTGCTGAGCTATACGGTCTTGTACTTCCAACCCCTTTTTACTACAGGACAAGTAAAAAGATGGTCCACTACCACTCAAATGTAGTGGAATTTTCTTGTACCACGCTATACAACGTTTTGACTCGTTTCTCATCTGTTCGGCCAAGGAATGGAACAAGCTGCCGGCTTCCTTGTTTCCTGAGAGATATAATCTAGGTCTTTTCAAGGTCAAAGTGAATAGGTATCTTGTAAGTCTGTGTGCTTCATCTTCGACGATATCATCGCTTACCATCAGTGTACTTGATTGCTACTTACTCTCTTCTTCTTAGTCAGGTCTCTCTCAACTTGTGGCGACTTTCCGCATTGCTAGCACACTGCACTGCGGTGGACGGCATAGAATTTTTAAAAGGACAATCCAGCGATTCGGAGACCAACTACGATATCTCTTACTTTCTATGCAGCCTTGCACAACAAGTCTCTCGTGTGAGTCCTCATTTCTGGAGATATGCCTAAAGAACTTCAGTATTCGCAATTGCATAGACGAAAGTCTGTCCCTTATGTAAACCTGTTTGAAGATGGAATTGGTGTGGAACGCTGTCCAGGATATTTTCAGCATGCGTCTCCAATACCATATCTCCAGTACATCTATTTTACGGCGATCTTATAGTTTAAGAGACCAGGTTTCGGCCCCATAGAGGTTGGATAAACCAGATACTTCATTAGACGTAGATTATTCCTTAGTATTCGCCTGTCTTTCCAAATCTTTTCCAGTCGATCCACTGCCGACCTTGTGATACTTAATTTATGTGACTTTGACTATGACTAAGACCTTGATTTTAATACAGAGACTTGAAAATATTAAATACCCGACACTGGTAGAATGCACAAAGTGCGATACCAACAAAAAGAAAAACGATGGAAATTGTTTGTTGACCAGATTACGCGATTGGTTTCGGTGGCAAGTACGGCGTGCAACGCGACCGACAGGACGCTTCCGCGCTTGGATGGGACCACGTCGAGAAGGCGTCGGCGCACGCTAGCCAAGTCGATCATAAAAAGGTATAACTTCTATAATAGCAGGTTTTATCCCCTAGGTTGTTTTTTTTTTAGGGCTGTCAGGCTAGGTGTTTGAACACAGCTCATCTGATGTTAAATAACTGTGTGGTCGACGATGGTAAACACACCTAGCATGGAAGCGACGATGTGGAACTCTGTAGGCGTCTGTATTTCCTTTTAAGTACAATTTGTATCTTCAAATCCAGAGTAAATACGTTTCTTCTAAGTAAGCTTGCTCCATCCTAGGCCGATTCACTGTTTTTCATCAGGCAGGGTGGGATCTACGGCAAATCTATTTCGAATTGAAAAATATAATTATATGTATTTCTATACTAATGTTATATGTTATTACAGCCTTGTTAGCTCATTGGGAGTATGTCTGCCTGAGCTGTAGGGCGTGGGTTCGATTCCGCCAAGGACAAATGTTTGTTTGGTATAAACAAATGTTTGTTTGGTATAAACAAATGTTTGTTCTGTGTCTGGGTGTTCTGTATGCTTAGTGCGAGTTTCCTAAACAAATCGAATTACTTAACTACAGCGTAAATCGAGCATCCGTTGGTCACGTCGTAAAGTGAGTAAATCTGAGTGCGAGTGACAAACTAGTTATTCGATTCGAATGACGTTTGGTCACCGAGTACAGCGTTTATTTTATTTCGTATGTTGGTAGCGTGTGGCTTTTATGTGATAAGCCGACCAAATTAAATACAATGATTTTCTAACGCTATTTGTATGGAGGCGTTGTACTATCAAAAATAGTCGTGTTACACTTGGCGTCACATTGAATTTTATTATGTAAACAAACTGTGTGTGTATCTTTATGAGTCAAATTTAAATTATTCTTTAAAACTCGATTTAAAATAAAAGGAAAAATTAAAACAAGCCAGCATCAATTTGACATGTTAGTAACTTTTATGTATGAGTAAATATCTAATAAGAATAAGATCAAGATCTTTACAAAACCTATTTAATACGAGTTGTTGAATTTAATACACCTAAATTAATTGACATTATATTGTATTGTAATATACCTATTTTGTACTTTTATTTTCTAGTCATGGAGATCTTAGTAAGCCTATAACCAATGCCTATATCCCAACGGTGGCGGTGGTGGTGGTGGTGGACCCACCACCATTAGGAGGACCTTATATCACTGCTCAATAGTGATGGCAGTAGTGATACAAAATCCAGAGAGTAGTGGAAAAAGGTTAAAACGATATACATCATCATCACCATACATCATTTTATTAGTGTTTATTATCGGTTGAGGACTTGCTGTGCTTGCTTTTTGCCGTCGACAACCTTCTCCAAGCAATAAAGTTACAACCTGCCATTTTTTTCTCCAATTAAAACAAAACAAAATAATTATTTTCTAAAAAGATATTCGTATTGTATCGGTTTCACTACCAAAAGCTTCGTGACAAAGTTAACTTGCTCGGAAGTGAAGAAGTTTACAATCTAACTGTCAAAATAGACTAACGTTGCAACTCGCACTCGCAAAAACATCATCCAAGCTCGTTAACGTGCTCACTTCGGTAAAGTTAGTCGATGGTCACGATCGTAAAGTTAACAATCAATCTCGCACTCACAAAATATGTTTTACGAACGTGACGCTAGGTGGCGCTGATCCAATCCCATACAAATTGGAGTTAACTTTAACGCGATCGAGTAGTTAAAAAAACTCGCACTAAGCATACTGTATGTATTATAATAAGTAAGTATGTATTTACAAAAAAAAAGGTATTTATGTATCCTATCAGTTATCTGACTTCCATCACACAAGCTCTGCTTAGTTTGGGGTCAGATGGCGCTGTGTGTAATGTGTCCTACGATATTTATTTATTTATTTATTTATTAGTCCTGCTATCCTCGACTAATACATGTTGTTTAGAGTTTGCTTTCCAGAATGTTTTACTCAGCACATCGCTAAGTAGACAGTCCCGGCGACTGGACCACTGGGACAGCATAGCCTAGATAAAAGTTCTGTAATAATTATTATGCATTAGCATTATTAGTCTCCAAATCGGCAACAAGTATTTTTATTTAGTTTTTAAATATATAATTAAGTGCTCTCGAAATTTAACTAGGTTTTAGCTTTACTTTTCTTATTTGCTCTACCTGAAAAGGCTCACCGGAAGACTTTTTTTGTTTGTTTTATATATGGCTGAATATACACTTTCTTCTTCTTTCACATTTATAAATAATATTAGCTTGATTAAGTAGCGTTTACATAGGATATCGGATAAAAGCAAGGTCACAAGTCATTTGGTCGTTCTTTTATTTTTATTATCAGAGACCCTCAGCGAAATTAACTTTACACACGTGTTGAGCTAGTAGTCAAAAATTTAAAACAAAATACGTATCCGTACATTTAGTTCGTTCACGCTCAACAAAATGTATGCTAATTACAATAACATTATAAATGAGACAGTTTGTCTGTATGTTAATTATTTGTTGTTGTTAAGAAAATCTTATTTACCAGGGTTTCGGCGGTAAATTCGGCGTAGAAACTGACAGAGTGGACGCGTCCGCGCATCGATTCGACGAGGTTGGCGGCCAAATTGGCACCAACTACACCAAGCAGAAGCCCGACATTGGCGGCGCTAAACCAAGCTCTATTCGAGCCAAGTTTGAAAACATGGCCAAAGAGAAGGAGCAGGTAAAATAATACTAATTAATATTGTTTCTAGTAGAATTCCTTTTTTCCGTTTCGATGAAATTGGTGACAAAGTCGGTTTGAAAACATAGCCTGAAAGAAGGAACAGGTAAAATAATAGTAATTAATATTATGTTTTTGGTAGAGTTCATTGTACATTGTTTGATGAAGTTGGTGGCAGAGTTGGTTTGAAATCATGGCCAAAGAGAAGGAACAGGTAAAATAATAATAACCAATATTAGGAAGTTATCAAGATGAACAACTGTAAGAAATATATCATGAATGATGGTACAGTTGACATATGTCGGGTTTGCCATTGACCTGGAGAACCGCTCCGACATATTATTTATGGTTGTTCGCATCTTGCTAACGGCGAGTATTTGCACAGGTACAGCCAAGTAGCTAGGATCATCCATCAGAAACTTGCTCTTCAATACGGCCTTGTCGACTCCAAGGTATACTATTGGTACGCACCAGCGCCTGTTTTCGAGGATGGTCGTGCTTTGCTTTATTGGCACCGGTCTATCATCATGGAAAGGACTATTTTCGCCAATAAGCCTGATTTCGTGGTGCGTCGACATCAACAGCCCATATGAGGAGATCCTCGTGAAGGCTGAGAAGAACAAACTCAGCAAGTACCTTGACTTGGGTCACGAGATAACCGCCATGTGGGATGTTGACTCGACGAGCATTGTCCCGATAGTCGTCACCGTGAACGGTCTTAAAGCAAAAAGTCTCGATCAACCTCTTAAGAGAATCTAGTGGATTTGGTCAAGAGTCAGATCCAAAAGGCCTTCCTTAACAATTGCAGCCCTAACCACTAGCATATTAGACTTAAGCTTCTTGTAATACTTATTATTTTATCTTATTCCTGTAAATAACATAAATTTAAGAATAGATAATAAACAACTGTCCAATATTTATTATGTTTTTAATAGAGTTTTTTTTTTGTTGGGGCTGGTGACCAGGTTGGCACCACCAAGCAGAAACCAGATATTGGCGGCACCAAACCGAATTCTATTCGAGCCAAGTTTGAGAATATGGCCAATGAGAAGGAACAGGTTAAATTTTATCTTGAAAGTTATAAAGTACATTTGAAACTGGCAAATGGTAGTTTATTGATGGTTATTTTATTTGCAGGAGGCTCAACAGTCCGTACAGAAGATACGGCAGCAGAGACAACAGATTGATAAGGACCTCTCTGATAAGGTATAACACTCATACGAACACAAACACGCAACAAACGAAATCAAGTGACACGAACAAATACTTATACATAAATACTCTTGTCCAAATTACCTCAGTGCCTCAAGTCGAAAGTAAGTAAGAGATGTCCTGTCCATGGACATTGCGATACCCAGAACATCGAATACCAAGACATCGTTGCTTTAGCCTTCATTACTGCGATATTTTTTTATAGACGTTACCAGGTCGATGTTTTGATAACCTTTATGTTTTTAATCGAATGGTAAACACCATCATCATCATCATCAGTCGTATGACGTCCACTGCTGGACATAGGCCTCTCCCATTGATCTCCATAAAGACCGGTTGGAGGCGGCTCGCATCCAGCGCGTTCCTGCGGTCTTTATTAGGTCATCTGTCCACCTTGTGGGTGTGCGTCCTACGCTGCGCTTGCCGGTCTGTGGTCTCCACTCCAGAACTTTGTAGCCCCATCGGCCATCAGTTCTGCGTGCTATGTGCCCTGCTCACTGCCACTTCAACTTGCTAATCCGCTGGGCTATGTCATTCGTGCTACTTTAGTTCGTCTACTACCTACTATCCCCTCATTTTTGATTCGATCTCGTAGGGAAATTCCGAGCATAGCCCTCTCCATAGCTCGTAGTGCTACTTTAAGCTTACTAAGAAGGCACATAGTCAGAGACCACGTTTTAGCACCATAAGTCATCACTGGCAACACACACTGGTCGAAGACTTTCAACTTGAGGCACTGAGGTAATTCGGACGAGATGGTTAACACAAAAGTATCCTATTTTTGTCTCACTTTCTATATTTACGTTCAGGAAAAAGACAGAGTTACCAAAGAAAAAATAGCTAGTCCGCCATCGCCTGAACCAAACGAAACTCAAGAAGCGCCGGTCAAAGCGCCAACAAAACTGCTCACAAAAGCATTCGAGAGCGAACCACAGCGATCCAGCCAAGCGGAAGAAGCTAAGCGGATCATTGAAGCGAAGCGAATGGAAGAGGCAAAGCGAGCAGAAGAAGGTACTACTAACTTGATGAATGCAATGGAACAGTATTTTTTTTTATAGTTGACATACTAGTTTTTTAACCACAGCTGATGTTAAGTGAAGGTGTGGTCGGAGATGGTAAAGAACAACTAGTCTAGACTCGAACTGGCTTTCAAATGAGGCTGCCGGAACACACCGTTAGGTGCTTGGTGTCAGATTTTCAACTTGAGTGTGGTAGCTAGCCAGCCGAGTACTATAAAATACCCTACCACCATGCTATGGTTTCCTCACGATGTTGTCTTTCACCGGCAGCTCAAGCTCATTGATAGGTTTGAACCCACGCCTTTCGGCGTGCGAACCGACCGCGACCAGTGAGCTATTATCACCATTAAGAATAGAGTGTAATGGAATATAATAGGATGGGATGAGATGAAATGGTATGGTTTGGAATGGGATGGGATGAAATGGTATGGTTTGGGATGGGATAAGATGAAATGGTTTGGGATGGGATGATACGAAATGATATGGGATGGGATGAGATGAAATGGTATGGTTTGGGATGGGATGAGATGAAATGGTATGGTTTGGGATGAGATGAAATGGTTTGGGATGGTGTGGGATGGAATAGAATAAAAATAAATAATTAAGTTACATGTACAACAAATTTTACAAATCATCATTTCAGCTGTTGGACGTCCACTGCTGGACATAGTCCTCCCCCATTGACTTCCATTTTACAAATAAAAGAATGTAATAAACGCCTCTATAAGGACTTGTCATCATACTTAGGGTATATCAAGGTCTTTTCAAGTTCAGAGTAACTTAACATAGGCGAAATGTGGTCAAACACTTAGCCTGTCAACTATAAAAAAAAAATCTATTCAGGGTTAGTTCTATAACAAATAGGATAATATCTTAATGATGGCTCAGTGCCTACTTAAGCTTATAATCCTGTAATATCTACATATTGTCCTGTAGAAAAAGTAATCTTTGTCTACAACTGTTTACGTACAACGTCCAATAATATATTTTCTTAAAAGAGAAACGAGCGGAAGAGGCAAACCGAGAAGAAGCGAAATTAGCTGAAGAAATTCAACAAGCTGAAGAAAGGCCGGCAAATCTACCTGACGTTACCAGAGTTGGTGATGTAAAAGAAGAAAAAGAAGAGGTCGGTATTTAATTTTTGAGCTATTTGTGTTCCCTTTTTACTCGACTGCCAACGAAGGGTTATATTTTTTGAGCGTATTATGAACAGTACCTGGTTGACCGAGCATTGCTCGGCTGAAAACATGGATAAAACGACGTTTTCTGAAAATGAAACCTAGCTAGATCGATTTTTCGCCCCCGAAACCCCCTGGATACAAAATTTCACGAAAATCGTTGGAGCCGTTTCCGAGATTCAGAATATATATATATATATATATACAAGAATTGCTCGTTTAAAGATATACATACAATCTTTCGCTTCTTCTACTTCCTCTAGCTTTTTCATACATGCTCGTCAGTTGCGGGTACTTTTGAAGAAGTGAAATTATTAATTTAGTACAAAATAATTTTTCTTTCGGTTTCGCTTTGTCCATTTAGCTTCAAATGAACACTGCATTGGTTGTCTTTTGAGCATGTGTTTGAGCATAATATTAAATGTCAAATTCGCAAAATGTTGCTAAACGACCCGTTAGCTTAATATCAAATGCGAAAACTTCTAACTTGAACTTAAACCTCCAATTCAAATAATGTGTAACATTCATAAATCATTTAAGTTGCGTGGTGGTAGGGTACTTTCTAGTACTCGGCTGGCTAGCTACCACCCTCAAATTCAAAATCTGCCGCCAAGCATCTAACGGTGTGTTCCGGCAGCCTAACTTGAGAGCCAGTTCCATTCCAGAGTAGGTGTGCTTTACCATCTTCGACCATACCGTCACTTAACATCAGGTGAGTTGTGGTTAAACACCAAGCCTGTCAGCCATAAAAAAAATATTTAAAGATTTTGGGGAAATTGCATACAAACATATAAGTTATAATAAAACTCTCTTTAGTATGAAGTCGGTTAAAAACGATTATTTTGGATTCCATCTGACGCCGTCGGTTTAAGAAGTTTACGAAAGATTTGACGACCCCACACACTTCATGCAGATATATGATGTCAAGTTTTTTTTTTTTAATATTCTTATTGACATATGAACATAAATTATTTATTTTATTACTAGCTGCGCCCCGCGGTTTTACCCGCGTGGTATTGGATGATGATGATGATGAAAAATATCCTGTTTTATTCCAGGGCCTACATGCTAAATTTCATCCAGATCCGTTCAGCCGTTCTTGCGTGATTGAGTAACAAACATCCATCCATCCAAACTTTCACATTTATAATATTAGTGGGATTCCTTGTAATTATTTACTTCAAGGTTTTTAAAGGTTGTCAAGGATTTTTTCACTTATTGTAGGTATCCCTAAACTTTTTTGTCATATGGTAGGCTACTTGGTATATCACAGGAGAAATCACTGCCCCTACACAATATTAGACTATTTAGTGTTTATGTCAAAATAATTTTTATTGATTGTATTGTATAAATTGACGTGGTTTTAATATTGCCGTTTGCACAGTTGACTCGTCAGCCAACGATCGTGGTGTCCCCCGTTGGTTGGGAGACGGAGGGCGAGGCGGGCGGCGACGAGGGTTGTGAGGAGGGGGGCGGGGAAGGGTACACGGCGCGCGCGCTGTACGACTACCAGGCCGCCGCGCCAGACGAAATCTCATTCGATCCGGATGACGTCATCACTGACATCGTCATGGTAAGTTGACAGTTTTTGAATTCAATTATATTCCAAAATCATTATTTTTTCGAGCGTTTATGTTTAAAGAAAGCGGCTTTTTTTCCTTGGTTCATACTTAGTTCATAATTGTGTTAAACGTAATATTATGAGTATAAATTCAAGTTTAGTTATTGTCGGTTAAGATAGAGATGATACTTAGTAAGTCTAATTATTTACGTTATGTTCACAGATCGACGAAGGTTGGTGGCAAGGGCTGTGTAAAGGTGCTTACGGACTGTTCCCTGCCAACTACGTGCAACTGCAAGACAAGTGAGCCAATGTGAACGCTCCTTTACATTCCTACTTAGCTGTTACAAATGTACATTACAGCACTACGCATGTAGAATACTTAGGATTTTGTTAGTTTCGGTGCCGGAGCACCGGATGCATTGATAAAATTTGGAACAGTTGCCGGAGGTACCAACCAAATCTATTACCGATTCTATCACTACGTAATAATTTTTATCTTGTCATAAAACGAAACAAAAGCTACAAAATAAAGTAATAGGTATCCAATTAAGAAATCACTTTTTGGCACTTGCCAGACTACCTCCGGCAGCAGTTTTCGTTGCCGGCGATACCAATGCAGACTTTTTTTACTAATATATTATGTCATGTTCAATGTCATTTTTGTTTGAACACAAAAAGTAAAATTACTATTTTAAAAAAGTAAGTATTCTACATCGTATGTGTTGTTATTCGTAGTTAAATAATAATTCGTAGTTAATAAATGTTGTTTATCCAAGGTTTCAAGAAAATTTTGCTTATACAAATTGTATTTTCGAAATACATCGATGTGCTTCAGTAGTTTATTTGCTCAACTTTTCTTACAGACTTTGACTAAAACTAGATGTAAAACTTTCGAACCGCAAAACATAAACAATACGCTACCTTCCAAGAAACTAGATGTGAATCTTGATCCAATATCACGTCTCTTCTGATCATATATCACGATTAACAGTCGATCTTATTTATTGATAGATAAGGTTTGATTTGCATTGCCGTAACTACATAGTTACGATCTCAGACAATAATGTATCTAGATTTACAGTCGACCTTATTGTGACATAAGGTTCGATTTGCATTGCCATGGTTACGTGCATACTGAAAGAATTAAGCAGCGACAACACAACACGATAATAGTGATTTAACATTTGATCGATTGTTTTTGTTTCTTTAATCTTAATGTTTTGATCGATTGATTGTTGTAATCTAAAGTTCCGAATTTTCAAATTTGAGATTTTACCAATGAAAAATATCTATAATCCTTTCAAAATGATCAAAGACTAACGAAGAACATTTAATCTAAGTTTGCGTATTGGTCTGTTTGAATGAAATCATTATTCTCGTTTTAACTGATTTCAAAAAAGGAAGATGTTCTCAATTCGTCGGAATCTTTTTTTAATGTATGTTCCTCGATTAGGTACTCGAAGACGCCTGAACCGTTTTGTAAAATTCTTTTTTGTATCAAATGGTAATTTCCATGGATAAAAAAATAAATTAAAAAACACGGTATACATCGATGATATTTTCGTTTGCTCCGAAACCTCGCTGTTTCATTGGAGCAGCGCGTTTAGTTGGCCTCAGAGTCACGGAGTCGGTTTCTTTTAAATAGTAAATTATATAACATATATAAATAACTAATTGTAAATTCAATTGAAGGCAGATAGGAGCAAGAGCGCATTATTTTTTTTAATTTATAGTGTCTATACCTAACATTTTGGAAAAAATAATTCTCAATCGATTCACAAATAAAAATACATGTTCGAGTTGACAACCTTCCTTTTTGAAGTCGCTTAAAAACATGCAATGTGTGGACAAAACACCTGAGTGACTTAACCTTAACCAATAATTTGTGGTCCGAAAGTATTTCATCTACAAGGTTAGCTTAGAGTTTACTAAGTCGAATGAACCATCAATAAGAACTACTTTGTACGTACTCTAAAGGTGTGGAAAAAAAACCAGCACGGAAAAGGGTTTTTCGTCTGAGTAGTTTTCGGTTTAGCCCTAAACTTACCTGGTATATAAATGTTTATATTCTTTAGTATTTAACTATTTTTTTTAATAATAACTTTTATTTAGATTAGTGAAATTAAACAATTCCCTAACATATGGAATAAATCATGAATTGCCTAATTTTAATTATTGAGAAATTAATAGATTTTTGAATAGATGTATTCGTACACTTGTACAAAAATTATCTAAGATGTATTATTAAAATTATATCCATCAGAGAGCGCTATATTGTTTGTAATTATATAAATATTAGATGACAGACAAACATACATTAGAGACAGAACTAAAGTCACAGACATAGCTCAGCGTATTAGCAAGCTGAAGTGGCAATGGTGGATGGACATACTGGTGGATGGTAAGTCGCAGAACCTTTAAGCGCTGGGGTAGATGTGTTCTAAAGTGGACACCGTGAATTGGCAAACGTAGCGTAGGACGCTCTGAGATTCGATGGAGTGACGGTATACGTAAGATAGCTGGCGGTAAATGGAAGCGAAAAGCCGAAGATCGGGCTGAGTGGCGTGTCTTGGGCGAGGCTTATGTACAGGAGACTACGATTGCCTGATGATGATGATATAAATATTATAGCATATATATATCTACCTCTAACATTATACACATCAATTCATTTCTTCACATAAAACTTCCATATATTATGTAAGTGCGCGAGGAATAACGCTGACTCAAGACTAATAAAGCTCTTAAGGTCTCTGTTCACTACATCGTTCCACACCATAGACGAAATAGCACATTCAAAAACATATTCTTTGTATTATTATAAAACATTGTTCACTAGACAGTACCGTTACCAACCAACACCGTAACATACCATGACAATGACATACATACAGCGTAATGAAAATCTTTGGCGATACATTCTAATGGGTAAAGTTTTGCCATGTCATGTTGTTCCGAGCTAATAAATATATAGTATGGTCAAATGTAGTGAGCAGAGATCTTTATTCGTATTTTTTAAATTAAAAAAAGAAATATAATTTATTTTTATTCGTTTATACTAAGTGGCCACGTAATTATGTTATACATAATATTAAGAGTATTTTTAGTCATATCATATACTTAGGTATAGATTCTTGAAGTTTTTAATTTTAGACTGCTTTTAATGTATACAAAATTTTAGTGACTCTAAGCATCAATAACAGCAGTTAAGTGAGTAAAAGTCATCGCTCATCGTATGAAAACAATTCCTCTTTGGCCAAAAGTGGCTTTGGTCCAAGGTTTCTTAAACTTTTTCTAGTCATGAATCCCTTTTAAAATTTTAAAGAGCCCACGGATCCTTTCGGAAAAGAAAAAAAAAATGAGGTTTAGTTTTACCAGCTTTTATTAACCGATTAAACTTCACATGTGAATAGTTAGAGCGACAGATGCAGCTGCTTACGCTGGATTAGAACGTCAAATTGTGAGTAAATCACAGTTTTTACGCACGTTATATTGCATACCAATTTTTATATTAATGCATTATGAAAATTATGATAGGTGAGCTTGCCGTGTACCCTTGGCGCTAAGTACATGGGCTACAGTTTAAGAAACCCTGCTTTAGTCAATCCAGTGCCGAAATGATACGGTGAGCGATGACCTCAATTGTCACACAATAATTACTAGATTTTATTTTCATTACCAGACTCAACTCATAGCAACTAGCTACAATGTGATTATCGGTAGATAGCTCTAATCCCGAAAAGGGATCTCAAGACTATATACAATATGAAAAGTTGGTTTAAAATAGAACCTCTAATAAATCCAAATAACATCAAAAATGTATTCTTTTCAAAAATTCGCATATTTCACATTACGTATTTGGAACATCAAAAAAATTAAATGTAAATTTGCCTCGAAATAGGCTAGGCATGTTGTCATCTGAATGACGTCACACCGTGTGAAACAATCACATCTTTATGACAGAGTGACGTAACAGTCTCTGGTTGGTGTTCACAGTCACGTGACTGAATAGATAATTTTGTAGAATTTATTATTTCAGAAATAGTTGTAATCTTTACCTTTTATAATATTTTTTTTTCTTTTTTGTAACTTATATAAAATATGCTAATATAACTCTAATTCATTCATTTTATTCCTTGTGAATTAATGTTTTGTGACTCAAAGTTCTGGGTACTGCTATAATAGTTATTGACTGACATTATCACTTACCATCAGGAGAGTGTTTTGTTGGTCACTTATATTAAAACAATTTAAAGTTTTTGCTACTTTCCAAATCCCTTAGAGTATCCGAAATATACCTATATCGATAAGTATATTGCTGTAGGAATAACTTCTTAGTCTTATAGCTAACTGATAGTAACAATGTATTAATTAACATTGCGACTCAGTTAAATGTATTGTAATAAAAATGACATTCATAATAATATGGCATTTGATGCCAAAATATGTTTTGTATTTACCATTTTATCGTTTTCAAATGAATAAATATTTTATAGCTATATTATTGAAGTTTTATTTAATCTGTGACCCGTGAGGGTTAGAATAAATGTGGAATGAAACGTTTTTACTAATTTTTTTTTGTCCCTAAAAAACTAAAGAGAAACATTAACGTTTGTTGGTTTAATTTTTACTGCACACTTACAATTAAATAATATGTACAAAGAGGAGTTTACATATATTTAAAAAAAAACTACCATTCCATTATAGAATATAGAGAAGATTTTTAAATTGTTTAAAGTGTTTGACCACAGCTCAGTTAACGTAACAGTGTGGTAGAAAATGGTAAACACCTAAAAATGGAACTGGCTCTCAAGTGATGCTGCCGGAACACACCGGTGGGCGCTTGGCGGCGGATTTTCAACTTGAGGGTGGTAGCCAGCTGAGTACCTACTATTATATAAAGTAACTTACCACCTACTTTCATAATTCTATAGAAATGCCTAAAGACGCAGTGCGTAAAAATAAATGGCTAGAATAAAGGAGGTACATCAAGTACATACATTATTATCATTTAGTGACATACTTGTAAAGCTTAAGTTAAAGTTAGTTTATTGCATGTAACGGATTCACTAGGAATGTATCGGTCCCGAGTCTGGGTTTCTCTGTAGGTATGTGTAGGTGGTGAACTTTGTAGTTTCGTACCATCTGCGTAATAGGGCAAAATTGACTGTTTCTTCGGACATATAATTACATTTATTGATTATAATAAATAAAAATGTATTGATTAAATTATAGGAAAAACAATTCAGATTTCTTCAGGTCTTATTCTGGCATCACTAGAAAATAAATAAAAAACTAAAGGTTTTTTTTTCTTTCTTTCTTCTTGGCATCGCACTCTGTGCATTCTGCCAATTTAAATTTTCTGTATTTTGGGTGGAGTCTTCAGCTTCTTTATCTTTATTGCTTCGCGTCTTCAATTTTTGCAATTTTTGCAATGGTTACTTGGCTTAACAAAGGAGTCCAGGCAAAGAGTAATGTAATATATGAGTCCAGGTCCCCAGAGTTATAGTCCCCTTTGCAAGGATTAAATTATCTTCCGAGTATATTGCACAAAAGTTTCTAAGACAACGAAAAATTAATATATTTATTCTATCCTTTAAACTCGCATTTCTTGCGAGTTAGTTGCGAATTGGTTGAAATGAAAACTCGCTACTAAACCAGCTACCGACATATTTAGATTGTTTACACAAAAAAAGAGTAAGTATGCAGCTCACGCACTATATTTCATCCATCACCATTTAAAACAAAGTCTCCAAAACGCTAAGGCTGCTTCTCGCCTGTTTCATTTTGTTACATCATTGGAAATTTTGGCGAACGCGCGACAAATTTTGTACCCTCTTATTTGTAATCCCTTTTCTTCGCAACTTTTTAAGCATGTTCGAATATGAATTCTTAAAATGCGAAACTGTATCCACATGTGACAAAATTAATAAGTCATTTAACAAATGTGTATTGGAGCGAACTACTCGTTGCTAATTGTTATGAAAATAAGATGCTTGTTTGTTACGTGTGAGTAAGCTTGGTTCCTTTTATTTTTTTATTTCCAAGTTTTTGTGACATCCACATGGCAGTCCCATCGTTTTTTCTACAATGTTTTTTACAAGTAAAAAAATAATACCTACACATACTTTTACACACATTCAGCTTGATTACGAGAAAGAGCATTTTACTCTGTAAATAAATATTTAGGTACCTAAATGATATTTTTTTCTGGAATGGTGCTCGATGGTTGTACTAATTATTATTGTATGTCCGCAAGGAAGTACTGGCATATGCCTAATAACTATAATCTAATATTGTACACAGTTTTACACAATAAAATATTCTGATTTTGATTTAAGATTATCCTGGACTGAACATAACATGTAACGGAACTATAGGCGGGGGATTCCGAAGTCATATTCTAATTCTTGGCTCCAGGATTCAAGGGTTAGGGTCGTAGAGTCTTTCAGATCAGCAACATGCGTGTATCTGTCAGATCAGATATTTTTCGTTCCCGTTCAGTTTTCTTGCTTCCGCTCAGTATTTCTTTGGGCCTAGCAGATTTCTCTAAAGCTCGTGACTTAGTTTTGTTTAAAAAAAATATATATTTATCAGAAACTATATACACAAAACATATACACAGTCTAAGATATATATAGGTGTTTTAAGACTTAAAAAATTGAGTTTATCAATTCGGTTGTATTTTTTTTATGTTGTTACATCAGAGCTTCGTCATTTAATAACTGATTTGAAAAAATATTTCTTTATTTGAAAGGATATATTTTCAGATTGTTCCCATATAAATTTCATCAGAATCGGTTTAAAACATATGGTATCCAACGTTATCCAAATTGCGTTTTGTTTTCCTGTGACTTCAATGGTGTTTACAGTCACCAGAATAGTCACAATGAACTGCTTACTTTCCTGTTTCATCGTCATCTGATTAAGTAGCCGGAAGGTAAGCAGTTCATTGGCATTGGCATAGGAACACCGTAAAAAACAGTGTAATTAGTATGGGCTTAGAGGAATATAGTCGGTTCTTTTTTTGTAGTATAAATTATTTTTAAACAACCGTGCTTGACATTACCTCTAGGCAACATGGCGGTCAAACGAAAGTATATTATTCTTTTGAAACGAAAAAAAAAACATAAAATATGTTTCACGCACAATGTTGTACCAAATCTGTAACCGACCTAAGTCTCCCACTAGCCGTGGATCCGGAACGGCCGCTTCGCCACAAAGGGACGAAGACAAACTGCCGATAAAGAACTTTATAATTAAACAGCGGGGATTATTGTGAAACTCGCCATTTGTGTTAATTAACTCCTCGATTTTCCGAGATTGGGTCCAAGTGGCTCTTTCCTATGGTTCAATGCATTCCAGTTCTAAAATGCAATGAAGCTGATAAATGGACCTATATACTGATAAATGGATAGATCGTACCTAATAAAATGAAATTCGTTTCGTAGTTGTTTCCTTTCGTAGCGAAAAAAAACTTCACCGTACCATGCAAATTGTATGATTCGTTGTAAGCGTCAAAAGAATACAAATGAAATAATAATTATAATAAAATTCGGAAAAAAACCGCATTAATTCTGTAAAACGCAAAATTTAAGACTACTTTGTTGAACCTTTTTTTATTTGTGAAATAATGTGACGAACAAGACGCTAAACAAGATAACGAATCTTCATGACCGTTTCAACGACCCACAGAACTTTGAGTAACAACACAAAGTCCAGGGCATTTGCTTTTGTAAGAATGAAGAAAGTTAATCCTTTCTTTGCGGACTGTGCAATAATATTAATAAAATTATATATTTCAAAATGAATTTCTTGTAATCATTATTCTGAAATAGAAAGAGACAAATTCCATTATATTATAAGAGATCGAGATCTTAGTATAAAGAAATACTCGTAAATTGTCTCGTTATTGGAAAGAGCGATAAGTACTTGGAGTGCAAGGAATGAAGCCTTTGAGCTCTCAGCTGATAAATGAAAAACTCTTTTTTCTGCGGCCAAATATTATTCTATGTAAAACGACCGCGTTTTATCAGTATCACTATCATCACTACATAGTATAAAACAGTCAGTAGTCTAGTAATATTTGTCTGTATTTTTGGACGTGACACTTGATAGGTACCGTTCTGGTATCTTTCGTTTCTACGACTTTGCTGTTGTTTGATCACAGCTCACCTGATCTTAAGTGACGGCGTGGTCGAAGATAGTAGACACACCTAACTTGGAATGGGACTGACTGTCAAGAGAAAATTCTTTTCATATTGGTATTCATAATTTGGCATAAAGCAATAAAGCCAAATCCCTAAATAAAAAAGAAAATAACGCCAAAGCCTTTTGACGACCTGGTCAGGTACATAATTTTTTTTTAACTTAAATCAAAGTAGGTAAAATATCTATAAGAACATCTACGCGATAAATAGACGACACAAGTGGGAAGAGGCGGCGCGGTGGGGGCAGGGGACGCTTGCCGGCGATCACTACGTGAGTGCCGGCCGACCAGTCGGGGTTAGCACGTATATGTCATTGTTTTATGTTGTGTAGGTGGGTAGGTGTTCATGTTCAAATTTAATATTTTAGTGACTTTTTAATAAAAAGGTACAAATACAAATATTTTATTGATAACACCAATGTTACAAGTCAATTCCGTAATATCATTACATTGAGATTTAGAACACTGATTACATGTCAATGGAATAAAAACAAAATGTCAAGGTATATAAACATGTCAATATAAGAATATTGTCAATATAATAATACTACCAATATAAAATATGTCAATATAAAAATACGTCAATACAAAAATACGTCAGCACAAAAATATGCCAATATAAAAAATATTGTCCATATAATAAAATGTCCAGAAATTACTTACTAGTAATTTAATAATAAAGGTATTTAATAGTCATAGAAGATTACGTGTGTCTTATAGATTTGATGTTAGCGAAGCTACGAACAAAACAGATCGATCGAAGATTTGTTCGTAGATGCGATGTCGACATCCCTACACGCGCCTCGCGCTAAACCTGCGTGAATCAACGCTAGTAGGGAAGATATTCTACCTACTCGGGGCCGCGCGCTCCAAGTAGGTACTTTGCTTAAATGTTGAAGTAGAAAAGTAGAGAGCCTTTATATCTTAAGTAACGTCTAATATTAAATCTACCATTGAAGTAAATTAATATGGGATATTAATGAGATTTACTGCAGATGTATTTACAGTCTTCAATTTAGCTACGACCCATAAGTTTGACTTTTAGATGAGCGCTTGTTGAAACTGTAGGTAGTTGCTCACAATTCTGATAAGTTTTATATTCAACATACCTAGACTGCGTATTAACATGCGGTAATCGTATGGTGATCTTATGAATTGTAGGATAACCATCCGTTCATTTTTACAGGATAGTTCTATAAGAAAAATAAACTTTTGTTATTCATACTACTTTCTGCGTTTATAGTGGTTTATCTGTATGGTTTTTAACTAGCTGCACCTCGTGATTTTAGCCGCCTTTTCCGGGATAAAAAGTAGGCAATGCTTAATCTAAAATATAAGCTATATGCATTTCAAATTTCATCTTTGGAATGTATGAATTTTAACTTTAATATTTCTGTAGAAGTTAAGAAAATAGTAAGAGCAACACGTAGTTTTTTAATACTGACTATTGTCCTGTTTACAATCGCACTCCCTGGTCACCCTACCAAGTTAACATTTATATTGAATCCCCATGCTTAACTTATTCGCACGCTTTATACTTATGGAAAATATGGATTTTGTTATATTTTTTCGTAATAAATCGACCGTGAAATTCCATTTCCCAAATGATAGTTGTTGTATCCTTCAGTTTTCCCTATTGTTGTCTGCTATGTTAGCCCCATTTTCTTAAATATAGGTACAGAACTTACAAAATTTATTTATCTGTAATAACTTAGTTTTCTTTAGAACAAATTAGGCCTAAATCACATCACATATATATCAATATTATGAAGGTGAAAGTTTGGGAGTGTTTAAGTGTGTTTGTCACTTCTTCACGCTCAAACGCCTGAAGCAATTTTGATGAAATTTGGTATGGAGGTAGCTGACATCCTGGATTAACACATAGGTTACTTTTTATACAACTAGTAGTGTTATAAATACTAAATTAACACTGCAGTTATGTTTTCGTTCTGGTAACATTTAGATTTTGAGGTACTTAATTGTATTAAAGAAGTAAGAAAAAAAAAAAATCTGCTAGCAAATCCCAGACAACACAGCAGTCTATTATGAAAAAAACGTTACATTTCAGGCTAGGTGTGCTTACCATCTTCGACCACTTTATTGCTGACAGCCTAGTTGTTTGACCATAACTCACCTGATGTTAAGTGACGGTGTGGTCGAAGATGGTAAAGCACACCTAGCCTGGAATGGAACTGGCTCTCAAGTGAGGCTTCCGGAACACACCGTTAGATGCTTGGCGGCAGATTTTCAACTTGAGGGTAGTAGCTAGCCAGCCGAATACTAGAAAGTACCCTACCACCACGCTATGGTTTCCTCACGATGTTTTTCCTTCACCGGTCCACACCAAATTCTAAAAAAAATTTTTTTTAAGTCTAATAAATATTTTTACTTTTAAGGTTTTTGATTCAAGTGTTTAGGTAGGTTTATACTTTATTGTAACTTGAGCACTAGATACGGAGATTATCAGGATACGGCGTCACATTTCCATTAGTGGCGTAATGATAATAAAATTAGGTGTCGGTTGACAAGTGTTATTTTATCTATTAATATTAATTGACTGTCCGTTACGTTGAGAGCTTCCAGTTTAGATAATGTCGGGAACTTGAGATTGCAGAATGATAGGCCACGCTTTTTAACTTCAGTTTTAGGCGACGGAGACGAAAATAATGTGTGACGGATTGTTACGGATGTACTTTGTTACGCTTACGGGTTTAGTTAGCTACGTAATTAAATAAATAAATAAATATCATAGGACTTATTACACACAGCGCCATCTGACCCCAAACTAAGCAGAGCTTGTGTGATGGAAGTCAGATAACTGATAGAATTTCTCACACACTTTCTCGCCATCCCACACACAGACACACTCACTCACGCGCACACGCACACACACGCCGCATGCACATATGTACTTTACTGCATGCTTATTAGTATCAAATTACACAGTCCAAATAGTACAAGTTTTCTTAATCATTTTGTCTTGCAATTGGTTCCAGCCTCCCGCGATACAGGCTAGCCCTAGTGCAGGGACTATTATAATACTATTATGTTTGTATTTTTTTTAGTAAATAAATATTTTTGTATTTTGTACATAAAAACTTTTTTTTTGTAAATATATACTTATAATACATACAGAACACTTAGACACAGATCAAAGAATTGATTATACCATAAAATGTTTTTGTCCTTAGCGGCAATCGAACCCACACCCTACAGCTCAGGCAGACATACTACCAATGAGCCAACAGGGCTGTCAAATTTTACTAATATGTTATCGATTTTTGGAATTTAGCTAAGGAATAGAACAGAAAAGCCACGGAATGCAAGGTTAAAATTACAGCTGTCTTTTTTGTGGTAGGAAGTAATGAGTTAAATGTATTTTTTTTTTAAATTGTATTTAGGTTTGCGTTTGACCGCCATCTCACCTGATGTTAAGCGAAGATGCGGTCTATGGCGGAGCACGCTCGCCTAGTAGAAACCGATTCACTCGCGACTTGAAGGCACCCAGATTGTATCTATCAGGAAACACCCACTCGGGTAGCAAATTCCATTGTTTAGCGGTTTAATTTTAATCGGAAAAACAGACTCCGGCAGAGAGTTCCACTTTGACGCTGTCCGATTGGGTTGCTGTGTGACTTGAAGACACCTGGGTGTCTTCAAGTCTGAGCGAGTGAATCGGTTTTTTCTAGGCGAGCGTGCTCCACCATAGACCGCATCTTCGCTTAACATCAGGCGACATGGTGGACAAACGTAAGTCTATCAACAGTTTAAAAAAAAATTGTTGTTTACAAATCTTCCAGTTTCTTCCAGGTTAGCGTGCTCCACACAAGGCCACATCACTGCTTTACATCAGGCAGGATGTAGTCAAATGTAAGCCTATTTTAAACAAAAAATGACGTCGGATACTCTGACTATAGTTTCGGTTACATCCAGCGGGCATTTTCAAGGAGTCTAAGCAATGACGCGCGCGTGACTTCATTCCCGTAACAGTGTATGACAGGCATTTTGTTTTGGAAAATAATATAGTGCAACAACAGGATTTGCCAAAACTCATATAAAGTGGAATGTCAAATATCTTGAACAGGCTTTTTGTTGGCCTTGCACTAAGTTCCAATAAAGATGGCGGCTGACTATATTGGCGTAACGTAATATTGTCATATGCGAACACATGACAAGTCACGGGAAAATGTTCGGTCAGTTCTCACTTTAAATACCAAATTCCACTTAAAGATGAATTCTTGAAAAAGCTAGCCAAAGTTAACAGCTGTTTCGTTATTGTTGGTGATTTAACAAGAATTCAACTAAACTTTTGACGGATGATCGTCGCCCCATCGCACCACCGCTTCAAACTTGTGCATTTATTATGCATAAGATCAGCTTGCTTATTAAACTTGGTTTAACTAAGCGATGCTCAATCTTAGGATACGGACTTTTGATGATTTTTACATTTACTTATACGTACTTCATTACCTAATAGATAACAAAAAAAAAAGTTATCAAATTAATAATTTATTGATTCATGTATGTACATATATACTCCGTATACAGTCTGACACTTTGAACATTAGCAATATTCAAAGACATGTTATTTAATGGTCATATGAAACCTATAAAGAAATAAAATCGAAACAAATACAAAAAAAAACGAAGAATACCTCAGTTAAAGTTTTTCCCAAGACTCCAGAATTTATGGACAGCGCGTATCCTTACGCACCGAGCTAGCGAAAGACATAACTACTATACGTAGACCACGCAGTAACAGTTATCTAATCTGGGACCGCGCGCGACTACCATGTAATGTTCGGTGCGTCTGATTTGAGTGTCCGAATTTTTGTGTTTGCTCAGGATAATTAGTTCAAATATTAATCACCTATTTTTTTATGCTATTTGAAACGACAATCGAGTACTGAACCCCCTGTATCAATATTGCTGATGTTCAAACTTTCACAGGTTACCTATATGCACATATATACCTATGTATAAGCAAAAGGTCACTGATACATTGATTAATTAAAAAAACTCAAAAGCTACTAGCTACTGTAGGGCGTTGGTTCAATTACCAACAACAGTTAACAGTTCTTTATGTATTATAAGTATAATATGTATTTACAAAAAAAAGTATTTAAGTATAGTTTCAGTTTCCCAAAAGCTTTCCTTATTTTGCGGCTAGATGGCGATGTGTGAAGTGTCCGACGATTTTTATTTATTTTTATATGTATACGTAGTTTTTGAGACGACACTAGAGTTTACTGTTCATAAAAGTGAAACTAAGAAAGGATTTTGGAAAAAAACCCAGCTGCGTGAACAGAGCCGCAAGCAGCATTTAGTTAATTATAAGTTAGTTTTCCTTAAGTTTGTTAAAATGCACGGAAGAGAAAAAACAAGTTAATATTAACGATTTAGTAAACACAGTTAAACAAACAAACAAATCCATTAAAATTAGTGCTAAAACTATAATAATTTCAATGAAAATTTAACCCCAATCCTGGTTTTAACTAATTTTAATATTGGTAACGAATGCAATTCATAGACCAAAGTAATCATGACTGTACGAAGTTTGAAAACCACTGAACAAAGTGTGAATATTCATAATTCCATAGTTTGTACTCACAAGATCAAACAAAAGTACTTAATTAGTTAAGTTTCAATGCAAAAAGTTATTTCAGTGAGAAAAGGCACGTAACACAGATCCTCAAAAAGTTAACTACCGCGCAAAATAACTACGTAGTCATTTATCTGCGTATAAAGATTTACCATTTTGTATATATAAAATCAGCAATGACTTCATATGATTTTTAATATGATTATATTTCGAGACAGTGTTACTTAGAAAGGTTTTTGATCTAATAATAAACCATTTGACTGTGAGTAACACTTGCGGACCATGGGTCCCGTACAATATATTTAAATGACCTAAAATTTAAAATTCATTTGTAATCCTTAAAGAAAGTACGTCGACTTAGATTATTTTTTAAAAAAGAAACAAATCTTGTGTAACTTTTCTATGTATTACTTGTTACGAAATTAGCTACAGTAGTGCATATTTTGCGTTTCAACTGGTTACCTTACTAGTTCAATTATTGATTTATTTTATGAAAAAGTAACGAGATAAATGATACGTTTTCCTGACGGTAAGAAATAACTCCTGTCCATGACCATTGCAAAGGTACCTAGAACTTTTGAGTTTTAAAACAAAATCCAGAGCAATGCTGCTTTGACACTCATTACTTTGAGACATTCTATGATAAATCTCAATAACCCTGTAATTACGCTAGCTACAATATCCTTCATATTTTACTCACTACTGCTTGGCAGTCAAAACATCTGATGCTATTGTGATATTGATCTAGATGACTTTCTGCTGAGGAAATCAACCACCTAATAAAAGTATATTGTACAGACCTATCATCTAGTAAAACCTAGTAAAGTGTATTGTGGTAACTCAGGACATACATTTAGTAAGGCATCTTTCCTTTAGACATTAATCAGGTAGATAAACCGCTTCGTTGTTGATATTTCGGGTATGGAACCCTAAAAACGTCCATAATAAGCTTTTTTATACTTTCTAAAAGTAAGGTAAGGGTTGTAATTTCACACATCTCTACACATAATTTCGCTGCTTATTATCAAAATCTACACATCTTTGATCAACAAAGTAAGATGTAAATAACTTACAAAATATTCCACAAAAATGCAAAATACATAATTATGAGTTTATGTTTATTTTATTTAGATTAACGTAGAAGAAAATATAATTTGGCACTTAATAAAATTGTTGTATCTACTTGCCTTTTACCTACTATAAAATGTTTATTTATGCTAAGTTATTTTTATTCAAACAATCATTATATTGTATAACAAGGTTAATAATTAAAAAAGTCATTAAAACACGACTGCCATACCAAAAAAGGAACTAAAAAAGTATTATTTTTTCATCTACATTTTAAAACGGCTAGATTTTTTTTTTTAAATTTGGTGACACAGGATGATATAATAATTCTTACGATATACATACAAATCTATTCAGAGATTTAAAAGTTATGGTACAATAAGGAAATTCACATAAATGAACCCTAAAAACATTGCACTCCTTTTCTTGGACAGCCGAGTATAGTTAATTATAATTACTATATGAACTATGGTGTATGAATAGATATGCCGATATTATGTACGATGAAAATGACTAACATTTGTAAACTTTCGTAAAATATGAAATTGAAAGTGCTCGAAATTACAGTCATTGGCACTTTGCGAAAAAAGAGCTTGCACTTGAAGAGCTTTTGTCTCGACCCATTACACAGTAATGGCTATATTTTTACAAACACATTGTGTCACTTGTATTCTTCCATTATAATTTTAGGGTCCCGTAACCAAAAGGTGTCTAGTAAGACAACTAAGCGTTCTAACTTTGTCTAACTTTTTTTTTATTACTATTGTTACAAGTCATTTTCCAGTCTATTATATCGATTAATAAGTTTTTTTTTTTTCACTGTAACACATCGACTTTTCAAACTTAATCTAACTTTTAATTGTTGAAGTGTAGGTACGAGTGTGTGTAAGATAGAGCCCTGTACTCAGTAACAGGGCTGTAAATGATGATGGTGAAAGTAGTCTGGCGTAGCTTGATTGTCATTTTGTTTACAAAAAAGTCTAAAGACAAACAAACACGCCCAAAACAATAAATTAACACAATATTTTCGTTTGAACGACCTTTTAATTGAAACACACTGTGCGGGAACGATATCGCGCTATTGACGGACAATAGAATCAGGATTTATTTAGACGGAGACCTTAAATAATATTAATAATATCAACTTAAAAAAAAATAAGAAGACTACCGTTTGACCACATCCTGTTTGATGTTAAGCAGTAGTGCGGTCTTAGATAGAGCAGAAGAAACCTATTTACTAATTATTCATTTTAGGGATTTTGTCAGGACTGTCAGGTCCTATAGTTCTTAAATTATTTAACACACACACACTCCTAATCAGCCATAGGACGTCCACTGCTGGACATAGGCCTCCTCCTAGGGGGGTTTTGCGAATACTCGCCACGCTTGGCAGGCGGGTTGGCGAGCGCAGTTAGATATGATTGTTTAAGGAAGACGCTGCTGCCCATTTTCCTTATTACATCCCTTAACCGACTCTTACGGCAACCACGGGTAGAGAAGGTGGGGTACAATTCTTACGCCGGCACTACCACGGCACACTAAAAACTAAAAAACTATTTAACATCCTAATAAAAACCATGGAAGTCCCGTCTCGAGGAAGCGGCCGCCGTCTTCTGTAGATTAGAAGACACTCATATTGTACCATTATGGTGATGCCAAACGAGCGTAAATTTTTGAGTTTTCAGTCGAGTTTGAGTTCACAGACAAGACTTGTCGGCAGACAACTCATCTTGCGTCGCCGTGTGAATCAAACACGTATTTTCTATGAAACCAAATGCAGCAGAAATTACGTAACCGAAATTACGCGACTGACAGCTCAAAAATTTACGCTCGTTTGGCTTCACCTTAAGGAAACACAGAATCCAGCCGAGACTTCCACAACCTCAACATTTGAAATTAAAACGCCTATTATATGTATATGTGGGGAATATACACCATGTACGGATGACGTTTTGGTCGCGTTTGTCTGGCCGTCCGGTAATAAAAAAGTGAATATCGATTAAATCGACACATTTTATTATCCCTCTGAGTGTATGCCTCTATCTTGCTATACCATCTATCTCAGTATTGTGCTAGTTTGAGGGCCTAGACAAAACAACATTACAGCGAAATTCCAGGGCTGTAATAGCTGCAGTACCCGTCAAACTGGAACACAGTGATTACACACTGGAACACACTACTATTCGGCGGCAGAATATCTGGTACTACGGTGGTGCGCAGGTACCTAGACGACCTCCTACTAGGGAAAGCTACCACCAAATATACCATATGTCTTTAAAAATGACTTTAATAGATAAATAGATAATTAATTTATTTCAAAATAACAAAATTGAAACAAAAACATATAACATATTCATAAACAGTGCATCAACTGGTGGCCTTATCGGTAAATATCTAAATGTAGAAAAAAAGGGCATCCTCTTTTATATCTATTCTGCCGTCTTAGCCCGAGACTAGTATCTTACTGCAGGTGCGTTTTCAATTACAAGATTTTCGTTTTTACCGCTTATTGCTTTTAAATATTGTTTTAGTTTGTTACTTTTTCACGCCTTTACTACTTAATAATCATGAAATTTTGTATACACGTAGTCTGGGGTAAGGAAAAGGACATAGTATACCAGAAAAAAAGGACTGTTCTTAAGGATTGTTCTTACGATTGTTCTTTTTGTAGCTATGATAGCTCAGTGGTTAGTGCGGTCGGTTCCCATGCCGAAGGGCGTGGGTTCAAACCCCAACAATGAGCTTGAGCTGTCGGTGAGGTAAACATCGTGAGGAAACCATAGCATGGTGGTAGGGTACTTTCTAGTACTCGGCTGGCTAGCTACCACCCTCAAGTTGAAAATCTGCCACCAAGCATCTAACGGTGTGTTCCGGCAGCCTCACTTGAGAGTCAGTTCCATTCCAGGCTAGGTGTGCTTTACCATCTTCGACCACATCGTCACTTCACATCAGGTGAGTTGTGGTCAAGCACCTAGCCTGTCAGCAATAAAAAAAATAAAAAAAGCGATAGATAAAAATCTACATTAACGTAAATGAAGCCGCGGGATAACGCTATTCCAGGCTAGGTTTTGTTTACCATCTTCGACCACAACGTCACTTAAAATCAGGTGAGTTGTGGTCAAGCATCTAGCCTATCAGCTACAAAAAATAAAAATAAATATTTACAAAGCTTTTAGTGTTTTAATTTAATGTTCCAACGTACATCTATTACGGTAATTATTCTTAATCCATAAAGTGTGTAATTTGTTAAGCTATAAGATGCGCCAAAAACAGTTTTTTTTTTTAGATACCGGTTTTGGTCTTATGACAGCAGAACTGATCATTTCAAAGTGAATGACTAATTACGTATAAAAAGATTTAATTAAGCTTTCTTGTTTCCTGAAAGATATAATCTAGATCTTTTAGAGATCAGAATGAATAGGTATTCTAAGTCTGCGTGCTTTATCTTCGACCACATCACCGCCTCCCAACACGCGAGTTCGTGGTCGAATGTGGTTATACACGTTATAAAATCACTCAGTCAAATTATACCTTTAGTACATATAGGCTATAGGTATTTGACAACGTGGCATTTTTATTACTAAGAAAAACAATTGCAATTCAAACTAAGTTAAGTTAAAAAACACTTAAGTCAAAGGTCAAGGATTTGAACCATACCCACATTCGAAATCTCCCGAAATCTCTGGCGTACCCTTTTGGACAATTTAATGGCAGGACAGCATCCGCCAATTTCCAGGTGTATGCCATATAAACAACAATTAATATCAATCAGTGATAGTATACCTGTGTATCAGTCTGCTTATACTAGCTTTTGTTCGTGACTTTACTTGACAATATAAATTTTTATTGTTGACAGGCTACGTGGTTCGATACAACTCGCCATAAGTAGGACTTGGGACTCTCTTAAACTTGATTTAAAAATATGAACATTGCCACAAAAAAGTTACTAATAATTTTACTACTAAACTTAAATAAATTTGTTTTAAATTACAGCTTGGTTGCTGAATTAGCAAAATAAATAAATATAATAAATGTCCTAGGACACTTCACAAAGCGCCATCTAGCCCGAAACTAAGCAAAGCTTGTACTAAAGGAACCAAAACTAATAGAATACTACTATACTTTTTTTTTGTAAATACATACTTATAATACATAAAGAAGATCCAGACACAGAACAAAATTATCATCACGCAAATGTTTGTCCTAATTGGGAACGGAACCCACGCCCAAAATTATAGAGGGCATCTGCTTCAAGTATATTTTAAAGCAGATGAGCTTACAGGGCAGTTATCAAGAGACCTCAAAAGGGACGTATATAGTACCCGAACAGTGCGTACATCTATGAGCCTTTTTAGTGTTGAAACTTTAGGACCATGGAAGGAGTAAGAAAAGAATTCAAAGAGTTGTATGAACGACGCCACACGTGACCAAAATGCTGGCCTGTATTTTACACTAAGACTAAATATTGCTAGAGTACAACGTGGCAATGAGCCGGTGCTTTGGGCACTATTCCCGTGGACAGCTTCTTTTTAGATGAAACAAGTAACTTTTGTTGTAGTATATTATGTTATTTTATATAATTCACTTAGTTTTTATTGTGAATACAAATTAATTTAATATTATTCTTTAATAAGTAACAAAGTCACCGCTGTTTTTTTTAAATCAATTCTAAATTACGAATGAAAATATACTTTTTTTTAATATATGTATTTATGGTTTTTATTTGAAAAACTAGGTACGAGCAGGATATGTTACAATAGCTACTAAATAGTAAACTTTATATCTAATTAATTAATTTATTAGATTCACGTGATCCTTATTTTAAACATTCAGATACATTTCAAGGAACATTTGAAAGAACATTTGTTATTATAAATAATTCATGGAATAATTATGTCAATTAAATATTAATCTTCATGTTTTTTTCTAACTTTATTCTTAATTTTATCCTTGTTACTTTATCAAGACTAAACCATAGTATTATTTACTTGCAAATGTTTCTTAGAAAACCTTAGATTTGCGGTAAATTAAAATTAGATATAGTTTGTAAAATAGGTTCTGACAGTTGACGCTCACGGCTATGCAGGCAATTTGTGGTTTGATTAAGTTACCTTCTTTATTTTTTTTAATTTCAAAGCACAGAAATATCTCTTGGTTTTTAATTCTATCCTGAAGGAAATATAGTTAGGATAGAAACGAATAAGGTCGCCTGTTCTTACGTAACTGTTAAAGTTACTTAATTTTGGTGTAAACAATTAAGAGATATGTCTTAGTTTTCTTATGATATCGAACAAATTATATATATTTGGAAGATTTTATTTATTAAATTATTTATTTAATAACTGAGTCATCATCATCAGCCATAGGTCATCCACTGCTGGACATAGGCCTCCCCCTGGGGGGTATTGCCAATACTCGCCACGCTTAGCAGGCGGGTTGGCGAGCGCAGTTAGGTGTGATCGTTCAAGGAAGACGCTGCTGCTCATCTTCCGGAATACATCCCTTAGCCGACTCTTATGGCAACCACGGGTAGAGAGGGTGGGGTACCACTCCTACGCCGGCACCACCACGGCATCCGGTACCACCACGGCATTGAGTACTGACTACTGAGTAGTTTGATTGTAATTCCCAACACGACTTTTTCAAACACGAACCATTATTTTTCTATATGAAAATTTAGGTTGTAAAATTCGTAGCGTACCTACCCAATTTATTCAATAAAGTAAAAGTTTTTGAGTGTGTACATCAAACTTACTAATTTATTTCCTGTTTTCCTCTGATTTGACCATTTGCCTCCACAAGCCTTACAAGTTATAGTAAACTGAGCAAAAAGAATAAGAATAAGTGAATAATATTTACTAAATAATATAACAAAATGTAATTGTTGTTTTAAAGTAAAATAAATTTTGGTATGCAAGCAATTTTTTTTTTAAATTATTATTGTAACATAATCTGACAACACCTAATAACAAAATATCTTAATTATATTTATTGTGAATAATATAACAAAATATTATTCACAAATTTATAATAAACAACCTAATTTAAAAGTCCGCCAGAGAAAGGATATGTGGCCAGAATGCTGGCAGCATTGCTAAGCTGTATGGCAAATTCTAAGCTTTTGACCTAAGTTGATGCCAGCATTCTGGTCACCTGACGCCTTCTATAACGTTTCTTATATGATAAACATACATAATTATAGAATTTGATACAATCTAACCCCTTCTTTTCGTGTAGACGGGTAATTTAATTTTATTTAATTTTAATAATAATTAATAATTAATTTTCAATTCCAATTTTCCTTCAAGAAATTTCAATTTTTATAATTTTTTTTTTTGTTCAATTATTATATCAAAATCGATCAAACCCTTTTGTCGTGAATATCTACTTGAAATTTTCTATACCGTAAAGACTATTGTAAAAAAAATCTTCTTATTTTTTTTTTAACTAAATGGATTTCAAAAAGGTACTCAAATATTCCAAAACAATTAGTGTTATCTATATGTAGAGTGCGTTTTTCTTTAAAAAAAAAGGAAAAATAGCCGGACGTACAAACCAACGGCAATTACGTCGGCCGTTAGAGGATTGCCTGGGCGGGGGGCGGTTCTGTGGGCGCCGCCCTACATATAAGGCGGCGTAGCAGCCCTCTACGGCACAAGCGTAGCAAGCAGCGTAGCAGAGAACATCCGCTACGAAGTAGCACTAACCACACATACGAAAAAAATGGTGATGGGGTAAGTTATTTTTCTAAAGTATCTTAACTTTATTTTTGGATGGAAACTTTTGAGTATTATTTTGTGGCATCACAAGTTTTTTTTTGTATAATGTTAAATCTACGCAAAATGTTTATGGTAGTTAGTAATAATATAAAATCGGCAGTTGAAGAACTTAACAAGTAACTTTGTAAAAAAAAGTCAGACTAATAAAACCTAAAATCTTACTATAGTACTGTTTTTGTTTGAAGTAATATTTTTACATTCCAATTTAAAAACAAATGAATCGTGAATAATTCCATTGAAAAATTCCTGATCGAACGAGAATTCCAAGCAACTTCCTAAGCGCGTAACTTTATTCGAAGCAACTTAACCGTGAAGTTTTATTACGATTTCTTCACTTCAAATGCTTACCTCCGAAATGTTAATGAGTTTACTAATGTTAGGGTTCCTTATAGTCTAAGAGCCAAACCCTTTTTGATTCACTTTACATCTATAAAAAAATGTTTTTCCCATGACAAGGTATAACTAACATTATGTTAATGATGTTAAAATATATTTATTTGTAAAGACTTAATACTTGAAAAATTTACAACAATGGGTTTTTTTTCTTTCACTTTAGAAAGAAAAAAAATACGTTTCTGTATGGTTTGACTATATAATTATTACTAAGTTTAGCTAAATGTAAGCATCTTATTCATTTAGTTTTGATTTGTAATTAAGTTTCAACAATACGTACTTTATTAAATATGCTTGTACTTGGATATGGATTGTTCATTTGTAGTATATTGAAATCGTATGATGTTAAAAAAAGACGTAATTAAACCTTGTTCGAAAAAAACCTTACAATTTATTAAGTTATGACGTCAAGAACATATCGATAAAATTACACAGCGTCGAATTTTACGTACAAGTTTTGTTTTATTTGCAATTGTTTATGCATAAAACATGATACATATGTCATTTTAAAAAGATATTAATAAATAAATATCGTAGAACATTTATTTATTTATATATAATTATATTTACACATTAAAAATTAAAAATATTAAGAGAAGTAAGTAGTAGTAGACGTCAGTATTCACACAGTACAATTACAATAATTTTCATCATAATATAAATTTTATATTATTCGTAATATTAAAATTTATTATTTGTAAAAGTAGTAGAACTTTTTTTCTACTTCTGGCTTAATACACAGTTGCATTATGAGCACTTACAACCATGTCTTGTCTTTGGCTTTCTTTTTATAAAGAGACTAAAATGGCATTAATGTGAATAATTTAGTCTTTGCTCCTTCATCTCTTTGCCTATAGAAAAACGACGCCGAGAGGTTTGACAAAGCTAAGGCTTACGTAATTATTTGTGTCTGAGATTACAACGGTAGGTAGTGGTCATTTGAAAGAATTATCTCCCACACAGGGTCTCGGAAATCGGAAATACAATTTTATTATATAAATGAACATGTAGCAGAATCCTGATATTAATTTAAGTCAGTAAGTACTGTACCCTTGCAATTTTAAACATGATAGTTTACTAGTGGTCCAACCCGGCATCGCATGGACTGTTATAGACTTTCGAAATATTTTTTCGAACTGACAGTGAAATATGAAATCAGTTGTGTTTTTTTCAAAATAAGTAATCGAACAGACATGGGACGTGAAATATTTAGTGATTTTCAAAATTTGCTTAGTCATGCAATATTCAATACTGTTTTTGCCTGCGGTATAGCTCTCGTAAATCTTTTAACGAGAACACTACTTAACATTTTTTTTCTAGATAAAAGGTAACCTTTACTGTCTACGGTTCTATTTCGGTATGTACTTTTTTATACCCTTTTCAGTGTATGTATGCAAAATTTCATGATGATCAGTTCAGTAGTGAAAACGTAACAAATAAACAAACTCACATTCGCGTATATAATAATAGTAAGGATATCTCAAGTCCTCATGAAAAAAATTAAAAAAAAAACTTATTGAACTTGCGAACTGCTTCAATACGTTCCATTGTGAAAACGTAAACGGACAGATATAAAGTTTATTACTCGTAGTTTTATAGAAAATAAAAAAGTATGATTTTTAATTTTAAAATATTAGATCTATATTGATTATTTAGTTCCCTACATTGCGTAGAAGATCATACAAGAAGATCCTGAACGGAGCTCAATTACAAAACCACGGCGTTGTCAGTTATACTATATATAAAAAGTAGTAAAATAACCACATTTTACGTTAAATATAAAGTATTTTGGATCTATACTGTGACATCCGTGCAGTGAATATAATTCTCCGGCTTATGTCGATTAAATTTCGTTTTTTTGGGCTGGACGTGTGTGTAAGCTGTTTTTTTAGGGTTCCGTACCGCAAAAGGAAAAAACCGATCCCTTATAGGATCACTTTGTTGTCCGTCTGTCTGTCAAGACCCTTTTTCTCAGGAACGCGTGACGGTACCAAGCTGAAATCAAAAGATACGGCCGTTTATGCTGCAAATTTTCGACACTCGCAAGGGAATCAAAACCTACAGGGTACTTCCCGTTAAATCAGAATCTTGAAATTTGGTACGAATCATCATCTTATAGCAGAGATAAAGGAAAAATTACAAAAAACATAAATTACCATTAAAGAAAAAACCGTAACTTTTACTTATACGAGTATACCTACAGGTTTGTACGGAACCCTCGGTGCGCGAGACCGACTCGCACTTGGCCGGATTTTATTATATTTCGGAGGCATACACAAAACTAGGGTAAATAAAAAAAAATGAATTAAAAAAGTCGTACGACAATACACAGCGCTATCTGACCCCAAACTAAGCAAAGCTTGCACTATGGAAATCAGATAACTGATAAAACACTTAAATACTTTTTTTGTATATACATACTTATAATACATACAAAACATCCAGACACAGAACAAACTGTTGTTTGTACTATAAAATGTTTGTCCTGGGCGGGAATCGAACCCACGCACTACAGTTCTTAAGGCAAATATACTACCAATGTGCCAATAGGGCTGTGTTGTGATGTTCTTTTATTTTTTTATTTTATTTTTTTGATCCTTTTTGAACTTAACTGATATAATTTGTTGAAAAAACTCAAATGTTCTTTTGCAACCTAGACCAGACCTTCACTTAAAGTCAGGTGAGTAGTCATGACCAGTAAAGAAATCGTAATACCTGTGCGGTATTTTTATGTATAAAAATAAATATCACATCATCACATCATCAGCCATAGGACGTCCAGTGCTGAACATAGGCCTCCTCCTCTGGGGTTTGCCAATACTCGCCATGCTTGGCAGGCGGGTTGGCGAGCGCAGTTAGGTGTGATTGTTCAAGGAAGACGCTGCTGCCCGTCTTCCGGATTACATCCCTTAGCCGACTCTTACGGCAACCACGGGTAGAGAAGGTAGGGTACTATTCTTACGCCGGCACCACCACGGCACCAAAAATAAATATACCAAACATAAATCCCCAAAATCTAGCTTAGATGTCCGTTTCAATCATGAAACTAAAATTACACTCGAAAAAAATGCGTTAACATTAAGATGTTTTTATCTTATATTTCTAAATATATGTATATCTCAAGTAGGTGATAAGGGCTATAAATAATTAAAAGAATAAGTAAATCTTTTAAAAGTTCACCACACACGGATAACCGTTACGAAGTAATATATAAGTTTTCCGAAGCGGTTAAAGTTTATAAGTAATTCGTGAAAGTTTCTCTGAGATAAAACAATTTGGGTAATTTTTAGTACATAAAGCAGCTTACCGACCAAAAGTTTGGTGCAAGTAATCCAATTTCTGTTTCATTTTGTAATATCGATCATTTTTATTTTTGTTTTAAAAGTTATTTATATGCGGCGCGTACACTTGTCCTTATTATGTGACTAGCTTATTACGGCCGCGACTTCCTCTGCGTTCTTTATAATTGGATTCAAAGATAAATGAAACATATTTTGTATAAGTTACAAGAAAGCAATAGTTTTATCCGTCATGGAACTTGCGCTATTTTTTTAACCGACTTCAAAAAGGAGGAGGTTCTCAACTTGATTGGTTTTTTTTTAATGTATGTAAACCGATTTCTCTGAGTTTTATAATCCGATTTACGTGATTATTTTTTAGTTTGATGTGTAATAGTTGTCATTCGGTCCCATATTTTTTTTACATAGTTTGGCACAGTTGTTTTCATTGTATGAACATTCTTTATGAAATTTTTTGTTTACGTGGACGATGTAATTGTTTAGGCAAGACGTTTTTGAATCTTAGCGAATCTAGCTAAACTCATACTGTTCAAGTGTTTCTTGGCGTGAACATAAATTAAGTAAAAATTGAAAAATAAACAAACTTAAAAAAAAAATATCCGACTTCAAGAAAAAAACATCAGCACTAAAAAGCGATAAATAAACTTACTTTACAAAGTATTATTATACCTGCTAGGTACCTACTGATCTGTTTGAAGTCGGTGTCAAGCACCGGCACCTAGGCTAGGCTAATCACCAACTTCAAACAGATCAGTAGGTACCTAGCAGGTATAATAATACTTTGTAAAGTAAGTTTAACTCCCATTTTAGTGCTGATGTTTTTTTCTTGAAGTCGGTTATACTTTTTTTTTAAAGTTTGTATTACCTAGATTTAACCAATACCTTTAATTTATATTTAAAAAATACCTTTTATCCCGGAATAATGTTCCATAATTCTTCCTTCCTTATTTCGGAATTCCATTTTTCTAAGCCTTAAACGACGCAACGAATTCTTTGATACTTTTTAGCTATCGAGTGAATATAACAACAACTGCAACATCAAATAGTAATGCCTCGATTTTGTTATCATCAGTTTTCTGAATTTCCTCTCGCTATGGAAGCAAAATAATGTTAGTAAGTACTTATTCTTATGGGAAGTAGAGTTTGTTTCAAATGAAACTCCCTCATTTGTAAGCAATTTATTTAAATACAAATCTTAGTGACGTTGTAAGGAAACCATAGCATGATGTTGATGGTAGTGTACGTCCTGGGACTCCTCTAGCCAGCTATAGTAGGTACGTTGAAAATCTTCCTCCAAGCACCAGATGTTGCGTTCCAGCAGTCTCACTTGCGATCACCATCAGCTCAAGAGCATCTTGAGCCAGTTCCATTTCGGGCTAGGTATATTATATAGTGTATACCTATGTATAGGTAGGTATAGATTTGTAGCGATGATAGCTCAGCGGTTAGCGCGATCGGTTCGCATGCCGAAGGGCGTGGGTTCAAACCCCAACAATGAGCTTGAGCTGCCGGTGAAGGAAAAACATCGTGAGGAAACCATAGCGTAGCGGTAGGGTACTTTCTAGTACTCGGCTGGCTAGCTTCCACCCTCAAGTTGAAAATCTGCCGCCAAGCATCTAACGGTGTGTTCCGGCAGCCTCATTTGAGAGCCAGTTTCATTCCAGGCTAGGTGTGCTTTACCATCTTCGACCACATCGTCACTTAACATCAGGTGAGTTGTGGTCAAGCACCTAGCCTGTCAGCGATAAAAAGTAAGAGGTCAAACACCAAGCTTGTAAAAAAAAATTACGAGAACTCTTTTTTAAGAACTCGCAGACATGTAGAAAACATCGTGAGATGTTTTCCTTCACCGTTTGAAGTTATAGGCAATACACACATGACTAAAAAAACATAGGTGCGCGCCGTGGGATTCGAACCCAAGACTCACTGAATGGAAGTCAGGCGGTCTCTCAAATAGGCTGCCAAAACTTGAAAAAATAAGGGCTTACAGTAATACATTTTTCATTTGGTAAGCGAGTAAATATTTAAGTATCAGAGTCACATATTATGTTTACAAAACCGGATTCCAACCTGTTGAATTTCTTTGGCGTGGAATTTCTTTTAGCTAAGCACGTATCTCACAAGTTTCCTTGTACAACTTTATAAAACAATCTATTACAAAAATAAATTTCACAGAATGATACGTTAAATCTTTTCAAATTAAATGTTATTAATAACATAACATTCAATATTTCTAAGCGTAAGATAAAAAATAAAATAAATAAATATTGTAGGACACATTACACACAGCGCCATCTGACCCCAAACTAAGCAGAGCTTGTGTGATGGAAGTCAGATAACTGATAGGATACATAAATACTTATTTTTTTTGTAAATACATACTTATAATACATACAGAACACCCGTACACAGAACAAACATTTGTTTATACCAAACAAACATTTGTCCTTGGCGGGAATCGAACCCACGCCCTACAGCTCAGGCAGACATACTCCCAATGAGCCAACAGGGCTGTCAAACTAATAAACTTTCTAAGCTCTTACGTCTTAGATAACTCAACGAATCTCTTAAATTTCACTCCAGTAGTGAAAGGAAAATGGATTAGAATTTGTATTTTATAATGTTACCTTAAATAATTAAACTTAAGTTAAATTATTATCTATTCGGTAGGCCGGTCGTCTATCGCGAGGGGTCGCAAAGAATATTTTAAATTATGTTTTAACTAGTTTAGCCAAAATCATTAGCAGTAGCTAATGAGACAATTTACGACGCTCTTTAAGCCTTAATTGTTAATAAACAAAGTAAATAATTCCAAAATCGGCTTTCATCTGAGTTTGGTCGTAACTGAGTTTGAGCTCAAATAATTTGCAGAGGACTTTTTGTACGAGGGAGTTTTTAAAAGGTTAGGTACATTGTCAACAGTAATTGTAGTTACGCCTTCCGTTGTTTTCATCAAAGTAACTGTTTTGTTACAATAATGAGACTAATGAAACGCTCTCCTGATGTTAAGAGATAACGCCTGTCCATGACCATTGCAGCGATACATAGAACTTTGAGTAGTAAAACAAAGTCCAGGGCATCGCTGCCTTGGCGCTCATTACTTTGAGACTAGATGGTTAGTCTCAATAGCCCTGTAATTTCGCTAGCTGCAGTACCCTTCAAACCGGAACACAGTAATGTTTACACACTACTGGTTAGCGGTAAAATATCTGGTACTGCTGCGGTGGTACCTACCTAGACGACCTCCTGCTAAGGAAATCTACCACCAAGTAGAATAATAGGTATGTATAAATTTTGACTGCCATATTAGCTCAACAACTAGTAGAATAACTACTTCAAGAGCTGTATAGATTCGATTCCCACCGGGACATTTATGTGATGATAAATGTTTGTTCTGTGTCTGGGTGTTCTGCATGTATAACTAGCTGATACCCACGACTTCGTTCGCGTGGAATTTAACAAAAAGTTAGTTCACTATGCAACATAAAAAGTATTCTATATGTTAATCCAGGCCATACACTACATGTGTGTCAAATATCATCTAAATCCGTTCAGTAATTTTTGCTTGAAAGAGTAACAAACATCCATCCATCCATCTATGAAAAAAAAATACGTATATGCTATAAGACAACATATTTGCCCTCTTACTTTCACTATTCGACGTTTTCATATTTCTCTGCATTTATAAAGAGAAATGCAAGTTTACCTAAGCACCTCACCTTCTATACGCGGTCAAACCATATTTAAATGCAGACCTAGACTACGTGCTCAATATTCTGCCGCAACGACGCTTTTCATTCGACGAGTTGGCAATTGATCTTCCTATATAAAAAAGCATAAGACAGCAATCAAGTTTTTTTACAATTTTCACGTTTTTCACGTTTTTCAGCAATTTTGTAGCGACGATAGCTCAGTGGTTAGCACGGTCGGTTCGCACGCCGAAGGGCGTGGGTTCAAACCCCAACAATGAGCTTGAGCTGCCGGTGAAGGAAACATCGTGAGGAAACCATAGCATGGTGGTAGGGTACTCTCTAGTACTCGGCTGGCTAGCTACCACCCTCAAGTTGAAAACCTGCCGCTAAGCATCTAACGGTGTGTTCCAGCAGCCTCACTTGAGAGCCAGTACCATTCCAGGCTAGGTGTGCTTTACCATCTTCGACCACTCCGTCACTTAAATTCAAGTGAGCTGAGGTTAAAACACCAAGACAGTCAGCAATAAAAAAAAAAACTCCGGTAAAGATATAAGTTACACAGGTTTGTTTGCTTCACGACCCCAATTCTTGCTCTCGACCATTTCACTCAATTTAAACTTTGTAAATAGTCCCTAAACAAGCGAGAATTGCCGCATTAGCACACACTGACAACAATTTACTGCGATCGAAACCTTGGAAGAATAAGCTGTGTGACATGCCAAATTGTGAAAAAACTTACACCAATTTCGATACCAATATGCGTGGGCATGCTCAATTGTCGTCAACACCTTTTTCTATTATTACCACATTGATTCAGGAATAACGAACAGAATAAAATATGAGTATTTCGTGAGTACATTACTAATTCTGAAAACGTGAAACAAACAATTGCTATTTCGCAATGATAGCTCAGTGGTTAGCACGGTCACACGGTTCACACGCGTAAGGCCGTGGGTTCAAATCCCAACAATGAGAGTTTCCGGTAAAGGAAAACATTGTGAGGAAACCATAGGGTACTTTCTAGTACTCGGCTGACTAGCTACCACCCTCAAGTTGAATATATGCCGCCTAACACCTAACGGTGTGTTCAGACTCACTTGAGAGCCAGTTCCATTCCAGGTTGGGTGTGCTTTACCATCTTCAATCACACCGTCACTTAATATCAGGTGAACTGTGGTCAAACCTAACTATAAATAAATAAACATTATATCATGAGGATTATACACTATTTTTTTTTTTATAATTTTAAATACACATATCCACGCGAGCGAAGCCGCGGGCAACCGCTATTATTTTAATATTTTCTTTCAAATTTAAAATATACTACAGTAACACAAAGTTGTATATTTTTACATACGTACATATATAACCGGTAGCCTCACTTGAGAAAGAATTCCATTCGAACACAACTGGTAACATCAGAATCACAAGAGCTGTGGTGAATTATGAAAATAAAATTATAAAAAATAATAATTATTATATAATAAAATAATAATAATTATTTAATAAAATTATGTAAATTATGCTTAATGCCTATGAACCATAAAAAAGATCAAGGTTGGTTCCAGAGTAATTGATTTTCATGATAGTGAATATAATAACATGCTGCTAGATCTCCTTAACGGGAGGTCGTCTAGGTAGGAACCACCGCAACACGAGATATTCTTCCGCTAAACAGTAGTGTGTAAACATTACTGTGTTCCGGTTTAAAGGGTACTGCAGCTAGCGGAATTACTAGGCTGTTGAGACTAACCATCTAATATCTCAAAGTAATGAGCGCCAAATCAGCGATGGCCTAGACTTTGTTTCGTTACTCAGCGTTCTGTGGATCGCTGCAATGGTCATGGACAGGCTTTATATCTTACCATCAGGAGAGCGTTAGTTTTATTACTATTACATTTTTTTTTAATACTATTTTTGGCTTAGTACTTTTTATTCAGTTGTTTTGAAAGTTGATTCGGCATATAGTATTAACTAGAGTTAGAATATGTTTATATACCTTTGTACCTAGTACGTATCCTGTAGTTATTATGTCCGACGCTACAAGCAGCTGAAATTCAAGCTAACTTTCGGCAAATTGGCAGTTATGTTAATGAAACTTTAGCGATGGCCACAACGGAACACGATGCTCCGAACGTGGAGAAACAGATAATTTCGTTAACACGCTCTTGTGTAAAATTAACCTATCTACCAGCCTGCTTATCTAATCTTTTTACGACTAGCTGTGCCCGCGACCCCGTCTGCATGTATGTTTGGTAAGGGCAAAATAGACCGAAACGCGTATTATTTCATATAAATTATTTTTTCTGTTTGTAAACCGATTGAAATAGAACAAACTTCAAGATTACCACAATGCATCAATAAAAACCCCATTCAAATCAGTTAAGGCGTGTTTGCATGCACAAACGCACAGACAAATATAAACTTAAAATATACAAAACTATTTGTTTGGAGTCTTTTCCAAAAAACAATTACACGTTGTATTTATTTAATGTACAGACAAGACTTGTTTACGATTTTGTTATAGGTATATAGATGTTTATATAATTACAGGTAATTTTAATATCCCATTTCCAGTATTAGTATGTTTAAAATTCTTCGTATCGTGCTACAGTTTTAGGTTAAATATATTTCTGCTAACATGATCTTCTAAAATAATTTATTTAATTCACGAATTACATGAAAAAAGGTTGTTTTTATATTTTGACGTTGTATATATCTAAAGTCCAAAATGTAATTACACCACTCGATAGCTAAATGATAAAACAAAGAAGTCGGTACGTCGACGTCAAATGAGGACTTGAAACACGGAAAACCGAAAAATGAACACGTGTTCATGTACCTACACATGGCCGTGTCCACACATCTTTTTCATTTCACATTTAGCTACATTCTAATCTTTCAGAGACGCTTCATGATATTTTTTGCGAAAATAAAATATGTTGTATCTATTTGGTTCATTGGTGATGTAAATCGAACCTCGGTACCTTTGTATCCAAAGGAATATCATCTGCCAGCTTATTAATTGACTTTTTACCCCTTGGCTACCTCGAGGGTATCAAACGATTAATTTTCCTGATAATTTGAATTTCACCCTGGGCTATTGATACCTGTTCAGAAATTGGAGCGTCCCACAAATCTTGCTAGTTGGAAGTCGCGGATTCACTTGTTGTAGGTTTCTAAACCATTGATAAATTGGACAATATGCAAATAAACCAAAATAAAAAACCAAAGCAAATCACAAACAATCATTAAAAAAAAACACAGAACGAACCCGATTGCATTTTGAAAAACAAAATGTAGCGTGAAAACATAAAACTATTTTTGTAAAATAAATTACAAAAAAATATATATTTTCAGATTAAAACAAGATGTGAATATAATTATTGCCGTGTTATTTTTTTTATCTCTACTTTTGTTAGTCGTGTCGTGGTTCCCAAAGAGTTAGTTCTGAAAACCAACGCTGCTGAAAAATCGGCAGCACTTTCGTTAAGAAGTAATCTTTTTTGTAACATTGAAGCATCATTAAAAAAAATATTGTTATTATTCTTAACTTGTTTTATTATATATATTTATATAATTATATACCTATTCAAGTATGTTTTCGAGATGCTATAGTGTCGCGAATGAAAAAAAAATGACATCGTGACACTTGCTTTCCTGATGGTAAGATATAACACCTGTCCATGACCATTACAGCGATACACACAACTTTGAGTAGTAAAATACAGTCCAGGACAACGTTGCTTTGGCGCTCATTACTTTGAGACTTTCGATGGTTTGTCTCAATAGCCCTGTAATTTCCCGTCAAACCGGAAGGTGTTCCGGTGTTTATTGTTTACGCACTACTGCTTGGTGTTATATCTGGTACTGCGGTGGTACCTACCTAGGCTACCTCCTGCTAAAGAGATATATTACCAAGTAAATTAATGTGCGAAGGGCTTTATTACCACGCAAAAGACCGTTTTTGTTTCATTCTCTTTATAAAGAAATTGTCTGACCTCAATCTCTAAAACGTGGATACTGACAATTATAGCGAAGAAGATCTAAAAACTGTGGGTGTATTTAAATAACTGGAACAACAGGATAGACAGATTGAAATCGCGAGCACAATGCAACGAGTAAATTAAAAATAACAAATCTTTATGCCAATGGTGTTAATTTGCACTTGAATGCTGGAAATGTCCTTTTCATTTCACCATAAAATTATTATTTTTCCCTCTTCAATGTATCTTATACATTTCATAGATATTTAATAACTAAAGATTCTTATGTAACCGTACTATATTTTTATAAGCATATAGAAATTTCTTCACATACTGCTTGTTTTTGTACGCTAAAATAAATAGAATAATAGTCCTCTCCCAGCTTCCTTGAACATATTTAGCCTTATTAATTTGTAAGTGATTCTTTTAGTCGTAGTGATTTGGAATGAGCTGAAATTTGGCAACAGATTTAATTTTCCAGAACACCTTTAAACTAAATAGAGATTTATAGTTTACTGCAATCTGCCTCTAAGCAGTTCAATTCCAGGCTAGGTGCGTTTACCATCTTCAACCACATCGTCACTTAACATCAGCTGAGCTGTGGCCAAACACCAAGCCTGTCAACCATAAAAAAATCTATACGCACTTTAATACGATCTCTAATCTTAAAAGCCTAGATTTTTTTGAATGCATTTTGCTTTTCATCTTCATCAGATAGGACGTCCACTGCTGGCCTCCTCCTGGGGGGGTTTTGCCAACACTCGCCATGCTTGGCAGGCGGATTGGCGAGCGCAGTTAAGTGTGATTGTTCAAGAAAGACGCCGCTGCCCATCTTCCGGATTACATCCCTTAGCCAACTCTTACGGCAACCACGGGTAGAGAGGGTGGGGTACAATTCTTACGCCGGCACCACCACGGCAAAATTTTGCTTTTAACTCATTCATATATACCGCGATTTTTTGGAAATACAATTTATCGCGAATGCTACAAATTTTTTTTTACAAAAATTTGATAAAATTAATTTCAACGAAGCTTCAATTGAATGCAATTAAAATGTAGCTACAATTTGTTATACAATTTTTTTATGCAACAACTTTCAATATCGGAATCCTAAATCTGACATATATAATATATGTATGTACGTTAGTATCATAACTTGTTGAAGCATACGATCTCGTATATTTACTTGTTTTCGTTCAAAAGTTTGCGAGGATTTAGTGTGAAAATTTATGCGTGGAAATAAAAATCAAGCCCTAACTTAAAAGATAATTTATGTTATTAAGTAAGATAAGTAAGTAAGTTTGATAGCTCAGTGGTAAGCGCGGTCGGTTCGCATGCCGAAGGGCGTGTGTTCGAACCCCAACAATGAGCTTGAGCTGCCGGTGAAGGAAAATATCGTGAGGAAACCATAGCGTGGTGGTAGGGTACTTTCTAGTACTCGGCTGGCTAGCTACCACCCTCAAGTTGAAAATCTGCCGCCAAGCATCTAACCGTGTGTTCCGGCAGCCTCACTTGAGAGCCAGTTCCATTCCAGGCTAAGTGTGCTTTACCATCTTCGACCACACCGTCGCTTAACATCAGGTGAGTTGTGGTCAAACATCTAGCCTGTCAGAGATCAAAAAAAAAGTAGGTAACTCGTATAAGGTTTTTTCGTTTATTTGCACACTACAGGACTCACTCGACAACCCCAGTGGAACCTTTTCCGGGATATCAATCAGGATCACTCTCCGACCCTTAAAATCTACATCTGTGTTAACAATTTAGCTATTGTTCCGTGAAAAATGAACAAGTCAACGAACACACTTCGTAATTTATGATATCAGTAAGGATTTATATTACTATGACGCGTTACTAGGTACGTAAAGTAAATACTTTCATGTATAAAAATCATTTTTATGAAGTGGGGTACTGTTTGCTTTGCGACAATCAAACGTGGTTCTCCCAAAGGAAATCCTTACCAAAATTGGTTTTGTTCTAATAGAAATAGGTACATATAAGGGTATCAAGTGGGTGCAACAATTTTTTTTTTTGTTAGTTAAACCTAACATGGTATATTTAGGTTGGAATACTGAAACCCGTGCAGTACTTCCTTACGCCATGACTCGATTTTAAATAAAAAATAAGATTTCAAATTATTTCGTCACTAATGGCATATATTTTTTTAAATTATACACATGACACATAATTTTTTTATAAGTATTATTCTTGACTTGGTAAGATATAACGCATGTCCATGACCATTGCACAGAATTTTGAGTAACAAAACAAAGTCCAAGGCATCGCTTCTTTGGCAATCATTACTTTGATACTTTCGTTGGTTAGTCTCAATAGCACTATAATTTTGCTAGCTGCTGTGCAGTGCCCTTCAAATCGGAACACAGTAATGTTTACACACTACTGCTTGGCGGCAGAATATCTGGTACTGGTACCTACCTAGACGACCTCCTGCTAAGGAGATCTACCATCAAGTACTATAGATATATGTATGTATTTATTTTATTCAAAACTACTTTGAATTTTAAACGTTACTGGATTAGAATCAATTTCAATCAATGATATCGCAGCGACTGCGAGGATGTGCTATCGTTCTGGCAGTAAATGGTTTATGGAATCTGATTAGAAGTCTGCGCGCGCTTTTCCAAAAACTGTCAGTTGACAAGCCGCCATGATGGATGCTAAAATATGCAACGGCACGAGCTGACAGCCTAGTTAATTACGACTCTGGCCACTAATTACTTTTACTGTGTAAAATGGAGAAAAAAGTTTGGTTGGCGGAGCGAGATACAACTATAGTTCTTGTTTTTTAACATGGTTGCAACCGGTTGATACTCAGCACACGATATGATTTCGGTGTTAAGGTCTATTTAAAAAAAAATTGACTTGTGTTTGACCCTTATTATGCCTAATATTAAGCGCAGATGAGGTTTGTTGCAAACAAAAGCAACGAAATGTGTGCAGTACTTCCGAATTGAACGAGCGTAAAAACCCGTCGTTCCTTGTTTTACAGTAAATCATTGAGTTCATCTTACGATTCGTGCTAGGTACCTACCAGAAAGTCCGGTCGTCAACTTACTAACTAAAACCGCGGTTCCACTTACAATTCTTTTTTTTTTAATAAATGGGTCTTAATATATAGATAAACTCTTAATTGTCCGCACTAAATATTGTATAAATAATATAATGGAATATAAAATTAGTGTAACAACTGGCAATCTTTATCTGGTGCTCTTTTAAATTTTTATTAATATCAACTTTTCTTTAAACGACAGTCCTGTTGGCTCTGCTTTAAGAGCTGTAGGGCGTGGGTCTATTCCCACCCAGGACAAACATTATATGGTATAAACAAATGTTAGTTCTGTGTCTGGGTATGTATTATAAAGTATATACATAAATATTCTATCAGTCACCTGACTTCCATAGTACAAACTTTGCTTAGTTTGGTCAGATAGCGCTGTAGTGTGATTTAAATTCTATTTTTAGGTGTTTTTTTTAACCGACATGCCATATCAATCGCTTTCAGACGGTACTTTAATATTAAGCCCAACTATTCAGCCAATAATAATTTAGTTACAAGCGATTTAAATACGCAAATATTATAAAATAAGATGTTTTGTATTGAATGTCTACCACAAGTCAAATTTTAAGATCGAGAAAATAGAAACAATGTTGTTAAGTATATGTATTTATTTGTTAGTAACAAAAGCTTAGACAGTTTCGCTTCCAATCAGAAAGGCCTGGGTTCGAATCCGACGGCACGCACCTCTATCTTAAGTAAGTTGTGCATGATATCGCTAACTTATAAGGAAAATATCGAGAAAAAACCTGTATGTTTTATTGTGTCAATATTTTCGAAGATGAGTGAAGTCTGTCTGTCTGCCAATCTGCACTTGACCAGTGTTGTGGACTTAATCTTACCCTTCTCACTATAAGGAAAGGCCAGGGATCAACACAGTTTATAAAAGGAATGGGTTGATCCGGATATTTGTTGATTTGACATGGTCCACAAACCTATGTTAGGTTAGCTATTAGCTCATTGTCAGATATATTTTTCAATGAAAAAATAATAGCGGGTTATCTATAAGTATTCTACTTATTGAACTAGAAGAATATTTTTATTTTGTTGTCCAAATCTGTTTTCCTAATCCATGCCATTATTTCGAATTCAGTAACAAACATTCAAACCTTCGTATTAGTAGGTAGTCTTGCGATGGGAAGGACAATTGGACATTCTACAGGTTTGCTTTCTGGTTATCCTCAGGAGAGCGAAAGATAGGGTTGAATAGTTGTCGATAATTATGAATTATCGACTATTGGCAGTTATTATGTTCTTTTCGTGAAAGAATTGATTCAAAACTTTGTATAATATAAATAAATAATAACACAGCGCCATCTGACCCTCAAACTAAGCAAAGCTTGTACTATGAAAGCCAGATAACTGAATACTTAAATACTTTTGTTTAAATACATACTTATAATAGGTACCTACATTCAGCTAGGCTTCAATGTCGAAAAATATAGCGTAGAAATGTTGGTCTACTATATGCTTACTTTATTATTGTAGTTGAGTCAACGTTTGTAAAAATTGCGGTTAGAATCTGGAATAGTTTGGGTATACGAACGGAATAAGAAGCGTACGACAAAAAAGACGTATGCTCAGCAACACGGATACAGGACGAAAATGATGATGAATTTATGTTAAAGTAATTCCTACCGCTCGAAGCTTTCGTCTTTTGTAGTAATTTCAAATTTAGTTGCTAATTTCGGGCCTACAACAAATTTACATTTCAAAGATAACATTTTTATAAGGTTCCGTATAAAAATTCTATGTTTTTACAAGTGCGTGCGTAATTACGTTCCCGATTTCCTTTTTTCCTAAAGCCCTCTTATAATGTTGGAAGCCTAAATTACTTGATAACGTGATATGTTTTACATTTTTTTTTATAGCTGACCTGATTGAGACAAATATTCTAAGTGTTTATTATTAATATCACGGTTTACTGTTTACATAAAATTAACAACAACGTACCTCAAAGTTATTATAGATTTCTTTTATCGAAATCTTGTTCCAAACAACTGTCCCTCAGATATATCGTCAAGACAAAACAAAGTCTAAGGCGTCGCTGCTTTGGCGCTCATTACTATAAGACTTTCAATGGTTAGTCTCAACAGCCCTTTAATTTCCCTTCAAACCGGACACAGTAATGTTTACACCCTACTGGTTGGCCGCAGAAATTCTGGTAATGTGGTGGTACTTAGCCGATCTCCCGCTAAGGAAATCTACCACCAAGTAAAGGGTTAGCAGACTTCAAACAGCTTTGTGAATATTAGAAATTTCAAACATGCAAGTTTCCCATCACCATTTGAAGATAGCCTCACGTACACACGTCACGTCATACATGTGTTTCCCAAACGCCACTAATAGCCAATAGGAGTATTTCGACGGCAATTCGCCAAATAAAAACAAATAGAGATCAAGGCACCTGTCTAAATCTGTGTACAGAGTAGTCGGCTGTCTCGGTAATGGTGACAAACGGACCGACTGTCTGTCCGTCGCGTGGAGAATCCTGAATCAGTGAGATGCAATATACTGGAAGGCGCTTAGTTTCTATTCACTCCGATACGAATAGATGTGTGCTCTTTTATTTTAATTTATCTCGATTGGGAATGTTTATTTTTTATTTTGGTAGATTTCCTTAGTAGAAAGTCGTCTATGTAGGTACCACCGCAGTACCAGATATTCTGCCGCCAAGCAGTAGTGTGTAAACATTACTGTTTTCCGGATTGAAGGCTATTGAAGCTAGCTAAATTACTGTGCTGTTGAGACTAACTATAAAGTCTCAAATTAATGTTTACACACTACTGCTTGGTGGCAAAAGATCTGGTACTGCGGTGGTACCAACCTAGACGATATCCTGCAAAGGAAATTTACCACCAAGTAATCGTTAATATTTTTGCAAAATTTTCAGATATAGTAAGTATCTCACAGATTCGTATCGTAAGAATGGATGATATACTTATGTATGTATTCCAAGAAATTCATCATAACACAAAGCAAATACTACGTGTGAACCGGATTTCATACAAACCAACTAAGAACTTCGGTATGAAGATGACTCAAAATGAATGAACACAAAAAAATATGTTGAAAGTTAAACTCTCCTCAAGTGACGTCAGTGAGCAAGGTTTCTTGTTTCTCACATTCCAATCCTGTTAGCAAATGCCTTTATAATGAGTAGGTACCTAAATATCCCGTTTACATGATGCAACCCCCGCGCAAATATATACGCTACCGTCATAAAGATAAAGATAAAAATAATTCTAAATAAAAAAGTCTCAAAGTAGCGATGTCCTGGACTTAGTTTTATTACTCAAAATTTTGGGTACCGCTACATGGTCATGGACGTGCGGTTGTCTCTTACTATAAGAGCGTTTCATTCGTCTCATTGCTTTAACTTAAAAATGTAAACCGATCATTATTTTTTTCGTTCGATTACTTACGGATTCTAAGATATTTTTTTGTTAATATTGAGGTCTTTAGCTATTTTGAGATCGGAAGTAATAATGATAAACATACAGCCATGAGAGACCACGAAGAGACATCAAACTTACTCACTTTTACATAAAAAAGACACATTATTTATGGATTTCCCCAAAAAGTAAATATTAGCAGTTAGCAAATAATGAAACAAGCTACGGGAATATGGCTTTGCATCTTACCTTACCACGGCGAGATCTAAGGCCATTTAGAGGCCATATTTAACTGCTTTCGCCTTGAGCTTTCTCTAGTAGAATTTTTTTTTTTAAAGATTTTTTTTTAAATTTATAATAGTGAGTTTTACCACATCCTAACCAAGGTTAATCAAAGATGGGGTTCTACGATAAATAAATCAATATTGGAGGACATTTCATACGACGTTATCTAGCCCCAAACTAAACAAAGCTTGCACTATGGGAAGGTATTAGATAGCTGATAGAATACCTTTTTAATTATTTTTGTAAATTCATTACCTATAATACATATTCTACACTCTACCATAGATAAAACCTCTATGTTCGTCACACAAATGTTAGCCTTGTATGGGATTCTAACCCACGCCTTGTAACTCCCGAATCAAAGCTATTATCAGATCAGGTAACGGGCAGTCAATTATAGGAGCTCATTAATTTACTTAGAAGGAACCTGTTTACTCTAGATTTAAGGCGTCCAACATCTACACTACGCGAATATATGTAAACCAAAGACTACGTCGTTCTAATTGTCGTCTAGCTTGTCTGAATTATTGTTTTTTTTTTTTTTATCTGTGGTAAGATTGATTTTACGCATAATCTTTGTTTGCATTCAAATTTCAAAGCAAGAATTGAGTTTTGGCGGGAACGCGGTGAACGTCGTGTCGCCCCATTGTATTTTTTTCTAAAACTAGTGTTTTTTCAAGTTTTTATGCTTAAAAATAGTGGTGTTTTATTTATAACGTGCCGAATTACAAGCGCGAGTGTGGGAGAATGATATAATGTGGTTAAACATAACTTTCGTGTTGCTTCCAAAACTCCATCCAGAAGCTTATAGTAAAGTCGCCACTACTTTACTAAGGCATGACTTGATTTGACTGGGACCGACTGGACTTGATCAAGACTAGACTTTGACTGTAACTATAGATGATAAAGAAGCTGAAAAATGAAGACTACTTACAAAATATAGAAACATTGAAACTGGCAGAATGCACAGAGTGTGATGCCAAGAAGAAAGAGAGAAAAAAAAACAAGTTTTTGGGTCTTGTCATGTAAACCTTTGTCAATTTCATCTATGACATCTGTCAATTAACGAGTTATTTCTGATCCTCGCACGGGCAACACTAGTTATTTATACAACTAAAAGTTAGAGGATAAAGTTTAATAGAAATTTATGTTTCTAACTAAAGTCTAGATTGCCGTGTTTAGGAGTCTAAATGTCTGTTGCCGAGTTAATATGGATTACAAGCTGACATATTAGAGTTTTTATACTTGTACGTTACTGCAAATAAAAATCTTTTTTCTAGACCACGCCCGGTTCACTATCCTCGTGTGATTTATGTGAATAACCTCGGTAACATAAAAAACAATGTTATATAAAATATATAAAGGATAGCGTAATGAATTCGAAACTAATATACAATTTTTTTGAAGTAAAGTTAGTAATTTGCCATACAACGTGGCAATGGGGCCAGTGTTTTGGGAACCATTACCATTGATAGCGGCCTTTTAGATAGAAACTCTTTATTGACCACCAGCAGAAATAGAAAAATGTATAGAAAACAAAAGAACCGTATGATTTAGTGCCACAAGTGGCGGAGGTATCGCTAAAAGCGATGCCTTCCAGGCAAAAACTATATATGCGTTATTTTAGATATTTTATTTAGTTTTTATCATAAATACTTTTGGTCAAATGAATAATTTTTATTTTATTTTTAATTAAATAACAAGATCAAAGTAGTAATATATAGATTATAGACGTTAAAAATAAGAAAGAGGGTTCAAACTTCTTCAGTAAAGTTATGAGTTTAGTTTTAGGTAACTTCTTCAAAACTTATGCCCTGATGAGTTAACAAAATCTCAAAAGGATTTATATTTTAATGTTACTTTAAAATTATTATATTTCGTCTCATTTACAAATACAAAATCTTTTATTGTAGACATGTTGGTCAGTTTGGTCTCAACACCTACCCTTTTGGGCATACAATATTTAGTACTTATTGGTATTTAGGATATATTATTATATAATTATATTCGTCAAAAAAAATCATACATTTTTATTTAATTAGTAAAGGTATTAATTTTCATTTAGTGTCTATGTGTGCTAAGTTAATATGGAGTACTATTGCGTAAGATTTACCGACTAAGTTGGTAGGTATTACATCAGTAATTGTAATCGCAAGGGGACTCCCAAGCACTCCAAAGCCAGTAGAAGTTACACTAAGTATACTAACATAGTATTCTTTATATTGTAGTTAATTGCCAGTGAACACGTTTATACGAATTTATACTTTTATGTTTGATAACAAAACTTCATTTTGTGTATCTCTACATAGTATAAAACAAAGTCGCTTCCCGCCGTCTGCGCGCTTTGATCTTTTAAACTACGCAACGGATTTTAATGCGGTTTCTATCAATAGAGTGTATCAAGAGGGAGGTTTCTACGGTTTTAGGCATATCTACATTGCATCCGTGCGAAGCCGGGGCGGGTCGCTAGTGAGATATAAGTAAGTTAATGGGGCATTTTCGATCAAGATATTTTGATCGATGCTTCCTTTACACTTTAGATTTCCAATAAGATTCTATGTTGGATGCTATAAAATACACATAAGTACACCTAACACCTAATTGCACATTAAGAATTCTTATGGTTAGTTGGTTAGATGTTTGACCATAGCTCACGTGATGTTGAGTGACGGTGTGGTCGAAGATTGTACACACCTAGCCTGGAACTGCTTGCCGGAACAGTTAAGAGTTAACAACCGTTAAGAGCTTATCGTCAGATTTTCTACTTGAAGATGGTCCTATCCAGCCGAGTACCAGAAAGTACCCTATACCACTACGGTTTGGTTTCCCCATCATATTTTCCTTTACCAGCACCTCAAGCTTGTTACTGTTGTTGTATAATTTTTTAAACAGCAGAGAAATATTTATCTCTATGATAATTCTGAGAGAAACGATGTTTTCTTTGTCAATTTTATATCAAGGCCTATTAGTTAAATTTGTCACGCAATAATTTTTGTTAATTGTACTATTTTTTATTACGCATTAGTTATGATGCAATAAATTTTTGTTCTAGTCACAACATCACAACCACCATTTTTTTGCTTCGCTAAATGCAACTCTGTTAACTGCTAAATTAGTGCTAATAATCAACTAAAGAACCGCAATACGTTTGCATTAGCTTTTGGGAGCGCCTTAGCATTCGAAGTTGAGTGTTTATGGCGCCAAAGTGTGTTAACACTTCGATAAATTATTTATGGAAAATACGGTTTTACGCTCATGTTCTTTCATCGATCGGCGAATAAAAGATTCCGACCGGTTTAAGACTAACGTAGGGTGCTAAGCCGGTTAAGGTAGGACACGAAATGTATTTTTTTCTTTTTCAAATTACATTATTATACTTCTATGTGAACAACACTATAATTTGACAATTTTTTTATAGCGATGATAGCTTAGTCGTTAGCGCAGTCGGTAAACGCGCCGAAAGGGCGCGGGTTTAAACCCCAACAATGAACTTGAGCTGCAGGTGAAGGAAAACATCGTAAGAAAACCTATGGTAGGGACTTTCTCGTACTCGGCTGGCTAGCTAACACTCTCAAGTAAAAAATCTGTCGCCATGCACCTAACGGTATATTTACCGTCATAAATTATTCAAAGAATACCTTAAAATTGGATATCCGATCCCATATAAGAACAACCATTGTCCGAGATCAAACATATATATAACTTGAGATCATAAACCCATAAAGTTAAATCCGTTAGTGAATTATATTATTTCTTATTATTATTTCAGCGTCTTGTGCCCCACTGGGCATGTAATGACAGACACACAATGAGCAAAGACCTCCCTTCCTTCCTTTCAGGCTTGGTCTTTGGTTTTAGTGACTGTCGTGACAATTTGGTCCCTTACGCCATCTTCGTCTGGTAAATTACATTTTTAATTAAATTGAATTCCTAGTTTACTGAACGTGAAAGAAATAGTAGAGAATTTCTAATTACGAATAAATTTAGATCCAGACGAAAGCTTAAGTGTCTTCCATCCATTACTCGGTAAGCTCTAAAACTTTATATTATTGTTAACAATAACCCGCTCCTTACTGCTGTTTAAGTTTTTCTCTCTATTTATTTACTAGTACAATATTCCGAAACTTGAGAGTTCATTTATATCATTACCAATTACAATAACGCAATAATAGCACATCCCTAAATCAGCACGTCAAGTTTAATAAAGATATGCTGAGACCCAAACCGGCTTGCAGTGGTGACTTAGCGTGCAAACGCATCGTGCGTCCAAATGTCAAATTATTTTAACTTACTTTCCAACCATCGACGACAATTTTTACGCTTTGCCAAAATATCGATAACTATACAAATGAGTGCGGACATCACTATTGTTTAATTTTTAATACGATTAAAATATTGTAAAAATTTGAGAAATGAAAACTTTAAAGATTTACTTCCAGTGCTTAGGTTTTGTGAAGTGATTATATACGATGTTGTTATATAACTTGTAAGTATCATAATATTTAACATATTATATATACAGTAGTATTAACTTTAATTGTCTTAATTTTCCTTTTTCCTTAAAAACGTAAGCACTTAATTGACAGCCTTGGGATCTTTTATCATACGAGCTTTCTTATTGTATTTGTAGCTACTATAAATAAATGCCGTTGAAGTTTTAACAGAAAGTAACTAAGTAGTTGCCTGATTTATTAAAAAAAAGTACGTCATTTAAAAAAAGGTTACTAATTTATAGAAAAACTTTTTTAATAACGACAACTTAATATCAGTAGTGGAATCGATGGAAGAGCTGTTTACGATAAACTTTTGAGTGTCTGATTTTTTTAATTTTAGTTGTTTTTTTTTCGGCAAATGGATACTCTTTCCTCGATGCCTGATCTTTATACACATTTTAGTTTACGCCATAGCAAACGAACAATAAAAAGCTAAGAAATATACGAACTATCTTTATATACGTACACGTACATAACATACATAAATACGTACACGTTTTTATCCATGTTTGTTATTTTTTTATGTTTGTATATTGTTTTTATGTTACAAATAAAATGTTGTCTGTTGCCTATTGACTATTCTGCGCATGAAAAATTTATGAAATGTCTATGAAGCGAAATCCATACATAATAGACAAGGATCAGAATAAAGGATTACTTCAACTATCGTAGGTTTTACAGGTAGGAAAGAGTTATTTGAAAATAAAAATGTCTTAATGCTAGCCAGACTCGTACCAGCAGTTCATACAGTATTCTTGTTATGCAAAGAGATTCTTTAGATTATTTTATTTTAGATGGACTTTCCGGGTACCGTTGCAAGGGCAAGCTTTATCTTTTGCCATCAGAAAAACTTTTCTTTTGTCTCATTACTTTTGCATATCTTTTTTTGTGTTTGACCACAGCTCACTTGATGTTAAGTGACAGTGTGGCTGAAGATGGTAAAGCACATCTAGCCTGGAATATAGGGAGCTCTCAAGTGAGGCAGCTGGAACACGCCGATAAGTGCAGGACAGCAGATATTTGAGAATGGTAGCTAGCCATCCCAGTTCTATAAAGTACCACCAAGCTAAGGTTTTCTTACGATGTTTCCTTCACCGGTAGCTCAAGATCATTATTGGGTTCAATCCACGCAGTACTCACGTTTTATGCATATATAACATTATAATTATACATAATACGTACCGTAACTTTTCCAAAAGAAAAATAAACTTTAGTCTAGTTTGGAACTCAATAGTTGCAAACCACCAAACGTATTTTTACGTGCAATGTACCATCATGTTATTTGACTTGCACACTTGTTCGATTTGTCACGTATTAAAAACAATATAGTAAGTAGGTTAATCGTGTTTCGACATACAGAATAGGATTAATAAACCAAGGATTATTTCTATGATATATAAAAAAAAACTAAGAACTTTTTTAAAGCTAAGACAAGCTTTTTTTACATCCTAGACTACAGTTAGGTCACATTGATTATATATAACGGTAGGTGCATTTACCAGAATAGTTATGATAGAAGATGCTAAAAGTAAACATGTAAACAATGCAGGATTTATTACAATTGCTTGTTTCAATGATTGACATTAATTGAATTGTTGACAGCCGATCAATTACGGATGATTGGTGGATGTTTCCGCGAACTTCTTGATAACGTCCATCTATCTTAGTTAATTTTAGAATTTAAATATGAATATTATAAATTGTTTTGTACTAAATATTATATATAGGTATAATAAACTAACGTTCATGCCGTGACGAAAGTAATTGGGTCCATCATTGCAGGGGATGGAACTCGGGACTTGCGAACCAGACTTTAGTTTAAGGAGCATTTATTATATGCATCAATACTCAATGCCCATGTGTTTCCACCAGTACTTAACCTAAAAAGTATCGAACAAGTTCCGCAAAACCGGTATTTAATACGATAGCAAAAAGCCATTGATAGGCATAGACTTAAATAATTGTTTGTTTCTATCTTAAATAGCTTTTACGATACCTCGTTTTTTACAATATTTCTATTTCTTAACTTTTTTTCTGTAGGTGTATCAAGCATTCCATTTTTGCATTTTTATTTTTTCGAGTTTTTATAAGCGCACCAAAGAGTTTGATTCTCACGAATTCTCGCGTAATCTTATTTGATTATAATTCTCAACTGCTACTTATTTTGTGCTTACCTATGCAGTATTGCACTAAGACCGTTTAATAAGGAGGTTCGATGACATATTTGACGTCATTTAAACCGTAATAATGGGGTAATTGCAGTTTGTATGCGGATGTTGTGCGAGGAAATAGGGAAATATGATGGGGTTGCCATGTCGTATCGTAAATTATCTATGTCGTGTTAATACAGAGATTATTTATCTTATTCTCTTTTATTATGGATTTCACTACAAAAAACTTGATTCAATGAGTGTTTTATTAATATGACCAGAATATGTATTAGGTTTATGTGCGCATCTAAAAAAATAGTAAGTAAGTTTTGATTGTTAAAGTTTTAAGTTCAGGCAGCCCAGTTGGGAGATGGTCTAGCTTTCAATTTGGCGGTCATGGGTTCGAATCCCACGGCACATATTTCTGTCTTTCGTATGTTATTTGCGTAATAACGCTGACTTTAAATGGTGAAGGAAAACATCGTGAGGACAGATGCGAGAGTGAGAGATACGAAAGTTATTAAAAAAGTGCTCGAAGACGTGTGAAATCTAAAAACCCGCACTTGGCCAGCGTGGTGGGCTACGGCCTTCTCACAATGAGAATAGACCCGCGCCCAGTAGTGGGACAATTTATAGGAACAGGGCGGATTCGGACAAGTTGTAACTACCACCCAACCATATTATTTGTGTTTTAAAATCAAAATTCTAAAGGCTTTTATGTTAAAAAATAATGACACGAACGAGACGCTCTCCTAATGGTAAAAGGTAACACCTACCCATGACCAATACGGCGATACCCAAAACTCTCAGTAACAAAACAAAGTCTAGAACATCGCCACATTAGCGCTTATTACTTATACTACCTACCATCTACTAAGCAGCTAAGTTAGTAGGTGTGTACCTACTCAGCTATACTTATATCTGAAAGTTTCATAGTAAATAGCGCCACGGTTCTCCGTTGAATATAGTTTAATTATACTTGAATTACATGAGATTAGGTGAATATCCATAGAACTAATAATAAGATCGTGAGACGATTTGTGGGGCTGGTTTGTCGAACGTACTGGCAAGTCAATATGAGTTGTCTGTTGATGAAATACATTAATTTCCATGTACTTACCACAAGTACTCGAGTACTAGTACGTTTCTCGGGAATTGCGTTAGATTCTATAATAAAATCCCACTTGAGGTAGCTAAAATGTCCTATAATAAATTCAAAGATTTTATAAAGCAGAGGTTAATTGACAAAGCCTACTATAAGGTGGCTCATTACGTGGAAGACAGGAATATATGGTTGTTGTAGCTTCTCTCTGCACTTGCATCCCCCTGGCTAAGTGACAATTGTAGTAAGCATAATGTATGTATTAATATTTATAACTGTAAACTGTAACCTAATATGAAAAGAAAGATACACAAAAAAATGCCTTGCTGAGTTTCTTGCCGGAGTCTTCTTAGTTGAAGTGTAATTACGAGCCGGAGGTAGATTCAAAAATGTAACTTAACGTTCATAAGTGCCTTACCAGGGCCTAAACTGCATAAATGACTTTTTGATTTTACTGAGAAATGTTACATGAAGCAACTATAAAAAGTTCTCTAAAAATTATATGTATTGCGTGGAAGATCTCTACCACCGCAGAGCTAGTAGCAAAAGTCTTGACGCGATGATATAGTTCAGTAGTTTGCACAACTGTACACCGAAAGACGTGGGTTCAAATCCCAACAATGAGCTGGAACTGTCCTTGAAGGAAATGGATAAGCTATAGGTAAATAGATTACTTTCTATTAGCTACCTTTAAGTTAAAAATCTACCGTCAAGCATCTGTAACTTAACATGCAGTGTTTTTTCATTAACAATGTTTCCTGTTTGTACTATTGAGGGCCTCGATAGAACACGTTTTTAGCTTAAAAGGTAAATAAAAATGTAGTGTTTTTTAAATATTTGTCTATATAATTCTTTAGCTCATTAATGACATATCCAAAATTTAAAAAAATCAAAATTGTTATTAAGAAGTTATGACAGTTTTTGCTAAAAATCAGAAAAACACGATTTCTGAAAACTATGCAGTTTTCAGATACAGTATTTTGTCATGGCAAGTTTGCCATCTTCGATTATGTGGTTACTTAACATAATTTGAATTATATATAGTCAAACATAAAAAAAGTAATGAGCGTGTTTCTAGACTTTGTTTTGTTAGGTACTCAAAGTTCTGAGTACCGCTGCATTGGTCACGGACTGGCGTTATTTCTAACCATTAGAAGAGTGTTTCGTTGATTTAATTACTTTTATATAAAAAGACTGTTGTCGTCTGCATGGAATTTATCAAAGAAAATTCTGAAATTCTGAAATGTTCTCCATAATTTCCTTAATTTTCCTTTCCCTAAGAACCTTTTATAAGGAAACTTTAAAAAAAGATTAATGAAATCGGTAAAATCGTTCTCAAGTTATGGCATAACCAAGGGAACAATCATTTTTGTATACATACTAGCTGCACGCCGCGGTGTTACCCGCTACATTTATTCGAGATAAAAAGCCTATGTGTTAATCCAGGGTGTCAGCTACCTCCATACCAAATTTTATTAAAATTGGTCCAGCCGTTTGAACGTGAAGAAGTAACAAACACACGAAATTTCGCCTTTATAATATTAGTGAGATATACATACATAGATGTTTAGATAGATACATAGATGTTCCTACAATTGTGTCCAAATAACATTACACCGAAACCTTATAAGAGCACGATACATTTCCTCGTCTGGTTGATGTCATTTTGCCGCGGCATTTCGTGATACTAGAAATGTCACGGCGTATCTGCATAATCTAGTTTCTCCCTATCCGTTCTGCTTTTGGTCGGCTAGAAGCTCGAAGCCACGTTTCATGGCTGATATTCTAAACCTTAGCCGAAACGGTTTGATTCCACTTTCATTATGCAAACCGCTAAACTATGAAATTCGCTGGCCGAATTGATGTTTCCCGATATATACACTTTGAATGTATTCACGTCGCGGTCAAATCGGTTTTTACTATGCAAATATGTTTTATCGTAGACCGTATCTTCATTTAACATAAGCGAGTTGATGTTCAAACCCAAACCTCGAGGCAAAAAATTACATGCGCGAATTCCAAACCAAAATATTTTTGTTGACCACAGGTCATCTGATGTTAAATGTCGGTGTGGTCGAATATTGTAAACGCACCGTGCCTGAAATGGAACTGGCTCTCAAGTGGGGCTGCCGGAACACACCATCAGGTCCTTGACAGATTTTCAACTTGAGGGTGGTAGCCAACCAGTCGACTACTAGAAAGTACCCTACCACCACACTAAGGTTTCCTCACGATGTTTAGTTAGGTACTTGCCTTTAGTGCAATTTATATACCACTCATTAAAATGTATTGCGAGGCTTGAATCTCCTAGATCAACAAATTCACAATAGTGATTATGTCCAATATAAGAGTTTATTGGATAAATCCTCAAAAAGTCCGCGACGAGGCAAATCCTCGGACAAACATTGTGTACATCTATAAGACCCTTTTCATACTACGCTCTGATATAGCTACACTGTACTGCTTATTCGCTTTACAAGCCTTATGGTTAGCATTATGACAGTGCAACATATTTCTAAGAACGACCATTACAATAAAATGTCTATTTCCCAGCGAAACTGCTACACCAATTTGAATAAAGTCGTACACATTACAATACTAAACATTATTTTCAATAGAAACGGTTATCCCAATTTTGTTTTTACCCCAAACTCAAGCTTAGTTCCTTTGATCGTACTACATTTTTTTATATTCTGGCAAATATTTTAATGGTAAACGTACTTAGCTTGGAATGGTATTGGCTAAGTGGCTCCACATACATATCAAGCATCTATCTTCAAATGTTTGGAAATCGATCCAACTGAATTGAATCATAAAAAGTCTCAAAGTAATGAGCGCTAAAGCAGCGATGCCCTGGACTTTGTTTTGCTACTTAAAGTTCTGTGTATCGCTGCAATGGTCATAGACAAGATTTTAAAAAAAAAACATTTCTACTAAGTCTGCATGCTTATTCTCGATTTCATCATAGTTTACCATCAAGTGAATTGTTTGTCAAACACGAACTTATACGTGTTATTAAATTAAGCAAGATTGATCAATTATTTTTCTTTTACAGGTGATTGTAATTGGTGTGAGCAATGCAAAGTTATATTATGTAAATGGATGGTCGAAATAAATAGAATCTTTACAACTGTGAACGAAGGAGTTAGGAAAAAAAGTTGGTTGTATATTTTGTAGCGTAGTCTGAAGATACCTTAGCAGTTAATATGCCGCATTAGTTGGACCTGAGTCTATAATCTGTTCATCACAAAGTGCTTCAACTTGCTTTTTGGGCTTAGACGCTGCGACGGTTACGCGTTTTTATACCTACACAATGCCATATTAAAATGAAAGGGAAGATACAAATATGCGTAGAGCGAAGACGATACTAAAGTCAGTGTTGGGAAGCCGCTGGAAAATGCATGCTTCTATGTGACGCAAGGGCACATTTCTCAATATTTTTTTAATTTAAGCATGTAGATAAAAATGCGAACTAAAATTGCTAAAAGTCGGACAAGTGGATACCTACTCGGCATCAGGCAGGATGCATTCAAACGCAAACCTGTTTCAAATGAAAAACTATTCCGTAGTGTCTCCACTAATTAAGTGAAACTCCTTTGGGAGTAGGTATGCATAAAATTGTAACCCTGTGTGTACTGTGCGTAGTAAAAAGATTTTCGTCTTTTTCTCATCGTTTCCTACCGGAAAATGCAGAATTCACGTGTAATCTGCAGAAAGGGCTTCCTGACAATCCCTGTAGGGATGTGACACAAAGAATAAATACCTACTTACCTTATCCTTATACGAATGCTTCACAATCGTAGGTACTCGTACGAGAAAAACTACGTAAAAAGGATCGGAATGCGCGGGTCTGTCTTCAAAGTGTGACCTTAGAAGCCACATTCCTCGTGAAATATTACTCTTATTGCCTTCTAAAACGCGTATTTTGGATAAAATACGCATTCTTGGATGGTTGCGAGGTTTTTAATATTCCGTAGGTGGTCGAATCTCGTGCTTTATGCAATTTGAGATGCAAGTTTTGTTTTGGGGTCTTACCAGTCCGTATAAAAACCGTTCAAAGTCACTAAATAAACACTAAGACAAGCTAATTTAAGCTTTATAAGTGTACGTCTGTTTTCTCAGAATATCTCCGAGATAGTTATTATCACAACATTCTGAAAATATCGAAATGTCTCTACTGTGAGCTGTCCAAGAAAAACAGTTCACCAATAAACCGAGTAATGGACTGCAAGTAGTGGATTTATGTAGAGTTGAGTAACGGTCAGAGTGTTAAGCACTTCTCTCTTCAAAGATAGCATAAGTGGAAAACGACTGAAAAATACTCAAAAAAACGCACCTGTAACTCAGTTGTTACCGCGGTCGGATCCATAATTCCTAACGCATAAAGGTGTGGGTTTAAACCCCGTCAATAAGGTTGAACTCTCGATGAAGACAAACGTGAGGTAACCATAGCATGGTGGTAGAATAATTACTACTACTCGGCTAACTAGCTACCACACTAAAGCTGAAAATTTGCCGCCAAGCACCTATTATAGCCGGTTCCAATTCCAATCTTGGTTTTTTTATAACCTTCGATCACACCGTCAATGAATATCAGGTGAGCTGTGATTAAATAAAAAGCAAATTGTCAACAAAAATATCAAGTAAATTCACATTAAAAACATCTAATATTTTACTAAATTAAATAAGTATCATAAATACTAAAAAGAAACCAATAAATTTAAATAAAATTAACTAATCTAAAAGACCGCTAATTATGAAATAATCCCTAAAACGGTGTGGTTCACCATGAATTGTATTACACATTCTTACTGTTAATATAAATACCTAACTGCATCTAACCACGCATCGGATCAATGTGTGTTAAATATGCCATTAAAACTTCTTCTACGAACAGACATTAGTCATGTCCGATTTAAAAACGCATCGCTACACGGATTATGAAATAAGTAATTTTCTGTAAGTTTCTGTGTTGTTTCTTTACACATTTTCTTCTTAGCGTTAATTGCGACTCTGGCTCGCGTCTGGCATGCCACCAAATCCACCTAGTACCGTAATATAATACGCTTTACATACACCACTTAACATGTGAAATAATAAGAATAAGTAAGAAATACTTTTTAGTACTTTAACAGGGGAACAAGTTGAGCTGGGCCAAAATTTATGTATCAAACAACTAATTTCTTAACTAATTATAGTATTTTAAACAGAAGACTGGAGAGTCTGTAAATAGGAAAGGGAGACCTTTGCCCAGCAGTGGGACACTAGATGCTGAAAGTATTTTAAGTCATGTAGGTATTAGATATTCTGATACAACAAGCACTAGTGTGTTAACATAACTGTGATTTCCAACCAGTTTAAAGATAAAGTCTTTTTTTATGCTTAATAAAGGATTATTAAAAAAATGTATGTAATTTTATAATTATGTAAAAAAGCAAGCAAAGGAATCCGCTTTATACTGGAATAATGTTATTCATACAGCATTGGTTTATATTTTGTTCCTTTCTTTACGTATTTGTTGTGTTATTTTGTATAGCGGATAATTAAAAAGGGTTTGAAGGGTACTGTGCCAGCGAAATTACAGGGCTTCTGAAAATAACCATCGAACGTCTCAAAGGAACGAGCGCCAAAGCAGCGACCCCTGGATTTTCTTTTGTTACTCAATATTCTTGGTTCCGCTACAACAGCCATGGACAGGACCCCTTAATAACAGGAGTGTGTTTAAAGTTTGCAGTTTTTAATTTTTACAAGATAATTATTATTTTTAATACGGAATAGGTTCCCGTTTGACCACATCCTGCCTGATGTTAAGCAACGATGTGGTCGGGATGGAACACTTACCTATATTTACTCTTGATTTTTAGACACTTATTTTGTACTTTTCGGGAAACACAGACTGTGACAATGAGTTCCAGATCCTCGCTGTGCGAATAAAGAATGTGGATTCGGAGCACTTAGTGCGTATATGGGGAACTTCCACCATGTATGGATGACGCTTTGGTCGCGTTTGTCTGACCGTGCAACTCCAAGGCACAATCTCCGAAATGTATCCGGTAGAAAGCCGATAGACAGGAGACCTTATGACGTTACTCAAGGCTTTGCAGCCGAGACTTGACAAAAGTGCCAAGTAACAAAAGTAAAGTATTAAGTACACGTTTCATTTCGTGTTAGTATTAACACGAAATAAAATATCTGCTTATGTTTTGCTTTGTTACATCTTTAGGATACAGTAACACTTTATTGACACCACAATAAAAGCACAGATTTACACGGAATATCGTTTAGGGTGATATCTTTCGGGATAGATACTTACGAATAAATGTAAGCTTTTCTATTACTTTCCAACTCAGCAAATGCAAGAAAACTAAGATCGTGTAAAACCGCACTTACGACTAGTTCTGGAAAAACCTCGACAAAAAGGAAATGCTATTTGCGTCGTTAAACCACTAGTAACGCGATAGTCGTCACAAAGGGCGCAAGAAAGCCTCGCAGCCTCTCAGGCATCCCCTTCCTCCCTATTACCTATTGTAATGAGATACCACAATGTAATGCAGTGGCGGCTTTGAATTGAGTACAGACGCTTGCGGATAACCTGCGGATGTTTTATAAAACTTGTTTTACACGACTCCCTAATAAACGAGTGTGAGTTTTTTTATTCCTCCATAACTTTTAAATGCTAAAACAGATTTGGATATATGGGGTATCGTTAGAATTATACAGAAAAACATTTATTAGTGGGCATTCGTTTTTTTCGATTCAGCGTGAAGAAATAATAAACATACAGTCGAGTTTGTCACACTTTGACCTGGGTAGAAATCGAACCTACGCCCTAACTCAGGATATGGATTACCTACTGAACTATAAGGCAGTCTATCTAATCAATGTACATATGTTCTTAGATACTCGTAGGAGGGAATTTGGACGATCGCCGCTATTCTGATTGTGTCAGTTGGTGATTGATTGGTTGATTGATATCCGATTTGGTATTACTACATGGTATCTTGGTACGGGCTAATAGTGGTCTGCCTGTGGTGTTAGATAAGTGTTGCCGCTTTTGTATATTCCCTTAAAATTCAGATCCTACTGTTCTCTGAATGAGATAAATTTTAAGGATGAGGTGGCCTTTTTATGTTACATTACTTTTACTTTTAAACTAAACAAAACGATCATGATAGTCACTACATATTATAAAACAAAGTCGCTTTCTCTGTCCCTATATCCCTATGTATGCTTAAATCTTTAAAACTACGCAACGGATTTTGATGCGGTTTTTTTAATAGATAGAGTGATTGAATAGGAAGGTTTATATGTATAATAACATCCATTAAATAGTGGAGAAATACTGTCATTTTTGAGGTTTATACGTGCGAAGCCGGAGCGGGCCGCTAGTAGGAGATAAAGCGTATCCATGACCGTCGCAGCAGTACCCAGAAGTTTGAGTAACAAAACGGTTCAGGGCATAGCTGATTTAACGGTCATTACTTTAGGACATTGACATGTGGTTTGAAGTTATCAGCACGCACGCACGCACGCACGTAACTTAGAAAAGACAGTGGTGCGTGCCGTGGGATTCGAACCCAAGACCTCCCGATTAAAAGCCAGACGTTCTCACAACAGTAACTAGGCTACCGACACTTAACATTTTCTTATCCCTACTTAAAACATCGACCGTATTAGACTTCTTCACTGCTCCTATTCTTAACCTTTCTTAATGTTCGTTTTCGTTGTCGTAGATCCGAATCATGGAGGCTGGCGGCGGTGTGGTGTGCAGTGGCAGCTGCCATGCTGGCGGTGGCGCAGGCCGCGCCCGCCCAGCTGTGCGCGGGCGCCGCTGAGGACGACCCGAGGGCCGCACGCTTCTGCCAAGCACTGAATACCTTCCTCGAGCTGTACGCTGAGGCTGCCGGGGAACAGGTGCCGGAATACCAAGGTATGTGAACACTTGTAAGAGAACGCAACCCTTTGACCCTAATCAAATGTATACTAAAACTGCCCTATTATTTGCCTACAGCTCTAGTGCGCGACTACCCTCAATTGCTCGACACCGGCATGAAGCGACAGGACGTCGTCCACTCGTTCCTGCGTTTCGGTCGCCGCCGCTGACGCGCCCGCCCTCCCGTACGCAATCCTATCCGCGCGCAGTCTTACCGCCCGCGCACTACTACCCGACACTACCACGCAACACGAGCTAATTAGATCTCTATTCCTTTACCTTCAGTTAAGTGTTTAAAAGTTATTTCGTCCAAAGTTCCTCAAGTAGAGACAAAACAACACGTCTCGCTAAACCTCTCTCCCAATTTACGATAAGAATTAGACTTACTAAATGAAATGTACTTAAATTAATTAAAGTATTAATAGATATAAGAGTAATTAACAATCTTGTTGTCAACCTTTTTTTGGCATTTCATTTGTAAAGTGTAAGTCAATGATTATAATAATGTTTTAAATAAATAATGTATTTATGACGAGCTTTTTGATTTTTATTGACCACACGATAAAACAATACCTACCGTTCAGATTGATGAAAATTTTAGCTTTTAGCCCACGATTAGATTGGGTCCCCAACGTGAGTTCCAAACTTGTGTCTCAACACACATTACTGCGCATATTATATATCGAAAGCTCAATACTATGGTTTATTATATTTTTTAACACGAATAAGTCCGCGTTTGACCACCAACTCGCCTGATGCAATGATGTGGTCGATGATGAAGCACGGTGACTTTTGGAACAAAAACGTTTGGAACGCACCCAAGGAAATTCTACTATGAATGATTAGTAGTGGGCCGTCTTATTACTTCTAAGCCTTTTTCTAATTTTTTTTTATAGATTTCATTTTATTTTCATGTGTTTTTTAGTTTATTATAGTATACCGAAATATTATAACATAACGATTAATTAGCGGTAGTATAAAACGGGATTATTGCCTAAAGGAATTTCTTCCAGAAAACTTGTGGATGACCGGAACAAATGGCATAGCAATTACGGTAGGCGGAGTAAAAAAAACAGAAAAGGAAGGTGAATTTATTAAACATATAAATATATACATACGACAATGAAAAAGAAATCGCTTACTTCTACATAAATAATGAACCGCTAGATACTTAATATGAAATAAAGTCCCTTCCCGCCGTCTGTTAGATTAGATCTTTCAAACTACGCAACGGATTTCAATGCAGTTTCCATCAATAGATAGAGTTATTCAAGAGGAAGGTTTTATATGTATAACATATGCATATGAACCACATTAGTATCTATATTGCACCCGTGCGAAGCCGTGGCGGGTGGCTTGTATTGGATAAAAAAAGAGAACATAAATTTATCAAGCGCACTTACTGCATCGAAAAAAGAAACTTCGCTTAACATCAGGCAAGTTGGCGGTCAATCTGAAGCAGGAAATTTAATTCATTTGATCCGACGATGTTTTTACCTATATAAATATAAAGTACCTGGATGACCGAGCTTTACTCGGTTTTTTAAGGAACTTGAAAAAAAGGGGAAATAAAATCATCTGGATTGGGACCGGGGTCTTCTGGACTCGGAGCCGCCCGATTTCCCACCTGAGCTATTATAATCTTGTAGATGGTTGCGAAATTTACCTTCGTATTCCAATGATACTGCATCAGTTTTTCATTGCCTGAAAACATGGATAAAACGACATTTTCTAAAAATTAAACCTAGCTAGATCGATTTATCGCCCTCGAAACCCCCTATATATACAAGAATTGCTCGTTTAAAGGTATTAGATAAATAAATAAATAAGTATATCATAGGACACATTACACACAGCGCCATCTGACCCCAAACTAAGCATAGCTTGTGTGATGGAAGTCAGTCTGATAGAATGCATAAATACTTTTTTTTTTGTAATTACATACTTAAAATACATACAGAACACCCCATACACAGAATATCCCATATATACTTTACACACAATGGTTTTACTTCGTTTGATGTAAAAACTTTCTAATTGAAATTGCAATTAGGAATTGTCTCGAGTTTGCCGAAGTCGTAAACTTTATGACCGATCATCAATTGAATATCTGCTACGGTGGTAGTGTGCAATAAAATTTATATGGGGTGATTATTGAAAGCATCGGACATTCGGCGGATAATTCTAAAGACAACGGGCTTGACCTTTCCACAGACATCGTTGATATTAATTTTTATTTTTTTATGGAGAATAGGGACGATAAGTTCTGAATTGATGTTCTGCTTAGGGTGTATTGTTTTTTCCAGTATCTAACCAACCAAACTTCTAAAAGTACCTACGAGAACAAAGTTCTAGGCTGCCGGAATAATAGCTCCAGTGGATTGGACGGAGACTGGTAAAAAACTATCAAGCATTTTCTTATGTAGGTACTAGCTGCGCTCCGCGATGTTACCCGCTATTTCCACGTGAACACTACATTTTTTCGGAATAAAAAGTAACCTGTCTTAATCCAGGGTGTCAGCTACCTTCAAACCAAATTTCATCAAAATTGGTTCAGCCGTTTAAGCGTGAAGTAACAAACATACAAACACACTTACACTTACTATGATAAGTACTGAGACGAACAAGATATCCTCTGATGTTCAAAGTTCTATCTGAAATGATCATGGACATGCGTTATCCGTTAGCAACAGGAGAGCGTATAGTTAGTCACATTTCATTTAAATTAAAAAAAAATGTGTGGTTTATTTATATATTTAGGTTATATTTCAAGTACTAATACGCCGTTGATTGATTTAGATGGTTAATATAGCAATGGCATAGATTGAACAATTTTAAAACTTTAACATAAAACCATTAGGTATATATATTTTTTGTAACAGTAATGAGACTAACTATACGCTCTCCTGATGTTAACAGATAACGCCTGTCCATGACCATTGCAGCGATACACAGAACTTTGAGTAGTAAAACAAAGTCCAGGGCACCGCTGCCCACACTATACTTACTTACTATTTATATGCTATACTTACTATAAAGCAGTGTTTTCTTAGAAAATACTGCCGTAAGAAATGAAAAACACGACACGCCCTTCATCTTGTCTTTTAGTAGGCCTTATAACAGGTCATTTTGAATTGAATACTTAGTCATCTTTGTAAACTAGGCCTAGTTGATGGTTGTAGTAGATCTCCTTAGCAAGTCGTCTAGGAAGGTACCACCGCTGAACAGATATTCTGCCGCCAAACAGTAGTGTAAACATTACTGTGTTCCGGTTTGAAGGGTACTGCATCTAGCGAAATTACAGAGCTGTCAAAACTAAATATCGAAAGTCTCAAAGTAATGAGCGCCAAAGCATCGATGTCTTAGACTTTGTTTTACTACTCAAAGTTCTGTGTATCGCTACAATAGTAAAGTTATAGACATGCGTAATTTTATTACCATCAGTAGAGTCTCGATGGACATTTACATTTTTTTTTAAAAACAAGGTTTGTCGAACTTTTCCTTTAGACTAAGATATTCTCGTTCTTGGAATTGGTTGGGATTTTTTCTTTTAAAATAAAAAATTAGTCGTTGTTTTCAAAAACATCGTGTAATACACACAATAAGAAGACGAGAATACAAAATAGATTAAACTACAAAATACATGCCATATATTTATTTAGTGATCGTGGATACATAAAGGTGGTTTCTATGTGTGAGAGATAGAGACGGAAGACATTGATTTTAGCTTTTTGTTGGATCAGTTCGCGAGCGAGAGCGAGGCAGGAGACCGCGGGACGTTTTCCTTGAAATTGTTATACAAGGCTTAAGGTGTGCTGGCCGAAAGGGGGTCTGCATTCACCATTATGATAAACTTTCACAATAGGCACAACTCCGAAATCGCTGAAATATCCTTACTTATAAAAGTTGTTTTAAGTAAAAAAACGAGGCTATTTTAAGCATAGATTAACTTTAAGTAACATTTATAACTAAAGCTTTGTCTTGGTCTCCCATCTCTCTCTCTGGTTTGTATGCAATCTAAGTGAAATGCTTGCAAGACAGATGGTACAGGCCAATCAAAGCAGTATGGCGTAAATTCGAAACGCACCGGGCTTGTACTAAATAATAATTTCTTACATGTTTTTTTACTGTTGACTGGATAGGTGTTCGACCACAGCTCAGCTGATGTTAAGTGACGGTGGCGTCGAAAATTGTAAACACACCTAGCCTGGAATGGAACTGGCTCTTAAGTGAGGCAGCCGGAGCACACCGTTTGTCGCGTGGCGGCAGATTTTTAACTTGTATCCCTTGTATACTTCACAGATGTTAGATATCTTGTAAGTTCGTAAAGGCGAAGCGTAAAGGTGTTAATAAGCCAAAAGGAGGTTTCAGTAATCATCACTAAGAACAACTTTCAATATTATAGGTGGAAATTGGCCTGAGAGAATAATATTTCATTGATTGTTTAGGACTGTATTGCAGAGTGGAGATGTTGCCAAACAAAATAAAAACCGGCCAAGTGCGAGTCGGACTCGCGCACGATGGGTTCCGTATCATTATCTATGAAAAAGGCAAAAAAAATCGCTTGTATGGGAGCCGCCCTTAAATATTTATTTTATTTTGTTTTTACTATTTGTTGTTATGGCGGCAACAGAAATACATAATTTGTGAAAATTTCAACTGTCTAGCTATCGCGGTTCTTGAGATACAGCCTGGTGACAGACAGACGGACCGACAGACAGACAGCGAAGTCTTAGTTACAGGGTCCTGTTTTTACCATTTGGGTACGGAACCCTAAAAAGACGGTTCTGGGTTAGTAGCACCGTTACACATAAACCCGTTTAAGTTACCTATTCATACAAGCCAAATGCGTTTCGACCCTAAATGACAGCTAAATTAAAACATATTTTTTGTCTCCAGATAACAACTACGTACATATAATATCTACAATAAATGACATAAGCGGAGCGATTACAAAATATTCAAGATTATTGATGACAAACGTAACATAAATAGAAACACAGCAAAAAGATATGAAATAGCACCGAATATACCTTGAAGTCATAAATTACTGGACAAAAACTGACAATACACACAAACTATTGAAGTGTCTTGAACCAAATATGGCGATTTTAGGACCTACTAGCGGCTAGCGCAAAATTTCGCTCGGGTGCACTTTAGAAACAAAGAAGTGCAAATCAGAAATGTCGAGGTAATTAAACAAAACTAATTTCTTAGTATTTTGTGGACGATTAAGATTTAATCATTACATTTGTTACTAAAGCTGAACAGTTTGTAGCGATGATAGTTCAGTGGTTAGCGCGGTCGGTTCGCATGCCGAAGGGCGTGGGTTAGATATTCATAAGATTTTCATTACAATTATATATTAATTTACAATTTCGTTTTAATTTACATACACGATTATAGATAGTCATTTTAGCGATGATAGCTCAGTAGTTAGCTCGGCTTGAGCTGCCGGTGAACGAAAACATCGTGAGGAAACCATAGCGTGGTGGTATGGTACTTTCTAGTACTCGGCTGGCTAGCTACCACCCTCAAGTTGAAAATCTGCCGCCAAACATCTAACGGTGTGTTCCGGCAGCCTCACTTGAGAGCCAGTTCCATTCCAGGCTAAGTGTGTTTACCATCTTCGACCACACCGTCACTTAACATCAGGTGAGCTGTGGTCAAACACCTAGATTGTAAGCCATAAAAAAAAGTTTGTAATGACCTACGATGCACCCTGTTCTGAAGAAGCTTTTCATGTGAGTCGCCTCGTGTGACCTACCTTGATTTTTTAGTGTGTATGCAGGGGATTGAATATGTGTATGAGAGAGTGTGTATAAGTATGTGTTGTGTGTAGGTATTATATTATTATTTTTTACTTAAAAAAAAGAACTTTTAGAAAATACGATGGAACTGCAATGTGTCACAAAAGTAACTTAATTAAAATTGGAATAAAAAAAAAAAGACCTTCGATGCAAATAACAAAAAACAAATAACTCGACTTCGCGAACGAAACGATCAGCAGCTAGTTTTAAAATGAACGTCCAGTTATTTATAAGTTCAAGCTACTGTAACCTTAATTATTATGAAAACCGTATAAATAAACTAGGATACATAAATAACTAATTTTACACTGGCAAGAAAAACGATGACAATATTACATACAAGAATATTTAAAATCGTCTTTTTTCAGAGGCATTTGGGGTAATTCGTTCTGAGGCATTTGGGGTAATTCGTTCTATCAGAACGAATTACCCCAAATGTTAATAATTGAATAATGAACAAATATTGTTTTGTTTTGAAAATGTTGCATTCGTTTTTTTTTTCTAAACGACGCAATTCTGTTGAATGCTGTCGTGAATCTTCCGTGAATATCCTCATATTTGTGAACAGAAATACACTAAAAATTGTCTAAGAAACGCTTTGCGTCATGCCTAGCATTGATCAAAGCATGCAATGTGTGCCTTGGTGTCTCTTACATTTTCCACAGTCGTACACAAGGCTCCTTTTATAGGTATTCGAACAGTAATTTATGATAAAACGAATACAACAATATTCTATATGTATAAACTAAATAAATTCAGTTTACCGTTTCGGTACAGTCAAGTTGGGTAACCTTGAATACGTTTCTCAGATTTTTACCGATATAAAAAATGATCGGTCTTACTATATTGTTATCTGTAGAGAGTATTCTTTCATGCTCTAAATTTAAATAGCCTAAATGATGATTTATTAAAGTAATGTATGAGAAATTTACGTTTTAGCCGCTGTTTAAAGTTACAATGACAAAATAAATAAACTTGTCATAATCAACAGCTTACCATTCACTTGGGGATACCATCTACTCAGTAACGTTTGACATTCAGAATATTTCATTGTTCCGTTTCACGTAGAATCAAGTTTCAGTATTAAAAGCGTGTTGAAAAAAAATGAATCTTTAAACCAGTTTTATTCAAAGTTAAACGGAAATTCAAAGTTACCCGACTTGACTCTAACGAAAATTTTATATAATAAAATTAATCTCTCAGCATTGAAACTATATGCGTCCTTATTCATTTCAAATGTGAGAAAAGGAAAACATTCTAAGTACTATGTTTAATTAGGTAAATTGTACAAATAGCTAGTATTCAATTTCAATTGTCATGTTTACAATTCGTAATTGACTGGACACTTAATTCAATATATGAAGGTCTATAATCGCTTGTCGTTTCATATTATTAGGTTTAGTTTATGGTATCACGTGGCAATGTTATATCATAATGTTGTACGGAGAAACGCGGAACGGATACACTACCTAAAACGGATAGACTACCTCGAAAGGAGGTCGTTGTTAACAATTTTTACCATGGGATCAACTCTGAAAGTCGGAAAGAAAATCAGTTCTATACATTATTATACTCGCGTGTTTTTAAAAAATATACTCAAATATATTTGCAAGCTTTATCTCTACATAGTATAAAACAAATTCGCTTCCCGCCGTCTGTACGCTTAGATCTTTTAAATTACGCAACGGATTTTAATGCGGTTTCCATAAATAGACAGTGATTCAAGAGGGAAGTTTATATGTATAATTCATGCATATGCACCACATTGGTACCTACATTGCACCCGTACGAAACCGGGGCGGGTCGCTAGTGTGTAAGAAAACATTGCACCTATTTACTTTTACTATGAAACAAACCATGAATTCAAAAACAACGGCTTCATTAAAAAAAATTGATTCATCTTAACAAAATTGTATGGAACAACGGATTTTTTTTTGCGATTCCTTTATATACCCCCTTTTTTGACTTTGGATATTTCCGTTCCGCGTAGCCCCGTAAAATTCGGTGGGTAGATACTAGATATCCCCTTATGTTGTTAGGCTGCGTTTTCAATGGTGTTCAATTTCAATTCAATTGACTGGTGTTATGAACAAACTTGCTAATGTTCTCTGGTATACGAGTAAATAGAGAATTAGAACAAAATGATCGCCGGTGGAAACGTGGTTTCTTAATTCGTATATTAATTACTTTGCTTACATGTTGGTGGTCCTTATAAACCTTGCTTAAAGTTAACAACTGCTTAATGTCGCGCGTGGAAATGATGATGAGCATAGATTAACTTCAAACAACATTTATAAGTATCTATTTTAGACTGGTCTAAAAATTTATTACTTACGTGAAAGTATTTTTGTTTTACGTAAATTTTCAAAAATCTACCTATTGTATTTTAATTTTTTAATCTACGAATAGCAAATTAATCATTTGAAAACAATTAATAGATCAAAGGCGTCAATTGATGCACTATTTTATAAAGTAATATGCACCGCAAATCCAGTTATCGATCAACTTTAATATTTATCATCAAAATTTGTTCAATATAATGTAACATAATATAATTTCGACCACGCAAGTTATTAATAAACACGGTTGATTTAGTTCTATTGTGTATAGGACCATGGAGACCACTCATTATCTACCCAGCATTATATCTATACCTACTGCTTTTATTAAATCTGTTTCACATAAATAAATCATCAGTCGAATCGTGTTGATTACATTTAAACACACAAACTAAATAATAAATAAAATAATTGTCATGTTACGCTTCAATACGTTATATGAACTATGTCGCCTCCCACAGACATCAGACATTGACCCTGCGAACAAATAGAACAAAAATAAATATAGTTTCACACAGCGCCATCTAGTCTTAAACTAAGTAAAGCATGTACTATGGGAAACTGTTAGAGTACGTTATGTCATTATACATATATTTTTGTAAATACATATATTATAATATGAGCTTCTGATGATGAATCATAATATATATTTGTACGTAAGAAAAATATTATATTTGTTTGGAAAATTTTGTCATTATGAGACATTTAGTCACGTGACTGTAAATGCCAAGGCGAGAATGGCGAAACGCCATTTTCGTAGCACTGCCATAGATATGATTATTTCACACGGCGTGACGTCATTCAGACGCTATAACAGTTTTAGCCTATTTACCGGTAAATATTAATTGAAATTTGAAAAATATAAAAATGTATAAATATTCGTACATAACATAATAAAAATTTACGAATTAAAAAAGAACAGGTTTTGAGGTAATCTAGAAAACAAGGTACAAATTTAGTCAAATAGCGTATTGAATCCAGGCCCTAACAGCTCAAGAAGCAGAGCTACTACCAAACGTGATTGATTAATAAGTCTTTAATGTCCACGCCAAAAAACTATACAGTACAGAAGAAAAAGAAAATAAACTTAAATAATAGACTCAAGATTCAAGGTTTTTTATTTGTAGAATATGGTTTAATGTACATTTATACAAAACAGCACACAGGTCTTATAATTATAGTATAGCAACTGGAAGATAAAAGCAATCTCTTCCATGCAATCTTAGGATGGAAAGGATTAAAGGAAGAAAAAGACGAAAAACGTGCTTACATGACAGTAAGTTTAAAGTACCTGGTTTTTATGCGCGTTGTCTTGTAGCATCAACTGTCGTATGTAGAAGGAAGTGAGTGCGTTACCGCCGAGAGCCGCTGTGTACGCACGAGCTATCGCCAGCACCTGAATAGACAACGATTTGTAAGCTGCAACTTGATAACTTGAGTATCGAAGGAGGGTTAGGGGATCTCCCCTCCCAACATACGTAACTAACCCCAACCGTAAACTACAGCTATGTCCATTGTCCATGGTGTTAGAAAACCAGACGAAATTTCTTAGCTTCACAATAGATTTTTTTTAATTACACGCCCGAGTGTTGGATTTTAACATAATGTTGTGAAACATGATTATTCGTGTCTCTGATTAGACTTACTTGCTTTTGACCGACTATGACCGATTTCACTTGATTATTCGTCAAATACTTGAAAACATAGTAATGTTTGACGCTAGTGGAATATACAAGTGCAATAGCTAAAATAATAACAATGAAATATAGACTATGGTAACAAGCAGCTGTTAGATATTTTCCTACAACTGGGCACTTTTTCTATAACTGGCAACACAAAAAAATAGGCATAAGGAATCATCGACTCCACCCGAACGGAAGCGACGATTCTGGTTTTGGCTTGGTTAGCGACATCCCGGAGAAGTGAGACTAGTGTTTTTTTACTGGAGTGTGCGTTGGATCTAACCTAAGGTACAGTACGAGACGAGAATTGATTATGTTATTGAAATATAATACTGAAACTGATCATAGACGTTTTCTTTTGCTAGAATATTACCTTAGATAATACAGGTAATTCTAATCCTATATGGAAGCAATAAGGCTTGTACTGAGGTTTTGCTCGGGTTGCTTTGAGCATTTCTACCAGATTTTTTTAAACTAAAACGTCTGGGTTGTTCCCCGCTTTCGTGGCCTCGACAGCGCTTGCCTCAGGAAGCCCAACTTTCCTTGTAAGGATGACAATGTATCGGAACACCAGACATGGTGATCCACCTCGAAGACCATATAGCAAATGGGCGTCAGATGGCCTTAAGTCCGCATGTCCGTGGTCTCCACATCCCTACCAGCCTACCCGAACCAAACGATAAGTAACGCAGCACAGCCTTGGGCACTGGCCTTGCTTTTAATGCATTTTTTTTTAAAGTTAGTAGATAAACGAGATACTCTCCTGATGGTAAGAGATAACGCCTGTCTATGACCATTGCAACGATACACAGAACTTTGGAGTAGTAAAACAAAATCCAGGGCATCCCTGCTTTGGCGCTCATTACTTTGAGACTTTCGATGGTTAGTCTCAACAGCCGCGTAATTTCGCTAGCTATTGTATCCTTCAAACTGGAACACAGTAATGTTAACACACTACTGCTTGGAGTAAGTTTACTGCCTATCACCAAGTAACCTGTTTCGCCACATGTGGTATAGCAAGCTTGATCTATTGCCCGGTCATCTTCAAATATCGGCAGGTGGCACATCAATTCTGGCAGACAACGTTTTCCCCAATTCTTGGATTGGGAGACGAGGCCCGATCGAATGGCCCGCACGTTCCCCAGACCTAACACCGCTTGATTTTTATGTCTGGGGGAGTGCTAAAGAGTTGGTCTACGAGGTAGAAATTAGCACGAAGGAAGAATTGGTGACAAGAATAAACGACGCCTTCACAAAAATGAGAGCTGAAATAACGCTTAATACAACGACTAAAGCAATACGCCGTAGATCTTGCTTGTATCCGTAATAGAGGAGCTGTGTTCGAAAAGGATATCCAATAAACGTATTTTTTTTGATTTTATTTATGTTGTTTGATTTTCTCTTCCACTTCATTTACTCTACAAGCTGATAAGTTTTATACCAACTTTGTATGCCATTATAATAAGTGATGAATAGAGAAGTATTTTAAAGCATATTACCTTCAATAATGCTAGTGTTTTTTTTTTTTTTAGGTTAATGTCAAAGTTGACCTTTGAGGTAAAATTTCTTTCATTTTTTCCACTTTAGAAGCTCTGTATCAATTATTTAGCCCTGAATTGTGTCTAATTCTGCTTTGCATAGCCTGAAGATGTATTAGAGACCAAACTCAAATAAAAACATCCGGTCCAAAACAGGTTTTACAAAAGTTATGGTCGTTAATAGGTAAAAATTCGGAGAAAAACGGGAAACTCGCAAAAAAAAAAAACTTAAAAAAAATAGGAGGTCAGGGATTTTTTTTGGCCAACTTGTATTCTCCAAATGGGTCCCCGACCACACCCATTCGGTTTGTCTAACCCTCTACCAATCACCCGGTATAGAAAAATCAACTCAAAAACATAAAACCTTTTTTGATAAATTCTAATCAGTTAATTGTTATACGTACACTTAAGTAACAAAACAATAAACGTTACAAATAATAACTCTAGAATATAATCAAATAAGTCTTTTAGTTATCAAATCAATCATAAGTCATTCGTGATAAACTGTTAATTATTAAATAATTAATAATATATAAATATATATAGATATTGATATATATCGGCGAACCCAGTTTGATATATGTACATACATATATCGGATATAAATCGGATATCGGGCCGGATATATATCTTGATATACAATCCGATTTATATACATATATCCCCGAACCCTGCATAATACATCAAGGGAAGACTTACCTCACACGTGAACGTGTGTAGAAATCCGCTGAGACCGCCTAACTCCCTGACTGCGGTTGTTTCCCTCACGAACAACAAGCGTAGAGCGCACACTCTTCGCGCTACTTTCACGCCCGCAACATGATTGAGAGTCGTTAGAGATACTGTCGTAGGAACCTGCAGAGTAAAAAAAACGTGTTTTGACGTAAATACGCCTTCTTTGCTTCCATAGTAAGAGGCTATAATCAGAGAACTTATAAGAAAATCGGGGAATACAGTTTGGTATTAAAGCTTAATATCTCTCCTACATCCAACATTTAATTGGACAGTATCATAGAAATCGTTACGGCGAGTGAGGACTTGAAAAATGGGAATCCGAAGAAATTCTTAGTGTTCTCGTGTCTCCGTGGTCCAGTCCTGGATTTGTCAATGGGCCATATACGCCCCTAGGCCGCGGCGGCAACCTCCTAGGGGCGGCAGATTTTAGAGGAAGCTCACTTAATTTTAGAGGATAAAAGTCAAACAAGTTCACCGGTTGTCTCATGGTTTTTTATATACGTTAAATTCTCATAGAAACTCATTCGTATCGTTTTTTTTTATGGCTGACAGGCTATGTGTTTGGCCACAGCTCACCTGATGTTAAGTGACGGTGTGGTCGAAGATGGTAAAGCACACCTAGCCTGGAATGGATTATAAGTATGGATTTACAAAACAATAGTATGGAAGTATTTTATCAGTTATCTGGTTCCCATAGTACAAGCTTTGTCTAGTTTACGGCTAGATGGCGCTGTGTGAAATGTCCTACGATATTTATTTTTTAGTTGTTTGGTAGAACAATACAATGTTATATTTACATATGCGAGCGCACGTTTTCAAAAACTGAAATCATATTTCTATATTTACAAAAATATGATTTCAGTTTTTGCCAATTTTTATTAATGTTTTTACCTGAACAATAGATATTTGAGTTGTGGTCAAACAAATAGCCTGTCAGACATTAAAAAAAAAAAAAAAAAAAAAAAAAAAAAAAACATACAGAACACCCAAACATTTATCGTCACATAAATGTTTGTCCTGATGGGAATTGAACCAACAGCTCTTGAAGCAGATATTCTACCAAACGAGTTAACAGAGCAATCAAAATCAAAATCAAAAAGTAATTTATTCAGTTTAGGCCCTGATAAGGCACTTATGAACGTTAAGTTACATGTTTGAATCTACCACCGGCTCGTAATTACACTTCAACTAAGAAGACTCCGGCAAGGAACTCAGCGGCTCAATTAAAAGGGCACAAATCATCTTATTCTGCTTACCATGCCGTGTAGCTGCGACCTGTCTTCCGGCTCTTGGAGCTGGTTACTCTTGAGGAGCTGCTCTTCATCCAGGGTGAAGATATCGTCGTCACCGTCTCCTGTGCCGTTGTGCGCGCCCGAGGACACTGCACCTAGGAATATATATATGTTGATTATTAAAAGGATAAAGTTGATTGATTGATTGATTAACTCTTTATTGTACGCACTAAAAATAATACAAGTAAAATTTTAACAAAAAAAAAACGACTTTATATGGGTTTCTCATGGATGCCATTGTCAGAACTGGACCAAGTTGAACATCCATCCAAACTTTCACATTTATAATATTAGTGGGATAAACACTCGGACACCAGAGTCCTTTAGTAACATTAGGGCTGGCCATTAATTTTGACATTTATTTTTCGTATATTTATTTTAATGTAATTCTACGGACGTGTTCTGAAATAAATAAATATAGTAATAATCTATCTATCTAATACCTTTAAACGAGCAATTCTTGTGTATATATATATATATATATATATATATATATATATATTCTGAATCACGGAAAGTGCTCCAACGATTTTTATGAAATTTAGTATGCAGAGGTTTTCGGGGGCGATAAATGGATTTAGCTAGGTTTTATTTTCAGAAAACGTCGTTTTATCCGTGTTTTCGGGCAATGAAAAACTGCTACAATATCATTAGAATACGAAGGTAAATTTCGCCACCTTCTACAAGGTTATAATAGCTCAGGTGGGAAGTCCAGAAGACCCCGGTTCGAATCCAGATGATAATTTTTTTCCCCTTTTATTTTCAAGTTCCTTATAAAAACCGAGCAATACGAGCAGGTACTAATTAAGCCTAAACAAGCCACTTAAAACACTCACCTTGCGAGGCACTGCTGCCATTCTCTACAACTTGTTCCTTCGAGGGATCTGCGAGTGGGATTGCCGTTCCTGATACGACCAGTTGTATTTCATCCTAAAAAGTTTTTTTTTTTAAATTTAATATGGAAAATAAACAGCTACTTACCAATAAGATAAATAGGAGACAAGTCAAAAAAGTTTTCATTTATGCTAACTAGATTTAGATTTAGGTGCTCCATGCGGACATATTTGTATGAATAGTATATGTCGGCGCGAAACCGACAAATATCAATTATTTAATTGTTAAATTAATGTTTGAATGATTTGTTATGATTTGTAAAACTTAAAATCAAACTACCCGCAGATAATGTTATGTGTTGACAAAACATTGTTTGTGCAGGCGTTGGTTTTGGTATAAATAGGGCCGTCCAACGACTCGCAAGTCTACAGTCCGGTGACGCTGTAGAGGCCAACTGGCCAACAGCAAGAGTCATTTAGAAAAAAAAAAAAAAAAAAAACTTGCAAGTCATTTGCCTCCGAGCCGAGTCGAACGGTCGGATCTCTTGAATATTGTGAAAGTGAATAAATTACTGCAAGTAATCAAGTTAGTTTTCTACTTCGCCGAGCATGAGTTATCACCCTGGTGATAGTGACGTCAGCATGCTGACGTCACGCTTTTTAAAAACAATGATGCCATCGGTCCTCCGTCATATATTATACACATTTTTTTTATTCGCTACTAGCTAGGTGTTTGATCACAGTTAACCTGATGTTAAGTGATGATGTGGTCGAAGATGGTATAGCACACCAAGCCTGGAATGAAACTGGCTCTCAAGTAAGGCTGCCGGAACACACCGTTAGATCCTTGGCGGCAGATTTCCAACTTGAGGGTGGTAGCTAGCCAGCCGAGTACTAGAAAATACCATCACACCATGGTTTCCCTACGATACATTCCTTCATCGACAGCTCATGCTCATTTTTAGGGTTTGAACACACGGCCTTCAGAATGTGAACTAACCGCGCTAACCACTGAGTTATCATCGCTACAAAACAAAATCGCTGATTAGACAGAGCGGGTCGCTTCAGTGAAAAACGAGGGTGTTGTGATCTACCCTACCATCATTTAGGCCTGATACAAACGTAAGATTATCGCCACGGCAGACTAACGTTGATAAGCCGGTACCCCAGGCCGTGTCAGGCTTTAACTCCTGGAGAGTGCATACCTCTGGCAGTTCCAGCTGGAAGGAGGTGGCGACGGCCGCGGGCTGCAGGCGGCGCAACTTGTAGGTGACGACGTCGAGGGCGCGCGCCACGTGGCGCTCCGCCACCGCCCAGGCGCCGCCCTGCTGCGACAGCGTCAGGCGACCGCGGGAAACCTGCCATAAATAATTAATAATTTTCTCAATCACCGGATTTTAAAAATTTCTTGATTTAGAAACAAGAGTTTAAGTTTATTGTAGGCAAACTATTAAAAGTAATTTTTAGGGTTCCATACCCATAAGGTAAAACGGGACCCTATTACTAAGACTCCGCTGTCCGTCCGTCCGCCTGTCACCGGGCTGTATCTCATGAACCGTGATAGATAGAGAGTTGAAATTTTTACTCTTGTTTCTAAATCAATATTTTTTTTTGCAAAACAATGTAAAGTCTTGATAGTGTTTTTGCGGGAACACTGAAAGAAGTCATGCCGCCCCAATGTATTTTTTTTCCGAAACTAGTGTTTTTTCGAGTGTTTATGTCTAAAAATAGTGGTGTTTTATTACAAGCACGAGTGTGGAAAAATGATATAATGCGGTGAAACATGACTTTTCGTGTTACTTCTAAAACTCCGAAGCTATAGTAAAGTCGCCACTACTTTACTAAAGCTGGACATTGATCTATCACAGAGTTATGGACAGCCGTTATCTCTTACCATCACAAGAGCGTCTTGTTCGTCATATTACTATTTACATATTTTTTTTTATCGTCAGTCTCCAAAATTTTACGTGTTCTCCTGTCGGTAAACAATTCATTCACAATAATTACGTACAGATTATATGGTTGTAAGCGAGTGTACGCTAGCGCGGCTACTGGACAACTGGCGAGTGGCGACGAAGGAATGGAATTCGGCCCTCTCAACAAAGGCACTGTGTCCCTACAGCATACCTGTGCAAAGGCATGAGGCGGAGCCGTAGCGGGCCGCAACGCCGGCGTGTAAGCGGCCGTATGCGATCGGATCACGCATAATGCTCGCGCTGTAGATACCTGCAAAACATAGCCTATTTTTAGAACTATTCTACACACTTCATCTCACTCACTTACACCGTCGTTTTTGCATCAGGGATTAAAAACATGTCAATATAAATGGAATAAGGAATAATAACAATGACAAATAACATAATCAATATAATAAAATGTCAAAAGAAACATAATTACTTATTAGTAATTTAATAATCTTTTAGTTTCAAATACTCGACAATGCCATAAAACGAGGTCTCAAGCAGACAAGACGGTGGAATGTGCATCCCGGACGAAGTTCTAACGAGCTGTGGACGCCCCTGCGTTGAATTTTATCAATGTTCGTATGGGTGAATAGGGCTACCTGGTAAATAAGCTCACATGGCAACGGCAGTATACCAGCGACTCAGAGCCTCGTTCATATATTTAGGTTAGGCTGGTAGGGGGAATTGCACAATACACCCTAAGCCGGACGTCAGTGTAGAACTTATAGCCCCCATTCCGAATGGTCACGAACTATCTGTGAAGCGGAAAAAGTAATTAAAAAAGCACTTACGTCTTCTGCTTCATCGAGTTCCAACACACAGGCGTCCTTGTCCGCGCAAAGATCAAGAGTAGGGGGTTCTTCTCGGTCTACTTCAGGTAAAGTACCGATTGTCGCGTGCTCTACGCCTGCTGAAAAAACATTTGAGAAAATAGAAAATATTGTAGAACATCTAGCCCCAGACTAAGCAAAGCTATGGGAACCAGATAACTGATACAATACTCATGTACTAAAGCTAAGCTGTCCCACAGCTGGGCGTGGGCCTCTTATCATTAAGAGAAACTTTCCCATTTATAATATTAGTGTATGTGATATCGGCCTTAATTTCCTTCTATTTTTATAAGATTTATTTAAGTTGCAATGTATGTATGTATCTATGTTTGTTCGGGTGGAACCTTGCAATTAAATTTGACCCACTTCAAGTCCGATTGCACTCAAATTTGGTGTACTTATGTATCTTTGATGACAATACAATTTTATATGGTACCATGAAGCTGGTCTGATGATGGAGACGGAAGATGGCCATAAGAACTTAAACAAGATAAGCCCATCGAATTTGGGCTCGATTGATTTTTCTTAAGAAGCACTTTATGCCTAGATGATATCCAGGATGTGATGATGAAGCTAGAAGGTGGCCACGGCATCTCTGTATTAAAACAACATAGCCCCACCGAGTTTGGAATCGATTGATTCGTCTTGAGGAGCGATCTCTAAAATACTTATCTACTAAAAAGTTAACCTACCAAATACTAGAACTTATTTTATAATTTTTAGTTCATTGTCCCAGATAAAAGCTTGTTTATAACCGACTTCAAAAAAGCAGGAGGTAGGTACTCAATTCGACTGTATTCTTTTTTTATGTTTGTTACCTCAGAACTTTCGACTGGGTGAACCGATTTTCATGATTCTTTTTTTATTTGAAAGCTGGTGCTTCCCGTGTGGTCCCAATTTGGTCCAGTTCTCACAATGACATCCATGAGAAAACCATAAGAAGCCGGTTTTCAACATTGTGAGGAAACCATAGCGTGGTGGTAGGGTATTTAGAAGTACTCGGCTGACTAGCTACAACCCTTAATTTAAAAATCTACCGCCTTAACGATGTGTTCCGGCAGCCTGACTTGAGAGCCAGTTCCATTCTAAGCTAGGTGTTCTTTACCATCTTTGACCACACCATCACTTCTACCAACTGCAGGTAGATTCCTCTTAGATTTTTTTTCCTTTCTTCTTTAACATTTATCTTTAATATATAAATTCAAAATTTGTTAACTCGTTGCTCACTATTGTTTTATTAGACATAATTATGTAGTACCTGGATGACCGAGCTTTGCTCGTTATTTTAAAGAAGGAATTTAAAAAAAAAAAGTGAAAAAATGACAATCATTTTTCTGGACTCCAACCGGGGTCTTCTGATTAGACCGTCCGATTTCCCAACTGAGCTATTATAACCTTGTACATGGCGGCGAAATTTACCTTTGTATTCTAATGATATTGTAGCAGTTTTTCATTACCTAAAAACACGGATAAAACGACGTTTCTTGAAAATGAAACCTAGCTAGATCGATTTTTCGCCCCCGAAACCACCTGGATACAAAATTTCATGAAAATCGTTGGAGCCGTTTCCGAGATTCAGAATATATATATATATATATGTATATGTATATACAAGAATTGCTCGTTTAAAGATATAGATCTTGTTTTAGGAGAAGCCACTGGCTCCTGACACAGTCTTTGACTAGTTCAGGAGCTTATGGAATTAAATCTATTATTATATTATATTATTATATTTTTCTTTTTTAAAATCTCTCGTTGCCGAGGAAAACTCATATTCGCGGGCTTGTGGCCAATCGAAAATAAGTATAGGTAAATATATTTTATTCTTCAAGTGGCAGGAATTTTCTTACTATTCTGCATGTGTTTAAAATGGCTGCTTTCTGAAGGACAATGAAGGTTAGTTGGTGTATGTCGAGGCTGTCGAGACTAGTTCGGAGAGTGCGCGGGATTACACCGGTGGAAGAAAGAATGATGGATATCGTATTTACGGTTTGAACTTTCCACTGTGATTTTAACTCTATTGCCAGATCTGTGTATTTGGTAAGTTTTTCTGTGTATGTGGAGGTAATGTTGTGGGTATTTGGGATAGCGATATCAATAAGAAAAACCATTTTCTTCTTTTTGTCATAAACTATAATATCTGGCCTATTATGGTGGATAGTTTTATCTGTGATTGTCCTATCCCAGTACATTTTGAAGTATGCTGACTCTAGAACTACTTCGGGTGAATATTTATAATACGCGGTTTTTTCGCTAATGAGTTTGTGTTGGCCAGGTATTGGTGGATGATAGCTGCGACTTGATCATGGCGGTGCTTGTAGTCCGTCTGTGTAATGGATCTGCAGGCTTCGGTTATATGTTGTATTTATTATTACTTAACATTAGGTGAGCTATGGTCAACACCTAACCTTTCAAAAGTAAAAAAATACGATAATACGTCTTTATTCCCCACAGTGAAGTACTATTTTATAGCTTTTTAGTTGTTTACTTACCAATGTCATATCCATTAGCAGCTTTATTAGTAGTGAATGAATCCCAAAGCTTCCTTTGTAAGTCTAATGCCTCCTTCTCGTTTTCTGTAGCCTAAAACAATTATAACCGTTTTAGTTATAAAGACACATATCACAACATATAACATAGGGCCTTTCTTTTTTTTAATAAGATATAGGCTTACGTTTGACCGCCATCTCACCTGATGTTAAGCGATGATGCGGTTTAAGATGGAGCACGCTTGCATAGAAGATACTGATTTACTCTCGACTTGAAGACACCCAGATTATATCCAACGAGGAACACCCACTCAGGCAGCGCATTCCACTGTCTAGCAATCCACACAATGAACATGGAATCAATCAATCTCATCTTCCGGATTACATCCCTTAGCCGACTTTTACGGCAACCACGGGTAGAGAAGGTGGGGTACTATAATATTCTTACGCCGGCACCACCACGGCAATGTTTTGCGACGATGTTTAAGGCTTATTCAATTTATACCATGCCTAGACTAAGTAACATTTAATTAACAATAACACTAATAGAAAAGAACAGGACCTTACATTTTTCGACAACGAGCAAATTTACGGACCAAAAAGTGCATTCCCAAAAATTTGTTGCGTGTTTATCGGTTGCCGTTTGTCATGGACCTGATCTCTAATTTTCACAACAAGAACGAATGAGAAAGTAGGGACAAAAACTTCATTTTTAACTAAGTACTTTATACCTTGATTGTAGGCGGGTTAGGGTCAGGTAAAGCTGGTAACTTCACGGCCACTCCGCTCGCCAGAGCGACCACGCAACGTTCTCCGAGCGCCACTTGAGTGGATAGACCAAACAACGCGTTCGCACCCTGTAAATAATTAAGATTTTTTTTATAGCTGACAAGCTAGGTGTTTGACCACAGCTCACCTGATGTTAAGTGACGGTGTGGTCGAAGATGGTAAACACACCTAGCCTGGAGTGGAACTGGCTCTCAAGTGAGGCTGCCGGAACACACCGTTAGATGCTTAGCGGCAGATTTTCAACATGAGGGTGGTAGCTAGCTAGCCAGCCGAGTACTAGAAAGTACCCTACCACCACGCTATGGTTTCCTCGCGATGTTTTCCTTCACCGGCAGCTCAAGCTCATTATTGGGGTTTGAACACTTGCCCTTCGGTGTGTAATTCGACCGCGGTAACCACTGAGCTACCATTGTTATTTATGTATCAATTCATATGATAAGGTTATAGATAGATACCTGCATACGCAGTTTGGCCAACAGTAATCGATGCAGTTCGTATTCCAGGAAGGGCAGCTGGTCGGAGATGTCTCGCGCTCCAGGTTCTGCACCTGGACCCGCGCGTCTCACACGCGCCGCTACACAAATAAATCAATATTAGACGACACAGCGCCATCTGGCCTCAAACTAAGCAAAGTTTGCACAATGGGAACCAGAAACTGATTGATTAGTTATTTATACATATAATTTTTTTTGTGAATACATTTAGAACACACAGAACAAATATCTATGTTCGTCACACGTTTTTCCTAAGAAGGAATCGAACCTACACACTACAGTTCTTGAACATGAGCTAACAGGGTAGTAAACCAAAAGAAGGCCGAAAAAAATTGTTTTTATTCCCGTTTTAAGATAATAGAATAGATTGGAATGGCATGGAATTAAATGGATTGGAATAGAACAGAATACAATGTAACTTTATTGTACACCAAAATATACATATATTAAACAATGGCAATGCATGTTGTGTTTCATGTGTGACATTTCATCACGGCGAAAAGTTGACAGAGCATTTTAAGCATTGGTTAACTTTAAAGTTAACCACTGAAATTGACAGAGCATTTTAAGTATTGGTTAACTTTAAAGTTAACCACTGAAATTGACAGCATTTTAAGTATTGGTTAACTTTAAAGTTTACCACTGAAATTGACAGCATTTTAAGTATTGGTTAACTTTAAAGTTAACCACTGAAATACCTATAGTTTATAGTGAAAAATGTATTGGTTAACTTTAACCTAGGTAATAATGATACTTGTAGTTAAATTAGTTAAAAAAATGTTTGTTTAAGAAAATTACGATTTGAATTTAATTTAACGGAGAAATTCAAAATATCTACATCGCAAGTTTTTCAATTCTACTCTCAAATTAAGAGAGGAAAAAATGCACCAAATCTCTTTTCTGAAAGTTGATCTAGCAATAATTGGTTAGTATTCTGTGAATGCCGTGGTGGTGCCGGCGTAAGAATTCTACCCCACCCTCTCTACCCGTGGTTGCCGTAAGAGTCAGGTAAGGGATGTAATCCGGAAGATGGGCAGCAGAGTCTTCCTTGAACAATCACACCTAACTGCGCTCGCCAACCCGCCTGCCAAGCGTGGCGAGTATTGGCAAAACCTATTGGAGGAGGCCTATGTCCAGCAGTAGATCCTATGGCTGATGATGTGGGTATTTTGTGAATAAAAACAATCGAATGAGGACTTAAGATTGATAGTATAGACTAAAAACTGGTGATAAGTACTCACCGACAGCCGTAAGCGTGACCGCTTTTGTATAAGACATCAGTCTGTTTGGCTTCGCACAAGTCGCTAGCAACACGGCTGGTACGCGCGCTCGCCTACAATTACAAATGAATAACTATAATTAAATATCGTAGGACATTACGCACAGCGCCATTTGACCACAAACTAAGCAAAGCTTGTACGATGGAAGCCAGATAACTGATAGAATACTTAAATGCTTTTTTTACAAACAAAAATAATAATTAGATAAAAAACAAAATAAGGCTGTTGATATAATCGCTATCAAACTTCACGGGATTACCCGCTGGACTAGTCTGAAGGTTGTCTGGCATCAAAATATGTCACGCCGTTTTAGAGTCCATAAGGAACATATACAGGGTCATTTGTAATTAATCATCATCGTTTTAATCGCGTGTTCAGTACATTAAATCTAACAACTTTTTTTCTCCTTATGTTGATAATAATTTGTGTATATTTTTCTATCATACAATGTTAAAAAATTATATTTGTCCGGTCTAAAAAAAAATACTCTATGCAAACAGCGCGCGCGCACTCTGTGACGTGGCAGCAAACGTGATGACGTCAACCAAGGTCAAACAAAGGGGCTGCGGCGCGCGGGAAGGCGGGGTCGTCTACTCGTACGATACTACGATGAATGAAGCGTTTACGCAATGGAGAACTAAAGAGTGTTAGAGAATACCACAAAAAGTTTTTTTTTTTGTTTTGGCCAAATGTTGTTTGTTTTAATGCACAAAATATGCCCTTAAAATGATGCTGACTGATTACCAGTATCCCTGTATACATAAATTTTTATAGATTAGTAGGTATATGTGACTGGGCAATCTGGAAGGACGAACTGGAGGCCTTTTGCTTCAGGACACTAGAAGTTGATAATAATTATAATATAATTTATAGATAGATATAGTGTTCCAACAGCCTCACTTGTAGAGCCAGTTCCATTCCAGGATAGGTGTGTTTACCATCTTCGAATACATCATCACTTAACATGAAGTAAGCTATGGTCAAACACCTAGCCTGTTCCCAGCTTCGCACGGGTGAAATGTAGATACCAATGTGATGCATATGCAAGTATTATACATATAAATCTTCTTCTTGAATCACTCTGTCTATTGATGAATCGCATTAAAATCCGTTGCGTAGTTTAAAAGATCTAAGCGTACAGGCGGGAAGCGACTTTGTTTTATACTATGTAGAGATAAAGTTGATCATTTACCGACCTGCATCCGCCACAAATGGATAATTCGGCCCTGTAGGGCCCGGCACCCGGCGAGTACGGAACATGCGCTATAGAGCACGTGTCCAATTCCTCTTCCGTTGACGTCTTGTTGCCAGTTGACACTGTCAAACGAAACACTTCGGTAAAACACATAGATTTAAAAAAAAAAAACTGCCCTCTTATTCCTTAGAACTTATACTCTGTTCAAAAATCGTAGATATTTCATGTAAACAAAGGGGATAACAGTGTAAAAAATATATTTCATAATGGTATTTATAAATTGACCAAAAAATATTTAATAATTATTTCCTAATCGTAATCTGATAAGTTATATATAAGTTATATACGTTTTTAATATTTATTTTAACGTAATATCTGTTCTTAACAATGTTATGATAAAGAAGAACAATTTTTGATAGTAAATATTTTATTATAATGGTAAGACTGTACAGGTTCTAAACATTTCAGCCAACGTTTTTGTTTTCTGGAACTCGATAGTGCATTTCCGAGAGTTTGTGCAATTATGCTTTATTGTTAGACTTGTTGGTTAATAATATTTGTCTTGTTATTGTTACGTTTTTTAGTTAGGTTAGATAATTTCTTTCGGAAATTTGTTCGCAAAATGGAGACTCAGCCGGGTCCCTCGACCTAAAGACCTTTCTTTTTCAACAATAGAAAATCATAATGCCAAAATAATATTGCCAGTCAAGAAGCGGTCGCGGAAATTTATGAGTGCCACGGAAGAACTCATATGAATGCTTACAAAGAGACAAAATTGTGAAAAAAAATTGGGCAACTGTCATATCACTTTGACAGTGACATTTAAGTAGGTACCACCATAATACCAAATATTCTACCGCCAAGCAGTATTATGTAAACATTACTGTGTTCCGATTTGAAGGGGAATGCAGCTAACGAAATTACAAGGCTGTTAAGACTAACCATCGAAAGTCTCAAAGTAATAAGCGCTAAAGCAGCGATGCCCTGGACTTTATTTTGGTACTCAAAATTCTGTGTATCGCTAAAGTGGTCATGGACAGGCGTTATCTCTTACCATCAGAAGAGAATATCGTTCGTTACATTGGTTTCTCATTAAAAAAATAGATGTAATAAAAAAAATACAACATGTATATATGTCAATATTATGTATTTTTACCTGTAATAGGCGTGTCCACGTCTACACTATAATCGCAGTCCAAGTTTATCACGGCCGCCGTACCCGAGGCAGACAACACGCATACATCCTCACTGTAACAAAATTAATGTTCTTTTTTGGCTTCGCTCTTTATGTATTCTGCCAGTCTTTTTTTGTATATTTTAATTGTTAAGTCACACGCGGTGCCCTTTTTCAAGAAATCACAGCAGAGTCACACAATCGCGTTTGAGGTCTAATCTTGTGTCGCACAAATTTAAAAAAATATCACCCTTTACCAAGTAGACCCACACAAACAGATAAATTTAAACGCAAGGACATTCACAGCTCGTTAGATCTTCGCAGTAATAAAAAGAAAGACCAACTAGTAACATCGCATTGGCTCGTCAAGTATGATAGGTCGGTATAAATTCTGGGAACCCGCGGTCTACAACCGCGTACCCGCTTCCATCGCGTGCTTCAGAAGCAAGCTAAGGTCTTGCCTAAGATAAGGCTAAGCTAAGACGTTGTTTATGACTTTGACAATAATTAAAAAATCAGAGATTATTGAATTCCTATTATTGTAAATATGTATATAATTTTATATCAACATTCAATTATATTGAAATATTTTATATTCAATATATCATTATTTTAATATGTGTATTGGTTATAGTTATTTTTAATGTCATTTTCAAATATGAATGGTAAAACGACCTGTAACATTGGTGTTATCAATAAAAAAAATGATCGACCTTTGCTCGGTTTTTTTAAAGAACTTGAAAAAAAGGGGAAAAAATAATCATCTGGATTCGAACCGGGGTCTTCAGGATCGGGACAGCCCGATTTCGCACCTAAGCTATTATAACCTTGTAGAAGGTGGCGAAATTTACCTTCCTATTCTAATGATATTGTAGCAGCTTATCATTGCCTGAAAACACGGATAAAACGACGTTTTCTAAAAATTAAACCTAGCTAGATCGATTTATCGCCCCCGAAATCCCCTGTATACTAAATTTTAATGAAAATCGTTGGAACCGTTTCCGAGATTCAGATTATATATACCTATATACAAGAATTGCTCGTTTTGCTTCGTAGATTAGATATTTGTAATTGTTGCGTCTAGTTCTCAAAGAGGATACAATCATTTATTATCAAACTGTGTTCAACTGTTTGGGTACAAGAGATCTTGGTATAAACGATTGTTTATAACTGACCAGATGGTGCAGGTGTCGGTGTACGCGATGACAGCGTTGCAACGCAAAGCTCGCGCGTGCGCACGCAGTTCAGTTCGCAGCTCCGCCCACCAGGCGGCGCGCGCCGCGCTCTCTCCACCGCCGTCCACCAGCTTCACTGACCGAGCGCACACTGTCCCACCTAGGAAAAAATACTTGGTGGTAGATCTCCTTACTAGGAAGTCGTCTAGGTAGATACCACTGCGGTACCAGACGTTCTGCTACCAAACAGTAGTGTGTAAACATTATTGTGTTTCGGTTTGAAGGATACTTACTGCAGCTAACGAAATTACAGGGCTGTTGAGACTAACCATCCAATATCTCAAAGTAATGAGCGCCAAAGCAGCGATGACCTAGACTTTGTTTTAATACTTAAAGTTCTTTGTATAGCTGCAATGGTCATGGATAGGCGTTATCTCTTACCATCAGGAGACCGTCAAGTTCGTGGCATTATATTTACTTTAAAAAATAAAGTTTTAAAATCTTCAACAATTTATTTTATTGGTATTTTAACTAATAAAATATATTGTTGAAGCTTCAAACTATAATTTGATCGGTTGTAATGTTTGACATAACTTAATGATTGCTTCTCAAACTCTCTCATGATTTTTGTGTTTATTTTATTATTTACTAGCTGTGCCTGTCTGTGGAGTGGCAATAAAAAGAAAATTAGTGTGTGCTTAAGACCACACGATAGAAGTGACATCCGTACATGGTGGATGTTCCCCATGTACGCACAAAGCGTTTTGATTCCACATTTTTTATTCACACAGCGAGGTTGTAGAAACTGCCGGAGTCTGTGTTCCCCGTTAAAATATGGGTGTCTTCAAATCTAGAGTAAATAGGTTTCTTCTAGTGCTCCAATTAAGACCGCACTATTGCTTAACATCAGGCAGTGTGGTCAAACGTAAACCTGTTTTGAATTAAAAAAAAGAAAACAGTACGACTAAAGAAGTTTTAACTTTAAAATATGAGTTCGAAATTAACTTACCAATATGAACAATGAATCCTGGCGGGTACTCTGCCATAGTCAGGAAGGGATACTCCAGCATGTCCAAGTTATCCGCGTTCATGGAAGGCCGCAAGATGGCGCCGCCACCGCTGCCGACGTTACCCGCCGACGTGTTTAGTGAACCGCCTGGAAAAAATAATTGTAAATGGAAAATAAAGAATCTATGACAAAGAACTCTATGTACCACCGCACCGCAGTACAACATTCTTTTAAATCTTTATTTATTTAGTCGCACAATGACTATGCCACCCCCGTAACACACGAAAGTAGAATAGAACATAATATAACTTTTTTTGTTTTATTTATGCGGGATTACTCACGTTTAATTTTATCGGAAACTCCGACTATAGTTTCGGCCACATCCGGTGGCCTTCATCATGGGGACAAAGCTGAGACAAAGCGCGCGCGGCGGTGCCGAAACTATAGTCGGAGTTTCCGATAAAATTAAGCGTGAGTAATCCCGCATAAATAAAACAAAAGTGTCGAGACCACGTCAGTTTCCAAAATAATATAACTTTATTGCACACCAGACATACATACACACAAAACTTAAAAAAGAGATAAAGAAAAAAGATAATAAAAAAAAACAAAACCAACATAGACTTAATACATGTACGGGCTGAAACGTATAAAGAAATAAAATCGGAATAAATACAACAAAAAAACCTTCGTTAAAGTTTTTCCCAAAACTCCAAAATTTATGGACAGCCTTATGCACCGAGCTAGCGCAAGACAACTGCTATACGTAGACTGCGCAGTAACTGTTATCTAATCTGGGACCACGTGCGACTACCATGTAATTTTCGGTGCGCATGATTTGAGTGTCCGTATTTTTGTGTTTGCTCAGGATAATTAGGTCAAATATTAACCACCTATTTTCATTTTTTTAGCGAAGAGGCAGACTTTGGTTTGCCCCAGTAGTAGATATTCTGTCGTCAAACAGTATCGTGTAAACATTTGCATACATGCCAGGTATACCCAACTAATACTAAATACCAATATGCACGCAAACCACTCAGTTTGCAGCCCCCAACGAATAGTCGACCTTCACACTCTTCTTTCGCTCATATGAGTAGGTGGTGACCCACTAAAACAAATGAAAGGAGAGTGTGAAATATATTAGATCCCTAAATTAGTCACCCTTAAATTCTGCCGTCTTAGACCCAAGCCTACTCAGCCTGCTGGTAAATCTGCCACTGGTTCCGATAAGAAATTATCCAAATTACAATTTTTTTTGTATAGGTTTTTTTTTGTTGTAAATGCCAATAGACCGCAGTTTATCGATTCATATTGTTTATTCTGTGACAGTGTTCGTCGGGCGCCTCGAAACATCAAATGAATACTTACTAAGACCGTAGATTACCGATTACTGAGATAACACAATCAACAAGTCACGATAGACAACGGGAAGGGACTAATATTAGCTAAGCCATATAAGTGAAACTCCCCCATGTGTCTAAGTTCACAGAACTTGGAAACATTACGATCTCTCACCAGGTTCAGATAATTATCAGATTTTGTAGCGATGATAGCTCAGTCGTTACCGCGCTCGGTATACACGCCGAAGAGCATGGGTCCAAACCCCAACAATGAGCTTAACCTGCCGGTGAAGGAAATTCATCGTAAGGAAACCATGGCATGGTGGTAGGTTATTTTCTAGTACCTGGATGGCTAGCTACCCTCTAGTTGAAAATCTGCCGCCAAGCAACTAACGGTATGTTACGGCAGCCTCACTTGAAAGCCAGTTCTAGTCCAGGCTAGGCGTGCTTTACCATCTCCGACCACACCATCGCTTAATATCAGGTGAGCTGTGCTTAACCAACTAGCCTGACAACCATAAAAAAAATATAAGAAAATTTGACATTAGGTAAAAGCAGATCTTACCTTTCGGTGTAACACTCAAATCCGAATCAGACGACCGCCTATGGATTCCCATTGGCGTCGAAGTAGAATTGAGAGAGGCTGGCGGCTGCGCCTGCGCCGATCCCATCGGGTCTTTCCCGCCATACGATTCGGCGCGCGTGTGCTTTGGCGAATCTCTGTCCTTTTCGCTCCTATCTCTATCTCTCTCGCTCCTGCCAAAATCGCACGCTGCATGCGAGTTATCACACACACTAGCGTTGTTAGTCTCAAACGAACTTTCACCATCTACGCTACGTTCAAAACTGCTTTCAGACATCGATGGTATGGTTTCTAGCCCGCTAAGTATAGGGTGAAAATGTTGCAAGACTGGCGGTCGAGTTACTTTAGACGACATGTTAGACAGATCTTCGTTGGACATTTTGGACTCTTTTGCGTCTGATATAGAGTGTATACTATCTTGACGAATTAACTTCTTTGACTTTGATAGTTCTTCTTTGATTGTGTTCCCTTGCGAATCTTCGGGGATTGTATCTTTAAATACATTTGAAGATTCGGAAACGTTTGCGTTTGTAGTAGTAATTGCTGAATGAAATGTATCCATGAGAATAGTTTTCATTGCAGTCTCGACCAAAGCAGGTGATTTAAGGTCTTCGCTGTCTGCACGTTGTATTTGTAACGGAATATTATCAGGCGCTTCGACTAAACTTTGCACTTTATCCAGTACAATAGTTTCCACGGCAGTGCTCACCAAACTAGATTTTTCATCAAGTTTTTGTGATTTAACATCAATAGGTTCTCCCTTGAACTGTTCGGTCGGTGTGTCGGTTATAAGGTCTGGGTCAGTCGAGTTAGGGTATATTGTTTGAACTTTATCGATTAGTATAGTTTTCATAGCTGTATGGAAAAGTCCTTTAGAATCATCATTCTTGTCGGTATTAGCTTGTGATTTTTTACCGTGTTTGAGATCAACTATTTCATTTACGGGGCGAATCAAAGATTGAACCTTATCAATTAAGTTTGTATCCATAGCCGATTGCAGTAAACTTTCTGATTTAATTCCAGCAGTTTCATTTTTTTGAGACGTATTATCTTCAAGATGGATAGGAATTGGTTCAGATGTCTCCGGAAGTACCGACTGAACTTTTTCTATTAGTATAGTTTGTATGGCGTTTTGAACTAATCCTTTTGGCTCTTCTACTTTTGCTGGAGTGTCAATAGACAACTTTTTGGGAGGTTTTGGATCCTCTAATTGTATACGAATAGGTTCAGAAGTATCAGGTAAAACAGATTGAACTTTTTCAAATAACATGGTTTTGAAAGCGCTGTGAGTTAATCCTTTTACCTCTTCTGTCTGCAAGTCGCTATTTTTTTGGGATTTGTTATCATCTTCACTGTCCAGGTGAATAGGGACAAGTTCTTTCGTTTTAGGAAGCACGGTTTGAACTTTATCGATTAAAATAGTTTGCATGGCACTATGTATTAAACCACCTGACTCTCCAGAGTCATCAGAGTGCTTATCACTTTTCTTTAAAGACCGAGAATCAGTATCGTCTAAATGAATAGGTATTGGTTCAGTCGTATTAGGGATCACAGCTCTAAATTTGTCCATTAATATTGTCTGCATGGCACTGTGAACTAGTCCGCTGGATTCAGATGTCTCAGAATTTTTACGCGATCTGCTACCACGTTCAAATACAGGTTCTGTTCTTATAGGAATCGGTTCCGGAGTATCAGGAATCATGGACTGCGCTCTTTCCATTAACATTGTTTGCATAGCTGTATGAATCAAGCCACCGGATTTAACATCCGGGCTATTTTCTTTTTTAGTTTGATGCTTACCGAAAACAGAGTCTAAATTAACATGATGCTCTTTAAGAGTAGTTTTAATAGTACTCAAAATGTTATGATCTTTGTGCTTTGATTTTTCATGAACGTCATGGGAAGAGCTCTTAAGTTGATTGCTTCCGTGTGGAGTTTCAGGAAGAATGACATGTTTGTTATCCATAACTGTATCCATAACCAAATTAACCAAACCTTTTGATTCCGAGACAGACTGCTTGTTATCCTGAACAGTATGTACATGACCAGTAAAGTCATCACTTAACCTTTTTGGTGTCATCGCAACTATTCTAGGCGTCGTAGTACCAGTCGTTTGTTGTACTTTTTCCATATTTATCATCCCAGAAGATCCTCTGTTCTTATGCTCTTCCAACTTCTCAGTGACATCATCAAAAAACTGTTTATTATTTTTTGATATTGGATCTGGCGATGTAGGTAAAAGCAAAGTGTCTACTTTGTCAATGAGAATGGTTTCCATGGCAGTATGAATCAAGCCCTCTGGCTTAAGAGATGATAGCCTTCGATGACCATGTTCTTCTCTGTAATGTGAGGGGAATGATGGACCGCTCAGTGAAGTTCTAGACACAGGTTCAGAACCAATATACATTGAAACTTTTGTGCGCTCCAACTCGTCACTTTTACATAGCCCTCGATTGGCTTGGAGTCCCTCTTTATCTAAGCTAAGTAAATCTGAATACGATAAAAAGAGAGATCCCAAAACTGTATCACTGGGAGCTCTTGATGGGACATTTGAGGAAGAACCTGGTCCTGATCCTGGTTGACTAAGATTTCTGGATTCTTCTTTTTTCTTTGGCAATAGAGAGTAGTGGGAGATACTCTTAATCATGCTGCTTTTAGATAACTTTGCTAGTTGCTGTTTGATGCACTTCGAAGAGCGATATACAAAGCTATTTTTTTCTCCTGGAGATGAAGGAGCGCTAAAGCTTTTAGAAGACTTTTTGTGAGCAAATGGGTTATGAATTCTAATGTGATGTATATTAGGTTTTGATACGCACTTATCCGAGTCTTGACTAGATGTCGAAGGTTTATTTATTTCCTCCTTTGCGGGTGGTTCGTTACTTTTATCAACTTTGACGTCTGAGGCTTTGATATCCTTTTCTAATACTGTTGTATTATTAATTTCTTGCTTACTTTCAATTTCCTTATTTTCTTTTACTTGTTTTTCTTGAAAATTAGTTTCAACACTAGTCTCGCTATCGCCCCCACTTTGAATAGTCTCGCTAGTTGGTGGATGAACATTCTCAAGATTAGTTAATTTCCGTTCCATTTGAGCAATAAAAACAGGATTAACTTCATGATTTAGTACAGAGTTTACGACTGAGGCAGTGGTTTCAACTATTTCAGATTCAGTGTCACTTTTAATTTCAGAACTTTCATCATCTTCTTCAGAACTAGAGTAAGCTTCGGAGCTTTCGCCGGATAGCGCAGATGATACTGAGTCAAAATAGCCTTTATCCCCGGGCAACTTAAGTACATTTTCGGATCTGCTTACCATGGGGCTAGAAGGGCATGATTCTGATATTTTTCTTTCTCGTCTCGGAACAGCTTCCTCAGAGCTCATATTTTTTAACGACGAAAAATGTACATCAGGAACAGTTATTCCTTCAATTTCATTTTTTATCTCTTCAACTTTTCCCTTACTCATTTTTCTTTGATTATCATCATCAGATACATTTATATTAGGTTCAGATTCACTAGTGCGTCTCATTTCTTGCGCAGAGTGTTCTGAATCTTGTGTCTCTGCAATACAGGCTAAACTTGTATGCGTATGAATAACCGATCTGGCGAGAATCGATGCCATATCAACACCTTCACCATCAGGATTGGTAAACGCTTTACGTATCTTAGGCTTTTTGAATCTCTTTTTGAACTCATTTTTGATATCCACTAACGAAATACGAGACACATCAGATGAATTAGACTTCAAAGATATCTGGTCATCTTGCTTCTCTTTTTTATCATGCTTGCGTCTAGAGAACCTCTTTGTGAAAAAGTTAGTTTTCATTTTTTTTATTTTCTTTATTGGGCCGGATGAATCTGTATCTTCGTCATCATCTTCACCGTTCTTTCTACTGAGAAGCTTATTCAAATCTGTCTGGTCTTCAGATAGATGTTTCAGACTCCTATGATGTATTTGATCGTCTTGAAAAAGAGACATAGACCCTGTGAAGCTATGGATGCTTAAGCGTCCCTGGTCCATTTTATTGTCATCATCGTCGTCTACCGCTTCTGGTTCATCTAACATTGCGGGAGCTTTAGGATTAAGAATATTAATCATCTTCATAAGTTCTTCTTGATGCGTTTGATAATATTCATTCAAATCTGTGACAGTTTCGTCATCTGTCGCCAAAATGTCCAAACATTTTTTTAGTTGTCTACGTTTTAATATAGGCACGACACGACACACCATGCAAACATATATTTATGAGTATTTTATTGAAAAACTTCTCTACAGCTAACTATACTCGGTATATGTTACTTACGTAAATGGGGATAGACAACATTTAGCACATTTAAAGCTTATAGCTTGAGCAATAATGTTTTAATGATTAATTCGAATTAAAGAAACTTTAAAAATAGCTGTGTTTTTACATTTTTAAAGAGATAAGAATACTAAGGAGCCTTTCTTTAAAAAAGAATATAAGTATTTCTTGGTTTTAACGACTAATATAAATGCGAATATTTGTCTGTAGGTTTGTATGTATGCTTATTACTTCATCACGCCGTAACGGCTTGACGGATTTGGTTTAAATTTGGAATACATATAGCTTATGCACTGGATTAACATATGCCACTTTTTATTATAGAAAACGCAGGTAAACCCACGGGGTACAGCTATTTTTTAAAATGAATATTGTGTTAAGAAATCCTCCACTGTAATTAAGACCTCGTATTTGAGCCAATTAGGTTTTTAATACTCACTGTTGTGTGCATGGAGGTATATTCATAGTTTGACTAGGAGTTGGCAGTGCCGTTATGCTGACAGCAGTACCTAGAATATTTTTTTTGTTATGACACAAACCATTTAATCTGAATATACATTTGTTGTGAATGTACTCACCTGATGTTAAGTGACGGTGTGGTCGAAGATGGTAAACACGCCTAGCCTGGAATGGTACTGGCTCTCAAGTGAGACTGCCGGAACACACCGTTAGATGCTTGGCGGTAGATTTTCAACTTGAGGTCTAGCCAGCTAAGTAGGTACTAAAAAGCACCCCACCACCAAGCTATGGTGCCCTCATGATGTTTTCCTTCCTCAAGCTCATTCATGAGATTTGAACCCACATCATTTTATTTTGGAACTCTCTACTTGGTACCCGGTGAGGCAGGTTAACAAAACATCCCGCTCTCAATCTACCAGAGTAGCTACATTTTCTTGAGCTACAACGTACCGATAGCTCTTGCAACAACTCCCGCTTCGCCTTCTAAGTCGAATTCCTGTTGGTATCCTACAACAGCGTTGGCGCCTAGCTCAGCCGCTTTAAGGCCCACTAGGCGTTGCACCTGACAAGAAAAAACATACAATAAATATCGCTTGTACCATGGGAGCCAGATAGCTGATAGAATACTTAAATACTTTTTTTTTGTATATTAAATACATACTCTTTTTTAATGTCTGACAGGCTAGATGTTTGACCACAACTCACCTGATGACCCTGATGTTAAGTGACGGTGTATTGTTAAGTGATGGTGACAATAAAAAAAAAATAGTTATCAGGCTAAGTTAGTTATATAATTTCAACATTAGGTACCTGATTACTGAGTTTGATGAAGGCTACCTGCCTCGCTTCGTTAGAGGCGCGGGGCGTTCGTATCTTGTCGATCCACTGGTACTCGGGGTCATCGTTCACTACCAGCTCCTCTACGAACCCGTGCACTGACGTAGCGCGATATCCGGGCGGGATCGATGGACCTGCCAAGTATGGTATGTTGTATGGTCAACTGTAACTAATATATTTAAAAAAAATCCTTTGGCGTTAACTAAATGTTAACGCCATTTTATCTTTGAGCGAAGAGTCATCAACATCTTAAGAGGCTCTCGCTAAATAAAATGGCCGGTAAAATAATAAAGTGGCCAGTGATAGCAGACGAATGCGATCAGGCGAGCAGTGTATTGAAACGCGCGCGACCAAACACACGGCAAGGCCCAGAGTGCCGGCACCCGAGTCTCCCCGAGATTATGCTAATGCGTGCGTGGCAGAGTGTACGTACACGGCGCCCGGTACGCACGCAGAAGTTCAAACCGGCAGCGGTCAATTTCTATAAAGATGACCTACTGTTCTTAGTGTAGGTACTGTGGTAAGACATTCGAGAAAGCAGACTCTACAAAACATATATTAGTCGAGGATGATACATAAACGGGCCAGGGGGATACATCACATCACATCATCAGCCATAAGACGTTCACTGCTGGACATAGGCCTCCTCCTGCGGGGGGATTTTGCCAATACTCGCCACGCTTGGCAGGCGGATTGGCAAGCGCAGTTAGGTGTGATTGTTCAAGGAAGACGCTGCTGCCCATCTTCCAGATTACATCCCTTAGCCGACTCTTACGGCAACCACGGGTAGAGAGGTGGGGTACTATTCTTACGCCGGCACCACCACGGCAAGGCAAGGGGGATACATAAACGTATAAAAGTCCTCAAAGCTGATTTTGTTGGTGTTTGATAAAACGCAAATAAAAATAAAAAAATCAAATTTTCAACTACACCGTCACTGAAAATCAGGCTAGCTGTGGTCAAACACCTAGCCTATCACCAGTAAAAAAAGCAACGATAATACGTGGAAAGAAAGACCAGTGACATATAGCAGCTGATATATCAAACAGTATACGATTTATTAATATTCACACAATGTTTACGGTCAGCTAGATTTACATCGTCAACGGACACGAAATGACGAGGTTTTAGCGTGGAAAAAAGAAACAAACACGGGTTTTACTACCGGAGTTGTCTCACGTAAACAATAACAACCTACTGTAGAAACAGGGTTATAAGTTCACTAAGCTTAAGGAGGGTCATTTCTCTCATCATGAACATCGAAAAGAAAAGTTGCTTTTCGGTCAGTTTTTTTATCGGAAACACTTTGGAGAGATCGCTTTTATTTTTGGTTGACAATCTGAGTATTTGATCACAGCTCACCTGATGTTAAGTGCCGTGCCGTGGCGGTGCCGGCGTAAGAATAGTACCCCACCCTCTCTACCCGTGGTTGCCGTAAGAGTCGGCTAAGGGATGTAATCCGGAAGATGGACAGCAGCGTCTTCCTTGAACAATCACACCTAACTGCGCTCGCCAACCCGCCTGCCAAGCGTGGCGAGTATTGGCAAAACCCACCCAGGAGGAGGCCTATGTCCAGCAGTGAAAGTCCTATGGCTGATGATTATGTGATGTTAAGTGACGGTGTGGTTGAAGATGGTAAACACATTTAGCCTTTTACATCGTTAGATGTTTGGCGGCAGATTTTCAACTTGAGGGTGGTTGTGAAATAGTTTGTTAAGCTTTCGCCCTGCAGACCCGGCCTGTGACATTGGCCGTGGTGGCCTTGTATTTAGCCGCTACCGCAGACCGTGCTTGTGTGACGTGGACTTCACTTTTTGCTGCCGCGTCCGCCTTTGCAATTTGTTAGTTTTCTTGGAAAGTGATTGCTATTGGCATTTAGCGACCAGGCTGCGATATTTCAACTGGCGCATTAAATAATGCTCTGACGCTTATTGCTATGTTCATTACACAAAAATATCAAATATTTCGTCAACATTTGCTTTTAGATTTCAAACAAGCAGTAAATTTATTGCTTCCTATTCACAGTATATCCTAACTGATATAAATTTATAGATTCGAAAAAAACTATGTTTGTTACTTTTTCATAAATCAAATGACTCTACCGTTCTTGATGAAATTTGGTACAGGGATAGCAATGTCGAATTTCTTCCCAGTATCCAACACAACTCATTCCAAATTATGTGTATTTCCAAACCGCAATTGGCCAGCGTGGTAGACTATGCCCTTACCCTCTTCACAATGAGAAGAAACCCACGCCCAGCAGTGGGCCAGTTTGTGAAAAAGAGGGCTGATTTGGAATCCAACACAAGTTATTTTTACCAGCTTTTTTTAACTTGCAATGTATGACTCGATTGATTCGTCTTGAGGAGCACTTTATACCTAAACGATATCGAGGGTCTAATGATGAAGCTAGAAGGTGGCCACGGAATCTTTGTGATAAAACAACATAACCCCACCGATTTGGGCTTGATTGATTCTCTTACTAGAATTTATTTTTGAATTTTTAGTTCCTTGTTCCAGATAAATGCTTGATATTAAAAATATTTTTTTAATTTTAATTTATTTAATTTCTGTTTATACGCGCTAAGGCCATACATTCTGTTATCGAAAGTGTTTTTTTTTTTTTTTAATTATTGGAATATACAGCGAGGCGCTACTGCGCCGACATTAAATGAAAACACATATCCAGTTCCACGTTCTCATACATTCGGTATGCTTTAATTTCATTAATTGTTATTATTTACTGAATTATTCACAATTTTCAAAAATACCATTTGGAGCAACCTGTATCTAAAAAACTGTAGCTCAAATGTCATTAGCCGGAGACAGATCAAAACGTATTATCAATTAAAAAAGAAATACTATTAAATTGAGATAGACCTGTATTTTAACAGCAAACGGTGCACAGAACCGTGCAAAGACACACGTGTGCGCGTTTCTTAAATGCAAACGATAAAGAAATACTTACTGAATGAGCTGAAAGCTCGCACAAACTTGACCGCGCTTCCTATTTTCTTTTCCTCATAAATAACTTTGCTAACAGACGGTGCGGTAAAGGTCTGATGTGAAGCTAGGAGATGGTGGTAGTACTCTAATTTTTATTCATGAACCATTATTAATTCACAAAGATTTTGATTCTTGTAAACAAACAATAAATAACAAACTCTGACAATGTCAGTACCTGATAGACTAGTTCTTACAAAGAGATGAGTTTGCAAAAAGTTTACTTATAAAAACTTTTTTCAATTAAAACTTATTTTTACTTTGTGTTTTGTATGTGACCGTGTAACATAAGTAGTTATTTTGCCATTGATGATGTCAAATTCACAGCATTACACCATCATTTAAAATATTATTAAACCATGCATTATACTGCAAATGCACGAGTTTACTATAAAATAAGTTTAAAAAGGTTTTAACAAACTTATACAAACTGTTTGAAACATTGATCTATTTGTATGAACCAATCTATTTGCTGACATTGGCAGTATCATTGATGACGTTTGTCCGTCATGTTTTATTTACAAAAGTGTGTGCTTATAATATTTAAAGAGTTCCCTCGATTTCTCCTGGATTCCATCATCAGATCCAGAACTGATACCAATGGGACCACATGGGAAGTACACCCTTTCAAACAAGAAAATAATTTCTGAATCGGTCGGTCGGTTTTCGAGTAATCGGTGAACATACATAAAAATAAAATAAGAAGATTCCGACGAATTGATAACCTCCTCCTGAAGTCGGTTAAAAATGAGAAAGTGTTAATAGTGATTGTGAATGCGATGTACATCATATCTAGTGCTCTGAGCGCACCGCAATGCGGCTTGCACTGTGCAGTTTCGTTTGAATCAATTGATACCTACGGTGTCAAAGAATCGCCGCGCCCTCTAGCGCACACAGCTGTAGTTGTATGAACGAGTCACAGGATGATTCTAATTCGGGTACTTGATTTATTATTAAGTTTGTTTGAAAATTGATTTCTTTTAAATTTGCGAATATATTTTTTTTACATTGCTTATATGATTACTGATCATTAACCCTACCCGTGTGTTAATTTAATGTCGATGCAAAGTATCCACGTCGTATACATAGACAACCGAGTTTTTTGGCTACGATCTTTTTATAATGACGCGTTTCCCGCGGACAATAATTGTAAATATCTCTCTGGCAAAAATTCTTGTCACGAACGTTCATGTCACAACTACAAATTGCTTTTATTTACATCATAAATTGACAAACTAGACTCTCAGAACAAATAAATAATGTACTCACAGTGGAAGAACTGCACTCCACAGCTGGAGGTCTTGTACTTATTGAAATCTGAGAACAGTTCCACTTTAACGATGACATTGAGCTCACCACGGATGCCGTGCATAGTGTCGAATACGGGGATCCAACCGGACATTACCGCACCTGGGGAAATAATTAATGAATGAATAACTCTTTATTGTACAGTAGAATCTGTTTAGTACGACTTTGCATGTAACAACCAACCGTTTTTAGCGACGTAAGTATATGCATATGGTTGGTTTTAATATGAGCCACTATGAACGTACATCCGTTTATTACGACTCCGCTTACAGCGACCGACCGCTTTAACGACGTAATTTCACACAAAATTGACCGGTTACAACGACGACAAGGGTTGACGTGTTTACAAATAAATCGTAGGTAAGAAGTTATCTCCCCGCCCTGCTCGCCCTCTTTACCTATGCCTTGCATAATACAGTCCGTATTTCTTACTATAGAAATGAAAACTAAAAAATTCTTTTTGCACTATACATTTCGGTATGTACGTGCACATCATGCAATAAATATTTTGATTTAAATGTTTTTTTCTCTTATGGTCACATAAATATTAATATCTAAATACGTTACATACGTATTATGTTAGACGTTATGTATGTGATTATTTTAATAATTAAAATTGTCACTTCGTTTAGTATGACTTCCGGTTAGTACGATGTAATATCACCGGTCCCTTGGCCGTCAATATAACCGGATTCTACTGTACACACTTAAAATTAGATAACACATAAAATCGAAGATGTGTGAAGCCTGCCAACCCGCACTTGGTCAGGGTGGTGGACTATGGACTTATCGTTCTCACAATGAGAAGAGACCCACCCCCAGCAGTGGGCCAGTTTATAAAAACAAGACTGACTCGGAAAGAGCCGCTTTAATCTGAAAAGTGGTATTGAAAACATCAATATCTCGTCAATATCTATCCTACAATATCTAGCTTATTATCAAGAGAGTTGTAACACCTGCATGTCCTTATAAAAAAGCTATTTCACCTGTAACAACATTGCACGAATGGAACGTAGAGGAGGTAAGGTTTTCTTTGGGAAGCGGTGGGTGTACGCAAAACCAGCTGACCGAGTTATAAGAACTGTAACAAAGATACAGATGAGACTACTCACCGGGCGCAAGTCCCGGCGTTCCCTTGGCATTATTGGCTTCACGCGCAAGCAGCGGCGCAAGACTTATCACGACTTTTCCTATAGCGTCGTTCGCCGAATAAGTGTCGTGATCCATCAAACGAAGTTGCAGCGGCTCGTCTTGCAACTCTGATTCGTCTACCTGGTTGTTGGAAAAAAAATTCAGAAAATTATTTATTTGTCTGATGCCAGGCGAGCAGCGAATGTTGATATGCTTTTATCAGTGTTGAAATTTAGTTTTTGTCTTTTACGAATCCAATTTCAATCCAACTCATTTGGTAGAATATCTAACTCAAGAGTTGTAGCATGGGTTTGATTCCCACCAGGACAAAAATTTATGTGAAGATAAATCTTTGTTCTGTGTGTGTGTCCTGTATATATTATAAGTATATATTTAAAAAAGTATATACGAGTAAGTATTCTATCACATCGACAAACATTTTATTGCATAAACAAATGATTGTTCTGTATGTATTACAAGAATAAAAAAAAAAAGTATTTATGTATTCTATCAGTTATCTGACTTCCATCACACAAGCTCTGCTTAGTTTGGGATCAGATCGCACTGTGTGTAATGTCCTACAATTTTTATTTATTTTTACTTATCTGGTTCCCACACTACAAACTTTGGTTAGTTTGGTGCTAGGTGACGCTGTGTGAAAATGTCTCAGAATATTTATTTATTTATTATTTTATAAGTTTTATTTAATCTGCCTTGTAAGTTTATACATTATCAATAATTTGAGGTCTACAGCATGCCAAGACGCACTTACTTTTCGTTTAAATTAATTTAAATTTCATTGTCTTCTAATTGGTTGAACAAAATTACTTGAGAAACATTTTCATATGGCAACATTGAGCCAGAGCATTCGAAACGAAAAGATAATAAGGTACTAGATTCTGAGGTATCGAACGAAACACAAGTTTCGGAGAATAAGGTTAATGGCTAGTAATCCTAATAATCACGTCATTATTTCTTGGAAAAAGATGCGATCTTCCATCAGATTGTTTTTTAATGTTCACATTCTGACCCAATCACACTAAAAACACCGTTAGAAACCAAACTGTCCCGATTGAGAACACTTGGCACCATTTCAAACATCGTAATTGCTGAACATGCTGCCACATTGTGGAAATGCACAAACAAATACCTTGTAGACAGACGCTAGACTTTCATATATAAATATAGCGCATATGGCAAATGACAGTTTGTGCTTGAGCCAAAATTATTTTGATTATGATAAAAAAAACAACTATTTTAATATCTGATAAACATGATACTTTTGGTTTTGAGTTTTATTCTCCTTTACTTTCTCTTGCAATCAAATTAACCTTTAAGCTAATGCTTGGCTAAAGCTACACTTATATAAACCCTGTTAGCTCATTTGGTCAAATATCTGCTTCAAGAGCTGTAAGATGTGGGTTCGTTTCCCACCAGTTCTGTGTTTAAACATTAATGTGACAATAAATGTTTGGTAGGTATACTGTATCATTATACCTAACACATATTAGGTAGATTCAAACATGTAACTTAACGTTCATACCTGGTGCCTTACCAGGGCCTAAACTGAATAAATGACTTTTGATTTTAATTTTGATTTTATCACTACATATTATAAAATCATCTGCTGTGTCTGTTTATCTGTCTGTTCACGATAAACTACTGAATTGTTTATCATGCAAGTATCACCAATAGATAGAGTAATTCATGAGGAATGTCTGTATGTATAATACATGCATATGCACCACATTAGTATCTACATTGCACTCTTGTGAAGCTAATGAAATGTAATTTTAGCAAAAAAAGTGTCTTAATTTAATTTAAACAACCCACTAATTATTTATAGAAATATTGAAAAACTGAAATTTTTTTAGACATCACCCATATACATGTTTTTTTTGCAGGCCAAATATCCCATACTTACTATATACCTAGCTTATCAACTACACATTAAATTATTAAATTATTAAATATGAATATTAAATTCTTTTGGTAAATATTTATTATTTTATTATATATTTATTTAGATAGATAGATAGATTTATTAGCAGATCTATGTTACAATGTTCTTTTGTGTTTGCCTCTGATCCATTTTACTTTACCTAAATCTCTGTTGGTAAATATTTATTCATTAGATATTTAGCTTTAATTTATTTAATTCTTGGGAGCAAATTCAAAATAAACCCTAAATTTTAATTTTTAATCACCTGGAGAAAAAACACTCCTTTTAAAAGTTCTCTACTGAAGCACTACACATACATATATAAATAAAAGAAGAAGAATAATAAAAGAAGACAGCCTTGACCCTTGCTATTGTCTTTACCTTAGGCAAGTAAAAATAATATATTTTTGTAAGTTACAAGTTATGAGTACATTTTTTTCTAACTACCCTAGAAATATTTATATACTTAGTTTCTAAAATAAGAAAGTGTAGCAAATAGCTAATAATATTAAACTAGTATATAAGAATTTGAGTCTCACCTCGAATCTGTACCATTCTGTGTTGTTCCAGTGAGGGTTTAAAGATTTCCTGCACACATCAGTCTTATGTGTGACCCCTCCGAACTTTATCTCTACAAACGCGTCGGTGGTATCGCCTGCCCGGTCCATTACCGGCAGGTTCCTTCCCGCCAACACCTTTACTTTAATTTTCCCAGGCATCTTACAAACTATTTACAAAACCCTTTAACGCCCACTCGATATATTCAAAATACAGTTTACACAGACTTTTAACGCTCCTTTAATGCCATATTATCACTATTCACGCGGCTTTATCACTCGAGAACTACTAATCAGTCGAAAAATATTAGATTGATATCTTATCAAAACATTGATTTTTATGAGACAGCTGACTGTTATTATATATACGTCTTGGATTTGGGTCGTATGGTTATTTCTGTTACATTCACAGGTTAAAGTTAGTTTTTAAGAACATGTTTATAGATAAAAACTGTTTCGTTGACACTAAACAAAAACATTTTTGACTCGCACAACGTTTTTGCAACGTTCATAACAGTGTGAAATTACGCGGCTGTTTCATAAACACAACACCTTTGAGCGCCTCAGCCGTCTCGAAGACAGTCTAAAATACATTTGTGGGTTTATTAATAGATAAATGAGAGATTTTATAAATAAAATACAAAAGGGCGACTTGAATCGTACGACCACAACAATAAAACAAATGTCAAGATTATCAAAGTCATTAATATTATTATGTCAATGTCTTGTCAATATAATGGCACTAGAGATTTTCTTTTTTTGGGATTACACTTTGAATATTCTGCCAGTGTAGAATCCATAGAGCATAATAGATCTTGGTCATGATTACACGAAGTAAGTTACAATTAAATTATTACCAAGTATAGTCACTGCTGACTTAATCATAAACCTCTATTGAATATTGCAAAAGCATGATCCGTAGTCACGAGTTGAAAGTTATCTCCTGACCAGTGCTATTGCAACATGGCCGAAACGACGAGTTAAATAAATTTAACTAACTCGCTAACTAACACAAAAGGTAAACAATAATGGAGCTAGATGGGGCAACATGATTTTTTTGGGTTCCCGCCAATACTCCGCTGACAATTATTGACTTGCACGTTAATGTGATTGTCAATGTCTTGTTATCTATAGCGTCATACCTACGTCAGTGTCGAGTTCTTTTTTATTTTCAAGTTTCTATGAAAAATAAAGTTAGTAAGTGTAGTCCGAAACACGCCACAGAAGTTTTTGTGAGAACACGGAATATATGCCGTAAAATATTTATGTTAATTCACAAACTACTAAAATACATAATTATGTGATTGTGGAAAAGTTTATTAATTCTGAAACATGGTTTTTCGTGTTGCTTCCAAAACTCCATCGAAACCTGGGCCCTGATTCCCTGACTCACATAAAACGAAGTTATATTGATACATAAAACTCATACTTCTGATTATTACAAGTTGTAAAATTGAATAAAAAGTGTGGTTTTTGCAGAAATTTGATAACTACTCGACTATGACTCAACCGCATGCGATACGTCAGATATTAAAATGGCGCGTGAAAGTTCAGGTATCAAGAGAGATTCCAGCCTTCGACCGCTTGGTTTGACCGCGGTGGAAGTTTCACGTACTGAATCCCAGATACCTGACCCTACCTCTTTTATTTAGCGAATTAGGGGCATTACCTAAGATATTGTTTAAAGTTAATGAATGCTTAAAATTATCTGTCAATCACTGACATGAAACGTCACGTGTGGAAATGAATTAGGTTAGCATATATTAATCCTAGCAAGTATTTAAAAGTATGGAACTTTTAATGTATTCTTTTGCATAGTGTAGTAGAAGTGACTGGCACACTGTTTCGGACCGTGCATAGTTTTTTTGCCTACTTATTACCTACCCTCAGTGCTGCCAGCTTACTGGATTTATCACTAGATCTCGTGGTTTGGGACCCCCAAGGTCTGGTGGTCTGGTAGTTGGGGATATTTTAATATTATGAAAATATCTGAAACCACAAAACACGCAAAAGTTTCGGAAATCGTCGCTTCAGGATGCCGTTCTCAAAAGCTGGCTTCAAGTAGTTAAGAGTACGGCTGGTCCCACAGCCATGTGTAAATTTCGTGGAATAATCTTGAGGAATCATTACGGAGATTTAAAAAATCACGCTACTAGTGCTACCAGATTATGGTACGAAGCGATAGCCTTCAAAGATTCCCTGGGATAACCTCGGTTTTAAGAAGTCGCAAATTTTCCAATTTCTTTGTTCCTCGTTCTAACGCGGATATTCTATAAACCTAGTAAAATCTAAATTTAGAAACCGCATGAAATTGCCGCTGTCATCAATTTTAAGTATTCGCGCAGGATAGACTTTCGTAGGAAAACGTAACAATTACTAAATTCTTCCTGAATCAATGTATTAAAAAAATTGTACCAATGAAACTTATATGTCTCGACTGAAAATGATAGCGATACGTCATCTTCTGAAGAATACATCTCTGCTGCACGAGGTGTATTTTTCAGAAGATAACTCTTTAAGTTATTCATAATTTTAAACTAAATTTTATAACCAAAATAATTATTTTTTCATAATTTCTTGTTTTTACAAAATTTACTATCATTGAATATTGACTCAATTCTCCTTTACTTTTGCATTAAAACTTGATTTTTCATACAAATTCATAATTTCGTCGTTTTTTTAGTGGTTTCATTTTTATTTCATTTATACGTCAAAAATTCTGGTGGTTTTCTGGTGGTTTTAAAACCTCCATCTAGTGCTCTTGCAAAAAGTTTGTTGGCAACACTGCCTAACCTAGTTTTTCCAGTTAATTCAGTCGGTCAATTAGTGTTGTATGTTTGTGTTGAAGTTGTGATCGGAAAAAATATCAATCAATAATTTCAAGAACTTTTATGGACGTGATTTTACATCTTCGAAAAATCAGTATTGTAAATCGCTAAATTAAGGAATATCTGATCAGCCATTATTATTGCAAGAAACTAAGACCTTAAAGTAAAAGATGTTAAATAGGTTATTCTTATAAAAGAAGGTATTCATAAATTTATCTACTTAAAAGATTTTAACTTCGATGTATAGTATACCTAGACACATATTTATTATAACAATAGGTATAATGTTTGATAACTAGAACTGTAAGCTACATTCTGTGTCAATAAATTGAATTGAATTACAAAAATTCAGACATCAAGTATTATACTTGTTAAAGTTTGTATGTTATACTTGCTAAAGTCATAAATTAATCTCAAGAAATGTTTCAGATTACCTAGCAAGTAATCGATCTATTTGCTAAAGTCATAAATTAATCTCAAGAAATGTTTCAGATTACCTAGCAAATAGGAATATTTTTTGTAGGTACTAAATAGTTTAAAGTTAAAAGATGATAAACAGGTTATTCTTATAAAAGAAGGTATTCATAAATTTATCTACTTAAAAGATTTTAACTTCGATGTATAGTATACCTAGACACATATTTATTATAACAATAGGTATAATGTTTGATAACTAGAACTGTAAGCTACATTCTGTGTCAATAAATTGAATTGAATTACAAAAATTCAGACATCAAGTATTATACTTGTTAAAGTTTGTATGTTATACTTGCTAAAGTCATAAATTAATCTCAAGAAATGTTTCAGATTACCTAGCAAATATGAATATTTTATGTACTATCTGCAGTGATTTAATAAATCAAGCAGAAAATATTTTTGTTACAAAATGTGGACACATGTTTCATCATCATTGCCTGGCTCAGTGGATAGAGAGGTAGGTGACATATATGTATACATAAATGTTGTGGCCTGATATTATCGGCATACTGTATTAATTGTATGATTTGTTTTGCTATTTATTTATTTGTCTTGCCATTACTTGAAAAAATTCACAAACAACTCTATTAATACAGCAATTACTCCACTCCTTTCGATGACATATTTAATAAAAACTTTCATTTCTTCAGATCGAAATCTTGTCCTCAATGCCGCAACAAAGTTACGGACAAGTGCATGTTTCGTCTATACCCAACTATCTCTAATGAAGCAAATACTGAAGACGCAGTCACACTGCAATCTCGGCTCGATGATACACAGCTCCAGCTGAGGCAACAGAAAGCCATATCCAAAGGGAAAGATGACAAACTCGAAGCATTAATGGCAGATTTGAAGAATACCTCGTGAGTATATTACCCATATTAAAGCTGGCATCGTGTGTACTTTTTACTTGTATGTACATATGTATATACATTATACATACATGAATATGTTATAAGCTTACAGTGTATTATTACACTCATTATGAATGATTTTTGCTATGGACACAAATTTGAAATCTGTATCTGGGTACTCTGTATGTATGTATGTTGTATGTTTAAAGTATTAAAAATTAAAAAAAACCCCTACGCAATTAACCAATCATAGCTAAGAACCACCGCAAGGAAACTGGCTTTCAAATGAAAAAAAATGCATGCCACAGACAGACATCGACGTCAAACTTATAACACCCCTCTTTTTGCGTCGGGGGTTAAAAAGTTGTTTAAATAGTTATTGACTAGATTATATCCGTATGTAATGTGATGAACTCTGGAAGGCTGTGAGTACTTAAACTAATATTACTGGTATAAAGATTGAAATTTAACTAGATATATTTTAATTGTTGGTTTTATTTGTGATTGTTGCTTAATTATAACAAATAGAATAAAATTGTTTTCGTAAGAAATGAACTGTCTTTTTTATAAACTATATCGTAAACTCCTGTTCAAAAATCGAAGCATCAAATTGATTCGCTGGAAGCAAATCGTGGACAGCCTTGTGGATATTCTGAGCTCTTGTAGAATAGACACTTTGGTTCGATGTGCGGTCTATGGAATTCGCAACATACGCCACATTTCAAAAGCATCGATTTTCGCTCCTTCTTTTTGCCTTATTCTCTAAATTGTATTTAAAAAAATAGACTTTATTTTAGAACAAAAAAAAAGATTTGGATTGGTGAGCCAGCCAGATTAAAATTGGTGCCAGATTACAATCCCTAGGTGCTCGCCTACTCACAAATTCCTATTTTCTTTACAGTGAATTGATAAGAACATATGAGAAGAAGCTAGTGGTCAGAGAGTCCGCTTTAACTGCCCTCAAAGAACAACTAGAATATCTCAAAATACAGAATAAAGATATAAATAAATTGAAAGAGCAAAATGATGAACTCCAAAAGAATCTATTAGTTCTTAATGGGTAAAATTTTAATATTTTTTTAAATAAGTTTTTGAAGGTAACGCGTCGTGGTCGTGTCGCCGCAATAAATTATGAATGTTCTAAGAAAAATTATATTAATTTATATTTTTGTAGCGATGATAGCTCAGTGGTTAGCGCAGTCGCTTCACATACCGAAGGGCGTAGGATCAAACCCCAACAATGAGCTTGAGCTGCCGGTGAAGGAAAAACATCTTGAGGAAAGCATAGTATGGTGGTAGGGTACTTCCTAGTACTCTGATGGGTAGCTACCGCCCTCAAGTTGAAAATCTACCACCAAGCACTTGTAGGTACATTCCGGCAGCCTCACTATGAGAGCCGACACTGCCGCAGTGTGGTTACCATCTTTGACCACACCATCACTTTACATCAGGTGGGCTGTGATCAAACACTCTGTAAAACTTTTTAAAAATATCGAAATACTCAACAGTGGCAAAAGCAGAACCCGTGACTCCAAAAAAATAAAAACATTTGGCTGAAACGATGATGGTGATTCCTAAAAGTTGTGAAAAAGTTACAAACCGGTTTTGTTTGACATTTTATAATATTATATTAGAGAAATGATAACGTCACACAATTTGCTGTTTTATTACAGTTTACAGAAGGTGTTAAATGGCTCAAATGAAGAAGTGGAGAAAATCTTAGAAAACTACACAGATCTGAAGACTATGGCCCTCTTTACTACATCACTGAAAAGGTATAACAGTAATTATGACAAAGGAAGCTTTTAGTTTTTAACCGACTTGTTCGCATGCCGAAGGGCGTGGGTTCAAACCCCAAAATTGAAATTGAGTTGCCGGTGAAGGAAAACATCGTGAAAGCTATTGCGTGGTGGTAGGGTACTTTCTAGCTATTGGCTAGCTACCACCCTTAAGTTTAAAATCTGCCGCCAAGCATCTAACGGTGTGTTCCGGCAGCCTCACTTGAGAGCCAGTTTCATTCCAGGCTAGGTGTGCTTACCATCTCGACCACACCGTCACTTAACATCAGGTGAGCTATGATCATAAACCTAGACTGACAGCAATAAAAAAAAACGTAACTAGCTGGGCCCCGCGCTTTCACCTGTTTCCCACGCGATCGCTAAATTTTTCCGGGATAAAAATATAATAGATAATAGCCTATGTGTTATTCCATGGTGTCAGCTACCTCCATATCAAATTTCATCAAAATTGGTCCAGCCGTTTGAGCGTGAAGAAGTAACAAACATGCAATTATTATTTTTTTTAACCTTTTTTGTCCCACTGCTGGGCAAATGCCTCTCTTCCTTCTTTCCATGCCTGTCTATTTGGTGCTGTTGAGGTCCAATCCTTGTTATGAGCATCAAGCTCATCTCTCCTCCTCCTCCGGGACCCAGTCGAAATAACAAATTATATGTAACCAAAGGTCCACCTATGATAAATCACATCGTCAAATTAAGACAATAAAAAAATGGTTAAAATCGAACTGGAATTCGTTATTAACAATTATTTAATGCCAGGGCACCCTAAAATATGTATGGGGTATAATGTCTGTGAGGGGAAACATTTTAGTATGGCCATGTGAAAAACGGCTTAAGGACAAGTATTCACGGCCAAGAATAAATTTAAAAAAAAGCTATGTAAAAAGTTTCTACAAAATTCAGTGTCTACTTTCATTAGCCAGACTTTGAAATGAACTGTTGAAGACATATTACAAATTTTTTTTTGATATTGGCGTTAAATCTCCTGGAGCTGTACTTATTATGAATTGCTGCTATTGAACGATCAGAAATAAGTTACGCGACTACGAACGTTATTGTGTGGGCATACGATATGCCTTTGCGTAGTTTTTTCGTAGTTGATAGTGCAACTTGAACTCTGAATGAAACATGTAAGTACATTCCAGAGCGTTGTGCGACTCTGAAGCTAAGAAGAACGAATATCGCGATAAACTGCACAACTGCCAACACGCGGTCAACACCGAGAAAACCACAACGGCGCGTGTACGCTTGGCCTACGCGTAAGTACATAACACGCCCAATTTTGGAGTCTTTAATTGACAGATCTAAAATGAAAGCCAGGCAGGAAAATAAATTCGGCAAAATTGGGCGTTAAGTCCGTGACAAAGAACGGCGCCAAACGGAGTTACGTAACACCGAGCGGAACGCCACTGTTGACATTATCATAGAACAACTGTCATTCATAAATGTTTATTACACACGGTGTGACGTCATTCAGACGCCATGACAGTCCTCACCGTTTTTGTGGTAAATTTTAACTGGTATTTGAAATCTGAAAATATATACACATAGCATTTATTTCTGATAATGTTATTTGTGTATACTATGGTATATATTTCGTTATAATTATTGAGTTGTTCTTTCCTCTTCTCCATTTCATTCATACTATATAAAATTGAATTTTTACTATATGAATTAACAATAAGATTTCATTTATGCATTAAATTTTAATTGTTACTTATTAATATTATGACGATTATAATTGTAATCTTTGAAATCGGTAACGTTATTATTAGCTTGCCCTTTGGCATAGGCCTCCCCTATTCTGTGTGCGGCTTTTCCTTGCCAGGTTGGTCCATGGTTTTCTGATATCATCTCATTTCGTTTTATGACACCCTTTCCTTCTTTTCCTATCTAGAGGATATAACACAAAGATGGCTATAGTTTTTTCCCTCCTGTTTTTTATCATATGATCTACCCAGTTCCATTTTTTTAACTGTATAAGTGACGTTTGTGACTTTTGTTTTGTTTTCTTATATTTTTGTTAATTTGATTTTGTTTAACTTGATATTTAGAATGCATCTCTCCATTTTGTATTGATCTAAGTGCTTAGCTTTGCTTATAAGGGTCGAGGCTTATGATCCATAGGTGTCATGGTATTATTATGTTTGAGATTAATACTGTAATCTTGTCTTTCATGGTTATGTAAGGGTTCTTCATTATTCCTTTGAATGACCAGAATCTTTGCTAAGTGTTGTTTATTTGTTTCTTTAGTAAGATAATTTGTTCCTTCAACATATTCTACTTGGTTATAATTTAACAAGATAGGTGTTTTATATGGTTTATTATTACTTTTGTTTTCTCTAAGTTCATAGTTAGACCTGCAGTTTTGCTTTTTCTTTCTTTTTGCACTAACATTATTTATTAATATAACATTTTAAAAACCACAAGGCTTCAATTCTTTGTGGTATTCGTTAAGCAGAATTAGATCGTCTGCAATTCTTAAGCGGTTGAGTTTTTCGCCGATTATATTAATTCCAAATGCCTCCTAATTCATTTTCCTGAATATATGTGATCCAATACGGTCGCAAACAATTATTTTGAGGGGGGTCCTTGTCGTACTCCCACTTATGTCAGATTTCCTTTCCTTTCAGTCTGGATTTCTGTATGGATATTATCAATTCTTATTGCAGGGAACAACAACAGCGACTAATCATAATGACGCGAATGTATGAAGCTCTAACCAACAAGAGGACAGCTTCGGAAGCTTTTGACACAACTTTGAACGAAACAACATCGCCCAAGCAAGCGAGAAGCGAAGAATTTTTCGACCTCAATACTGCGATGTTGGATGTAAGAGACAACAGCTTGGTACGTTAACTCTTTATTTGTAGACGATTAGCCAAAATGTTTCGGCAGCCTCACTGAAACACCGTCTGATTGATTGATTGATTAACTCTTTATTGTACACAAAAAAAAAAAAACAATACAGAAGAAATAAACTTAGTTAACATGTGTAACAACTGGTGAACTTATCGCTGAGAGTGATCTCTTCCAGGCAACTTTAGAATGGAAAGGATCATAGGAAGAAAAAGTCGGGGTTTTTTTTAATGAACTGTAATGAGACGAACGAGACGCTCTCCTGATGTTAAGAGATAACGCCTGTCCATGACCATTGCAGCGATACACAGAACTTTGAGTAGTAAAACATAGTCCAGGGCATCGCTGCCTTGGCGCTCATTACTTTGAGACTAGATGATTAGTCTCAACAGCCCTGTAATTCGCTAGTTGCAGTACCCTTCGAACCGGAACACAGTAATGTTTACACACCACTGCTTAGCGGCAGAATATCTGGTACTGCGGTGATACCTACCCAGATGACCTCCTGCTAAGGAAATATACCACCAAGTGAAATTAAGGTGTGTCAATAACGATGCATATATCTGGCTTTTAATCTGGAGGTCCTGGGTTCAAATCCCACGGCACGCAACCTTTAAACGCAACGCACGTCTTATATGCAATATGTATAATATGCAAAAAAAAAACAATGTTATTGTTTTTTCTTTAATATTTTTTTATTTTATTTAAAAATATTGAGACGAACAAGGCGCTCTTCTGATAGTATGAGATAACGCCTGCCCATGACCACTGCAGCGATACACAAAACTTTGAGTAGTAAAACAAAATCCAGGCATCGCTGCTTTAATAATTGTAATATTGTTGCTCCCGAACGGATGAACTGATTTTTATTTTGTTTGAAAGGTGAATTAGTTATTTAGTTTTATTAATTAGTCGGGAGTGTTCTTAGCTATGATTGATTTTGTGTCAGGGTTTTTTTTTAAATTTAACTTGTAATTAAATAAAAAAAACAACATTTTACGTCGGCAATGACTTTTGACTGAGCATTTTTGGGATTTGATTATTTTAAGCAACGTTTATAATTAAGCGTGATGTTTTGTTGCAGATTACCATGATAAACCGTATAGAGCACACAGACTCTCCTTATCTATCATTGAAGCAGAGCAGCCTTGCACTGTCAGCACTACAGCGAGAGCTTAGCTACCCGGAAACAGGGATAAAGGTAAGTTTAAATAACTATTATTGTTATTTTATCCAATCAGGAGGGACCGGCACGGCATATCCAAGTTTTCTGAAAAATTTACATGATTGATCCTGATATTCCATACTAAAACAGCTTTATAGTAAATCTTGCTATTTTTAACCGATTTCAAAATAGGAGGAGGTTCTCAATTCGGCTGTTTTTTTTTCGTTTGTTGACTTGGAATTACATCATGTATAAAGTTTATCATTATCACATGTTTAAGCCCAGACGCAAAATGAGGGGTGTTATAAGTTTGACGTCGATGCCTGTGTGTGTGTGTGTATGAGTGTGTATGTGTGTATGTGTGAGTGTGTGTGTGTTTGTGTGTGTCTGGCATCGTAGCTCTCAAACGGATGGAATCAAACTTTTCATTTGAAAGCCAGTTTCTTTTCGGTGGTTCTTAGCTATGTTTGGTTAATTGCGTAGGGGGATTTTAAATTTTTAATTTAATTATCTCTTAATATTAAAGTGAGACAAACGTATTGAGGAGGTTCGATCGTTCAGCTTATTAAACGATTTCAAAATAGGAGGAGGTTCTCTATTCGGTTGTTTTTTCTCGTACTTGGAACTCCGTCATGTATAAACGGTTTTTTTTAAATGTAGATATCATTGCCTGATTCTGTTTTTCCAACTAATCATAACCCAGGGTTGTTGTGTTCGTGGAAAAACGCATGCCTAGTCAGTTGTAAAAAAATAGAAGAATATAAAAAAGAGAAAGATTTGATACCTATGTTCAGACCCCACCAGATGTCGCCATTATCTGTGCCTGTTTTGGACTATTTTAGCTTAAGCTAATGTTGTCACTCACCATCAAATATCTCAGGATCCCGCTACAATTAATCTAGAATGGGGTTTTTGACAGGCAAAATATTTTAACTTATCTAAGAAAATCCGTAATTATATTTATTACCGGGGCTTATCGCGCACAAAATAATTTAAATTAGTTTTATTTATTTACCTCTTCGTTTCACACATTTTTTTTTCTTTCATTTAATTAATTAACTTTATGATAGCCACATGGCAGTCCCGTCGTATTTTCAATAATGTTTTTTACAGCTAAAATAAAATAATTTGCACTTATAAACACTCTCAAACGCACATTCACTTCCCCGCATACACACATTCACTCCCCCGCATACACACATTCACTTCCCCGCATACACACATTCACTCCCCCGCATACACACTTTCGGCTATGTTGCAACAGTATTGTATATTATAATTTTATTGAAACAGGCCCAAAACGTCGAGGAAATAAATAAAATTAGTTTTTATGCTTTTATGCACGATTAAATTAAAAAAAAAAAAAATATTCTTTTTAAATCGCCAAAATTAAAGAATATACAGAAATTTCGAATGCCAAAATAAATGAATAATATTACCCTTTAATTTTTTTTCAGCCATCAGAATTCGCTATTATAAATGCGGCTAGATCCCACGCTCTCAAATCTTCGGAAAACGTACCTCTTAGCATATTCCACAAGAAGCAACCAATCAAACCTGACTCTTGCGAGGCCAAACGGCTAGATGTCTCTTACGACGGCCTCGGAGGTCACTCTAAACTGGACACTTTCCCTGTGTCGAAGCCAGTTTTGAGGTCACAAAAAAGCTCCGTGCCGAAGTTAACTGCCAAGCATAAGTTGAAACGGCCCTCTGCGCCGTCAAATAATCAGGATTTAGGGAGCATTTTGAAGAAAATCCACCAAGGCAAAGGTTAAGTATCGCAGTAGTTAGGAATGTTCGTGTTTTTTTTTTTGCTACCTTTGTATGACAAATCAGTCGAACAAGTACTTGCGGTGCAAACTTTCGTACTTATAGTGTTCAAGGTATATATTTAGTTTAATTCCGCTTAACAGTCGTTTCAGTTACAACAGTGATGAGGATTTAAATTTAACTAACTTAAAAATAAGTTAAAAAACTTAAAATACTTATCCCAAACTTTACTTAATATCTAAAACTGAATTTTGACATAAACTTAAAAGCTAAAACTAAAATACTTATCTGAAATTTTACTTAATATCCAAAACTGAATTTTGACATAAACTTAAAAGCTAAAACCAAAATACTTATCCGAAACTACTGTCACTTTGACTTTTCAGTTACTGTTGTAACTGAAACGACTGTTAAGCGGAATTAAACTAAATATACACATTGAACATTCAAAATGAACTTCCGCAAAGTAACGCCTGAATCAATCAATTTTCGTATATATATTTGTTTGATAGCAAAAGGTTTTTATTTTTTTATTTAAAAGTAATGTGACGAACGAGACGCTCTCATGATGGTAAGAGAACGCAAGTCCATAACTAAAAATACTTATTAGATAAATAATAATTGGTTGTAGCTAAAATAAATAATTACTCTCAAACGTTAGAAAAGAGGGCGCAACTACTTTTTGCCCCGGGTCAGAAAAGTTGATCCAGGGTTGCAACTGAGTCAAGACCGAGTCCAGTGAGTCCCTATTAAAGTAGTGCCAACCTTACTAAATGCTTGGACGAAAGTGTCATTCGACGCTTTGGAAGCTATACGAAAAGCCATATTTTACCATATTATATACTATTCGTGTTTGAAAAATAATACAATGCAGCGACATATTACCACGTTCCCGCCAGAAGCCCCAAAAATAAGGTTTAAGCGTGATAAATTTTATTTTCTTTCGCGTTAATTTTTTTATAAGTATGCATCTATGTTTTTATACGCTCATCTCAATTAAGTATGTAAGTTATAAGACAATTGTTAATTATGATTCTGTCAATAAATTCTTTAATATATACCTTCTAGAGCATTATTGTTTAACTCCCATCCCTCCTCAAAGATATCTTCAGTTATGACGGCGTTCGAGTAACAACAGCTTGTTGCTGACTTTGACTATCCTATTCTGCTCCATCACATCAAGTTGTAAAAGTTAATTTATTAATTAATTTTATGTTTGTTTGTGTAGTTACTAAATCTTTTCCTTTGCAAAATTGACACCAGAATTAATGTTCCATCGAATTTTCGTCCATCAATTTTTTCAGATAAATCATACCAAAATACATCGGCACGATAGATTTATCGTTTGGTGTTTGTAAACGTGTGTAACTATTACATATATATTTGATTTCTATCTTAACACTAGCATAATAGCACGATGGATGGTCACAGTTTTCGTTGTTTTTTTTTGTGTTTGACCATAGCTCTGTCGAAGATGGTTAACATTTCTCTTGGAACCTGAAACTGGCTCTCAAGATAGGCTGCCGGAACATGACTCGTTGGGAACTCGTCCAGATTTAGAGCTCGAGGATGGTAACTAACCAGCAGATTACTAGAAATTACCTTACCACTTTAACCATACCACAAAAAGTTTTTTTTTCACCGGCAATCGTGTGACTTATTGGGATTTGTGAATACTTGGCGGTCCGTAATTAAGCTGTTAAAAAGTAGAATCAATTACATACGCCAGCAGCATCGGCCGTTCCTTTTTGTTTTCCTGTCATATGAGTACTACGTTCAGTGGTGATTTGAGAACGTATACGAACCAATTATAGTTTATGTATGTTGGCAACACTGCAGCCGACCCGTCCTTGGAAAATAAAATGGCGTTCAGTAAAAACGAAGTCCTTGAGTTTTAATTGTGAATTGGGGCGTAGATTCGGGACAAAAAGGATACCCGCAAGAAATAAGAAGATCAATAAAATTAAGGGGATATTGCCAATGCGATAGCCCACAGAAGCGGATCTATATAAGGATTTTTTGGGCTGCAGCCATATCAATGGCTGCAGCTCAGGGCCCCCGAGTTGTTTACGAATTAGCAAGTTCTGCAGAACTTGTAAATTCGTAAACAACTCGTAAAAAGACTTGAAAGATTTCACGATATTTATTTAATAATGGTAAGGAAAATGAAATGCAGATTTCTTTTGATTTTTTATTTTCAATTTTTTTTCTTATCACAATCGATAGTGTAATATAGTTTTAATCTTAACTTAACGCCTCTCGGGACAATATTATGTACTGTTGATAACTTAAGCAAACAAGTTAATTTACAAATAAAAACATGCTTTGCAAGTATACATCTAAATACTTATAGGTAAACGTATAAATATAAGGATACGTCAAACGATAGTACAAAAGAAGCCCGTAAAACACTCGTATTTTTTAACTTTTAACTTTTTTGTCCCTAGCAGTAGTTTGTGGGAGGTCCCACCGTAGTTTCGATATACTATCATAATTTATACCATACTATAATTCTACCATAACAAAATCATACTTTTCTCTTGTCTAATGGCAAACAAGCTTAGGCTGTTGTCAAAATAAAAATAATGTAATAATGAGAAAACATTGCTGTATACTAATTTTAAACTCATTACACGCTATACTGGACTGCATAAATCTACTTAACTATACTGTCTGTCCTGCAGCTAACTACTTTTAGAGACTTTAAGTTAATCACAAAATAGTGATCAACAGAGTAGAGTTGCTCTGGACTTTGTTTTGTTATACAAAGTTCTGGGTACCGTTTCAATGGTCATGGAGTTCCGTATACGGGCTGACAGTTTGAACATTAGCAATATTCCCACACATGTTAGTTAGTGGTCATATGAAACGTATAAAGAAATACAAAAGAAAAACTAAGATAAGCTTGGTTAAAGTTTTTAAATGGACAGCCCGTAGCTTTATGCACCGAGCTACGGCAAGACATAACTACCATACGTAGTCCGCGCAATAACTGTTATCTAATCTGGGACCGCGCGCGACTACCATGTCATTTTCGGTGCGCGTGATTTGAGTGTTCGTATTTTTGTGCTTCCTCAGGATAATTAGGACATTAACCATCTATTTTTTTTATTATTATTTGAAACGACAATCGAGTACTTAACCCATATATCAATATTGCTGATGATCAAACTTTCACGGTGTATAACGTTTATCATCGGGATAACGTTTGCTTCGTTCCATTATACAAATCTTCAAAGAAATGTCTTTAACACTCTCCTGGGGGTAAAATATAATAAAACTCTTGTTGAACCATCGGAGCGGTACCGAGAACTTAAAACAAAGTCCAAAGTCTGGCCCATAGTAAGTGTAATGAGCTCCTGCTTAGAACTACAAAAGTGTAAAAAAAAGCAAAAGATAGCAAGTTTGATAATTATTATGCATTAAATAAAAATGTCATAAACTAAGGCCATACTTATAAACGATGCTTAAAGTCAAAATCAATATAAAAGTCGCCCGGGTACCGCGTACCGGGACTTAGTCGCGCACAAAATATTATAAATTAGTGTTTTAAAAAAAAAAGTTAAGTGATGAGAGAAACGGAGCTGTCCTGATGGTGAGACATAACGCCTGTCCATGATCATAGCAGCGATACACAGAACTTTGAGTAGCAAAACAAAGTCCAGGGCATCGCTGCTTTTGTGTTCAGTACTTTGAGACTAGATGGTTAGTCTCAACAGCCCTGTAATTTCACTAGTATCCTTCAAACCGTAACGCAGTAGTTTGCATACTACTGATTGGTGGCAGAATATCTGGTACTGCGGTGGTACCTTCCTAGACGACCTCTTGCTAAGGAGAGACCACCAAGTAGAAATATTTATTAGCTTCAACATTTCGGCCATGTTGCAACAGTCGGGGTCACGTAGTCTGTTAGGTCGTGACCACAGCTATTGCAACATGAAAGGTCACACAAATTTTTATATTTTGTGTGTTAAGTCCGAGTGACAAACATAATTACTTGAAACAACCTTAGTAAATTTTGCATCACCCATATAAGTAAATAATAATTAACATATCTTAATATTATTACGCTGTAATAATTTTACCAAAACTTCAGTCTTCAAAATTTAACGTTTCTTCAATTTCCTGTATTGCTTGTCTAATCTTCGTTGAACTCTGAAAAAAATACAAATAAATCTAACTATCATATTGAAATAATGTGATCATACTAATATCTCTAAATAATATAAAACAAAGTTGCTATCGCGTGTACATGTACATAATAATATGTCATCATTAAGTGCCATGTCCATATTGAAGTTTGGTAGGCAAAATCCCCCCCTCTCGCCCCGTGCTCGCTTCACGTTGAGTTTCGGGATCCCTGTATACAATACTTTTAATTAACCTTTTGCATAAGCTGAGAAATTCAATGTTTTGTAATCAGTGGGCTTAAAATAATTTGCAGTCGAGGCGCTAAAAATAATTAAAATAAAAACAAGACCAATCATAGAACCGGCAATAAACAATAAAAAAGGGATATAATCTGGATCATTTCGAAGTCAGAGTGAAAAGGTATCTTCTAAGTCTGCTTCATCTTCGACCAGACAAGTTGGTGGTCAAACGGGGACTTATACGTATATGAAAAAAAAATAATTATCAATACATATTTTTATATGCATTTTGACTGTGACATATGTACACAATTACACAGTCAAGCATAAATCTATGACTTGGCATATTTATAATCAAATTTAAAAAAAAAAGTGATTTTACAGATTAGCCAATTAAGGGGCGATTTGGTTTTACGCTACGCTTTAGCAAAAAAGTTTTTAGAAGTGCTTCAAATCTTAATTCGTATGTTAACTCACCGATATGCTAGCACTCTCATCTATATCATCGTCCAGATTCAATTTAATTCGTTTTACATCCGGTTCTTCATTTATGGCATCTAATTGTACAGCCATTCTGGTTACGAGGTTTTCAATCGGCCGAAACTCTGGGAGTTCTTTTTTTATAATAGCCTCTGTATTGACAGTGTCTATAATGGTCCTATTTTCATCCGATTGTTGTTCAGCCTTTTTATTTAAAATATCTATAATTGGCTGAACCTCTCTCGGTTGTTCTTTAATAGCCTCTGTTTTGACAATATTTATGACCAATTTTTCTCCCGATTCTTGTTCAGTTCCTACGTTTACAGGGCCTATATTGACTTGCTTTTCAAGTACAGTGTTGCTAGTATCCGAGCATCTTTTCTTTCTGGTCCCACGTAAGCTATCGTCGTAAGATCGACGACGGTTTATCACTCCCCTAAAACATTATATTTTTTATCCCGGATATATGTCAATTTATGAAATATCTAATCTACATATTGAACTCTTGGAAGACTTGAAAGATTATAATATTTTTGATACATAATTATAATATTTTTTGAGTATTAAGACTTTTAGAAAAACTAACATTTTTAAAAGGGTTTATTTAGCTTGCCCTGTTTCTTGTTATATTTTTATTTTTATTGGATTTTATAGCTTCCTTTCTATGACAATGGAAATTATGGACTATTTTTTTATTTTTAATGAACATCGCAGCGATACACAGTACTTTGAGTAACAAAATAAAGTCCATGGCATCGCTGCTTTGGTGCTCATTACTGTGAGACATTGGATGGTTAGTCTCAACAGCCCTCTAATTTCGCTAGCTGCATAACCCATTAAACTGGAACACAGTAATGCTTACACAGTACTGCTTGGCGCCAAAATGCCTAAACGATCTCGTGCTAAGGAGATCTATCACCAAGTCAACACGATAATTTCTATATATCACGCCCAAAATATGGGTGGTACAGTAAAATTGGTTATTTTCTAATGTCAAGCGGGGGTTTGACATTAGGACTATTTTGGGGCTTTGCGTACCACTTCATAATAGTTAAAAACGAATCAATAGATGCCATTTCTTTTTGAGCTTCAATTTGGGATCAGAAAACTAGATAAAATAGTTCACGCTAATGACTGATTTTTACAACTAAAATAAACGTTGCCCCTATAGCCCGAACTAATGAGAAAAACTTGTGAATTTAGATGGACAATGTATCAATGTTATTTATTTTATCAGCGATATTGAGTCGACAAACTGTCATAGACTTCGTAATTGGAAGTTTGGATCACTTACCATTGCAAATGCCGCGTCTCATTTTGTATATAACAAATTTTCAACCTAGAGTTTTCTCTTATTAAAAATTTGTTAGCTTCGTGCCGTTTATCGTTTTCCTTCTGTAGTATTCTGTTAATTTCGTACAATTTATTGTTTTTAGTTTGTAGAGTTTCTTTAAGTTCCTGTAGCTTGTTGTTTTCGATTTGTAGAGTATCGTTACTTTTGCTTAACCTACTGTTTTCTTTTAGTAATGATTCGTTGAGTTCGTTTGAAATATCGCTCTCATGTGAATGACGTAGCACGAGCTCTGTAATTGTCATATCCACCTTAGTCATCTGGTCTTTTAATGCTTCTAGATCACTGTAACATAAAATTAAATCTATACGGGCTGTCAGTTTGAACATTAGCAATATTCAAAGACATGTTAGTTAGTGGTCATATGAAACGTATAAAGAAATAATTTATATTGTTAAACATTTAAAATAGTTTTTTCGTTTCAAATTCATTTTAGATGATACGAAGTTCACCAGATCATCTAGTATTTTACAAATTAGCTGATCGATTAAATGCCGTTTAAGACTTATTATAATAATTATTCAGTATTTCATTGTTTTTTTTTGTCAAACATATGCTAGTCTAATTATTTATATTTAAACACGATAACTTACTGGTTCCCGATAGTCTTAGACTTTTTCGGAGCTTCTATGGATCACAATGGTTAAGAATAAGTGTTTATTCTTACTTATCTTATAATTTTGAAATTTGAGCATTTTGAACATACAATTGTGTCTCAGTCTGTTTATAAGTCTCAGTGAAATTTGCAATAAAAATGTGACTTAGCATATGTATTAAAATGTAGCACCTATAAAACTTGAAAGAGGAAAGACATTGGGAAAAATATTGGGGATTTCAGTTTTTGAACTGAAAATACAGTCTTATTCATTATAAACTATACCTTCTCATAATCTCATTATCATTTTTCATGTTTAAGTTCTCTTCAATGTAATTTTCAAAGTCTGCCCTCAAAGATTTTGCACTTGTGACATCTTTCTTGGCAGTTATTAGTTCTCTGCAAAACACGAAGAATAAACTTGGTTATTCTAATGATTAATAAGTACATAACAGAAAAAAAAATTAATTATTATAAAAGTTAAGATAGTAATCATTTTTGGAAAATAAATCCAGCATAATGAGGGAGTCACGTGACCGTGAACATCCCTGCTACGTCACGCCGTGCGAAACGTGGTTTATATTTTCTTAGCACAACTGGCTTATATGTACATATATGTATGTATAAATGTAATGTAATTGTTTCTCACGGCGTGACGTCATTCAGTTTTATACAATAACTTTATATTTTCAAAAATGTCTAAAGGCGCGAGAGAGAAAGCAAACTTTCGAATATTCAAAATATTAATCTACGGTTAAAGTTCATTTTTATTAAACGAGAAATAAGTCGTCGAAAAGGCTCTGATGGTGAGAAATAACGCCTAGCCATGACCATCGCATCGATACTCAAAACTTTGATCAATAAAGTCCAAGGTATAACAGTATAGTAATGCAAGCTTAAGAGCTTCGATGATATTCCCATTAGCACTGATTTTAGTATACCTGCTCAAGTCTTGAATGCAAATCTTCATTGTCTCATTTTCCTTTATAATCTGGAGTGTTTTTGCATCAGGTATCATAAGATCAGTGTCCTTGAAATTTTCCTGAAGATACGAGAACGACATTTCCCATATCGTTGACTCTTTCTTAGCGTTATTTCGTTCTCTGTAACGTAAAACTAAATTTAGTCTTATTAATTTTTATAGAATACCAAATGTATAAGATTAACACCTTTTGTTTCACTTATATAGGATTAGTCACGTTGGATAAGGTCGAATACTCTGACTATAGTTTTCATCCACATCTTGTGGCTTTTTTTCAAGGAGTCTTACTACTCTGCGTCTCCGCTGCCTTCATAAGCGGGGCACGCAGCGGTCCGTAGTGCGAAGCATAACGAGGCCGCAACGGCGACGTTGTCTGCTTTAAAAAGGTCCACCGAATCTGGCCAAAACTGTAGTCGGAGTATCCGACATAATCAAAAGAAAATATGTCAAAACCTTGATGACACCTATACGTCTTTGCCGCCAATGATAAGGTTGGAATAGTAGTAAACGTCCAAGCACTTTCAAGAAAGTGTCGTCATAGACCATATATTTCGTGCTAGTTTTGGAGTTTGAATTAACGTTAAGTTGGCCAATGATAAGCCAAAAGATCATTTTTATGATTATGTTTTACGAGTAATATAAAGAAGGGGGTCGACCATGTCTTATTTTTTCTTACAAGGGGGTGAGAGGGGGTCTCGATAGTTCTTACGTAAGATCACAAAAATGCGCAAAGTTAAGATTATATAGTTTAAAAAGCGCGAGTGGCGAGGTGATATAGAAAAACTTTAAAACAAAATCAAAGTTTATTATAAGTAGGTATTCATTTTTTCCTTTAGATACTTACATAATAAATATTAAACAAAAATCGTTTTACGTAATATATGAATGGCCCCTAGGCTGTTTTATCTCTGGTCAATAAAGTTGTCAGCGAACTATGGGGAGAGCTATGCCCGGAGTTTCATACGGACAAAACTCGAAAAGTCATCCGACATAGCTTAGTTAAGCTTAAGTTCTAGAGTGAAGACCACGTGTAAGCAAGCGTAAAGCAGGACACCCTGCAGCCAGATGGAGTGACGACTTGCGTAAAGCGACCGACCGAGCAATGGTGTACATTGAGACAACGTTCCACAGTTGACACCAAAAGGCAGATGAAGAATAAAATTCTAACCTTTCTAATTCTTCCACGTACATCTTCATTTCTACATTTTCTTTTATTAGATCAAGAGCTTTTTCATTTGGTATCATCATATCTGTGTCCTGGTACCTGTCTTGGAGATACTTGAACGACATTTCCCATATCGCAACGTCTTTCTTAGCGTCACTTCGATCCCTGCGAAAGACAGGGACAGTCAGCGTGAAATATTTTGTATCTTTCAAAGTAGGTTTAAAAGAATAGAGTATTACATAGTTGGGTCATATTACACCACCCTGGCCTTAGTTTTAATTATAAATGGTTGGTCTCATGGTGTATTCAATTCGAAATTCTACGGACTTTTAAAATATTTCAAAACTTCTTACTTTGAGTTCGAAATAATGAGAGGAATAAAAAGTTCGAACTGCTGAAAGTGTAAAATTGTATCACATTTAATGAAATTTTGACATACATTTGTATGTAGAATGTAAATACAGTATAATAATCCAATTTGTTTGTTTTGTGTATATGTTTATATTTTGATTTGTTCGAGCGTTTCGGTAAAATAATTACGAATTACCGCGAGGTTTTGATCCCTTTTTTTTCTTCGAATTAAAAAAAATAACAAAAAATACCGAAAACGATTGACTTTATTTGATTTATCTAGGGACCTAACAATTACTTTGCATCATAGGGAGAATTCAAATTAATGAAGGTTCGAATTATCAAGAGTCGACTGTATTACAATATTTACTTTTCAAGAGCTTCCATTTTTTTTTCAAGCGCCTCATACTTCTGTTTCATATTCTCGAGTTCTTGGTTTTGTGTGATCTCATTATTTTTAAGTCTGACTGTTTTATTTGTATTCACTAGACATTCTTTAATGTCTTGTTGCCTGAAACATGTACAAATAGAAATATAAAAAACTGATCAGTCTGGAAATAACCACATCATTTTTTACACACGGTTTGGACTAGACTGTGACTTATTGTGTGACTTTGACTTTAATATTTGTGTAACATTAGCAGAATAAAATGTTTTTTTTTACTATAATAATAAATATTGAAGAACATTTCACACAACGCTAACCTTATTTTTTTTTTGTTGCTGACAGGACTCAAAGAAACTAAAGACTCACTCATTCGTCTGTTGACTTGGATCTTCTTTGCCCTCTAGCAATCTCTGTAGTTCTGTCGATGTTAGAGTTTCTTTCGTCTCGGGGATTTCTTTTATAACTGGAGATAGTTGCATTTTTATAAACGCTGCTGGTGTTATCCTCGTTCGGCATGAGTCCAGCAGACACTCATATGATTTTTGACTGAAATTTTTTTAAACGTCATTCTATATACGGAATTATAAGCGTTGTGTGTATTAAACCGAAGGGTCATTTGATTGTGAATGAAAACAAACTTTTATCATACTGTAAAGCAAAGTAAGTAAAATATCTATAAGTAGAACATCTTCGCGATCACAAGTGGGAAGAGGCGGTGCGGTGGGGGCAGAGGACGCTTGCCGGCGATCACTACGTGAGTGCCAACCGAGCAGTTACGGTTAGCACGTAAATGTCATTGTTTACTCTTGTGTCGGTAGACAGGTATTAAAATTAGGTGACTTTTTAATGAAAAGGTAATAAAAGTCCAAAAGTTTACGTGAGTCTTTGATGTTAGCGAAGCTACGAACAAAAAAGATCTATCGAAGATTATTTGCTCGTAGATGCGATGTCAACATCATTACACGCGCCTTGCGCTAAACTGCGTGAATCAACGCTAGTAAGGAAGATGTTCTTTGATGTACTTTGCTTTAGGCACAATTGTGAAATCGATAAAAAAAAACTATTCCATAAAATATATTAGTGACCCCTGATCAATTACATACATATGTATGTATACGGGCCAACTGATTATTATATAGCGACTTCCGAGTTCCAAAACAGTAAAGTTCACATGATTGATGAAAATACTCATCACTAGCCCGGCTAAGTACACCCTAAGCTTATAGCCCGGTTGAATAGATTGTTCTTTGACATAATTTTTATTTGTAGCGATGATAGCTCAGTTAGCGCGATTACTTCACACACCGAAGAACGTGGGTTCGAATTTCAACACTGAGCTTGTGGTAGGATACTTTCTAGCACTCTGGCTGGCTACCTACCACCTCAAGTTGCCGCCAAGCACCTAACAATGCGTTCCGGCAGCCTCACTTGAGACCCAATTCAATTCCAGGTGAGTTTACCATCTTCGACCATACCGTCACTTATCATCAGGTGACTGATAAGCGACGCGTTGGTCATCCAGCCGAGCCGAACCTAGACCAGATTGGCACAGGACCGAGGCAGATGGCATAGCAAGAAAAGGCCTATACCCAGCAGTGGGATAAAGAAGGCTGTGGATGATGATGGATGATGAGGTGTGGTCAATTACCATGTGATGTGATGTGATTCAGATTATATACATATGTATATACAAAAATTGCTCGTTTGAAGGTACAGATAGATTAGATTATTTGGAAAATGTGATTCAGATATTTTTACAAACCTTATCAACGTTCTCAGGCAGGCGTGATGGTATACATGGCCACATTTTGTCACTGATATGTTTTCTGGATCTTTTACAGGATCATGACAGAGTACACAACAAAAAAATGTATTACTGAAATATAAACATTCAATATATATTACATATTTATATAAATATATATACGGTTATAAGCTGAGAGGTTTCTAAACTTCAATTAAATTAAAAAATGTTTAAACAAAAAATACTATTTAATGTCAAAGTGACAGTTCAGATATAAGGAACATTTTTGGATTTCCATTGTTTTTTTATAACTTACGTTTTACTACTGCAAGATAGAATTTTACTACCCTTTGCTAAATAACCGTATGGAAGTAGGGGGACGTTTCCTACCTAGACCAAAGCTTAGAAGAAGTTTTATATATCAGCAAAGGTTATTTTTTGAGTACAATTGGTTACCAAAAATAAAATAAAACTTATCGACAGTAAAACCAAATAGCAACTAGCATCTTAATATAGTAAAGTCGTCACTACTTTATTAAGGCATGACAAAATTGAGACATGAATTGCAAAAACAAACAAATTAATCCTTGTTCTGGGTGGGAATTGAACCCACACCTGACAGCGAACATGCATAATGTAGCAGCAGGCTTACTTAGGCTTACTAACTTACTTTTGCTCATTACTCCTCTGACTTTCTTTAACAGTGCAATCAATTTGGATAATGGTAGCTTCCTTGACTTTTTTATTGCATGTTGAGATTGGACATGCAATCGTTGATTTGGATTGTGAACTAAAATTAAAAACACAATAAATATTTGTTCATTTAGGGTTTTATTTAAAATCATTGCTTATGCTTAAAATTAGTCTCAAATTTTTTAGTATTAAATAAACTTATACAAATTAAAAGTAAGATATGATGTACTTTGTTTATTATTTTTTTATTTAACCACTGGTCTTCACACGTTTTGCAGAGATCAGTTTCACATAGCAATGGTGTGCATGTAAATTGGTACTAAACTATCGGATGTTTCTTATAATAAACTACCGGCCGCTCCGGCTTCGCACGGTTATAAACCTCAAAAATAACAGTATTTCTCCACTATTTAATGGATGTTATTATACATATAAACCTTCTTCTTCAATCACTCTATCTATTTAAAAAAACCGCATCAAAATCCGTTGCATAGTTTTAAAGATTTAAGCATACATAGGGATATAGGGACAGAGAAAGCGACTTTGTTTTATACTATGTAGTGATAGTGATATCTACTTAGATACTAAATAAATTCAAAGAGATAACAAATAAATATAACATGGATAAGAACCAATGAAAAGATGGTAAGCTGCAGTGTTGTTAATATATTATATATATGTTGTTATATGTTTTACTTGGTGGTAGATCTCCTTAGCAGGTCATCTAGATAGTTATCACCACAGTACCAGATATTCTGCCGCCAAGAAAGTGTATAAACATTACTGTGTTTTGGTTTGAAGGATACTTGTAGCTAGTGAAATTACAGGGCTGTTGAGTTTTTTTTTTTTTATACTGTATAGGTTTGCGTTTGACCACGCCTTGCCTGATGTTGAGCAGGATGTAGTCTAAGATGAAGTACGCTTACCTAGAAAAAAAAAATGAAGACTAACCATCGAAAGTCTCAAAGAATAGAGCGCCAAAGCAGTGATGCCCTGGTCTTTGTTTTGTAGAAAAAAAAATTAAGATTAACCGTCGAAAGTCTCAAAGTAATGAGCGCCAAAGCAGTGATGCCCTGGTCTTTGTTTTGCTACACAAAGTTCTGTGCAACTTATATGGAGGGGGGGAGTGCTATTGTTATTTGAACCCTACTTGAATAATCCTTTAAAATATTATCTTTTAAAGTTTGTGGTGTGTCTCTATATCATTTTCACAGAGGAGGCTCACATAAGCCCAGCAGCAAGTGACAATGGTGTTTATAGATAACATTTTACTTTGTGTTTAATTTCCGAACTAACTAAATTAGCTACAAACCAAAATCGAGGCTTTAGGCAGCTCAAATGAAATATGTGGCCACACTTTGTCACACATATTGTTTCCAGATCTTGCCAGAGATTCCCCTGCTTGTCACAGATTGTACATGTAATTTGCATATTTCTGAAAAGGAAATGTTCAAATATGCATTAGAAAATATATATATATATTTATATATATACAATATATTTTTGTATGTTATTTATTTTTATACACATAATTATGTTTATGTTTGTTTATTTGTCTATAGTGTTTGTAGGTATATGTATTTATACCCAGATACATTACTACTACTATTTAACCTGTTTTGTCCCACTGTTGTGCAAAGGTAAATGTAATGTTCAATAAATGTGCAAAGGTATGCGGTTTCTTATGTACCCAGATACATATTTATATATATACATACTATATATATATATATATATACAAAATGTATATATATATATATATATATATACAACACATAAAAATATACAATATATATAAATATGTATCAGGGTACATAAGAAACCGCATAAGAAACTCAGTACTGCGCTCCAAAACCTAGATCATTGACGTGACTGAAAAAGCTGCCATGCTAAAGTGGGACTGGGCTAGACACGTCTGTCGAATGCCAGCGGAGTTATGGTCGAAAACCACCACCGACTGGGTCCCGGAGGTTAAACGGCCACCAGGCCGGCCTAGAAGACGGTGGAGAGATGAGCTTGATTCTCATAATAAGAATTGGAGCTCAATAGCATCAAATAGACAGGCATGGAAAGAAGGAAGAGAGGCCTTTGCCCAGCAGTGGGACAAAACAGGTTAAATAGTAGTAGTAGTAATGTATCTGGGTATAAATACATATACAAACACTATAGACAAATAAACAAACATAAACATAATTATGTGTATAAAAATAAATAACATACAAAATATGTATTATTTACTATCACACAAATATTATAAAGACGAAAGTTTGTGAGTGTGTACGTGTGTTTGTTACTTCTTCATGCTCAAACGGCTGGACCAATATTGATGAAATTTGGTATGGAGTAACTCGGCCCTAGAAAAATAACTGTAAAAAAGAGAGAATGGCTATTTAATTCTACTACAAATAAAGTCAATGGGAAGCTACAAACTCAATAGTTAAATTTGTTTGGGATAAATGGTGCTCATTCACTCTTTCTTTGAAAATTGTAGTGACTAATTTTATGGCGTAATAAGTGAAAAATAAGTTGACCACCTTAGAGAACAAGACTGTGTATTCTCCTGGAAGAATTAAAAACATTCTTTGAGATAGCTTGGAGTAGAAGAGTTGAATAGAATGTTATATAGGAGAAGCAAAGTGTGAGTCAAATTAGAAGCCATTTGAGCTTAGTGCGAAAATGAGAAACAGATTATAATTTGTGGAAACCAATTATTTTTTTTGACTGACAGGCTATTTGTTTGACCACAACTCACCTGATGTTAAGTGACGGTGTGGTCGAAGTTGGTAAAGCACACCTAGCCTGGAATAGAACTGGCTCCACTCACCTGGAACACACCGTTAGATGCTTGAATAAGCCGTTTTGCTTGTTAATATTAATGTTATACAGAAACTTTGAAGGCACTCAGATTCGTTAAATTGACTTATAGTAATCCAAGTAACAGATGTCGTTTTAGTCAAGGATTAGGAGTAGCAGTGACTTCACCAGCATAATTTTGGTACTAATGGGAAGCCAGCTTAATATGAGAAGCCTTTACGTCTTACCACAGCTATAAAGTTCTAATTTATTCTGTAGTTCCTTCATATGTAGTCAGGATAAAATGGTACCAAAATAATATTGTATTATATCATCTCCGTAATGACTTTACCATAGTCCACCATAACCTCTCTCAAGGTTTGTTTCAGGTGGATTCAATCAAACAGACATTCTTAGGTTTCATTATGTCAGACAAACTGACATCAGTTTTAAAAAAGGTTATAAATATAGGTTTGTTTTAAAAAGTCTCACTTGAAAAACTTTCAACACACACCCACACACATTTTGTTCCTCATTTCGAACCCTATCTTAGACTTGAATGATCATCAGGAGAGTGAGGAAGCTTTTGCCCATGAAACAAGTGAAATATAATGTAAATAAAACTATAGATAAAAAAATCTATTTCTTCTAGACAAGATTGATGTTCCAAAAACTCAAACTAAGCGGTTTGGTCCCACCTTCTTCTGCGAACCGCTAGACATTTGAATTGGCTGCCCAAGTGGATGTTCCCGATAAATACAATCTGGGTCCCTACAAGTCCCGAGTGAATTGGTTCCTTCTAGGCAAACATGCTCTATCGTAAACTGCATCTTCACTTTACATCAGGCGAGATGGCGGTAAAACGCAAGCCTACATGACATTAAAAAAAGCCTATTTCATCATAGATAGCATTTTCGCTTAATATTAAATGAGATGGAAACCAAATACAAGCCTATTTGTTAAAAAAATATATTTCTTATATGATAAGTTTGTTCTATGTTTTATAAGTAGGTTATTTGTTTTTCTTTTTATCATGTAGGTATTACTGTTAGGTATGATGTTGTACTTGTCGTTTGTAAGTAATTAGTCTAGAGCTCACTTGAAGATCAGCACTGGCCACATGGTATAGAATGCCAGTTCACTGATGTGAGTCCTTATTTTGTAACTGTTTTCCCTGTTTGTTGAATGTTTACATTCACATTGCAAAATTTAATAGTATTACTTTTTCTACTTTTACTTATAAGCAAAATCTTCACCTTAGTTTAGGCGTCTTCTCTTCAGACCGATCTTTCTGGTTCTGTGCAAGCCTAATATACTTCAGACTTATTAATGCAATCTTATCATGAAATCAGGGTGGTGTTTGGCTTGTACGAGGACTAATTTAGTGAATAATGTACTAAATAACTATCTTGATCCACCTGTTAATAATCCGCCTAACCAACGAATGTACGTATTACATTTTGATCAATGGACCTGGCCAAGTGTGACTTGTATTTTAAGCTCTCGCAAGGAAGAAAAGGAAAATAACTATGTCTACAAAAGATATTGCTTTAAATATCTACTTTTTTAATTTTTCGAGAGGAGTACTTACAGTTTTATTTTAGTCTATTCTTTCTTCGAAATATTATGAATTTTTATTTCAATCGAAGTCCATTTATGTATCCATTTATCAAATGAATGAACCCAATAGAGGGTAAAATATGCAAGTATATAAGAATTCAGTATCTTTGTACATAAACCTATTACGCAATAACAAAACAAAACACGGAAACAAGCAAAACAACAAAACAAAACACTTCAAACCATGACCTTTTTTTTTATTTGCCCCATCGGGCACGCTAACGCTATAAAGCCATACTGTCTTGTGTTCAGTTTTTGCCATATATACCTAGTTACAAGAAATTCAATAGGGCGACACAACTCATACCGCGTTCCCGCCAAAACTCTCAAAATAGGAACAGGCAAACTACAGTTTTTTTTCTTTCACCAATTTGTTGTTTTATTTAATGGCAATTTGATAATTGCAATACAAACTATTAATAAAATGTCTATAATATACATTTAATAACATCAATAAGTAGTGTTTGATATCTGAGGTTTGATCTGAGCTAATAACTCAGATCAAATACTACGTAAAAAAAAACTTCTGATACCAGAGCGAGATGCAAAATCATGCGTATAATCGAACGTTGATCTGAGATCGAACGAAATGCTGCAATGTGGAATGCTGAGGTGGAACGGAACGTAACATAAATAGAAATCCCCGGTTAAAAATGAACATTTCGTGCTGCCAGTGTACATTACTTAAAACTGCACAACTTTTTTGGCTACATAAAGACAGATATAGACTGCATCAGCTAGTAAAATAATAAACGACTACTACGATGATCATAACAAAGTCACCTTAATTTCACTACACAAATAAGTCACGAGCAGGATGTGAGAAGTCCAAATTATACGCTAATTGTCAACTTTATTATAGAGAAGCTTCTTTGGAAACACGAAGAATATTACAATTTTTTTAATGGTCCACTTTCTTAGGCCAGTCTTCCATCACAGATTGCGTGTTAACATGCGAGTTAGGGGTCAAACACACATCCATTGTGGTTCAGTACTGTTTCTCAGTGCCATGGTTCACTACGCTGGCCAAGTGCGGCTTGACAGATTTCATACATCTTCCGGTTTTTTTTAGGAACTCTGACATGTAAGTTTCCCTTACAATGTTTTCCTTCACCGTTTTAAGTCAGTGGCAACACGCACATAACTTAGAAAAGACAGAAGTACGTGCCGTGGGATTCGAACCCAAGACTTCCAAATTGGAAGCCAGTCAAGGAAAGGAAGACCAGGAAGACAGTCTCCCACATAAGCTACCGAAACTTCTACTGAACTTTGAGAAAATATTATACTGCTGCGATGTTTTTATTGTGTCCCCGGCGAAATACTGTCGTTTTTTGCTATAGAGATCTCTTGCAACTGGTTTCTTTAACCATTTGAAGCTAATCGACAATATACGCACATAGAAAAAACAGATGTGCTTACTACCATGAGATTTTAATCCAGGAACATTAGATTGGCAGTCAAACGATCTCCCACTAGGTTAACATATAACAGCTAGGTTTATAGCGATGATAGCTCAGTGGTTAACGCGGTCGGTTCGCATGCCAAAGGGCGTAGGTTCAAACCCTAATAATGGGCTTGAGCTGCCGGTGAAGGAAAACATCGTGAGGAAACCATAGCATGGTGGTAGGGTACTTTATAGTACCCGGCTGGCTAGCTACCACCCTCAAGTTGAAAATCTGCCGCCAAGCATCTAACGGTGCGTTCCGGTAGCCTCACTTGAGAGCCAGTTCCATTACAGGCTAGGCGTGCTTTACCATCTTCGACCACACCATCACTCAACATCGGGTGAGTTGTGGTCAAACACTTAGCCTGTCAGCCATAAAAAAAACATAGCTTCTCTACTTCGCAAGCCAAATAAAAAAAAACATAAGTACTTTTAAAAACATTTAATTAAAATTGGACTAAAAACTACATTACGGCTATTCGATGGTTATATATCTACCGTATGGTTAGTATTAGTAATGAGATTTTTACAATCACAGTACATGTCACACATAATTCGTTAGATCTTAATCTTTAAGTTAATTACTAAATAGACATTTATATAAAACCTGCATGATAAAGATTTTACTATAAAATCTTTTTCATAAGAAAATCAACATTCTAAATATAAAAGTACCTGTAGCCCCGTTTTCTCTTTCTCTCTCCGTTATAAATCTTTCTCTTATGTAACGAAATGTGCCTAATCGTGAAGTGTCCATGAATATCGAATAATTACTAAGGAATTTCACTTTAAAACTGATCTAGCTACTCTACTTATATAGCAGTCCACGCGGTAAATTGCATAGCCGAGACGAACGAGACGCTCTCCTGATGGTAAGAGATAACGCCTATCTAAGATCATTGCAGCGATACCCAGAACTTTTAGTAACAAAACAAAGTCCAGGGCATCGCTGATTTGGCGCTCATTACTTTGAGACATTCGATGGTTAGTCTCAACAGCCCTGTAATTTCGCTAGCTGCAGTACCCTTTAAACTCGAACACAGTAATGAACACTACTGCTTGACGGCAGAATATCTAGTACTGCAGTGGTACCTACCAAAATAAGCTCTTGCTAAGGGGTATATAGATTAACCTTTTGAACTTGCATGTCGTATTACTAAATTCAGATATTTTTGAACCGCCTCAAAGATCCTATAACTTGATCGAGCGAGACTATTAGCTGTAATGTAGACTATCGGAGTAATGGTAATAGTCAACATTATTATTAACAAAATTGTAAAATTATATTTAAAAAAAAAAACAAAAATATTATTTAAAAAATGCCATAGACTAGTACATGTATACAAAATATAATCACATAAAAAATATAACACGCATTTATGCACAAGACGTACTACGCCATAATCCTTTAAGGACAATAAAAATCACATTAGAAAAAGACTAAGTACACTTTATCGTAATGCACATAATTCGCACCGCATTAAATGCAGTTTAAGCAGTCGACAAAAAGGTCACTGGACGATACAGATGGCGTGACACAATCGCTGCTTTGCAGTAAAGTTGGCTCGAATTTAGCCGCACATGCCGTGTTTGTGTAAAGCAGTCTTCATTTCACGTTCTTGCGTCCTTCACACAAAGATCATTACAGTGGCGTGCCTAGACGTGGGCGAAACGGCCTCGCGAGAGGCCCTTTGTAGTTGACTTTTAAGGTCAAACGAACATGAACTCTTAACTACGATTTGACTGAAACACCATACTATTGTTTCCCTGAATCTTTCCAGATTAATTTCATCTATCACTTCTGGCTAAATCAATCGATGAGTTAATCAGTAAGTAATAAAATTTACCTAATTATTCTACTAGATGGGTTTTCTCATCATGTAAGAACTAGCTAAGTAGTGCATAATTTTGAATTGTGTAACCCAGATACACACACCAGTGTTCCCAACTACACTGTAATAGTAGTATAAACACTGTAATTTGATTACGTTTACAACATACTAAAAACATCAAAATTACACTGTACTTCTATTAGTACATTTTTCTTTACAAAACGTGTTCAAAATATTTTGTAGTATTGTTTGCACGGTAATATTGGCAACATTTTCATAGACATTGCAACATATTTTGCACATAGACAAGAATAAGAAACACGACTAAATTGAAAAGTTCAGTGGTTTGGAGTGTCATGAAAGCATTTGAAAATCTTTTTTTTTTGTATTATACTCATCGAAGCCACAATTTTGTTGTAAAATCTAAGATATTATTAACCTGGAAACACTGTAAGTACGTTTTGAAAGTTGGGAATACTGACACACACATTGACATGTATTAATTCTGTTTGACAAATAGTTTAATTTTTAAATTGTTACACACTGACTGTATTGAATTGACTTACCTAGTATAACAAAACATTGTTATAAGGTGAATAAATGATCTGAATCTGATACACACAATGAAAAGGGCCTCATAGATACGACTTCGACCACGTTTAGATTAGTCCACGCTACGCTACTAACAGCTGTTTCAGCCGCATGTTGGTACGCCAGCAACGTTTCTACGGGGCAATATAAATGCAACCTACCCTAAATCTAATTATTCTAAACACATTTAATGTAAAAAGAGAATGGGCAATAAATTAGCAGTCGCCGCGCAACTAATATAAATGAGTGAGATGGCTATAGTCTGTCGCTATCTCCGCGTCTATCAAGAATTGGGGGCCTGAAACGAAAGAGATAACAACAAATCTGTTCCACTCACTCTTACAATTGATGAGATATATCTTCTCCAATAAATTGGTATTTATTGATTGCTCATTCTCTATCGCTTCTTAGTAATAAGCTTATAAGTATAAAGACTACATGGCACGAGTAGCAGATTTTTATGCATGACTTTACTACAACGTCAAATAACAAGCTTTAAAAACACGAACGCCAATAACTTTTTTTTTTTTAATTTATTCCCATTGTCACTCAGGGTGATATAAGGATTTTAACAATACCCCATACATCAAAATCTATTCAAGTAGACGTGTATTAGGTTGAATTTACATGTAAACGCTGTTGAATAATTTTCAGTCACTACTTACGGACTGACTGCTGACAATTGCTCGAGCTAAAATGCCTTCAAAAGGCAGAACTTAAAAATATTCGTCTGTGAGTTTAGAAAATGCGATCCTGGCGCCTGTAACCATAATTAAAATGAACTAAACTCTTATCTGTATAACTCCGTCTCTCTCATACATTTCCATATTTTATAACAATTATGAAAGCCTATACAAATGACGTGATCTGACGCTTTATCTGATGTTATAAGAGTAAAAGGGACCAACTAAGTTTGTTTCTATTACTCCCATAAAAGCTATGTCTAGCTATCCTTTTCACAAAATGTTAAATCGGGCGTCAGATCAAACCGTGTGTGGACCTTTAACATGGCACATCACCTTTAACATTGAAATCTATACCGTATTTCGTCCCAATACAACTGAGTTTTCAATATTAAACTACATATCTGTGTTGTCTGCTTCCGAAGTGTCGACACAAGAACGGATATTCATTAACAATTCCCTGAAATCAAAGTAATAATAGAATAACAAGAGTCTTTTTGGCGGTATCGCGGAAACTTTTCCGTGTCGCCACATTATATTATAATCTAAAACTTGTGTGTGGGAGTGCTTATGTATAAAATAGTGATGTTTTGTTCATAAAGTGTAATTACGTGCGTTAGTGTGCAAAAGTGATAATGTGTTGAAACAGTTGCTTCCAAAACTACACCTAAGCTTGTATTAAAGTCACCACTATTTTACTAGGATATGATCGGACTCGATTTTCACTTTTTATGACTTGACTATGACTTTGACTTATTTAATTTGAATATATGAAATACTCGACACTGGTAAACGCACGAAATGACGCCAAAATCAAAGATTCTTCTTTGAGATAATCATGTAACAATCTCGCGAAGACCACTTTTGAAGGTTTTTTTCGATTTCAGAGTTGTGCCCAAAGTAAAAGTTGTTAATAATGAATCATAGACTTAAGCTTATAACCATATAAAATAAATACATCGGGCACCTTATAAAAATTATTGAGTTTGATTTTTTTAATGTTTTTTTTTTTTTTTTGTTTATTTTACATACACACAGCGCCATCTAGTGTTAAACTATGCAAAGCGTGTTGTACTATATATATATATAGAAAATAGATAATTCTATAATTATTCCCCTGTTAAATAATTTGGTTTTAGCTCTGCTTTCTAAGCTGTGTATGGATCGTTTGTTCGATTCCCATCTAGGACAAAAATCATAAACATCGAAATATCTAGATATCACGTATGTATTTAAAAAACACAAGTAAAATTTTAACAAAAAAATAACCGACTTCATTTGTTTTTTTTCATGGATGCCATTGTCAGAACTGGACCAAATTAAAATGGCACCAGCTTTCAAATAAAAAAAATAATCATTAAAATCGGTTCAACCAATCGAAAGTCCTGAGGTAACAAACATTAAAAAAATACAGTCGAATTGAGAACCTCCTCCTTTTCCGAAGTCGGTTAAAACGGAATGATAGGGACGTAGCTTTAGCAGACTTTGATTTAATTTAATTTAAAAATTATTGCTTTATCGGACAAGGAAGTGGCTTATTGTTCCTGGAACAGATTGCCATGAAGCAGAAAACAAAAAAAAAAAAAATTGCATTATCCAGCATTATATATTTTTTTTGTAAAATATTTACACATACAACACCCAAGTATAGAAATAACATTTATGTTAGTTAAAAAATGTTGAATGGAAATCGAACCCACAACCAAGACAGGATACTACCGAGTAAACTTATCAGTGACTAAGCTATAACATGGGGTAGATAGAACCTAAAAAGCACACAAGAAATAGAAAAATGTACATTAACAAAGAATATTATGAGCTAGTGCCACAAGTGGCGACCTTATCGCTAAAAGCGATCTATTCCAGGCAACCAAGAATGGAACAGTCGTTACTGATAAAAACAAACGGGGATAATAAATATACGACATTACACAGCACCATTTGACCCCAAACTAAGCAAAGCTTGTACAGTGGATAACTGGTAGAATACTTAATTACTTTTTTAGGGTTCCGTACCCAAAGGGTAAAAACGGGACCCTATTACTAAGACTTCGCTGTCTGTCTGTCGGTCCGTCTGTCTGTCACCAGGCTGTATCTCAAGAACCGCGATAGCTAGACAGTTGAAATTTTCACAAATTACGTATTTCTGTTGCCGCTATAACAACAAATACTAAAAACAAAATAAAATAAATATTTAAGGGGCTCCCATACAACAAACGCGACTTTTTTGCCTTTTTCATAGATAATGGTACGGAACCCTTCGTGCGCGAGTCCGACTCGCACTTGGCCGGTTTTTATACAATAGACAACATTTAATTCATGACATAAAACAAATCTCTAAAACATTAACAATATGGGTATACAGAAAAAAAGAAATAACAAACAAAGAAAAAACAAAAATAAATCCATAATAATAAGACAGAAAATCCATTTATCGTAACATAAATGTTTGTTCTGATGAGAATCGAACCCACGCCCTACAACTCTTGAAGCAGTCTACCAATGAGTCAACAAGGCGGTCAGATGTAACACTATTAAGAAAGGAGGTAATAGGAAGTCAATTAGCTACATACCAACGGTAATCGTTCTCCTTCACCAGATCTTCGTTATGCATTCTCAAATTATTATTGGATTCCTGTAGATTATTGATTTGCAAGTACAAGTTGTCTATGAAGGTCTCGTTATGCAATTTCATCTGAAGTTCTTTAATCATGAAGTTTTTAATGTATGAATCTTGATTAGTAAAGTCTTCTCTCAGTTGAATGAGATCTCTGTAACAAAAAACGACAGCATTTCGGCGAGGACACGGAAAAACGTATCGCAGATTTGTTTATATATATATATATAATATTATAAGCTATTCAGCTATTCTATTGAGCTATTCTATTATATATATATAAATATATATAATCCGAAAGATGCGCAGCAGCGTCTTCCTTGAACAATCACACTTATCTGCGCTCGCCAACCCGCCTGCCAAGCGCGGCGAGTATTGGCAAAACCCACCCAGGAGGAGGCCTATGTCCAGCAGTGGACGTCCTATGGCTGATGATGTGTGATATATATATAAACAAAGCTGCGATAGCCAGCCGAGTACTAGAAAGTACCCTACCACCAAGCTATGGTTTCCTCACGATGTTTACCTTCACCGGCAGTTCAAGCTCATTGTTGGGGTTTAAACCCACGTCCTTCGGCGCGTGATCCGACCGCGCTAACCACTGAACACAAATACACTCACACACACTCACAAACATCATTATCCTACCGCGCTAAGCACTGAACAAAAATACACACACACACACACACATTATTATCCGACCGCAATAACCACTGAACATAAATACACACACACATATCATTATTCGACCGCGCTAACCACTGAACACAAATTACACACACAAACACACACACACACACATAATTTATTTTATCATATTTTAATTATGATAAATATGACATTTCAAAATAACTTTAGAAATAAATTTTGACATTAAAACAATCCCTCTTTTCTTAACGTTACCGTGCCGACAGGGTCCTTACTTGACTATGTATCATATAATATTTACAACATCTTGTACTCTAAGGAAGCAATAAATATATTGAATCTCACTTTTTTAATAAAGGTGGACTTAAAATACTTACAAGCTAAATAAGACATTATCATGGACGACTATGAGTTTAAATTAGACTTTACAATTACCTGTTCATCAAATCATTCTGTTCAGTTAAGTCATCATTTCGCGATCTCAACTCTTGCAACTCCGCGACATGCCGGAAGTTTTCTTCACGGGCTGTGATCTCCTTACTGTTTTAGAAAAAAAAAAAAGATAGAAGAAAACCTTAGATCCCGACTTCTAAATACATTAGTCAGTGCGTAAGCATGAGGACAACTGGTAGATTAGAAATAGAATAATCTGTGAACATTTCAAGTTGTTGCCTTATTCTTATTCGGAATGGGGGCGATGGGTCCTGCACTGACGTCCCGCTTGGGGTGTATTGTGCATTTCCCCCTACCAGCGTCTACCTGAGCCAACCTAGCTCCTTGAAGTATCGGAGCGAGGCTCTGGGTCGCTGGCATAGTAGCTCCAGTGGGTGAGATGGAGTTATGCATAATGGCGAAAAGCAGTCTATCTGTTGCGGTGATTTAGATGTGAATGTGGAAGCTGCTTCATGCAATCTAGTGGAGATCCTAGTTACTTCTGTGGCTTTGCAATGCCACAGCACATGCTCTACAGTTGTCTAAAGTTGTTGCCTATTACGGTTAATAATGTGTACTGCACTGCACAATAAAAGTTAAGGTGTAAAATAAAAGGTTAGGTCCAAAAAATTATAACATATTTTTATTCCACTGATGATAAGAGACATGAGACGAACTCCTGATGGTAAGAGATAACGCATGTCCATGACCATTGCAGCGATACACAGAACTTTGAATAGCAAAACAAAGTCCACGGCATCGCTACTTTGGCGCTCATTACTTTTAGACATTAGATGGTTAGTCTCAACAGCCCTGTAATTTCGCCAGCTACAGTCAAATCAAATCAAATCAAAAAGTTATTTATTCAGTTTAGGCCCTGGTAAGGCACTTATGAACGTTAAGTTGCATTTTTTAATCTACCACCGGCTCGTAATTACACTTCAACTGAGAAGATTCCGGCTAGAAACTCAGCAAGGCATTTTTTTTTTGTGGATCTTTCTTTTCATATTAGGTTACAGTTTATACAGTTTACAGTTATAGATATTAATACATTGTGCTTACTACAATTGTCACTTAGCCAGGGGGATGCAAGTGCAGAGAGAAGCTACTACAATCATATATTCCTGTCTTCCACGTAATGAGCCACCTTATTTGGCTTTGTCAATTAACCTCTGCTTTATAAAATCTTTGAATTTATTATAGGACTTTTTAGTTACCTCAAGTGGGATTTTATTATAGAATCTAATTCACTTCCCAAGAAAAGACTTATTAGCTTTAGATAACCTGAATCACAATTTTATCTTTATTTCTTGTGTTTTGTGTTACTACCCTTCAAACCGGAACACAGTAATATTTGTAAAATGTCTTACCTCTGCAATGTCTGTATTTCTTGTTTGTATTCTTGCTGCATTTCTTCATAGCTCTGTTTCAGTTCTGAAATCTGTCCGTTGGCTTCGCTCAAATCGGTCCCCGTAGTTACGGCTTCGCTGTAATACAAGTATCATAAGGTTGACTGCATAGGTACAATAACCTATAGATACGTCATTCACCGTTAATCGTTACGTACTTTGGTTAATCATTGGAAATAACGTTAATTCTGTACTGTTAACTTATTTGGTAGAATGTATATTATATGTGCTTCAAGAGCAGTGTGGGTTCGATTCCCAACAGAACAAACATTTATGTGAAGATTAATATCTGTTGTGTAATATAAGGAAAAACAAAAGCAGACAAACATTACTGATTTCGTAAGTAAAAAAAAAAGCACTTTTTACGTAATTTTATACATATTTTGATTGAATATGCTGTTTCTCTACATACATATATACCTAACAAAAATAGGAGGTTGTTATTTTCTACAAAATGACGTATGACGTCCGCTTAGTATGACGTGTTTGTCATTTCCCTTCGATGTCATTATAAACAGATTCTACTGTAAGTATTCTATCAGTTCTGTAGTTCCCATAGTACAAGCTTTGCTTAGTTTGAGGCTAGGCACTGTGTGAAATGTTCAACGATGTTCACATTTATTAATTTTATTATGGAACTATTAAACTGACATGGTCTTCGAACATTTTTGTTTTATTTATGCGGGATTACTCACGTTTAATTTTATCGGAAACTCCGACTATAGTTTCGGCCACAAGACGAGGCCGCCCGCGTGTTGTCTCAGCTTTGTCCCCACGATGAAGGCCACCGGATGTGGCCGAAACTATAGTCGGAGTTAACGATAAAATTAAACATGAGTAATCTAGCACAAATAAAACAAAAATTTATTAATTTGTCAGTTCTTGCGCTGAAACATATAAGCTTATAGATAGATTAAATTTATAGTAAGATAGATAGAAACTTTGTGCACACCGAAAATGTCAAAAGAGTATAGAAAACATAAAAATCTTATGAGCTAGCTAAGCACTCAACCGTCCATGGGTACTGTGTTAACCAGTTTGAAATTCCGGTCTTACGTCCATGGTTAACACGGTACCCAAGCGCTCTCGTTTAATCTAATAAAATAAGCTTTATTGTCATTGCCACCTACGGACACAATATGAACTACCGCGTTCACTCACCTCTCTAAAGTTTGTATCTTGTGCTGAAGTGCCTCATTATTCTTCCGCAGTTCCTCAATTTCTATAATCTTTTGAGCATTCGCTTCACGAAGATAGGAGATCGACAATATCCCTTCGCTGTAATAGACGTTTTTACTGTACCAAGGGAAAATAATATTTCTAAAGAACACGACATAACTAAATAGATATTATGACCTTCCAAATAAGTTTACCATAAGTTATTTATATTCTATTTATATGCAGAAAAAGAAGGGGCGAAAGAAACACCAGCAAAATCTTGCTGTAATCTTGATGTTCAGGCAAAACTAATTTAATTCCTTCAAGAAGAAGACGTCGCTTCGATCCAAGGCCTGTATGAATCACTCATTCGAAATTTTCGTACGGATTTAAAAATAAAGCATTGGTTTTAGTTAAAGATAAACTTTGTGAAAAAACTTATTTAAAAAAACAATCTGATATGCACTCGCCAGTCCTCATCGGTCAAGTCTTATTTTTTAAAATGTTTGACAGCCTTTTGCTCACAGCTCACCTGACAATAGTTGATGGTGTGGTCTAAGATGATAAACACACCAAGCCTGGAATGGTGCTGGCTCTCAAGTGAGGCTGCCGGAACACACTGTTAGGTGCGTGGCGGCTGATTTTCTACTTGAGGGTGGTAGCTAGCCAGCAAAGTATTAGAAAGTACCCTACCACCATACTATGGTTTCCTCATGCTGTTTTCCTTCATCAGCAGCTCAAGCTCATTGTTGGGGTTTGAACACACGCCCTTCGGCGTGCGAACCGACCGCGCTATCATCTCTACAATATCGATAAAATATGGGTACAATCACTTTTCGAGAGTACAGTTACGTCTACATAATGCTATGTAAATTCACTCACGCCATTGCCATTTTTTTCTGCTCTTTCAAATATTCATTTTCTCTTTGGTAACGCGCTTTCTGATTCTTCGCATTTGTCATTCTGTCTCTAAGACTCGTTATTTTTGCCCTAAAAGATAAATGGTGAAATATTTTAATTGCACTGGTTAAGGCAAATGTGAATGTTTGTGTATACTCATGACACCGTAAAGCGTTGCGGTTTAAGTCTATGTGTGATATAAATCATTATCCAAAAGGCTTATTTTAGAAGTGCCAATTTCTCCTAACAAACATGCTTCAAACAACAAATTATACAAATATCTATTTCTAGACACAAGTGTTTCTTCAGATTACATTTCTCAAAATAGAGATAGAAAATATGTTATGAGTTTTGCAATATGTTCTACAAAAAAACAGCTGAACATGCAAGTGAGACAGCTTTAATAAACCAAAAACACTCACTCTTTCTTTTCACATTTCTTGCATTGTGCGAGCAAAGGCTTATCATTTGTAGCCTGCAGACAGAATTTCATCGGTTTGTCATCATATGATAGCATTTGCCTGAAAAAAAATAATCGTATGACATGGACACAGCGCCATCTGACCCCAAACTAAGCAAAGCTTGTACTCTGAGAGTCAGATAACTGATAGAATATGTTGAATCAAAACGTTTTGTGCGTTCTTAGGGAATATCGACCATGTACGCGCAAGGCGTTTTGATTCTACATTTTTTTTCGCAGAGCGCGTTTGTGGCTCTCTTTTCTGGAGTCTGTTGTGTTTAATGTTAGGTACAATAAAATGTGTGTCTTAAAATATAGAGTAAAAAGGTTTCGTATATGTAAGCGTGCTCCATTTTAGACCACACTACTGCTTAACATCAGGCAGGGTGTGGACAAACGCGGACCTATTCTGAATTTAAAAAAAAAAAAACTATTTACAAGGTTTACACAAAATGGTGGCACTAATATCCACGGTAACGTTAGTACATTAGTCTTAAGCGTCTCACAGTGGGCGCTCAATGCACTTTTTAGAACGCTCCATGGAAAACCTTTGACGAAAAGACATTTTACATTTTGCAAAATAAATGCGCGCCAAAACTCGATTTCAAAATTTACAAAATGTGGTTTGCGATGATCTTTTCTGCTGTAAACATCTCTCCAAGCTGGCAACATATTAACAACATACTAATTTAACAATAATATACCAGAACAACGCGCAAATAGAGCTCGCGCGAGTCCGCACCCGTAATTGCCTTGACTTTTTGAAGAACACTAACGGATGTGGCCGAATTCTGTTCGCGTGTGGTTGGATTCTCCGCGACTATAGTAGTCGCGGAGAATCCAACTATTACTATTTCGCGCCAACAATCTACCATCTTGATTTTTTTTTAAACACCAATATAGGTACAAAGATTAATTTGAAGCGGAAATTTTAAGCAACGCTCTAAGTACTAAACCTTAGATCAGGGATTCCCAAACTGGTCGATATCGACCCCCTCGGAATCGATATCGGTTTCCCAAGGACCGACATAAACGAAAACTGATTTTGGGGGGTCGACGAGGTCTGAAAATCGACCCCTATTAATTGACACAAGTTCTTATTTGAAACATTCAAGATACTGTATAAGTTGTGTTACGTGTACCAACTTGTTATAAGAATTAGTAATATTTTAATAATATACTTACATAACCAACCGTAAAGTTTTTAAATTGGCAAGAATTTTGTATCGATAGACAAAAAACTAGAGATAGGATTTTTAAAGTAATTTGGCCATGGGGGGGTCTGAGGTATCAATCAGTTCATGTTGGAAAAGGTCCCTTGTTCAAAATAGTTTGGGAGTCCCTGCCTTAGATGATAATTACAAAAACGCTCGAACCATCTTTCTGCAGGTTTCAGTTTCGCAATCTTCTTTTTGAGATCTATAGCTTCGTATTCCGAAATAGCCATATTGGGGTCTTTAAATTTTTCCTGTATCAATTTAATAACAGTCTCCCACATTGGTTCATTACTCTTCACGACTTCTCGATGTCTGTAATATACAATAACGAAATATATATTACAAACATAGCAGCTCAAGACTCAATCATACAGAACTTTGAGTTTAAGTAAGTTTGTATTATTGGCAAAGCGTTCGATGAGGCACGTCCTGAGGATGCTTCGTGTAGAGGCGAAACACGTATATCCAATCATTCACTACAACGATAACGGGATATAATGATAGGTATTTGAATTAGTTAATATATAAATTTACAAAATAGATTTTTGATTATAATATTGATAGTAATTTTTCAGTTCCGATTGTAAGTTGTTGATGTGAATGTGAAAAACTTCATGAATTTCCATTCATGATGTATGGAGAACTTTTATGAACACTCAATCAAACCACTACTACTGACACCTAGCTTGTGAACCATAAAAAATAAGATATAACACACTCACGAACTTTCGCTTTTATAATATTATTATTAGTGTGATTAAGGTAAATATGGAAACTGGAATTACCTACAAATGACAAAACCTAATGTGACACTCATCGAAATTGGGAATTATAGAGATAACATTTAAATTAAATATGATCGAATAACAGCCTAAAATCTCTGGCTTCCAATATGGAGGTTCTGGGTTCAAATCCCACGACACGCACCTCTGTCTTTTCCAAGTTATTTGCGTATTACCGCTGACTTCAAACGGTGAAGAAAAACATCGCGAGGAAACCAAAAACAAAGTCTAAGAGTTTTTAAAAGTAGTTTCGAAGAAGTGAAGTGTCCCAATTCGCACTTGGCCAGCGTCGTGAACTGCGGCCTTACGCTTCTCACAATGAGAAGAGCCTCGCACTTGCATTGTATAAAAAAATACAGGGCTTATATGGAATTAACTTACATTGGCTGGTCCTTCTTCACCTTATCCACGAGGGGTCGTTTAAGCTGCTTTTTTTTGGCCATAGTGGGATGTATTTGTATGATCCTACTTTTCGTTAAGTATTTATTGCATGAAATCACCGCACATTTACACTGTTTTGACTTGAACCTGGAATTATTTTTTATAACAAAAGGGGGTAGCGGGTTAAAAGGGGTCTGGCGGCCCCCACCGAATTTGCTACAACCGACCAGACAATCTTGAAGAGGGTCGAAAAAAATATTTTTTGAGATTTTTTCCGACCCCATGGACCCAAGTGAAAACCCCATAATACCTGAATTTTTTCAGATTTTTTTGTTGAGTAAAAATATGTGTAACATCTACACATCTAAAACAAATTTTTAGATGCACTGCGACCTCTTAAAAAACGTATGAATGCTCAAAAAAATTAAAATGTCAAAATAACATATTTTTCGCGTATGGGGTTTTCACTTGGTTACAATTCACGTGAAAAAAAAATATGTTAAAACACAAAATAATTATATATATTATTATATAATTAGTAATTTAGGTACACCATATAAATGTAAACCTTCTAAAAACTTACGGGGATGATCTGAATAAAAAAACAAGTTCAAAAACTAAAACCGGACTACTGAAAAATTACGCTCTAATTTATATATGGTTTGTGTCACTCTATTTGCACTATTTATATGCTTCTGACTTATAATGTTCATGCTGTATACACACTTGTCTAGGAATATAATTTAGATCAAATCCTTTTCGTCATTTACATAATGTTGATGTAAAAATTGTGTTCCGTTTCATGTATCGAAATAAATAAATAAAATAAATATAGGTTTAATTGTTGATACACATTTATGCATGATTAGAAAAACTTACCTTATCCAGCGTATCAAACAATTGTAATGGAATGTGTGGCCACATTGTGCGACAGATATTTTTTTCAAATCTGTCATAGGGTCATTGCAGATGCTGCACATCATTTGTCTGAAATAATTTTTAACATTTACATCGGCTTTTTTTATGTAAAAGCAATTAAATTAACAAAACACGCTCTTAAAGGGATGTTGCATTGTATTGTTTTCCGAAACATGAACCTTGTGTTTTATTTATGTATAACAGTTGTGGTGTTTTATATATAGTATAGTATAGTACCAAATTGTGTGCGCGAATGTAAGTGATGTAAAAAGGTGAAACTTATAATAATAATATTTATTTATTGCTCCATAATATTTACAAGTACAAAGTCTTATTGCATATTTAATAGTAAGAGATACCTATACTACGGTCTTCTCTGCAATGTTAATGGTACACAGAACCTACACTAAGCAAAGCTTGTATCGTAGGTTCTGTAGAGGAAAAAAAATTATGGCAGTATAGCAATATGAGAGTGTGTGAGTGTGTGTAGTGTGTAGTAAGTGTGCGTGTGTGTGCGTACGAGTGTGTGTACGTGTGTGTGCGCGTGCGTTTGGGTGTGTGTAGGTGTGTGCGTGCGTATGTGTGTGTTACGTAGGGTTTTTTTTATACAACTTACCGGTCATCATTCTGCAAATCATTATGGTCTGCAACGCTGCCACTGGCCAGTGATGTGCGATATGGCCATAAAATTGGGAATACTTGTAAAACGGTGTCTGCCATTATGATCTCTTGGCAAGGCTTTACCGGGCAAGCAACTTTCCCATTTGCATTTAAACTGAAATTTTTACATTTACTTGATATCACAAACACATATATATATAAATATATTTTTAGTTCATAGTTGGGTATTCTTATTGTTCGTTCTTTGTGCAATTTATTCATATACTTTATAATGGTGTGTTCTTTATGTATAAATATTAAAAATCTGTATATTTGTTTGATATATGTTATATTATTAATAATTAATGTAACTGGCTTTTAGCCGTTTTTATTAATAATAATAGTAATAAAATTTTATTGTTAAAAAAACAGTACACTGATAAAAATACCAAATAACAGAAAACTAAAAATGTGTTGATTATTAAAAATATCAATTAAATAAATAACTAAATATATATCCTCATTATTATGTTTTTTTTTTTATATATTTTAATGCACACCTACAACCTCATCTCATTTACTATGGAAATGACTGGTAGAAAAATATTAAGCCTTTCTTTTGTACATATTTTAGTTGTAAGTGTTCTATAAAGAATTAAATAAATAAATTTAAATACATACACTCATACACATAATTAATATGTATACTCACAGGAATTTAGAGCAAACATTTTGGCCTAATACTATAATTTATCTTCACAAAGAAGTGTATATATGTATAATATGTGAAAGTTCACCACATGCTAACAGGAAACTTCAACTCATATGTTAAAAAATAATTACTTTATACAGGAATAGTGGAATGTATGGCCACATTTTCCCACACATATATCTTCCAGGTCATTCTCCTGCAGGAGTCCTTCAGTACAGATTGCACAATATAGCGACATGTTTCTGAAACAATTTACCATCATCATCAACATAATCGGCCTATCACAGTCCATTCCTGGTCTTTTTTAAAGAATATCATGTCACCAATATAAACAAATCTTATGAAGGTCGGCTGAAGCTAGTTTTTTTAATGTAAAAGTAATGAGACGTATGGGATGCTTCCATGGGTGTTATCTCTTGCCAATATTTATCTTGTATTCTAAAAGTGACTCGTAAATGTATGTAATATTTATTAATAAAACTATTTGACTTTGACTTTTCAAGGAAGCATCCCATACGTCTCATTACTTTTACATTAAAAAAACTAGCTTCAGCCGACCTTCATAAGATTTGTTTATATTGGTGACATGATATTCTTTAAAAAAGACCAGGAATGGACTGAATTGGATGCAGCGATACACATAACTTTGAGGAGTAAAACAAAGTCCAGGGCATTGCTGCTTTGGCTCTCGTTACTTTGAAACATTTGATGGGTAATCTCAACAGCTCTGTAATTTTATTAGCTGCAGTACCCTTTAAACCGGAACACAGTAATACTAACACACTACTGCTGGCAGCAGAAAATCTGGTACTGTGGTACCTACACCTAGCTAGATGACCTTTTGCTAAGGAGATCTACCACCAAGAAAAAGGTAGTTACTTTTCAATGTATAATACTAATTATGACTTAGTCGTTGGTAACATTGTATGAAATAGTAAGGACATGAGTTGATACATATCAAAAAGGGCCCCTTATATTCTTCACCTGGATCACAAGTCCTATATACTATATGGGAATCAATGTTCAACATGTGTTCATGGTAATTAATAAAGTTTATACTGTTTGTGCATAGAACTCTTAAAATACATACAAAGAGCTTCACCAATTCCACTGGTATTTCTTTCAAACAAGCTGAGTAATTATAACCTACAGATCCATAGACATCAGACACAGACAACACTTCTCATATCATCACAACCCTGTTACAAAAGATAATGTACTGGGAATAATGCAATAATAGGTACATGATAGATCCGAAATCTTTTTTTATGCTGGCAGTACTGAACAATTATTATAAATCAAGATTGAATTGAAGACTTAAGTAATAATGTGAATTCTTTAAATTAACAATCTGCTTTTGTACAATAATACCCAACTTATTAGTCTGCTTATAGTTCAAGCATGAGTATTGCTGTTTTGATAAGTTTCTCTGATAAGACATTTTAAACAGCCTATTAGCTCGTTAAATGCTATTGACAGATAAAATTCTAAGAAATATTTTGTCCATCAATAGAACCATTAGATGCTTCAACAAAACTATACCATTTATTAAACCACATTTTTTCAAGGCCTTGTAGTCAGGGAGAGGTTACTTATTTGTTTGCATATGACCTCTATCTTACACATTCAAGGTTGCTATATATTTGGTACTGTAAATTGGACATGAGAAAGCTAAGGAGACAGAATAGTGTTATATTACTCAGTAAATAAAGTTTTTTTTTTATATTAATCACCAACCAACTTGCGTGATGGAAAACGACGGTGTGGCAGAGGATGGAGCACTCTGATCAAGAAGAAATCTATTCACTCTAGCCTCTTAATAATTTCCAAATTGTAGTTTATAGGAAACAGAGATGCCATCAATGAGTTCCATTCATGGACCGTACACATCAAGAAAGTAGAGTTGAATTGCTGAGTACAAACACTAGGAACGTCCACAAGGAACAGATGATAGTGTGCCATTCTTCTGCTTGTCCTGTGGTGCACTCATTCTTATTCATCATTTATTATTGTTTGCATTTTTAAATTCCAATTTACTTATGGAAATGTTGTTTCAACTTTTTAAATTCAATTCAATACTTAAACCATACCTTATAATTAAAAATAATTATATGTCATTGACATTTCACACAGCGCCATCTAGCCCCATACAAAGCAAAGCTTGTAGTATGGGAACCAGATAATTAACAGAATTAGTATGTACTTTTTTTTGTAGGTAAATACATATACAGAACACTCAGACACAGAAGAAACATTTATTGTCACATAAATGTTTATCTTGAGTGGGAACAAAACCCATGCCCTACAGCTCTTAATTCATACATAGCATATGCATTAAGTTATACATTACACTCACTTTACACACATCCATTGCCCAAGTTTGCACGTTTGATAGGCACTTCCCTATGCAGATAAGCACTACACACAAATTGTTATTGCTTTGCAACACTATAGTTGTATAAAACATAGATTTTAACCTGCTTTAAAAACTCAGTTAAATAAGTATTTTTTTTATTAAAAAACAAGTTCAATACAATGTTTTTATAACACTATACCACCTCTTAAATAAATAATTGAGGAATCAATGCATAACTAAAGAACTAATATGATCTTTCTCAGTGCTAAGCCAAGACAGAAGTGATTGAATCAACAGGTGTGATCTCTTTAAAGTTTTGGCAGCCTTGTTAGATTGTCTGGCTTCCAATCCGGAGGTCTTGTGTCCGAATCCCATGGCATGCACCCCTCTTTTTAAGTTATGTGTGTACTGCTGATTTCAAACGGCGAAAGAAAACATTGTGAGGTATATATGTCTGAGAGTATTAAAAAAAGTTTTCCAAGATCTGTAGTCAGCCAACCCACACTTGGTCAGCGTGGTAACTATGGCCTCGCCCTTCTCTCAAAGAGAAAAGGCCTGCGCCCAGCAGTGGGACAGTTTATAATAACAGGGCTGATCACTTTAAGGGTTTGAAATATGAAATTCAGGCAATTTACTCACTTAATATTTATGTAAAAGGATTTGTTTTGTATTACGCGCTGGATGCGAACCGCTTCTAACCGGTCTTTATGAAAGTCAATGGGGAGGCCTATGTACAGCAGTGGACTTCCTACGGCTGAAATGGTGATGATGAAATATACTGGTACCAGGGAGCAATAACTTTAATAACATAATCTGCACCAGCTTAAAGAAAAACTCGGAAGTGTACCTACCTGTTGCAACAGCTGCGCTTGTAGCCGGCCGGTAAATAAAACTAAAAACGACACAAAGAACTACAGACTTTTTACGTTTATAGAATCTTTGCAAAAAATAGATTTTAAGATCCACATATTTTTATTTAACCTTGAGGAAAGAAAATCATCTCTGTTTGTTTCCGATATTCCAATTTATTTTCCTTGTCAAATCATCAGGGCACTGTTGCCAACTCCAAAAATTCCGAGTCCCTAGACTCATAAGCAAAAGTCGCTAGAAAGTCGCTAAAACTAACTTCCCCAGGAGCGGAGCCACGATTTTGTCTAGGAGAATACCTATAATTTTGTCGAGGACAGAAAAGGCAGTGTGAAATATTAGAAAAGGTGAAAAAAAAAATGATAAAAAATTAGATTACAATTAAGTAAATAATATATAGGTGCAACAACATAATACATCTAACTTTTAATTAAATAATTATATTATCATTATTGTAACAATCACCCAGATCATTTGTTGTTTTAATCACAATTTGCCAAAATTACTTATTATCGGAGAACTGGCCGTATTACATAGCAAAACTTAGATTTGAAAGAAAATTGGATGTGTTGCATTGAATATTTTTTGAAATTTCTAAAGCTAGGGATGTTTTAATTTCTACTCCAAAAATCGCCAGATATGTCGCTAAACAATTTTTGTCGTCAAAACTTTATTTTAGTCGCTAAGACTTGAGCAAAAGTCGTCAGTTCTAGCGACTAAGTCGCTAAATTGGCAACACTGCATCAGGGTTGGATTTAGGTAGCTTGAAAATTATAGTACAAAAATTTAAAAATTATAGTATGCCGATAGTATACAATTTTTTTTTTGTAAATCAAAATAATGATTAATTCGTCGAATCAACACTTTTATGCAAAATTTACTACTACTCTTCTAAATTAATCAGTTCTTGAATATTATTTTCTTCATCCTTAGCATCTAATCTTATCAACATGTCTTCTGTGGGTTTTGTCGGGAACGCGAAAGGAGTCGTGTCGCCCAATTGTAATTTTTTCCAAAACTAGTTTTTTTTTCGAGTGTTTATGTATACAAATGTTGGTGTTTTATTCATAAAGTGCCGAATTACAAGCGCCAGTGTGGGAAAGTGACATAATGTAATGAAAGATGACTTTTTGTGTTACTTCCAAAACTCCATCGAAGCTTATAGTAAAGTCACCACTACTTTACAAAAGCATGACTAGATTTGACTGGCACGGACTGGACTTGACCCAAACTGGACTTTGACTATAAAGATAAAGACTTTGACTATAAAAATACGGAAACATTGAAATTGGCACAATGCACAGAGTGCGATGCCAAGAAGAAAAAGAAAAAACCCAATGACTGTTTTTTACACATGGTTTGGCAATGAACGGGTGTCATATTTACCTATTTTGGTATTTTATAAGTGAAGTAACGAAATTATAGTATTTTCCGTACTATCCTTAGATATGGATAGTATCTAGTACGGAGCATGAAATAGTAGTACAAATACTATAATTATAGTACGAAATCCAACCCTGCAAATCATATCAATTACTTTTTTTTTTAATTATTGGCACCTGGATACACCGAGATACACTCACAGTCCCTATGCCTATACCTAGTTATATTTATATATATATATATATTATATTACTTTATTAAAGTTAGTTATTTAGACAATTTCATACATTTTTTTTTCTCTATAACTGTAAACTAACTAACTGTGTTTATGAAATGTGGGATTTGGGTAGTTTGTTCAAATTAAATGGCGCTTCACTGTCAGACTCTGAGGTCAGACTGTTACAGATACTTTTACGGTCTGCTGATAAAACTAGACGCGCCAAGCTACCTCTGACTCTGACCTTTCTTATTTATATGTCTGCAGCGTCGTGACATATGTTAGTTTTCGTCTTGAACAATAAAAAAAAAAAAAATTGCGAGGTGTGCTTGTTTTCTGGAATGGTCAAAATAGTCTGTTTATAGTTTAAGTTGTTATGATGTTCCTATTGCTAACATTAGTCTTTACTTTTGTGTGTTTAATTACTTAATTACTATCAGTATTTTCCGATGACTAAGGAAATCTCTATAAATTTCTCTCGATCGTAAAATCCCACTGAAATATAGGTCACATGAAAAAAAAAAAACAATTAGGTACCTACATACTCAAATTAACTTAAATCCGTTGTAGATCGAAACTTTATATTGCATATAGTTGATATTAGACGCAAGAAAAGCCTTCTAAAAGTAATTGTAGTAAGACTTATAGTGCAACCTATCACCTTTTGTGTAGTGTAGCCACATTTTGCAGATATTTCTCAAACAAAACACAGGATTAAGAATTCAATTATTTATTCATAAATTAATGAATTTCACAAATATGGAGTTATTATAATACAAAATCGAGATAGTTACAACAATAGTAAAAATATAGTTTTACATTTACAACAGGCATAATTGTATCCCTAGTAAGCTACACCCGAGTTCAGAATACGAGATAAAAAAAGGTAAACAAAGAAATGTCAAAATATTATGTCAGTATCAAAATGACATTTCAGAGGTATTGAACATTTTATCACCAGAAAAATCCTAAATATTCAGTTGTACTTCATATACCCTCTGAAAAAGATACTGGTATAAATAATGATTGTATTTATAAATGTATCTATATGTTCAGATATGTTTCTTTTGACAATACATATCCCCCTATCATTGATACGACTGATACGGCGGTAGCCACGCCCCTGACAAGAAAAAAACTTTGGCTTAAGTCTAAATTTGTTTAGAATGACTATCGTGGAAAAGTAAAAGCTTAAAAACAATTCAAAAATTCTAGTGTATTTAATTTTATTCTTTCGAAATAAGTAAAACTAATTTATATCTCTAAATCATATTAACCACTTTGTTTACCTTTTTGATCTCGGATTCTGGATTCTGGTATAAAACAATTAAAATAAAATTTAGTTGAGTTGTTGCTGTTGAATTCAGTAATAATTCGCTATCTTTTCCATTATAATATGATTAAACCCATCAAGGCAGAAATATATAAAGCTATTCTTTTATTATTATTGAAATAAAAACGACAAAAAGCAATTACATTTATCTCACAAAAAATAATAATAATTAAAAACTGTAATACGAAAATTAAATAAAAAACAATGTCAACCTAATAATTAAATAGAAAAATCATAAAAACAAAGAATAAAATACAACAATAATACAACCTATCTAAATGTCATTTAACGAAATGTCTAAAAATTAAGTTAAAAAAATTAATCTAAATGTCATTTAACAGCTATATCTGATTTGATGTGAACTTGAAAATATTAAATAAAATAAATATAGTAAATATTTATAATTATCATTGTACCTACATTTCACATAAATCTTTATTAGCATGTACAATTTTTTGATTATTTTTTATCATTAATTAATATCGTTTTTTACTTGGGAATTTCGTTTTAATGAAAAAAAAATACAAAAATATTGAATAAAACAACAATATACCCTGATATTTTGAATCACAAGTAAGTAGACAGCACCTTTACTTAAAATTAGGCGAGATAACGTCCAAAAAAATTAAAACTAAAATAAACTTGTGCCAAGACTTGGTACAAAAATTGGTATCGAAAAAAAAAGACGTGCGAGTAATTCATGTTCTTTTTTCTTTTTGGTTTGGTTTGGTTGTTCATGATATTATTCCTCTTATAATTCTAGTTTTTTTATGGCACTTCTATTTTCTTTTTTAACCGATAGTTGGGTTGGCATGTTCTTTGGTGTCAAGTGTAGATTTGATGGTATTCGAGTCTGCATCCGGCTCTCTGTAAACAAAAAAATATAAATATATGACTATATTTTTACACAGCGCCATCTATCCCCAAACTAAGCATTGTTTGTTTGCAACCAGATAGGTAAGTAAATACTTGTAAAAAGTATACATTTTTTGTAGTTTAGTTTAGATCATGTGGCTGCAGAACAATATTCTCTTGTTTGGATATAGAAAAAAAGGGTCAGAATTGAATCCACGCTCCAATAACACTACAAAGTGAGGCTAAAACTACTAAAGAAGGTTTCGAACTGTGCTACAGGGCAGTCTTAATTGATACTACAAACATAAAGTACCACACCATAAGGGTGCAGTACAACGATGCGTTCCGCATCCTTATGAAAAAAGCACGTTACTGCAGCGCGTCGGGCATGTTCGCCGATGCGCGGGTGCCGGACTTTTATGCCGTCATTAGATCCAGAGTAGCTTCCTTCTGGAATGGGTTGATACATTCGAAGAACGGCATATTGCAAGGCCTGAATGACTATTTTAAAAGTCCCCTTTTTAACAAATGGAGGAAAGTGCACCAGAGTGCGAATCGTAAATAAACAAAAAAGAAACTGTAACTGTGATATAATTTTAGGAATTTTTTTTTTTTTTTTTAACGTAGCTTAATTTTATATGAGATTATTGTTATGCCTGAATTAAAAGATTATTATTATTATAAAGCCACATACAAGGCTAGCATATATCCGACTAAATTCTCAACAAGCGTGATATCTTATCGTCTTTCAAATCACGGAAAATGTTACTGCGACTTATGGTATACTGGTATAGGTATACGATATGCGGTCACATTGCTTTTTCATCCACCCATTTATCGTAGCACTTAGCTTCGAGTTTTATTAAAACAGCCAGACTTTCATTTCAACTCTATACAAGCTCTACGTCACTTAACGTCCGGTGTGCTTTTTTATGGTTGACGGGCTGACTGTTTAGACTTTAGACCATAGCTCATCTGATGATAAGTGACGGGTGTGGTCAATGATAAACACACCTATTCTAGAATGAAACTGGCTCTCAAATGAGGCTGCCGCAACACAATGTTAAATACTAGGCGGCAGATTTTCAACTTGAGAGTGGTAGCTAGTAGCTAGGTACCACCCTCAAATTTCTTCTCATTCGTATCACTCTTGGCAGAGTGGTCGTGGTCAACATGTTGTTTGATTCCGAGTGGCAGGTATAGTTCACCGTACGATGTCCCGCCATCTCTCCTTGCTAGAAGTCATTCTAGTGCACTCGTGTATGGGTCCGCCTACCAGTAACTTTACTTGGTCAGCCCATCGCATTGGGGACCTTCCGCGTGGCCTAGTGCCTTCCACCTTGCCTTGGACAACAAGACGTGCAATTGAGTCATGGTTTCGTCTTGAGATGTGTCAGATATTTCTGGCGAGTTGTTGTTTGCGCGGTCTATGATCATTATCTTGTTTTACTGCGGTTGATCCCTAATCCGAACTCTAGGCTGACACGTTCCATTTTGTGAAGTAGTTGCTCCATAATGCTAGCACTCTTTAAATAGCGTCGTGTCATCTGCGTAGCGCAGGTTAGAAATCTTGTAACCTCCGATTGTGACGCCATCATTCCAATTCTCCAGAGTAATCCGCATGATGAGCTGTGTAAATGTTAAAAAGCAGCGGGGACACTATACAACAATGACGAGCACCTGCACTGGGATGAAAATTATTTATTTGACATGATCTCGTCTGCCCTTACTGATGCTGTGCCTTCTTCATAGTGTTGTCGTATAAGGTGCACCAGGTGTTTAGGCGTACCCATCTGTAAAAGTGTGTCCCACAGCACTGGCCACTTCACAGAGTTGAATGCCTTGGAGAAGTCGACGAAACATACGTAGATCGGTTTGTTAAACTCTCGTGATTTTGCAATTATCTGACGCACGATGAAAATCTGTTCTCTTGTGCCCTTCCCTTTCACAAACCTGGCCTGCTCAGGTGCAATTTCTTTGGATAAATATGCCTTAGTCTTTCGTTTCTTTGCCTTAACCCTCAAGTTACTAGAGTGCTAACTAGCCAGTCGAGTATCAAAAAGTGCCCTACCACCACACTGTGGTTCCCTCACGATGTCTTCCTTCACCAGCAGTTCAAGCTGTGAACCGATTGCGCTAACCACTGTGTTATCATCGCTACAAGCAATAAGCAAGCATATGACCTGGCTTGTCAATCATCAAATAACTTACCTAAATAACACTGCATCAATTACCACTGATACCGTGGCGGTAATTTAGGAAGGGGCAACGTGGGCAGCGCATCGGGTTGAGAAGAGACACGTCGGCCGTCAGAAGTGATGTTTCCACTACCTCCCGGTATTGGGTTCTGTCAAAATATAATGACATTCCGATATGACATTCATTTCGACTTTTGGCAGGAACGCGCAAAGGTCTTGTAGCCACAGTATTATTTGTGTTTATATTTTATAGACAAAGTGATTAAAAAAAATTACTTACCGCAACACTGGGTATTTCTGTATTTCGTTGTGCCACTGGAGTATTCACACTAGGTTCAATGTTTTTTTTGACCAACTTAGCTTTGACAACAGATGTTTTGGCCGCCGCACCGTCGGCTTTGAACGCTTCCGTCGTTTGTTGGGTAGTATTTGGATTTTTAGCTGCCTCTTCAAGTTTTATTACAGCAACTTTTCCCTTCAACACTTCTTCAAAGTGATTCGGATCGTCGAACAGCTCGTCTAAGCTTTCGCTGAAAGACATTATACATTAAAGAAAAAAAAAAGTACCACAACATAGAAGGTAAACGGAGCGTTGGCCGTCCAGCCGTAAGATGGATCGACGATATTGTCACCATCGCGGGTCGAACCTGGACTAGATTGGCACGGGACCGAGGCAGATGGCATAACAAGAGAGAGGTCTATCTATACCCAGCAGTAGGATAAAGAAGGCTGTGGATGATGATGATGAAAACAAAACATAAAAACAAACAAACACAGAAAGGATATTAGTATTCAAGTATTTGTTATATCAGTAATTCGTAGTACAATACTGTTTCCAGTGGCATGGCTAGGTATCCAAAGGCCCTGGTGCAAAAACATATGGTCCTATCTAAACTGGTTAGGTTTTAACAAGTAAATTACTTTTATATTAACGATCGACAGTAGCAAAATGTGATAGCCTAGGGCAGGGGTTCCCAAACTTATTTTGTCTACTGCCCACTTTGAGAATAAATTATTTTTTAGCGCCCCCATTTTTTCACCTACTTAAAAACCACTATATCTTCAAATTAAATTAATCAATTATTGTGAGCTATATTAGCGGAGATTAAACATTAATTCTAAACGGGACTTTTACTATAACTCGCAAGAGTCAATTTGAAACCTGAGCGTAGTAGGTTATACACAACGGCGCTCAGGTCTCAAGTTAACTCTTACGGGCTACACCTGCCAATGAGAATGATTATTGAAACGCAACTTTATAGTATTCAAACAGACCTATTTGACCGATTGACATGATTTTTATTTTATATATTCAATAAAACAGGACAGATATATGAACTACGCGGAGAGAAATATCGAACTGAGTTTGAGCAATCTCTTAACTAATATTAGTTGATGTTCACAAGTTGTAGTTGAGAGTTGAGCTCATGCAGTCGGTGTCTAAGAGGCCTCCTAGCTAAATTAAATTATAAATCACCCCCCAAGCCACTACACAACGCCCCCATTTTTTTTCTGAATCTCTTACCGACCTTTTGGCCTGCAGCGCCCACAAGGGGGCGTTATCGCCCACTTTGGAAAGGGGATAGTAGGATACCAATAATCATGCTTCATTCATATACATATACATTCATACATACTTAAAGTGATCATTTAAATTTAAATCAAATACGGGATATTCTAAGAATTGTAACGACTGAATAAGATTATCTTTTGTTATTAACATAGCATTGATCTGACACTGGAGTTTTTACATGTTATTTATTAAAAATAATACTTGTTTGTCGGATTTTAATTTTACATATTAAAGAATATTTCTGATAAGTATTTAAAAAATGTCGTCTGTTTACATAAATATTTAAATTAAATGCTTGTCACTGTTTTAACCAAAACGACTTTTAAGAGAAGACACTTAAAATATAACTATTTAATACTGATAGTTTCATTTAATTATTTTGAAATCGCTTAGTCTTTTAACCTTTTGCGCGCCACGCCACAAACGCATTCCCGTACGCCATGGCCCAAAGTAAACAAATTACTTGAATAAGAATCCAAATTTTTTATTTCAATATTTCCAAGTACTTGTGGCTCTAGAGACTTGTTTCTTTATACTCATATGTTGCTGAGATATTCTATTTTGAGGAATGTTGAATTAGAATACCAGTAATAATTTTTCAATATTTTTATTTCTTATTATTGTGGGCCGGGTTTTTTGTCGCCTATAGACGTCGTTGGCGCACAGGACCCGCAAGTGCTAGTCCCGTATAGGTGACTTTGGTGCTCAAAAGGTTAATAGCAGCGGTCATGTCAGAGATATTTCCACATTAGAGCCACCACTAGCTTATACAGACCTACTTACTCAACAACTAAATAAGAAACAGATAAATCACCAGCATTATCAATATTATTTATCTCGCTGGGTATTTGAATCCAGGTTAGTAATTTTCTGTTGTATGGTATATAGATAGACATCTTTATTCTCAGCAAGTAAATAAGTAGGCCAGATAAAAAAATGTTTCTCACCCATCAAAAATCTGCAGTAAACTCTTGAGTGCTTCAGTTTCTTGCCTGAAACTGTAAAACGTTGCTATGTACTTATCTATATAAAACTAGCTGCACCCCCGCAGTGTCACTCGCATTTTATATGTATTAACTTGAAGCTCTGTAGTTGATTGTATGTTGCTATTCCACATTTGTCATAAATGCACCAAAGATGTGGAACTCTCTACTAGTACCAGAGTAAACTGTTCTTCTAGGTTCTTCCTAGGTATGCGAGCAGGACCATGCAATTTGCTTAACATCAGGTAGGGTGTATTCAAAAGCAAATCTATTTTGACTAAAAAAAACAAACTATATTTAATACCATAACCTAATTAAGTGAATAAACTCAATGTTTTGTAATCAAGTTACCAAGAAGACACCAAAATAAATTGCACTTGTTTGGAGTTGAGTCACTAGTATAATTTATAATTTGTAATCAAAATGTTGCATAGCATTTCAAAAATATGGCTGAGGAAGTAGGAGGGCTTTAGTTTCCTGATTACAAATATACAAACATATGTTGGACAGTTAAAATTGCCACTTTCAAAAAGACTGATGTTAAACTTACTTCCGACCATTATCTGCATCAACCTTAAGGCTTGCAATAACACCATCCTTTTTCTTGCACAATTTCGTCATATCATCTAACTGCTCCTGTGTAGAATCTAAACAGGATTGCAGTACTTCACTGATTTCATCTTCGGGTTTTTCTTCTAATTCCGCCGGATAGAGACGGAACATTTGGTTCGACCACACTGGTTTCACACAATAAGGACAAGTTTTAGATCTGTAAATTAATATATATTACATTACTACCGAATAGTTTCTGGTTTGCACAACAAACATTTTAGAAGAAATTCTCTAAATAAATCGACCGTAGCAATTAACATTGTCGGATCTACATTTTTGCTATTTTCATTTTGTTGGTATAAAGGTCTTAGAATATGTCTAAAATGCCCCCGCAAATTATTAAATTCGATTAAAAAAACTTAAATGTTTTACCATTAGGTTGATTATAGGAATTTTATATATTGATAATACCAGATCCGACAATGTTAATTGCTACGGTCGAAATGCTACCATATCGAAACCCATTGCATAGTTAAGAAGAACAAGCAAACAAACAGACACACGAAAATTATATTGTATTTTAATAAAAGGAATATTTTGATTCAGTTTAAAACTGATTTGTCCTCTTTTGAGTGAATGCAGGCTTTGGAGCCAAGCATATAGGCAGTTAAATGTCACACATTGCAACTAAACCACTCACAATATAACTATTTGCATAATTATAATATATTGAACCAGTCCAGGATTTAAAAAATTTAAAAACCCCCTATGCAATTAACCATACATAACTAAGAACCACTGCAAGGAAACTAGCTTTTAAATGAAAAAAGATTTACAGCTTATGTGATAGGCAGGTTATTTATAAGACATGTGAACTGGAATTAATGAATATACAGTATATATATAACATTACTAAAATTAAGATCTTGATACCCTTATAACTATGTAAGCTTACTAAAAAATATTCTATAACATGCCTCTCCAGCCACTGCATCAGGCACAGATAATGGAACATGTGGCCACAGTTTGTTGCACACCATTCTTGAGCGTTAGGCTCCAAGGTCATTGCCTCTTCACAAAAGCATTTAAGTGCACACATTTTTCTGAAACAATCACAGGTAAAAGTTATAACTTTGTGGTTAATACAAATGATGATATGATATGATAAATGTAACCACAACCTCATCAGAATGCTGAAAAACAAGACAAGCTTGATTCCTACTGCAGCAATTGGACAAGCAAAGCTCTGACTAATAAATAGCAGAGGAATGCCTTTGTGATGCAATGGGTTCAACATCATCATCTCAGCCATAGGATGTCCATAGGCTGCTGTCCATGCTGGGCATAGGCTTCCCTCACTGACTTCCATAAAGACCGGTTGGAAGTGGCTCGCATTCAGCGTGTTCCTGTGGTCTTAGTTACGTCGTTTGTCCACCTCCTGTGTGGACGTTCTACGCTGCGCATAGGAAGGCCTGTGGTCTCTGCTCTAGAACTTTGCAGCCCCATTGGTCATCAATTCAGCGTGCTATGTGGCCTGCCCACTGCCACTTCAACTTGCTTATTCGCTGAGTTAAGTCGGTTACTTTAGTTGGTTACAAATTTTCGGTGGAAAATAATATTTATTCATGTTCGCAAGTGTGTACAACATTCTTAGTCCCTCCAAATAAATGTCAAAATGTAGAATAAAAATAAACAGAATAATGAAACGTAAGAAGAAAAACTAAATATAAGTATGTGAAGATGGTAAATGCGTTTATAGTTAAAACAAAAACGTTCCTTCGAAAATAAAAAAAACCCTTTTAATTTAAGCACACACTTCAGGTACCTACCTATGATTATGTTTGTTAGATCAGTCGTTAGGTAAAACAAAAGCTCTAAATTGATAATCTGCGTTGATAGTATAAATCACTGTTAATTACTTTATTGTTTTTGTTCTTTTACAGTGAGGGTCAGTGAGGGAGGAGAGGAGTGAGCAAAAAATTATATTATTGGAATAATATTATTGAGGGATCTCTCATTCTCATATTACTAATATTATTCTTTGATGTAAATACATGACAGCAGACAGATGACATCGGACATGAATACAAAGAATAGAAACAATTTTTTTTTTTTAATTTCCCCTTTCTTTGGCGCTAAAGCTTTAAAGCTATACTGCCTTGTCTTCCGTTTTTGCAATTCATGTTCTACATCTATAATTACCTCCACAGGTTACCTCAGATGAAACATTTCATCTGAGATAGTTACAGTCAAAGTCCAGTACAAATAATTAAATTATAAAAAGACAAAACGCCTTAGCTTTTTCAGGGTTCCGTACCCAAAGGGTAAAAACGGAACCGTATTACTAAGACTTCGCTGTCTGTCTGTCCGTCCTTCTGTCTGTCACCAGGCTGTATCTCAAGAACCGCGATAGCTAGAGAGTTGAAATTTTCACAAATTATGTATTCCTGTTGCCGCTACAACAATAAATACTAAAAACAAAATAAAATAAATATTTAAGGGGGGCTCCCATACAACAAACGCGATTTTTCATAGATAATGGTACGGAACCCTTCGTGCGCGAGTCCGACTCACACTTGGCCGGTTTTTATTTTTATGTTTGGTTACAAAGGCCTTTGAACCATGCCATTATTTGGGAAGAACTGTACTCTGATTATTTGAATCACAACACTTCACTATAATTTAGTCCCTATATTTAGGTTTAAATGTATCGACGTCTTGTAATATTTGTTCAAAAGGCGGTGGCGGGCGGGATGAAAATTCCTTATTTTTCCACACTTCACTGAGTTCACTGGCTAAGTTAAGAGAAGGCTATTGTTATTTTTTCTGCACTTTCTGTATTTGCCAGTGTGATGTATTTTTTAATTATAGCAAATATATATTTTTTAAATTTAATCTATCTATCTAATCTAATACCTTTAAACGAGCAATTCTTGTATATATATATTTTCTGAATCTCGGGAGGAACGGCTCCAACGATTTTCATGAAATTTAGTATGCAGGGACGATAAATTGATCTAGCTAGGTTTCATTTTAAGAAAACGTCGTTTTATCCGTGTTTTCAGGCAATGAAAAACCGAGCAAAGCTCGGTCATCCAGGTACTTAAGTTTTAATGTAGCTTGCGGATATAAAACGTACAAGCCAATAGGTGCGCGCATTGGCAGTAAAACAGACTTATTAGCGGCGTGATGCTCTTTCGATTCCTTTCGGTGTGTGTTTGCGTATACTACACACTTCTCTGCGTTAGATGCGTCCTATTCAAATGTTACACAGCTGCAGGGCGTCACATGATGGTTAACTTTTTTTTATAGAATAAATTAATTCTACATTTGGTTTTGGTCTAGCGTTTTACTTCATCCACATATCGGAACCCCTAAAGTTTAACTTGTCTAACTTTAATTATGACTTTTGATTTCATACTATTATAGTCACTGCCTACATAAAGTAAGAATTATTGTAATCTACGTCAATAATATTTTATACAAGGAATGGCAGTTTTGTCATGAGACTTTAGTCCGACTTACAAGCAAAAAACATTATAAAATAATTCAATTTTACTGAGAATTTTATCAATCCGATACTTGTTATTCCTCTGAGATCCGATCAGACAGAAATTGACAGAATCCAGCCGTCAGAGATGTCAGTGTCAGTCAGACATTTTTGTGTTTCATGCAGTATGGTAAATACAAATAGAAGATTTATCACTTCATCTATCATATTCACAGAATTATATATTTTATCTCTAAAGCAGCCAGACTTTAACTAAGGAACCAAAACTGCCAAAACTACCTCATACATCAAATAAATTGCTTTATTATCAAATTCGTAGCAATGGATCAAGACAGACCTGAGAGTTCTAATCACGGAAAAAGAACACGACCTTTGCTTCTACAGCCCTGTCCGAAGATTGCAAGACTATCTACGTATCCTAGCTCAAGTTCTAGTAGTATTCTAAAGGGTTCTAAGAAATTGTATTCATCGAGAAAGCCTAAGATTGCGTATAACAAAAGCGATGTCCCTGCAACTGGGACTTCTGTACCAGAAAAGCACGTGCGGAAAGCAGGACCTTTTTTACTAGGTCCTAAACTCGGACCCAGTCCAGTTAAAAGTATTGTGCAGTGTTTGGCTAGGAAAGAAAAGACTGATGACTTTTATCAGGTAAAACAATACATACATATGTGCAAGTTTCTCTATGTTTTGTATTTAGACAGTGAAATTGGACATGATATGGCATATTTATTGTTTTGAGACATTCTAAGAGTATTGTTGACTATCGGTAGTATCTTCAGTTGGGTGCTTTGGTGCAACTTTTAAAATATTTTTAATAATAAATAGTTTACTAAGCAATTTGAGTATTCTAGACTTATTTGGTACTATGATATAAGCAGCAGCATCAATATGGTTTGCCTATCATCAAATAAGTAAATAATATGGAACAACTTCAACAAAATTATCTGTTGTTTTAGGTTAAAATACTAACTTTGAAATATGAAGGCCAACCAGAGACCCAAGATGATAGACAGGGGAAAATGCTGCTTCACACGGAATTTTCATTATTATCATTGCTCAAAGATCAAGAAGGAGTTATACATCATCATGGATTATTCAAGGTGAGTCATGCAAGTAATTTTTCAAATCTAATTAGAATTTTTGTAATAAACTTATTTTTTTTTAAAATTTGTACACAATCATAGAATTTTATAGGTTTTAATTATCTCAGCAGAGCAGCAGGAAACTGTTTAGCTTTTTGACAAGCTTTCTATTTTATTTCCATCTAGAGCTGAGGCCTCTAAACTTTTTTGGCTCATCATGTTTTTCGGTTCTGCATAGACCTCTGCTTAGCTAAGATTTTGATTGATTTCTAACTGTAGTGAGGTCAGGGGCATAGCTAACGCCGTATCAGCCATATCAATGATACAGGGCCCTCGGAATACTGGGCCATCTATATGTATAAGCAAAGATTCGTAAGCCTTTAGGCCGCTGCAACACCGGCTACATTTGATTATATATTTGTTAACAAGTTTGTTAGAAAGAAAAATAAACATGACCTCCGTGGAGCTATGAAATGAAAGTCTGGTAGAAGGGCCCCAGTCAAATCTTGATACAGGGCAAAGCAGGGCAGGCGCAAGCTACTTCGCCAGCTGCCCTTCATTTGGACCCCCCTACTAATTTTGATACAGGTATGCTACGCCACTGAGTGAGGTGTAAAGTAAACGAACAATAAAAACCCTAGTATCATACTATTATGTGCAAGTTTTTACAAGTTCAAAGTGTATTGTGATCACAAAACAAATACCATATTACACAGTTTTATGAGATATAGTAACTCTCTACTAATATTATAAGATTATGAATTTTCACAAAACTTATATAAGTTTATTTATAAAACCTAGTGCTATCATTGTAGGTGTATTTGTCACATTTTGAGATTAAAAATAAGCAACAAATCATCTGTCTGGGTGGGTTATTTCATCAATGAAAAGTGAAATTTGAATACAATCTGCTTAAATGAGATCCACTACCATGAACCCTTGTTTACGTCTCACAGAACCCCAATTCTTTTTTTGGCTTACATGTTTACAGGCTTACATTTTTAATTTGTTGTCGACCGCTTGGGGTCATTGTAGACCACTTTAGGTATCAACAAGCTAGAGCCGTGGTCATCAAATTGCGGCCCGTGGCTGTTATTTGTGCGGCCCGCGACAAAGTAAAATATTTCAATGGTCAACTATATACCTACACTAGCTGCGCCCCGCGGTATTACCCGTGTAGTTCCCGTTCCCGTGGGAATACCATGATATAAAGTATCCTATGTGTTAATCCAGGTTATAAACTACCTGTGTGCCAAATTTCATCCAAATCCGTTCAGTAGTTTTTGCGTGAAAGAGTAACAAACATCCATCCATCCATACTTACAAACTTTCGCGTTTATAATAGTAATAAGTAGGATGTCAAACAAAAATCAGATTTTGCGTTCATTTTGTAGCGCCTTCGGCCCGGTGCTGGCACTCACATTGTCATGTGTGGCCCTTGGCTAGTAAAGTGTGACGACCGCTGATCTAGAGTAATAACATTTCTAATAATTATCTGCAGGACCATGCATTAGAAGAAGTTCCAAACCCCTGTGGACCAGGGTTTGTGTACACAGGCAGAGTCCGCCAAAGACTCTTTCTTGTTCTCGATTGTGTCACATCACATCAATTCAGTGAAAAAGGATCAGAGCTTATCAACTTACAGCAGTATGTCACTAAAGTTAAGAAGGTTCCGGAGAAAGAGGCCATACTTATATTTTATGACATTGTGAGAGTTGTGACAAACTTACATAAGGTTAGTAAAAATTATTGTCAACTTACTGTATTTAGTGGCGATGGACACAATCATTATATCATTATCTTGAACAATTATAGAAAACCACTTAAAGGTCAGTTACTTAATGTTGAGATAAACATTTGTTCCAACCAGTCAAGCTTCACTGTTTAATGTTTCTTACCAACTTTTTTATGTTTTCAGAGGAATATAGTACACAGAGATCTAAAACTAGGCAACATAGTGCTAAACCAAAGAACGGGGCGTGTGATCATCACCAACTTTTGCCTCGGCACTCATCTTGGCAGTGACAGAGATCTGTTAAAGGATCAAAGAGGTAACAACTATATTATTCATTTTGATCTTTATTCCTAAACTAGCGGCGCCACGCGGTTTTACCCGCGTGGTGATGGATGATGATGATGAAAAGTAAAAGTAGTAAGTAGTAATCCGATTGGTTTAAAATTGACAAAGTTTCATACAAACTTTCATCCCCTATTTTATCCCCTTGGGGGTAGAATTAATCAGGATCCTTTTTTAGCGGATGCCTACGTCATAACATCTACCTGCATGCCAAATTTCAGCCCGATCCGTCCAGTGGTTTGAGCTGTGCGTTGATAGATCACTATGTCAGTCAGTCAGTCAGTCACCTTTGAGTTATATATATTTAGATTTAGATAACTATGTATGAAGTTGTTATGAAGTTGAAGAAAGTAGTTTATAGGTTGTATTTTTACTGCACAGTTTTATGTATGGAGTTTGCCCATATGTGTGATGTAATTATGTTTCCATTTACGAAATATTTTTTTGCTAAACTTAGTATGTTTCGGCTAGGAGACCGTCTGGCTTCCAATCTGTAGGTTCTGGGTTCGTATCCCACGGCACACACGTCTGTCTTTTCTAAGTTCCGTGCATATTGTTGATGACTACAATCAGGGAAGGAAAACATTGTGACAAAATCTACATGTCCGAGAGGTCATAACAAAACAAAAAGTTCTCGAAGATATGTGTAGTTTACTAAACCGCACTTGGTCAGCGTGGTGGACTTTGGTCTTACCCTTCTCACAATGAGAAGAAGCCCGCGCCAACATGTGGGACAATTTATAATATTTTTTTTAAGAACTTAAAAAAACCCCGACACAAAATCAAACATATCTAAGAACACTCCCGATTAATTCATCTTTCAAAGAAAAATCTGTTCATCCGAGCTACGATGCCACAGACAGACACACACACAGACACGTCAAACTTATAACATCCCGTTGTTATTGTTTCGGGGGTTAAAAACAGATCGGATTCGGAAAGTTAACAATGAAATACTTCTGTTTTGGATTTAATTATTTTTTTTTGACATAAAGGTTTTTGCTCATACTTTTTTCATCACATTTGTATTTTTTCAGGGTCCCCAGCATACATATCACCAGATGTGTTGATGTGCAAACCGTATCTAGGTAAGCCATCGGACATGTGGGCACTCGGAGTGGTGCTATACACCATGCTATATGGACAGTTCCCGTTCTGTGACACCAGCCTCGCTCAGCTGTTCAGTAGGATACAGGCTGCCAATTACAATATACCACCGTAAGTTAACAACACTAATGAATAGACTACTTTTTACCCCTTATGATTTTAGCAGTATATTTCCATAACTCATGGACCTCTCAGTGGTTCTCTGTGCGACTCTAATTTCAAGCACAGCGTTATGTGTTAGCGTCTCAGCGCTAAATGTCACGGTGGGCAGGACCTACTCATGAAAGAAGCGAGTTTTCAGACACTGGAAATCCCACTAATACGAGTATTATAAATGTGAGAGTTTGAATGGGTGGATGGATGTTTGTTACTCAATCACGCCAGAACGGCTGAACGGATCTGGATGAAATTATACATTTAAATACTTTAGGCCCAGGAATAAAACATAGGATACTTTTCATCATCATCATCCTTCACCACGCGAGTAAAACCGCTCTTATAAACGTGTGTAATTCTTCGTGTTCTCACAGACATTTTCATAGTTTTTACAATATTTTTTTTGACAGTGATGGTAACTCCGTACAAGCTTCAGATAATACAGTATTTCTGATACAACGATTGCTAGTCAAGGATCCCAAACATAGATTACTGGCTGATGAGGTGAGTGGATATCATGTGTTCTCTGTTCATGTGTATCTTAGATATGGACTTTTTTATTTATTATTTTCTGGAATTGGTGTTTCACGATTCCAATTAGTAAATAGTTGTACAGATATAAGAAAATAGATGAAGACATCTCACTCCTACAAGTCATGCTTGTTTTGCTAACAATATGGCACTTTTCATTGCATTTTATTCATGATCTTATGTGTGTGTCGTATTTTCTAGGCAATATTTTTATATCACAATATACTCCCTCGTTCAAGCTAATCTTCATAGTGTTGAACATCGTCGCAAAGTTGCTACAACTTTTATTATTATTTGTGTTTCGATTCTTTTATCTCTCGTTAGACGGGCTCTTAGCCAAGCAAAAAACTGATGAATTTTATTGATTAAGGGATAATAATTTTCGAACAATACGGCAGGTGTTAAGGGTAACTGCTTTCTGTAGTTGCATGTATATTTATGTCTTATTGCTCGGTTTTTTTGTTTTCTAAAAATGAAACCTAGCTGTATCAATGTATCGCCCCCGAGACCCCCTGCATACTAAATTTCATGAAAATCGGAGCCGTTTCCGAGATTCAGATTACTCGTATATATATATATACTAGCTGTGCCCCGCGGTTTCACCCGCGCTAGATGCCTACGTCATAGTAGCTTTATGCATGCAAAGTCTCAGCCCGATCGGTTTAAAATTGACAAAGTTTCATAGAAACTTCCATCCCCTACTTTATCCCCTTGGGGGTAGAATTAATCAAAATCCTTTCTTAGCGGATGCCTACGTCATAACATCTTCCTGCATGCCAAATTTCAGCCCGATCCGTCCAGTGGTTTGGGCTGTGCGTTGATAGATCACTATATCAGTCAGTCAGTCAGTTAGTCAGTCACCTTCGAGTTATATAAATATTTAGATATATATATATATACATACATATGTATAAGAATAGCTCGTTTAGATGTAGTGTTGTGTATCAAAATTGACGTTTCTTTCTTTCTTTCTTTCTTTCTCAAACTACATATCATTACTATGATTATAAATTTATAAGTGAGGTTTTAAAGCGGAGGGAAAATTTATAATTGGCGTTATTTTTTTAAAATTCTGTTTCTTTAATGGTATGTAATTTCGTTTCCAGGTACTAGACCAGCTTTCCAGCATTATAGCCAGTTACATGATCGTCCCAAACCCACCGGAGGACCTACAGGTGGTCCCGGACATTCCACTGGAGGAGGAAGCTAAAGAAAAGACTCCCAACCCTTCATCCTTGGAGTTGGAAAGGAAACCGTTCTTCAGTATACCTGAAAGTGGCGGAGAAAGAACCCCTAATTCTAACGTATGTGTTTTTTTAAATATGATATTGTCTATATTTAGCCACCAGCTCTACCATATGGAAAGCAATGGCGTCGCGGATGGAGCACATCTGGAAAAAATTAAAAACAGTAGTTCACTGGGAAAACTTCTTTTAGCGATGATAGCTTAGTGTTTAGCGCGGTCGGTTCGCATTCTGAAGGTCGTGGGTTCAAACTCTATTAAGCTTGAGCTGCCGGTGAAGGATAACATCGTGAAGAAACCATAGCGTGGGGTACTTTCTAGTACTCGGCTGAAAAATCTGCTGCCAAGCATCTAACGGAGTGTTCCGGCAGCCTTACTTGAAAGCCAGTACCATTCCTGGCTAGGTGTGCTTAACCATCTTCGACCACACCGTCACTTAACATCAAGTGAGCTGTGGTCAAATACATAGCCCGTCAGCCACGTAAAAAAACCGGGACGGAGTTCTATTCTCGGGTAGTATGTATCTATCAAGAAAGTAGAACCAAATCGTTGCGTACGAATGAAAACGTCTATAAGGAACGAGTAGTAGTGTGCCGTTCTTCTATTTATCTAACTGATGGCCGATGTGGCTATAAAGTTTTGGAATGAAAAACACTGACCGGCAAGCGTAGCGTAGGACGTCCGCCCACAAGGTGAACAGACAACCTGATGAAGACCGCAGGAACATGCTGGATGCGAGCCGCTTCCAACCGGTCTTTATGGAAGTCAATGGGGGAGGCCTATGTCCAGCAGTGGACGTTCTACGGCTGAAATGATGAAATGATGATGACTACAGACAATACTTTTTTTGCTACATTTTGTATACAAAAATAAAAAGAACACGGACAAGTGCGATTCAGACGAACCCACTGAGGGTTCCGTACAAACTAGGTATGATAAATTTTTGTAGGTTTTGATTCCCTTATGAGTGTCGAAAAAAACCGCATAGTTTTTTTGCGACATAAACGGCTGTAACTTTTTACGATATCTAATTGAGAATTGACATTGACAGACTGACAGACAAACAACAAAGTGATCCTATAAGGATTCCGCTTTTTTCCTTTTGAGTTACGGAACCCTAAAACATCAACAAAGGATAAAAAAACAATGTAACAAATCATTGCGTTGTGTGGCTTACGCACATAAACCCGACTCGCACTTGACTTTAACAATGTATTTAACAGGAAGAACTGGGCGTTTTCTGCGTACCCTTGCCGGATTTTCTCGCGCTGAACTTTTCTTCACCGACCAGAGTGCAGCCCAATATCATTATACATCCCACGACCCCGGTGGACTTGTCCAACAATAACCAACGACAGATAACAGTACAGAGGATCGGCAGAGACGCCAGACCATTGCTGCCCAGCGAAATATCCAGGTAATCAGTTATAAGTATTTATTGGTCTTAAATAACTTAATACAGTATAATCCGGATATAACGACGGCCAAGGGACCGGTGATATTACGTCGTACTAACCGGAAGTCATACTATACGAACTAATAATTTTAATTTTTGTTTTTTATTAAAATAATCATATGATCATGTACATAATGTACATACATATTTAGAAATTAATATTTATGTGACCATCGGAAAAAAAAACCTTTAAATCATCATATTTTTTGCATAATGTGCACGTACATAACGAAATGTCTAGTGCAAAAGTTTGTAATTTTTGTTTTGGTTTTCATTTCTATAGTAAGAAGTACGGGCTATATCATGCAAGGCATAGGCAAGGGGGGTGCGCGGGCGGAGATTGCTTCTGACCTACTATTTATTTGTAAACACGTCAACGCTTCTTATCGTTGTAACCGGTCAATTTTGTGTGAAATTCCGTTGTTAAAAACGGTCGGTCGTTGTAAGCGGAGTCGTAATAAAAAGCTCATATACATATGTCTATACTTACGTCGCTCAAAACGGTCGGTTGTTATATGCGAAGTTGTACTAAACGGATTCTACTGTATATTACAGGCAAGTCACTTATTGTAAAGTTAACGATAACAGGTATAAAAGGCTTAAAAGTAATTATATATTCTATCCATTATAAACTTTTAAAGATTTGCAAAAATACAAGTACAAATTATATAAGGAATAAAAAAAAAATAGATTGTCTAGGTTGATCCGTCTAGCAGTAGGGTGTAAATATTACAGTGTTCCGGTTTGAAGGTAGCGAAATTACAGGGTTTTTTGAGACCAACCATCGAACGTCTCAAAGTAATGAGCGCCAAAACAGCGATGCCTTGGCCTTGGACTTGAATAAACGAGATGGTAAGAGGTAACGCCTATCCATGAACATTGCAGTGATACACAGAACTTTTAGTTACAAAATAAAGTCCAGGTCATAGCTGCTTTACGTAATTACGTATTACGTAAGCGGAAATTTAGTAATTATTAACCTCTCCCTCCCCATTATCGCGCATAACTTAGAAAAGAGAGGAATTCTAACACAAACGTACACATTGAAAGTCAGACGGTCAAATTGTGATGTCATTACGTGAACCATGTTTTTTTTTTAATTGTTTTTGTAGCGATTGTAGCTGAGTGGTTAGCGGAGGCGATTCACACGCCTCCACACGAATGGCGTGGGTTCAAATCCCAAAAATAAGTTTGAGCTACCGATGAAGGAAAACATTCTGAGGAAACCATAGTATGGTGTAGGGTCGGCTGGCTAGCTGAGTAAGTTGAAAATCTGCCACCAAGCATCTAACGGTGTGTTCCGGCAGCCTTACTTGAGAGCCAATTTCATTCCAGACTAGGTGTTACCGTCTTCGATCACACCGTGACTTACATTAAGTGAGCTGTGGTCAAACACCTAGTCTGTCAACCATAAAAACATGTAATCATTTTCATTACAGGTTTCAACACATGTTTGCGTCAAATTCAAGCCAACAGCGCGAAACGAGGCGTCCCGACGCTCCTAACTTCGTTCCAGAAACTCGACAAGAACGCGGAGAAAATTCGCGCCTCCGGACGTTGGCCCAAAGGATTCCCCGCTTGAACGCGGTACCCACAACGTCTAACATAGACAGACCTAGCTCTTCAACCGCAGATAATAGAGTCCAATCTTCAAATAGCGCGGAATTCAGAGTAATACCCAACTCGAGTGATTATAACCCATCTAACTCGAATCATACAGATATGCGTCCCACGCCCAACACTTCTGCGAATACTTCATACAGAGCAGTGCAAGGTTCTTCCGATTTTAGAGTTGTCAACGCTAGTTCGGTCGATTTTAGAGTTGCACCGTCGGCGTCTAATTCCGAATTTAGAGTTGCTAACGAAATAAGTAATGACAATATTAGAATAATTCCCTGGTCCGAACGGTCCAGGAATAGTAGAACGTGGGATAATGATTATGTGTTGCGGTTGCCAATTTTGGATCTGTCTAGAGTGCAAGGGAATAGAAGTGTGAACCAGCAGAATCATGGTCTCAATAATGAGTTAAGTTCTAGATCACAGGATACCGATATGGAGTATCAATAGATTATATAATGTTGGTATAAAGAACGAGACAGTCTGATAATATTCACACCAATGTAACACGGGGACGGACTGAAAGTGGGTTGGTTACCAAACTCCAAAATTGTTGGCCCCAACTCTGTTTTTTTCGAGAAATCGCTGGTGAAAGGGTCTGCTAATGTACCGTAAGGTTTGGTCTATGAACGCAACGAGGCGAGTAAGCAGATTCCCAATTATGACGACGATTTCTCGAAAAATCCCGTTCACGCACTTTTACCGAACACACGCGATTTACATACATACTGACACACACACACACACACACACATACACACACACACACACACATACACACACACACACACACATACACACACACACACACGGTTTGAAGTAATGAGCGCCAAATCAGCGATGCCCTGGACTTTCATTTGATACTCAAAGTTCTATGTATTGCTGCAATGGTCATGGACAGGCATGGTCTCTTACAAGTTCGAGCGTCTTGTTCGTCTCATTACATTTACTTTTTTTTTAAAGTAGATCTCCTTAGCAATTCGTACAACCTAGGGCTGTCTCGCTCAGAATACACGGCTTGTGTAAGAATTAGTATAGTGGGTCGTTCAAGTATTACGTAAGCACCAAATTGGGGGGACTTGGTCTTTGTTTTGCATGGCACGCATAGGAGAAGGAAGTAAGATCTTTGCTTACTTTTACTGACAAAGGGACTAATAATTACTAAAATTCTACTTACGTAATATTTAAATGGTCCCTAGGTGTGTAAATGAGACAGTATAAACAAATAGCCAAATATATTTACAAGACGAAAGGCCGGTCAACGTCAGACGCTGGTGCTAAACTTTTAAAGCATATTTTTGAGGCCTGGGAGAATTCACAGGATGCGGTTGGCGTATTTTGTGATCTCTCCAATGGCGTTCGATTGCGTGGATCATCACACCCTAGTTCTAAAACTTCAACACTATGGAGTTCGTGGAGTGGCACTTGATCTTATATCATCTTATCTATCGAGTCGCCAACAAAAAGTAGGTATTAGCGGTATTACGTCCCTAGGGTCCTTAGTAAAAACGGGCGTACCTCAAGGATCAATCTTAGGCCCTTTCTTGTTCTTGGCATATATTAATGATTTGCCCTATATGGTAAATGAATTGTCCGATATAGTTTTATTTGCTGATGACACCTCGTTAATTTTTAAAGTCAATAGAAAAGATACAGACCTTACACAGCTCAATAACACCTTATCAGCTGTATCAAAATGGTTTGCCGCCAATAATCTTATGCTTAATTCATGTAAAACAAAATGTATAAGGTTTTCTCTCCCCAATTGTGCTAAGAGGGACACTCATATCTTAGTCGATGGTAAAAGACTTGATCTAGTGGATAAAACAGTCTTTCTCGGCGTAACATTAGATAGTAAAATACAATGGGGTCCTCATATAGAAAAGTTAGCTAGTAAATTGAGTTCCGCTGCCTTCGCGATTAGAAAAATTAGACAAATAACAGATGTGGCTACAGCCAGGTTGGTTTACTTTGCTTATTTCCATAGTTTAATGTCCTACAGTCTACTGCTGTGGGGCTCAGCTGCAGACTTTGAAACTATTTTTATTCTGCAAAAAAGTGCAATTCGCGCAATCTATTGTTTGGGTCCTCGCGAATCACTACGAAATCGATTTAAAGATTTTAAGATATTAACGTTACCGTCACAGTACATTTATGAAAACATTATGTTTGTCCGGAAAAATTTAAACTCATTTGAAATTAATAGTAGTCGCCATAACTTAAATACAAGAAATAAAGATAAAATTGTGACACCTAGATTCAGGTTATCTAAAGCTAATAAGTCTTTTCTCGGGAATTGCGTTAGATTCTATAATAAAATCCCACTTGAGGTAACTAAAATGTCCTATAATAAATTCAAAGATTTTATAAAGCAGAGGTTAATTGACAAAGCCTACTATAAGGTGGCTCATTACGTGGAAGACAGGAATATATGGTTGTTGTAGCTTCTCTCTGCACTTGCATCCCCCTGGCTAAGTGACAATTGTAGTAAGCATAATGTATGTATTAATATTTATTACTGTAAATTGTAACCTAATATGAAAAGAAAGATCCACAAAAAAAAAGCCTTGCTGAGTTTCTTGCCGGAGTCTTCTCAGTTGAAGTGTAATTACGAGCCGGTGGTAGATTCAAACATGTAACTTAACGTTCATAAGTGCCTCACCAGGGCCTAAACTGAATAAATGACTTTTGATTTTGATTTTTGATTTTGAAGTAATTGTAAATATCTGTATATTTTTAGTGTGATAATGCTTTAGAATTATTCTGATATATATGCGCGACTTGCAATATTCTGTAAACTGGTAACTTAGGGAACGTACCATTACTACGTCACCCGTTTGGGGGGTTCAGAAATTATTACGTTTTTTTTTTTTTATGTAGGTGCTTGATGTGATAAATTATTTCAAACTTCGATTTACGCGTTTAGATCTTAAATTAGAATACAATTTAAAATATGCTAATTTATCATTGATATATTGGTACAGCGAACACACGAAAGGACAAATATATGAATTGTTAGTTATATTTGATAGAATATCTGCGTCAAGAGCTGTAAGGCGTGAGTTCGATAACCAACAGCACAAACATTTATATGAACATAAATTTTTGTTCTGTCTGGGTGTTCTGAATGTATTTATTAAAAAAAAGTATATAAGTATTCCATCAGTCATCTGGTTCTCATAGTACAAGCTTTGCTTAGTATAGGACTAGATGGCGCTGTGTGAAATGTCCTACGATATTTATCTATTTCACATCATCAGCTATTCCACTGCTGGACATAGGCCTCCTCCTGGGGGGTTTTGCCAATATTCGCCACGCTTGGCAGGCGGGTTGGCGAGCGCAGTTAGGTGTGATTGTTCAAGGAAGACGCTGCTGCCCATCTTCCGGATTACATCCCTTAGCCGACTCTTACGGCAACCACGGGTAGAGAGGGTGGGGTACAATTCTTACGCCGGCACCACCACGGCAAATTATTATTATTATTTATTTATTTATTTATTTATTTATTTATGTAAGCATAATTCCAAGGTAATTCAGTAGATGTTATACAATATTGCAAGTCTGTCGCATAAATTAATATGACCAGTATCGGATTAATTAAAAATAACTTAGGGAAGAATTTAATTAAAAACAATAATTGGACTTGATTTCACACTGCCGAAATCGAAGAAGTTGGTAAACAATTCTGAGATATGTATTAAAGTTTTTGGTGTATATATTTAGTGTCTTAAGCAGGTAGGTTAGCAAAGATATAACTTAGATATGATCTTATATTTATAAGCACGCGTAGAAATGGCATCATCATTTTTTTTGTGTTTGTTAGGCTGTGTTTGACCACAGTTCACCTGGTATTAAGTGACGGTGTGGTCGAAGATGATAAGGTGGAATGGAAGTGTCTCTCAAGTGAGCCTACCGAAACACACTGCCAGATGCTTTTACTTTTAACTTTTTTTTGGAGTGTCCCATTTTGTCAGCTGAAAAAAATTTCATAACTCTTAAAAGTATATTTTAATTTAGTCTATTAACAACTATAGCGCAAATCTGACGTGTAGAGGAGAGTCCCACCTAATCTAAGTTTTCACCATGGGGATGGACTTCAAATTAAAGCAGTTAAAAATATTAAAAAACATGCAAAATATAGTGTCAATCCGTCAATGTTATTTGACTCATAATTACACCTTCAGATATAAAAATTGGCTAATATATGTATATCTCAAATAGATTAACTTGCTTGGCGACAGATTTTTAACATCAGGGTGGTAGCTAGCCAGCCAAACACTAGAAAATACCCTACCACGATGTTATGGTTTTCGCATAATGTTTTCATTCTTCGGCGTATAAACCGACCGTGTTAACCACTGGGCCATAATTGCTACAACTAGATAGATCTAGATGTTGGTTGTCACCACGGCGCACTATACTTAACTGTATCTGCAGACTTTTTGAAACTACACCGCTATACGAGCACTTAATTATGTATGACCAATTTTCACGACTCTGGTAACCTAGTATTTTATGCGCGATTACAATGAGCTTCCTTCGTTTTAGTGATACCATCCACCTAGCCTCCCGATACCGGGGCCACACTACGGGAAACGCGCATTAACGCGATAAATATTGCGTTATTTATTATCGCGATAAAGTGAGTGTAAAGTGGCTACATTTTACTAGTCAACGTCAATGCCCATTCTTGGCGATAAAATTGGCATTAATGTTCCTTGAGCTTCAAACAAGATGGACGTTGACGCTGCTACTCTACTCTAAAAAACCCATTAGGGTTTCCTTCGAATCATTCCATTATTCGTCGACAAGCATCATTTTGCGAAACTTTTGAGTCTCGGTTCCCACAGACATTGTTTGTAGAATTTTGAAAACGCAATTATTTCTTGTTACTCCACTCCATAGTACGTATTTAACGAAGACAAACACGTGTGTCTCGCCCACGGTGCACAATGACAGACGTAGTGTAGCTGCGTCAACGCATTCTTTTATCGCGTTAATCTCTGATGTACCGACACTTCTATCGCCCAACGTCAAACGGCAATATGAATGCCGTTGTCAAATTATCGCGTTAAGTCGTGGCTACACCTATGTGTTCATCATCGCGATAAATAATGGCATTTCCCGTTAGTGTGACCCCGGCATTAGAAGGTTTATTGGTGCACTATTTTTCATCTATGTACAGTAGCGTCACAATAGATTATAGCAAGTACCTACATATAATATAACCACTGATTAGATTAAGATTACAGAAGTAATTTGTAAATAGTTATATTAGAATTAAATGTAATTATTATATCTGAATTTTGTATTAAGTAGATCAATTTTTGTTATTTGTTAGCTGCTATGAAATGTATAAGCTAATAAAATTTATTATTAAAATAAAACATATGCCTTTTTTCCATTTTGTGTGACAAATTAATCCTAATTTAACGTGTATCTTAAACTTACAACGTACATATCTATATACTACATAGCGGATATACATATGTATATCCGCCGCGCAATTTCTCACTATTTTCTAAATCTTACGTATATCTTCTTCTTTGTTTTTGGCGTCGAATTTTATACATTTGCCAGTATCGAAATCTCTTAGTATTTTATAAAAAAAATAATTAACTCAAAGTCACATAAAGTAAGTCAAGGTCGAGTCATGTTTCAACACATTATATCATCATTTATTCAAGTAATTCGCCATTCTAAATAAAATAAAGTATTTTATACATAAGCAAATAAAATACCTACCTGGAAGATCGACAAAATGTTACATAGGTACTTAAGAATAATAACTTAGTTAAAACTTACAATTTATCACTCAAAAAAAAACATGGTCATAGCATGGCATCCTTTTTGCCATACACTTGTAAATAGTGCCCCTGGTATTGCAGATATCCATAGGCGACGCTGATTGCTTACCATCAGGCAACACGTCTGCTTGATTGCCACCTGTGGCATAAAATAAATATAAAAAGGCCTTTTCTGCAGTTGGACAATGACAATCATTAGATAAAAATAAGTTAATATATAATTTTAAGAAAGTAACACAATTTTAATATGAATATAATTTCAAAAATATTCTGCGTTTCCGACATAATTTCAATAATACGGGTTGTACTCGTACTTAGTTGAATTTATAAAGTTTGGGTTCTGCACCAAATCTTATCAAAGAGCTAAGATGCTGTTACCTATTTAATAAATCAGCCGAAACTAAACTTCCCGTTTCTTGTACATATTAAGAACTAGCTGCGCCCCGCGGTTTCACCCGCGTAGTGATGGATGATGATGATGATGAAAAGTATCCTATGTTTTATTCCAGGGCCTAAAATCTACATGTAAATCATCCAGATCCGTTCTGGCGTGATTGAGTAACAAACATCCATCCATCCATCCAAACTATCATATTTATAATAACAGTGGGATAATTATTGATTTAAAAATCAAGTTACAGGAAACGGCATGGCACCCATATATGTACGTACTATCAGGTAAGTACGTGAAACATTCGAAATAAAACAAAAAAGAAATCGAATTGTGACTTTTGTGGACACAGCCGTGAATAACCGTTGTAGCGATGATAGCTCAGTGGTTAGCACGGTCGGTTCGCATGCCGAAGGGCGTGGGTTCAAACCCCAACAATGAGCTTGAGCTGCCGCTGAAGGAAAACATCGTGAGGAAATCATAGCGTGGTGGTTGGGTAGTTTCTAGTACTCGGCTGGCTAGCTACCACCCTCAAGTTGAAAATCTGCCGCCAAGCATCTAACGGTGTGTATTGGCAGCCTTACTTGAGAGCCAGATCCATTCCAGGCTAGGTGTGTTTACCATCTTCGACCAAACCGTCACTTAACATCAGGTGAGTTGTGGTCAAACAACTAGCTAGTCAGCCATAAAAAAAAAAATAAGCATTCATTTTTGAACACTAAGAAGTTTTTCGATTTTCTTTGTATATTGTCTTCACTCAACGTAAAGAATTCTTTGATCCTTTATCTATCAAAAGGTACAATAAAATTTTTGTATGTAGATGATAAATATGTATCTGTAATATCAAACTGTATCCCCCGTCTTTGTTACCAGTTTTTTGAATGCCCCCCATAATGGAAGCAAATTTAGAAGTAGGTATTCACGTTGATTTGGATCTTTTTGTGTAAGAGTATTTACCTTGTTACATATCGCAATTAGTAAAAATAGTTTTTATACTTGTTTGACAATGTAAGTTTTAACTTGTTCTTCTTTTGAGATTCAACTAAAGCGAATCTTCCGCAAAGTTTTCAGACTAATATTAATATTAAAATTAGTTTTCATTTAAAAGCAGTTTTCCCTTGACGTGCAGACGTTAGTCCTGACACTGAGATATTGCAGCAGCTTAGCCCTAGAATTTCATTTTGCTTCCATGTTTGTATGAATAAAAATTGGCTTTAATATTTTCTTAGGGGTTTACGTGTCTATGATTAATTTATGTTTTTAGCGAGGATTTTAATTAGACTTTAGCTGTGATTATAAGGCTAGTCTCAGGTAATCGACGAAGATACTGTTATGTAAGGTAGGTGCGGGTAATAAGGCCTAGCTAAGGGAGATTTGAAATAAAATAAAAAGTATTTATCAGAATCAACAAATTTTAATGTTAATCAAAACTAAAAATCAAACACTGTCGAATATAAACAAAACATGGCAACTTCTGCCGTAAACAAAAACAAAATTAAACATTTACAAAAACCTTGTCCGTAGGCCTTATTATACTATGGTAGGATAATAAAGCCTAAGACTTTAACATATATAAATAATCAAAATGAGGTGCTTATATTTCATAATTGATATCAGTAATTAATAATTATACATTAATCACGCTGTAGTCCTAAAAATAGTAATAAATTTCTTTGATTAACATCCATCAAGACACTCAAAATTATCTCTATCATCCGCTGACAGACCGACGCACTCCTCGCGATACCACTTGCCGCATTTATAGCATAGCATTGTCTCACACTAGCCATCCTGTCCTCCTCACAACCGTGACAGTACCAACTTTCCAAAAACTTCAGTTTAGCACGACGTCTACCTTTGGGGGTCTTTTTTATTTTGTTGTCTTCCTTCTTTTTGTCAAACAAGTCTTTGGTGACTGGTGTTCCCCTGTAATTTATGGCCTTTCTTCTAACCGTTGGTGTTCTATGAGTATTTTTAACCTGAAGCTTTTAAGCTGAAATGCTGTTCTTTTTATTTGTGCAAGTGGCACATAACCTTCATCGTCGTCCGAACTAGAACTACTGTAAGTTGTGCGATAAAACATTCCAGGAGGATTTACAACAAAAATGTAAACACTTATAATTACTTATATTTATTCATTCATTAATTTATTATACCGAATATTTCAAAAATAAACTGTAAAACAGACAAATGTCGATATAATAAATATAGCAGAAGGATAATAAGGCCTACGGTCGAATTTAGTAGGCCTTAATAACCGCCGACAACGTGTGTAAAGAAAATCTTAAAACAACATTATACAAATTATGATTTATTATATAAACATCAAAAATAGGAATAATATGAAGTAATACAAAACTATAGCGTAAAATTATACATAAAAGTATATATTTTAAAAAAATACTTACGATTGATTCGGACGAATTCTTATTAATCGAGTAGCATGACCGCCCCTCACAATTAATGACGCTGCACCGGTGGCAATGAGCAAGCTAACGCTTCGCAACAGGTTTGAAGCGCCATCTATGAATGTTAGGTCCATGCGAGTGCGACCTTGAGCAGCACCGGTCATTTTAAATTGTATTTTTGCTATTTAGGCCTTATTAGCCGACAGGCTTTATTACCCGAACTTACCTTATTAAGGTAGATCTCGATAAAGGCGGTAGGTCGGGCGAGCTAACTAGCCTACCGCCGACAAATAATAAATCAGTCATTACTACAAACGCATTTCATTAACGCTCCCGATCATTTCACTATTTATCCCGGATATTCCAAATACCTACCATAGAAGGTCTATCCTATTAAAGTATACAGGGTTATAAGCTTGAGGTGCATTAAGCCGAAAGGGTTATATAGGTCTACATCATTATGAACAACTTTTACTATGGGTAAATTGAACCAGATACCTGACAGCTTTGATTATATTCAAAGCCTGACAGAATACTTATACGTGCTTTATTTTGTTAATACATACAGAACACATAGGCACAGAACATACGTCTATGTTCATCACACAAATATTAGTCCTGAGTAAGAATCGAACCCATGCCAGCTATCGAAGCAGAACTGCTATCAAATGTGTTTATAGGGCAGTCAGAAGTTCAAGATTTGATTGTCAATTACGATAATGGTTGACAGGCTAGGTGTTTGACCACAGTAGGTACACCTGATGTTAAGAGACGGTGGGGCCAAAGATGGTAAAACTACCTAGCCTGGAATGGAACTGGATCTCAAGTGAGGCTGCCGGAACACACCCGTTAGATGCTTAGAGGTAGATTTTCAAGTAGAGGATGGTAGCTAGCCAGCTACGAGAAACTATCCTATCACCATGCAAAACTAACCTAACTATAATGTGTTTACGCTTATTCGACGTGCAATTAATTAGAGCGCGTCCAAACGAGCTGGATGCTAAATATGATTAATGGAATCCAAATTATCTCGCAGCGTACCTACTACTGGTAGGCGAGGCGATTATGTGGAATTAAATTAACAAAGTTTGCAGTTTCCGCTTTGCAATAGGATTACCTTGACTGTCGAGGATCGACTGCTTTATTTATTTATTATAATATATTATGTTTTATTTATTTATGTAGCCTACGTCAATCTTCATAATATAAAGTATCTCCTTGTTAAGTTACAGTGAGATCAGATCAACCGTTCAGACGTGAAATGGTAACAAACAGAGTGATAGTTACAAATATTTTTTACAATATTATTCTAGATATAACTAGACAAAAATACTGATGCCAATATTGAACAATGTTGGACTGAGGATTGTAGTATTTCATCTCATCTCTTTTACATTTCTTAGATGAAAACAGTGGCGGGGCAAGACCTTTATTTGATGTGGGCAGGGCAAATTTCGCGAGGCCCTCTTCTCTTCTTCGAACATGTATGTTACTACATTCCATTCATTGTTTGCTGTCCATTGCTTTCATTTTGTAATCATCTTGACTATGGGCTGGTATGAGCAATTAACGTACAGCGAACGGGGAATGGAAGAGTAGCTATCAAAAGTTGCCGTTGAGTAACGTGACAGTAACGTAAACAAACAGAATCGGAATCTCCAGCTCTGGCCGGCAGGATTCCCCGCAAAAGAGAAGCTACGCCAGCAGATGTGTTAAAAATAAAATTGACAATTATTAATATTTATCGTTTTATCGCGAGTAAATTTTTTTCGTCACGTTCACGGCTTGGTAATGTATAAGCCTTCGAGGCGCGAGGCCCCTCGGGCCGAGGCCATAGGCAGTGGCCCACGTCGCCCACGCTTTACGCCGCCTCTGGATGAAAATAGATATTGAGGAGAATAAAAGAATGAGCATTGTAATCACCATCAAATGTGGTGAAGCAGGGATAAAAATACGGGCACCAAAAAAAAGTTATTTTAAAAACTAAACATAATGAAAAGTAGTACCTATCTATATATCTATAACTATAACAAAGTATGTTACCAAATATATCGCTGTAAATGTGCGACTTCTTTCAGACCTGTCTTTTATTAGTTGTTACACTATACGTCGTGCCATTCTAAGAAATATGATAAATAATAAACACGATTCGTACTAGTCCAGAAATTACATCAATTTTATTTTAAACGTTTTTTCTTCTAACAGAATTTAGATGGGATCGAAACCTATAATTCTGTGAACATTTTAATCGGCTAACTTTTTCAGTTCAAGAGATAAAATCCTATATCACAGCTTCATTAAAGTTTAAGGTTAGTTAATAGGCAGATACACCTAATAAAAGACTAGAACAGGCTCACTGGAAACCATTTAGGTACACATCATCAGCCATAGGACGTCCACTGCTGGACATAGACCTCCTCCTCCTGGGGGGGTTTTGCCAATACTCGCCATGCTTGGCAGGCGGGTTGGTGAGCGCAGTTAGGTGTGATTGTTTAAGAAAGACGCTGCTGCCCAACTTCCGGATTACATCCCTTAGCCGACTCTTACGGCAACCACGGGTAGAGAGGGTGGGGTACTATTCTGACGCCGGCACCACCACGGCAAATTAGGCACGGAACCCTAAAAATATGTCACACCTTATCTTGCGATGTATATCTATAACTTGTGGTACTAAGCTCACAAGATTCTTTTATTTTCTAATTATTTATTTTTATTTTTGTTGAACTTATTAAAGAGGTTCTATCTATTTAAAACAATAGAGTTATCTACTAATAAAAAACAGGTCACAAAAACTAAAATTAATGTATTTATCCCATAACAAAGACTTGGATAAGGTTCATTAATTTTAAATCTTAACAATACTAACTGAAAGGGTTCCGTAGTATACTCGATTCTTCGCTGTGATAGAGGACATTAATCATTTGCTTTCGCCGAACGAAAATAGATAAAATAATGTATTTTCGTTGTGTTTTCGTAGAATTAAGATTGATTATAAGGTGTTTACAAGGGTAGTAGGACTTGTAACTTTTCATAATATAGCCCTGTTGGCTTATTGGTAGTATATCTGCTTTAAGAGCAGCAGGGGCGAGTTAGCTATATGTTAATCCAGGGTGTTAGCTACCTCCATACCAAATTTCATCAAAATTGGTCTAGCAGTTTGAGCGTAAAGAACTAGTACAAACAAACACTCACACACTCTCAAAAATACGCCTTTATAATATTAGTGTAGTGTAGTATTAGTGAATGATACTTTTGAAAATACAAAACACTTCACTCTGGCATAAATGCACAAAATGCGATGCCAAAATCAAAGTAGAGGACTATTTAGAGATAGTTTTAATACAAATGTGCCAGTTGTAAAATAACAATGAAGTAGGTTATACAAATGTTGATAATAATTGCGGGTAGACTCGAATTAAGAGGTATTACGTTGTAAACGTGAAACTTGCATGGACGAGCTTCTATGTAGGCGATGAAATGTTTAATGTCTTCACCACGGCTTTTATCTGAAACAAGTAAATGTTGATTTATAACTATTTACGCTGTAGGGCGTGAGTTCAAATCTCAACAATGAGCTTGAACTGCCGGTGCAGGAAAATGTTGATTTAGACCTTTTTTTTTAGATTTAGCCTAACCTTTGACCGTCACCTCACCTGATGTTAAGTAATGATGCGGTTTAAGATGGAGCACACTTGCCTATAAGATACTGATTCACTCTCGACTTGAAGACACCCAGATTATATCCAACGGGGAACACCCATTCAGCCAACATACAATGAACGTATAATCAAGCCGTTTCGTTCGAGTTTTTGGAACGTCGACCATTAAACGATGTCGCTTTTTTGAGCTTCTGGCTGTCCGGTAGAACCATGTCAGACCATGTAGTTCTGAAGCACACTCTCCAAAATGAATCCGCAACTTTGCGACGATGATAGGCTTTGTAATTTAGCTTGAACAATGGGGTCGTCTCAGGTGAGCCTCTGACACGCTTCTCAATAGAACATAACGCTAAAAACTAGCTTGTCAAAAAAAAAAACTATTTTTTTTTTTTATTATGTTGGGCTATGACCAAATATACGGAGCATCTGATGTTTTCGGAATTATGACTACAATAAAAGTTTTACATCGTGATTATTACCATAAATTTCTTTTGGCCTAGTGCACTTAGACCTACATTCCACTAAGAGCCGATTGTATAGTTCTATCTTTAGTTGTTCTGCTTGTGACGTCACCATTGCAGCAAATATGGCTGGGGATATCATCAGTGTTAACGCTTGCAGCGATTCTAAATATTCCATGGCCACATTTATCGAAAAGATCTGAAATTGAAATTATTAATGTGCATCGTGACCAGTTTTAAACAAAAACTAAAGATACTGAGAGATAAAGACAAAGATAGAAAAAATAAAGATATAGACAAAAGAGATAAAGATATGTGATCGCGTAGCTATTTCCAGAGTGTCTAACAGGTATTGCTATAAAAAGCTCCAGAGTATAGAGGCAGACTTAGAACATCGACCAACTATAGAGAGAATGACCTCTGACTTAATGTGGAATTGTTCGTGCAAGCACTTTTGCAACTTTTAACTTGCTTTGTAGCAATAGAACAATCAAAAAACAGTCAAGCGATTGCCAAATATGTGATGAATTCATAATCATTGAACTTAATTATTTTATTTTTTTAAAGGAATTGCATAATTTCTTATACTCTAACTCGTTTCTAATTATTAACAAAAAAAAAAATCACGTCGTCTATTTATATTTGTAAAATAGTTTCTATAAGTAGAACCTCAAAAAACCTATTGTGCTATAGCTACATTAAGTTACCTACATACTTTTCAATAAAATTGTAAGTTTCTTTAAAACAATGGCCATTTCTCTCCTCGGTGATAATGGTAATAAGTATAACATAGTTGTCTGACTGGTTGCATAGTTAATTGTTACTAGTTTTGTCACATCAAAAAATCTTATCAGAACACACACAAGCGCGATGCGCATTCAGTCAGTATTTATTTTGTATAATAATAAAATCAAAATAAAAATCAAAAGTCATTTATTCAGTTTAGGCCCTGGTAAGGCACTTATGAACGTTAAGTTACATGTTTGAATCTACCACCGGCTCGTAATTACACTTCAACTGAGAAGACTCCGGCAAGAAACTCAGCAAGGCATTTTTTTGTGGATCTTTCTTTTCATATTAGGTTACAATTTACAGTAATAAATATTAATACATACATTATGCTTACTACAATTGTCACTTAGCCAGGGGGATACAAGTGCAGAGAGAAGCTACAGCAACCATATATTCCTGTCTTCCACGTAATGAGCCACCTTATAGTAGGCTTTGTCAATTAACCTCTGCTTTATAATATCTTTGAATTTATTATAGGACATTTTAGTTACCTCAAGTGGGATTTTATTATAGAATCTAACGCAATTCCCGAGAAAAGACTTATTAGCTATAGATAACCTGAATCTAGGTATCACAATTTTATCTTTATTTCTTGTATTTAAGTTATGGCGTCTACTATTAATTTCAAATGAATTTAAATTTTTCCGGACAAACATAATGTTTTCATAAATGTACTGTGACGGTAACGTTAATATCTTAAAATCCTTAAATCGATTTCGTAGTGATTCGCGAGGACCCAAACAATAGATTGCGCGAATTGCACTTTTTGGCAGAATAAAAATAGTTTCAAAGTCTGCAGCTGAGCCCCACAGCAGTAGACTGTAGGACATTAAACTATGGAAATAAGCAAAGTAAACCAACCTGGCTGTAGCCACATCTGTTATTTGTCTAATTTTTCTAATCGCGAAGGCAGCGGAACTCAATTTACTAGCTAACTTTTCTATATGAAAATTGTTGCATACAATTTTAATGTGATTTTAGTACCAGGCCAGATTATGGTTGCAAATTACAGACACCGCACCGCACAAACTAGTCAGGCCTGCACTAAGGATTCCAAACTGAACAAATTAAGTAAGTAAGTATATATTTTGTGAACACTATTATATATTGTCGTGCTAAAGAACCCTTGATGCGCGTTTTACATTTGATGACTTGTATAAAGTACTTACAGAGTTAGGTTTTGTTTTTATTATATGCACTGAATATGAAAGAGAAATAGTAACAGTTGGTATGTTGAACAGGAGATTTACGACAAACTGAAAATAACGAGATAAAACCGCTTTAGTACTGTAACATTTCATTGTAGAAAATAAATTTAAACTACAAATTATATCCTAGCATATATACTACAGTTTTTGTAATATTAAAGAGGAACTAATTAACTAATTTAAATTAAATCAACTAATCTAAAAGGCCGCTATCAATGGTGATAGTTCCCGAAACGCTGGCCCCATTGCCGCGTTGTATGGCAATATTCTATATATATTTTTGTAGCGATGATAGCACAGTGGTTAGCGCGGTCAGTTCGCATGCCGAAGGGTGTGAGTTTAAACCCCAAGCTTGAGCTGCCGGTGAAGGAAAACATCGTGAGGAAACCATAGCGTGGTGGTAGAGTACTTTCTAGTAGGTACTCGGCTGGCTAGTTACCATCCTCAAGTTGAAAATCTGCCGCCAAAAATTTAAGGGTGCATTTCGGCAGCCTCATTTGAGAGCCAGTACCATTCCAGGCTAGGTGTGCTTTATCATCTTCGACCAAACCGTCACTTAACATCGGGTGAGCTGTGGTTAAATACCTAGCCTGTCAAACATAAAAAAAAAAAAACTCAGACGTTACGCAAAATAAAGGCCAGCGTTTTGGTCACGTGTGGCGTCGATCAGACGAGATGACAAGTCTATAATTTCTATTGTATAGATACAGTAAATACTGAAAGGTACTGACTTGAAAAACTACTTACCAATAGATCAAAGGACTTTTTCACTTTTTCAACTAAATCTACCAGATTTTTGTACATATGATGGTATGAAACTACATCAGAACCTAATTTCTTAGCATTACTCGTTAATTCCTTTAATCTAAGATAACTTAAATAAAATACTATTGAATTTATAATATTTACAGAATTGATACCAAATACTATAAAATAAATCAATACTGCCATAATTATTGGATTTACACATAAAAAGTTAAATTTGAGACACAGAAAAAATCCTAAAGTGTTATAATATAGAAATAGTAAAAACATGACAATTAAAATTCTTAATTCAGATTTGAAAATGGCAGTTTCAATATTTGATTTAAAATCTAGCATTTCCAATTCATGTAAGAAATCTTTAAAAGATATTTTTATCGGAACGAATATAAATATTAAATTGTTTAAGGCGTGGTGTGTTATTATAGATGCAAACCAAATTAAATGAGCATCAATTTGTATATTTATTATCGACACTGCCGTTATGCCGCAACACAAAACACACTGGATTAAAGCAAATATTTTAAAACAAATTTTCGTTTTAAGATTTCTGTAGCTAAAATATCCTAAATCTATACCTAAAATTATATGCATTGTTTTAAAAATAATATTTAAAATCTTTTTGATATATTTATATCGGATCTCTGGTTTCAAATAGGTATTAATTTTCGGGACTTCTTCTTTTCTATACAGCATTATAATTTTATTTTTGAGAATATTTTTGAAAAGTGTAACTTGAAACATGTCCGTTAGCTTAATGTGAGTATTTTGATGGAAATGTGATACCATTGAGTCAATAATCTATAGTAATACATTAACACCACCATAAGTTTAAAATATTGTGTTTGTTTGTAACCTTAAAAAAATCAGCAATAAAGATAAAATAGCCTATAAATAAGTTCTTTAAAATTCCCAAACAATTTTAATTCACTGACGCAAGCTGGAGGACAAGTGAAGTACTTTATCATTGGTCGGAATAATTGGTCAAACCTCCGATGTTTGGAATTAGGAAGTAAGATTTGAATGATATCAACTTGTAATACTTGCGTGATGATATTCACGCGCGCGCTGATAATAAATAATAATATTAATTACTTAATTTTTTTTACAACGTATAGTCAGTTTCTTATTTGTATCGTTTATAGCCGCCATACTCAAAGTGCGGTGTACTAAAATTTTAGGGGTCCGCAAAAATACTATATACATATAAATATACCAACATAAAATTAAAAATAACTAAAAGTGTTTAAGAGTATACCTATATGAGAGCGCGACATTTCAGCCAAGAGCATAGTCAGTACACTAAGTATAAAATAAATAAATATCGTAGGACATTACACACAGCGCCATCTGACCCTAAACTAAGCAAAGTTTGTATGATGGAAGTCAGGTAACTGATAGAATACTTAAATACTTTTTTTGTTTGTAAATACGTACGTTTAATACATAGAGAAAACACACTCAGAAACAGAACAACCAGTTATCATTACATAAATGTTTGTTCTGATGAGAATCGAACCCACGCCCTACAGCTCTCAAAGCAGATATACTACCAATGAGCCAACAGAGCTGTCAAAACACTGACTGACAATGAAAAGTACACATAAAACAGTTTTTGATTACTTTAGGGTTCCGTCAAATAGTTCGCTTTCAGGAAAGGTTCCGTCGCCAAAAAAGTTTGAGAATCGCTGGTCTAGAGGATCTGAACGATTTGGACAGCTGCTGAACTAGGCACTAGGCTTTTGATTCAGCACTTCCCTTCCCTCATGGATTGAACTAATTACTAATGTTGAGGCTTGCCGTTCCCTCACCGTCCTTTCCTTACCCTCGGCCGAGCCATCAGACGAAGAAATTGCGCGCCAGAGGATTCAAATTGCGCGCCCCAAACGATGCATCAACTCGCCACTAGGAGGCGCTTCGAACAAAATATCAGATTACCGCAAAACCGAGAAAAAACACTGTTGTTTTTTTGAGAAGGTGTCGCCGGCACTTTTCTTTTGGTTAAGCTGGCAAAAAGGACATAAATATAATACTATCTCAGCGAGTGTTCCCATTCAATACTAGAAAATGGGATTCCGGGACTCCGAAGACAATTATTTACGTGTCGTGTTGTGTTCAAACGTTTATAAACATAAATCATCACATATTATTCTGGACTACTCGGTGTGGCTGTGGTTTCCTAAGATCGGAGTGTGGCGATCAAAGGCCGAGGTGAGTACTCCCTTTTCGTACACCTATCCTGGAGCAAGCCTCAAGTTTTTTTTGGAATTACTTTTTTTACGGTCTTCCACGATGGAAGCGCTTACAACTAACATACATTTAGTTTTAGCATGACTGCATATGTTTGGCGTGAGAAGAATAATATATTATCATTAATCCATAGGTTTTATTGTGGCTGATCATGATGAAAGATGTACCTTTGAGAGTCCTGTTGGCTTATTGGTAGTATATCTGCTTTAAGCTGGTGACGTGGGTTCAATTCCCACCCAGGACAAACATTTTGTGGTATGATCAAATGTTTGTTCTACGTCTAGGTGTTCTGTATGTATTAGAAGTGAATATTTACAAAAAAAAAACATAATACATGTTTTGCTTAGTTTTGGGGCAGATGGATGGATGGCAGATTTGTGTGTATTGTCCTACAATATTTATTTATTTTATTTACCTCTTTTTTAATTTACTTTAAAATACGGTGAAAGCTATAGGAAGCAACTAGTAACTAATAATTCGCATAAGTAATACTATAGTTCAATTATATTTCAATAGAAAAACCATTATACATGCTATAAATGGTGCTAATAGTATATAATACCTAATGGCATGTCGAACGCATTTGGTTAAAGTAGTAATGAATAAGAAATACTTCATTTCGGTATTAGGTATACATCCATATAATAGTTACTGAAATAATGGTATAATATAACGCAAATAGAATTAGATTTTATTATTCTGTCATTGAATGTTCTAAATGATAACAATAGTAATTTATTGTTTTAAATATTAAGATACAAGAGAACTATATATACTAATATAAGTATATACTAAATCTATCATAAAACTAATTATAGACTAAAATAGAATAATATCAATATTAATATGAATACTCCGTAATGGTTACCCTGAACCTCACACTAAGGGAGTCCTGTGTCGTGAGGTTCAATGACTTCCTCGTAAATACGTAAAATATAATTAAAGTACCTATTTTTTATTTATTGATAAAGTGTATAGTCCAATGCTAGAATATTTTTAACCGACTTAAAAAAGCAGGAGGTTCTCAAATTCATTGCTTTTATTTTATTTTATGTATGTACACCTATTACGCTGAGATTTATGATCCGATTAACGTGATTCTTATTTCGATGATGATGCGGAATAGTTGCCATTTGGTCCCATAAAAATTTGACATAGTTTGGCCCATTTGTTTTCATTTTATGAATATTTTTGTTTACGTGGACGATGTTATTGTCTTTGGCAAGACGCTTTTGAATCTTAGCGAGTCTAGCTAGACACATACTGTTCAAATGTTTCTTGGCGTGAACATAAATTAACTAAAAATTGAAAAAAAAAAAAGTATAACCGACTTCAAGAAAAAAACATTAGCATTAAAAAGCGAAAAATAAAGTTACTTTACAAAGTATTATTATACCTGCTAGGTACCTACTGATTTGTTTGAACCTAGGCTAGGCTAAGCACCGACTTCAAACAGATCAGTAGGTACCAAGCAAGTTTAATAATACTGTGTAAAGTAAGTTTATTTTTCGCTTTTTAGTGCTGATGTTTTTTTTTCTTGAAGTTGGGTATACTTTTTTAAAGTTTGTTTATTAATAAATAATAAGACGTATCTCGAGCTTGGAGCGCCGCTCGGTTTTACGAAATATTACTTACATTTCGTAGCGATGGTAGCTTAGTGGTTAGCCCGCTCGCTTTACACACCCAAGAGCGTGGGTTCAAACCCCAACAATGTCCTTGAACTGCCGGTGAAGGAAAACATCGCGAAGAAACCATAGCATGGTGGTACGGTACTTTTTAGTACTTGACTGGCTAGCTACCAGCCTCAAGTTAAACATCCGCTCAGTGTATTCCGGCAGGCTCAATAAAGAGCCACTTCCATTCCAGGCTAGGTGTGTTTACCATTTTTGACCACATCGTCACTTAACATCAGGTGACTTGTGGTCAAATACCTAGCCAGTCAACCATAAAAAAAAAACCATAAAATTAACGTGACTAAATAAAATCAATAAATCTACTGCAGCCTAGTGAAACTCCGGCAACTGTTTACGTTGTGTAATCATCATCATCATCATCATCTCAGCCGTAGGGGGTCCACTGCTGTACATAGGCCTCCCCCATTGACTTCCATAAAGACCGGTTGGAAGCGGCTCGCATCCAGCGCGTAACTGTGGTCTTTATTAGGTCGTCTGTCCACTTTGTGGGTGCCGGCAAGCGCAGCGTAGGATGTCTTACCGTGGTCTCCACTCCAGAACTTTGCAGTCCCATCAATTTTGCGTGCTATGTGCCCTGCCCACTGCCACTTCAACTCAATAAGAACTCGTAAAATTATTGAGTGTTTTTATTTTTAAAACCTTGTTGATTAAAGTTAAGAACTTTATAAAAACTACGTTTCACAAAAAGCAGATTAGAATTAGTATAATGAATTATGAATAATAAGAAACAGTTGTATCCTTATGCGATAACAGTACAACAACACTTTATTGACAATGTTTAAAGAAAAATTAAATACAAATGAAACATATTACAAATAGGCATAAAATCAACCAACAAAAAGCAACCTCTTTTAAACATCACTTAGACGAACTTATAGATGTGACAAAATATGATGGTACTAGATGACAAAAGTAATAAACAGTCTTAAGATGAAATACTTTTATAGACTGCTTAAATTTTAACATATTTCAATTTTATAAATTTCTAATATAAACGAGAAAATTGTACAATAACAATAAGGTAGCTAACGCAGAAGTGGACGATAATTCCCAGCAAGCTAGCGTCGAGCGGGATCACTTTGTAAACTGTGAACTGTAGTGGACGAGCTTCCACGTAGCGGATCAATCTCTCAATTATTAGACGCTTCGATGGATCTGTAAATTGCAAAAAGATCATTTTGATATTATTTTACTCCTCATGACGAAACTTCTTGACATTCAATGGTGTTGGAATTCTTGCATTTGTTCGCCGTGTTGCTGCTAGGTCCATCGTGTTACAGAACCCGTAAATTGGTCGGGATTTGCGATCCAGGTTTAAATCAAAGAGGCTTTTTACATACCTAGGTATCCACGACAAACTTCCCTGATCGTGTTTCCATCCCTACCCAACTAAAATTTATATGATTCTACCAACGCTGCTTTGGATATTATTTCTAGCAATGATTAATTATTACTATATTATGATGATCAATGGGGTTGTGCGTCGAAACGGTGCGTGGCATGTCATCGTCTTTCGTGTTTTCTTTCTTTTCTTTGTTTTTGACGTCCCATTTTGACACACCAGTGTCAAGTATTTCAATATAAGGCCTATCTTTTGATCCACTATCTGCCTTTATCTTTGTAGTTTTATCTTTCCGTCTATACTTGGGCCGGTTTTGGTTTTATGCGGGATTGCTCATGTTTAATTACGTCTGATACTCCGCCTAGTTAGACTAGGGATCGGGCGTAAATATAGTCAAGTAATACCGCAACTATAGTCGAGTAATACCGCAACTATAATCGAGTAATACTGCAACTATGTTTTGAATTAATAATGTTTTGAATTTTGAAGCGTTTTCGTGTAAGTGGTCGTTCGTAACGCTTCAAAATTCAAATCATTAAATAAAATAATTTATCCTCCCATGATTCGGAACATGTGCGTAGACATATATACTTACCCTTTTCGAATAGCAGTTTGTCATGAAGAATTGTTAATATATGGCTGGCTTCTGAAGATAGGTTTCCAGCTGCGATTGCAGGCGCTACAGTAGTTAGCATTGCTACTAATGATGTCATGGTGTCGATATTCACATAAAACAACTGCGCCTGAAAATACCACACCATGTGTGATACTTTAAAAATCTTACTTATTTACAAACACACTTTGCTATAAGTTTATTACTTCAATCAAATTCTTGATTTTTAATATTAACTGTTTTATTTTCAAACCATTCCTAAGACATTTTTACACAAAAGTTAAGTGTACCATAGATAATAAAAGTCTACAAGAACAATTCATTCATAGATAAAGCAAAATAAGGAAATGTCTTCGCTGCACTTAAATTAATCATAAACACACATGACTTAGAAAAGACAGAGGTGGAAAGCCTACCTATTAACAAAGCCTAGTACTATAAGGTGGCTCATTACGTGGAAGACAGGAATATATGGTTGTTGTAGCTTCTCTCTGCACTTGTATCCCCCTGGCTAAGTGACAATTGTAGTAAGCATAATGTATTAATGTTTATAACTGTAAACTGTATGTAACCTAATATGAAAAGAAAGATCCACAAAAGAAATGCCTTGCTGAGTTTCTTGCCGGAGTCATCTCAGTTGAAGTGTAATTACGAGCCGGTGGTAGATTCAAACATGTAACTTAACGTTCATAAGTGCCTTACCAGGGCCTAAATTGAATAAATGACTTTTTGATTTTGATTTTTTTTTAAAGACTAGATCCTCCTCTTTAGAAGCCAGACTTCCAGACTCCCAACTAGGCCTTTGAAAGCCAAAACTTCGACAATCAATTAACAAAGCTAATAGATGAAAAATATAAATAGTTACTTAAGATAGTGATGCCTGACCCTACAAATCTTCCTTTGGACTTCAGTTGGAAACTTATTCCACAGTTTGACTGCCTTCATAGTGAAAAAGCCTAAGTAGAATGAGGTTTTGTCTGCCGGGGTTTCCAACGCAAGAATAAGAGCCGATTTCAGCGTATATGATTAGTAATGGCTTTTTTGTAAAAGTATTGAGTGGAACATAATCAATCTCTTGTTGGTAAGAGATGTCGCTATAACCATTACAACAACTCACAACTTTGACTAATAAAACAGTCAATGGAATCTTAGTTTTGACGCTCTTTACTTTGAGACACAATTACTAGAGACTAACCATCGAATATCTCAAAGTAATGAGCACCAAAGCAGCGATGTCCTGAACTTTGTTTTGTTATTCTAAGTTCTGTGTATCGCTGCAATAATCATGAGCAGGCGTTATCTCTTACTATCAGGAGAGCGTCTCGTTCGGCATAAAACAAATTTGAATATGTCTGTAGACAAGCCATTTGTACATGAATATGTGTACATATTTAAACAATAATAAGTCCTTTAGATTCACGTACTTCAAGTCCTCACTCAACGGAAGTAGTGTTGAAAACGGAATGCGCCATAATGGAAGTAAATTTTAAGACAAATTCACGTCAAAGCTTGAAGCAAACAGAACAATCTTGTATTGTTATTTTTCGTATATTTATTATTTATTTATTTACAACAGTTTACACCATCCTTACAGAGGTTCCCTAATGCGATGGTGCAAGTCAACATAGGTACATATTATTATTATATAAAATTAAAATGTCACATATACAATTCAAATAAAACACAAAAGTCAAAAAATAAAATTCAAAAGTAAAAAAATAAAATTAATTAATAAAATTAATTTTAATTTATTAATTAATTTAATTTATTTTAATTCATTTACTTACATAGATGTCTTCATGTTTTAGTATCCACACAAAATAGTAAATTGAAACCATACTTTTAGGAATGTTCACCAAAAGCGAAACCAAACACTGTAATATAGAATACGATATTCATTTTATCAATTATAGTAATGCATGATAAACATAATCAGTTAACTTACAACATTAAACAAACCACCTAATCGAACTAATCTACGGCACAAAAACGGATTGTCTTTATGGAAAAATAATGAGGCGAACGAGACGCTCTCCTGTTGGTAAGAGATAACGCCTGTCCATGACATTGCTGCGATACACAGATCTTTAAATAGTAAAACAAAGTCTCGCTGCATAAGCTAAGCTTTGCTAAGCTTTGGCGCTCATTACTTTGAGACTGTCGGTCGTTAGTCTCAACAGTCCCTTCAAACCGGAACACAGTAATGTTCACACACTACAAATACAAATATTTTGTTAATAACCAATGTTACAAGTCAATTCCTTAATATCATTAAAACAGTGACATGTCAATGATTAAAAAACAAAATGCTAAAATAAAGTATGTCAATATGCAAAGTTCTGGAGTGGAGCCCACGGACCAGCAAGCGCAGCGTATGACATCCACCCACGAGGTGGACAGACGACCTAATAAAGACCGCAGGAACGCGCTGGATACGAGCCGCTTCCAACCAGTCCTTATGGAAATCAATGGGGGAGGCCTATGTCCAGCAGCGGACGTTATACGGCTGATGATGATGATGAATATGCAAACATGTCAATATAAAAAAATATTGTCAATATAAAACTACTGCGTGGCGGCAGAATATCTGGTACTGCGGTGGTACCTACCTAGACGACCTCCTGCTAAGGTGGTGGTAAATTGGTAATCTATGGAATTTCGCAGATTAAGCCAAAAGTATTTAATGACGTTATCCTAAGGAACAGCTTGTTTGGATGTTTGACCACAGCTCACCTGATAAGTGACGGTGTGCTCGAAAATGGTACCTAGCCTGGAATGGAACTGGCTCTCAAACGAGGCTGCTGAAACACACCGTTAGATGCTTGGCGGCGGATTTTTAACTTGATGGTAGCTAGCTAGCCGAGTACTAGAAAGTATCCTACCACCACGCTATGGTTTCCCCACGATGTTTTCCTTCACCAGTAGCTAAAGGTCATTGTTGAGGTTTGAACTCATAGCGATCTTTGGCGTGCAAACGACCGCGCTAACCACTGAGCTATCATCGCTCAGATATCCAGAGAAAAGTAAACAGACGCAGTCGGATTTATTTGATAAGAAAAAAAAAACTTGATAGCTAAGTGAATCAACTGAATTTTTATCACTCACCATAGGATCATAAGCTTTCTTAAAATGTTCTGCAGTGTCAGCAATCGACTTGTAAATGCTATAATATATTACTAATAAATGAATATTAGTCACTTTTATATTAGAGACAAGTATTTTCAACCGATAATTTATTGCAAAGAAAATAAAAACACTGTATACGCTTATATATTCGAGGCATAGAATAACAATTAAGTATATGATATTTGCCCACATAAAATTTTGAAAGTAACTTCCAGTCATGTAAAAGTAAAAATAAGTAGACATTCTGTATATTAAGAAACAAAACATCACAATCATTTCTATTTTTTTCACGTGACGATGAGCGTCTTCACATTTTATCACATAATCTAGACGACGCATTTCGCGCCGAAAGGCAAATACACTTTTGTCAGGAGACAACGAAGCCAAAATAATCACATTAAGCACATACTGCGTAAAATATATACCGTACCAAAAATAATCAACTATTTTCATATTTTTTGGCATAGCACATACCAATATAGAACATATAAATATACTTTGTAGAACACCCAAACTATTAACAAGATATTTTATTTTAAATGATTTGTATTGAAAAAATCCAAAATCGTAACCGAAAAATATATGCAATAGTTTGAAAAATACTCTCAATGATTTTGAAGGTTGCAAATTTGATTCAGAATAAGAATACATTTTAAAGATATTTTCTGTAATTTTTGGTAGAGGAATTCACTTTACTCAAAGTGTCAGGACACAAATACTAAAAATCAAATGAACGACGATGGCGCGTTAAAATCTTGATCTGGCAGTAGTGTTTATGTTGTCAATACAAAGGTAATGGATTACACTGTAATTGGTGTTAAAATTGATATAATCTTAAACATTATTATTGCTTACAGGTAATATAAACTCCGAACTTCATAATCGACCACCTCGTTAGCTCATTCGGCAGTAGCTCTGCTTTATGAGGTGTAAGGGTTTCTATTCCTACCGAGGACAAACATTTATGTGACGTATATAGGTGTTTGTTTTTTGTCAGTATATTGTACTGAATAGGTATAAGTTTTGGTCTAGTTTGGAGATCGTCTGGCTTCCAATATGGAGAACATGGGTTCTAATCCCACGGTACCTTTGTCTTTTCTAGACTGTTTGTATTGCCGATATCTTCAAACGGCGAAGGAAATCATCGTGAGGAAACATTTATCCCCGAACGTTCTTAACAAAAACTTGAATCTTCTCGAACATGTATGAAGTCTGCCAACCCGCCAGCGTGGTGGAAAAGTCCAAAAATGTAGGGAATACAAATGTAGGGACAAGAAAATACATTTTTTTCATAGATAGAATATGAAATTATTTATTGTTATTGTACAGTTTTTAAATTTAAATTAATCGTCGGCTTATAAAGAAATATATTACCTATACATGTTACAATGAAATTAACTACTAAATCTAAAGGGCCACTACTAACGAGAATAGTTCTCAGAAATCTGGCCACATTGCCATGTTAGACAGATAAACGACCAGAGAGGAGGATAAACGAGCACAAAGATCTAATCTAAATGTGTGAACTGTATACTAACTATAAGATAAGTAACACAAAAATTTAAAATAATCCCGAGTATATCCGCGTTTAAGGGTATAACGTTATAAACGTAGAAATTCATGGAACGCGCTTCAACGTACTGAATGAAAAACAAAATGTCTTCTTTTTTCTTAGCATCTGAAAGAATAAAAAGAAATATAGTTCTTCTCGTTATTAGATTAAGAACGTTTACACTGATAGATACGTCAGTGGAGACTTTGAGAATGTTCCAACTTAAATATAATATACGTCTATAAAAACGTATTACAAACATATTACTCTTCTCAAAGAAACGCAAATGGTAATACTTGAAAAGCTTAGTGTACCATGGGGAATAAATACTTCCCACACGATAAAATTTAATAGATAATTAATTAAATAATTCAATTAAAATAAATGTCATGGGCAGGCGTTATCTCTTACCATCAGGAGAGAGTCTCGTTCGTTACTTACACATAAAAAAAAATATCAAACCTGGACCAGATTGGCACAGGACCAAAGCAGATGGCATAACAAGATATCTTATACCCAACAGATAAAAAGAAAAAAATATATATATATATTTTTTTTTTTAATACTACTTACGTTTGATCGCCATCTCGCCTGATCTTAAGGGAAGATGCGGTCTACGGTGGAGCACGCTCGCGTAGAAGAAACCGAATCACTCGCAACTTGAAGGCACCGCTTAGTTCGAGTTTTTAGAATATCCACCATGAAGCGGTGCCGCTTTAAAATCATTATATTAATAAATAATAATAATAAATTGTTACAGGCTAGTAATAAAAATATTTGTTTCAGGTTTGGTTAAATCCTCATTCTTGTTGTAACCAACACGAGTAATGAGCGGAAATACACTAAAGATATAACACTAGAACATAAGATGAACTTCCACAAAGCAACGCCTGAAGTTAAAATTGTAAATGTTTACCTTCTTTGTTATTGATCAGCTTATCATGGAGTATGAATTTTATTTTGTTCGTCTGTGAACTTAGCAATCCAGCAATCAAACCTGGTGTAACTGTCTCTAATAGTATGATCAGAACTGTTATAGTTGAAAATATAGAAACTGTAGAATCGAGCTGAAAATTAATATTTTTTTTCTCATTATTATTTATACTTATTAGTATTAGCCTATAGGAAATTATTATGCTCGTCATTACAAACAACTTTTACTTTGAGACTGATCCTGCAATCGCGAAGTTATTATCGAAGGTCACACCTCATTTCCTCTTATTTATCCTACGTGGATAGCTATCTCATCATCAGCCATAAGACGTCCACTGCTGGATATAGGCCTCTTCCTGGGGGGGTTTTGCCAATACTCGCCACGCTTGGCAGGCGGGTTGGCGAGCGCAGTTGGGTGTGATTGTTCAAGGAAGACGCTGCTGCCCATCTTCCGGATTACATCCCTTAGCCGACTCTTACGGCAACCACGGCTAGATAGGGTGGGATACAATTCTTACGCCGGAACCACCACGGCATATGGATAGTTATCTATTAGCTAGCTGTTACCCGCAAGTTGAAAATCTGTTTGTTACAGCAGCCTCACTTGAGCATCAGTTCCATTCCAGGATAGGTGCGCTTTACCATCTTCAACTACACCGTCACTTAACATCAAATGAGCTAGCTTGTCAAACATAAAAAAACCTCTTAACGCCAGTATTTTCCCGTTTTAAATTACACTATTACCTGGCTGCAGTAGACATAAAAGCTTGATCTAAGTAAATATAAAAAAAAAAACATACTATTATATAAGTAGATTAAGAATATATCATTTACGGACGACAAAGTATAGGAAGTAACTGAATTTTTGACACGAGTTTAGGTTTGACACCGGAGTAAAAATTGTTCATCATGACGGAGAGTTGAGTTTTAGTTACGTATTACTACTGCTCCAAGTACATAACACTCTACATGAGAACACTGAAGTTTTTATATCAAACTTACCGTAACAATTTGTTTTCTTACGTTGGCCACAATTCCGTAAATGTAAATCATAACTTCTGGTACATTAAACAATACTGCGACTGCATACTGAAATAAGTACATAACTGATTATTGATTTTTAACCTATTTAATACCCTGGTATGCAAAAATAGCATCTCTGACTTTTTATGTGAAGTATATAATGCGGCGGTTCAGACTGGTAGGTGGCGTGGCGTCGTGGCGCCGAGTGGGAAGACAGTCACAGAGAGGCACCCTCTCTGTGACTGTCTTCCCACTCGGCGCGGCTATCTCCCTATACAAAATAGTATTCATGTTCTATGTTCATGTTTTATAGATAAATGCTGTCGTAGATTTCTGTGGCAAGTTTCATGACCGATCCAAAGAGGCGGTATCTAGTACAAGACTATCTGTTATAGCCGAAACTATAGTCGGAGTATCCGATATAGTTAAACATGAGTAATCTCGCGTAAGTGAAACAAAAATCTGTCAAAACCACATCAGTTTCTATAGTAAAGTCAAAGTTATTCATAATGATGAATGAGATGATGTACTATGCCAATGGACAGTACACCCTATAATATATACAGTACAGCCTATAATATAATATTGTACAACAAATGAATTAGACAAAGGATAACTTAACCACTTTAAACTTACCAATGGATCAAACGAAGTTTTTATTGACTCTGTTGCATCTACAATAGATTTGTACGCTTTGTTAAATGCTATATATCGAGTATTAGTTGCTCGCAATTCACGTGTAAGTGTTGTTAAGCGACGATACGCCGAAACAAACACTAAAGAATTTGTTATTGATACAAAATCATGACTTATCCATGATATATAGAACAGCATAAATGCCCATAACGGACCTTTAAACTCTTTAACATTTGAATTCCATATAACAATTGTCATAGAGGTTTTAATTAAGAAGATTAAAAACGATACGCATAAAAAAAGGTTTTCCTCATTAAAATATACCCTATTTCGAACATTTAGTTTTAAATCTATATTTCTCATCAAATTTAAATAATTATATAAATTTATCTTCGTTCGAAAAAGTATAAGAATATTAACTATATGCTGCGTCGTTTGATAGAACAGATATAAATACAGCGAAGGTGTACAATATTGATATGACCATAGACCATTAAAAATGTGTACTGTTATACTAGATAACAGTATAAAATAATTGAACATAATATTATAGTTTTCATTCTCAAAGCTAATGTATCCAAAATTCAGACAACAACATATGTGTAAACATTTATATATGTACACTACAATTCGCGATTGATATATTTTATTAGGTGACTTCATAAATGAATTTATTTTCAACGTGTAATACATGATTGTTTTATGATCAGAAACAAAATTATGCTTTATTATGTATGAATATTTTCACATATGACAAACAATATCAAATTTATTTTGATGTCAGTACGACACTTTTAATTATATTGAACAAAATATATTGCTACCAATCAGATCAAAGGAACGGTAAGGAATGAACTTTAATGTAATAATTCTTTGAATACTGTAGATTGATTAGGAGGTGAATGGAATATCAATTATATTAAGTGATCAATGTTGTTAAGGTCAATATAGCCACACATAGCCTTAGGAAAATTCCACTGTTTTATAATTATACTAGCTTGCGTCCGCGACTTCGGCCGCGTTGGTTTCAGAGAGAAATGAACAATGTGTAAGTAACATAAGAGCAATAATTGCTAATTGATAATTAATATAAAAGGCACCGCTTATGCCAGAATAATGTTCTACAAGAAAACATTTATACCAAATTTCACGTGGATACCGTACGAGTAGTTTATTGATAATTCCACAAGAACAATATTTTCCCGGGATAAAAAGTACATATTTAATAAACTATATGTGTGCCAAATTTAATCCAAAACCGTTTAAGCATTTCTGCATGTGTATTCCGTTTTGCTGTGGTGATGCCGGCGTAAGAATAGTACCCCAGTACCCCCCCCCCCAGGAGGAGGCCAAGTCCAGCAGTGGACGTTCTATATATGGTTGATGATGTGATGTGATGTTTCTGCATAATTGAGTAACAAGCATCCAAATATCTAAACATCCGAACTTTCACATTTATAATATTAGTAGGATTACAAGACTGTATACACTTAAGTACATAACTAAACATACTTATTATGATATACTTACTAGTTTTTGCCCACGTCTACGTCCACGTTAAGTTTAGAATTGGGTCTAGAGGGAAATTACTAATTGATTTCCTTAGGTCATCAGTTCCAGATATTCTGCCACCAAGTAGTAGTGTGTAAACATTACTGTGTTTAAAGAGTACTGCAGCTAGCGAATTTACAAAGCTGTTGAGACTAACCATCGAAAGTCTCAAAGTACGCCAAAATACGATATCTTACGTTATATCTTCTTTGACTTTCTTTTGTAAGTTTAGTTCTGTGTATAACGGTAATGGTTTTTTTTTTAAATATTTATTTTTGTCTGACAGGCTAGGAGTTTCACCACAACTCACCTGATGTTAAGTGACGGTGTGGTCGAAGACGAAGATGGTAAAGCACACCTAGCCTGGAAAAGAACTGGCTCTCAAGTGAGGCTGCCGGAATACACCGTTAGATGCTTGGCGGCAGATTTTCAACTTGAGGGTGGTAGCTAGCCAGCCGAGTACTAGAAAGTACCCTACCACCACGCTATGGTTATCCATAATATGCCGACATGCGTTATGTTACCACCACAAGAGCGTCTGGTTCATCGCATTAATTTTAAATTTAAAAAAAAAAAACGTGAGTAACAAAAATGCAATAAATTCATCCGTCCATAGAATGTGTATTACTTAGATTAAGATAAAGGACACGTTTTATTCCGGAACAATCCATAAGACACATCAACAGCAAATTTCAAGTGCATACGTCTACCTGAAATTTGGTTTGTTTTTGGCAATCTCACAGGAACCTAACAATTTTTTCTGGATAAAAAATACCCCATGTGGTAATCCGAGTAAAAATCTATCTGTGTGTCAAATTATCCATTTTTGAGTAGCAAACGTCCAAACATAAAAACTTCAATATTTACAAGCTTAATTAAGAAAATAAAATGAAAACACGAATGGACGATAATTAATGTTTTTTATTTTTATTCAAACTGTGTCACTTAGCATGATGTAAGTGTTCTAACAATCATATCTGTTTAGGCATTTAAAAGTTAAAGTAGAATAAAGAAACTCACAGCCATACATATATCAATCATTACACCCCTTTTTTGGACAATCGTGTTATAATATTAATAGGATACTATAAAACAAAATTCTAATAAAGGACAGAAAACTAAAATTTGTCTATATCCATACGTACAAATACAATAAACTTTATTGCTTCGCTCAAAAATACAATAATTTTAGCAACGCTGTCTGCAGCTGTAGCTTTATTTAAAGTGAAGTTTAACAATAATATAATTAAAGCTAAGAAAAAAGAAAATGACATACAAATTGTTTGGCTTATTTAGTAGTGTGCGTGTGTGTTTGTGAGCGCGTGCGTGCGTGCGTGTTTGTGTATGTGTTGTGTGTGCGTGTGTGCGTGAGCTTGTGGGTGTGCATACGTGTGTGTGCTATATTTTATTATTAATTTATACATTCGTATCAATCAGAAGCTTGGGATTTCAGCGGTAGTTACTTCACTCTTGCTAGTACGTATGTTTTCTGTGGATGTGTATTCCAGCTGTCACAACCAGTCTTATACATATGTTTTCATTTTAAATCTAATCTCTTTATTTTAAATTCTTTTTATAGTGCCTCTTGACATCGCACTTTTGTATCCAGTAATCGGATAACTATTGCGTCTCTTTTCAGTTATAGAGATCAGTGGTGGGGTACCTAAACAGTATATATGTCACGCTATATTTATTACACGATACAACATTTTCTACAAAATAATTACTATCTACTATTTTTACTATACAATTACACAATTACATGTATTGCTTTACTAAGTATTAGTAGCTTTGTATTGTTAAGTGACGGTGTGGTCGAAGATGGTAAAGCACACCTAGCCTGGAATGGAACTGGCTCTCAAGTGAGGCTACCGGAACACACCGTTAGATGCTTGGCGGCAGATTTACAACTTGAGGGTGGTAGCTAGATAGTATTTTCTGATCCAGGGCAAACACTTCATAATAGCGCCCGTTCTTCTAGCGTTAAAGAGAAATTATATGTTTACAACCAATTTATCTACTACAAGCGACCCGCCCCGGCTTCGCACAGGTAGTAAGAATGAGCTATCCTTAAATGGTAGATATATGCCACCGCGGACTTTTTGTAAATCTACAAAAGAGGAATATCCAACCATGCATTGTTTTGATATATCTCAGTTTTCGATAAAAGCTCCCAGGCGGCTTGACTTTTTTCCGACACTTCCAACAATTATCATCATATTTTAAAGATTTACACAAAACCTTGACGAATTATATACCTAAACCTTACTCATGAATCACTCTATCTATTGGTGAAAACATGATAATCCATTCAGTAGTTTTTAAGTTTATCGCGAATAGACAGACAGTTAGATAGACGTGGCGAATGACTTTGTTTTATAATATGTAGTGATAAGTACCTATTATCAAGGTCAGTGTAAATAGGCATCTTCTAAAGGTACGTGCTTCATCTTCGACCATCGCTTACCATCAGGCGAGTTGGTAGCGTAAACACAGACTTAAACGCGTGTGTAAAAAAGTAAATTAAAAAAGTGGGATTCAATCATGAATATGGTGCCCTGTGATATTGCTGCCCGGGGCAGATACCCCGGTTTGCCCCCCCCTAATTAGAACCGGGACTGACATACGGACTGACAATAGTCCTGCAAGACTACAGAAAATGAAGAGGTTTCATCTCGATAGATACAATCTGAGTGTTTCATAATGACAAGTAAATCAGGCTTCGCTTAACAACAGACAAGATGGCACACTATCGCAAGCCTATATCATAATAAAACAACCAATAAGCTATTAATACAAATGAGAAAACTGCACAATTACAATAAGATAAGTGACACAGAAATTCAACAGCATCCCCAGAAGATTCGCGTCGAGCGGGATTATTTTATAAACTTTGAACTTGAGCGGACGAGCTTCCACGTAGCGGATCAATCTCTCTATTCGACGGCATTTCAATTCAACTGAAACAATAAATAGACTGACTGAATCAAATAATGTGTTAGTTTTATAAATATCCACAGTGATGATATCAATACGTTTGCGTGGTGGTAGGGTACTTTCTAGTACTCGGCTGGCTAGCTACCACCCTCAAGTTGAAAATCTGCCGCTAAGCATCTAATAGTGTGTTCCGGCAGCCTCACTTGAGAGCCAGTTCCATTCCAGGCTAGGTGTGCTTTACCATCTTCGACCACACCGTCACTTAACATCAGGTGAGTTGTGGTAAAACACCTAGCCTGTCAGCCATAAAAAAAAGGTTGCCCACTGCCCTTCTCTCACGTACGTATTCACAAGCTACGCAACTAAGATGTCAGCTATCCAGATATTTCGAACCAGAAAGAGTAGAATTCTTTTTGCAGCTGATTTTATGCCGTAACCATATTGAATTTGATATAAAAGTTTAGCAAAAAAAAACTATTCTTACTTTTTTCAGTCAACGTTCTTTCGTAAAGTTGTGTTTTCAATTTCTCGACTTCAGAAGAAATTTTTTGCGCGCTGTAAGCAGGTCCGTATGACACGAACAGGGCAACAAGCACTTCACACGCTCTTTTGGCCGACGCGTATTCAAACTTCCAGACCTAAGTACATATAAAGTAAAATATTAAATTTCTGCAGCAAAAAATTACGTAAGCAAGTAGTTGAAAATTTTTTTTGGAACTGAGAAAACTATCGAGCCTTAACGATTGAGGTAAGACTTGTATTATGGGGCTAACGTTAATCGGTTACGTCTGTACCGTTACCGTACTTTATAGTACCGTTTATGTTTGATATCGACAGTAAACGGTACTAAAAGCGTACCGTAATTTATAGCGAGGTTAAAGGGCAACTTGATTATAAGCTTAGTACTTTGACCTAGCTGTCAAACATCTGAGGAAGATAAGAATTGGTTTATTATTTACATCAATTCCTTTATTCTGCATTCCAACACCTGCGCCAGAAATAATATTGTAAGTTGTTGTCATCACGTCGAAGATACCAAACATTAGTGATACCAGGTACTGAAAAACGTTAAAAAGTTTTAAAAAAAATATACTACTGAGGTGTCATGTAAAACCAAGCGCTTGAGTCATCTATATGCAAGTCCGCTTTACCGATATTTGACGCCTCTGTGGTATATCTTCTCTGTGAAAAGTATTGTTAATTTTATTATATTAAACTAAAAATATTGGCTGCATTTCATGATTTATGATAACTTTTTAAAATTCTTGCCTTTCCGGGAGGAATAGTTGGTTATATATAATAAAGCCAAACACAAAGCTTGTTATTTTCAAACAATCATCTACTCAAACATCAGTATATAAACTGGCTAAATATATAATAAAATGGCTAATACATACCAAAGGATCAAAAACCTGTTTGTATTTTTCAGCAAAATCTGCAATCGTTTTGTATAATTCTTGAAGATTTAAAACGTAAATCGTGTCCATGTGTGAAATAATCTTATTTAATGTCTTAGCTCGAAGATAAATATAATAAAACACAAAAACGTTGCAGAATGCTATATAATTGATCGAAAAATTAATAAAATAACTAATAATTGTTACCCAAATAGGACGCATGAAAATATCGGTGGCGATATAGAAATATGTCATAGTTATTGCAGTGTGTACGACAACTAAAATAAAAACAGCTATTTTCTTTTTTAATACAGACGCATTATATTCGTCAGTTTTTAGAGCGAAGTCAATGTAATCTAGGTCGTTGTCAAATTGACTTAAACTCGAATTAAATCGATTAAAAGCGAGAACGAAAACATAAGCCAAATATTGAAATTTCGTTTCACAAAAGAAGAGTAAACCGTATCCGCTTAATTTTTCTCGAACTGAAGAGATTAATGTAAAAGTAATGACAATACTTTGGATCAAGCACAAACACTTGGCAGTGAATTTAATTTTGGAGTTTTTGTATTCAAAATAACCAAAATCATAGCCAAGAAACACATGTAAACATTTAAATACGTATGAAGAAAAAATAGATTTACTGGTTTTTTTTTTCCAAATAGTAATCATTTTTGAAGTATAATAAATATTTATTATTAAAACGCTCTATAAAAAAAATAAGAAATTGCCTTAGCTCACACGTTCTGTGTATTGGTAGTTCAACGCAATACTTAACATTATTACGAATGTCTAATCCATTATTAAAATTAATTGAAAACTGATGTTGATGACAGAAAATGAATTATTGTGTTAATAATTTATAATGGATCTCCACTTAAACCGAGAACGTTTACGTTTATTATTATTATTGAGAAGAAAATTGATCTATCATTAATTTATAAGATTTAAAATTTTACAGGAATTAAGTTTTGGTAGCTATAAAAAGCATAAAATGTTGGTACTTTAGGCCTTTGAATAAGACATAGCACACTTTTCATGATCATCATCATCCATCACCACGCGGGTAAAACCGTGGGGTTTGAAACCGTAGAAGTTTGTATGTTTAGATGTTTGGATATTTGTTACTCAATTGCGCAAAAACAGCTGAACGGATTTGTGTGAAATATGGGACACATATAGTTGATTACCTGGATTAACATATATGATACTTTTTATATCAGTAAAATATTGAGTTCCTGAGAGATTACCAAAAATTTTCAAGGACCACTACCACTGCCCACCACCAGATGTTGTCAAGTTGCACAATACACAATAGTAACACACTACTCAAAGAACAGTAAGTCATCTTCATAGAAATTGGCCGCTGTCGGTTTGAATGTGTGCGTGTGTACCAGGCGCTGTGTACGTATACTGCCATTGGATATTTTTAAATAAAAACACTAGGTTGATATTACCAAAATATTTTTTAATATAAATGTGTAAGTTGTATAATCATAATAAGATAAGTGAAACAAAAGTTAAGGACCATTCCGAGAAGGCTCGCGTCCAACGGTATCACTTTGTAGACCACGAATTTTAATGGATGAGCTTCCACGTACCGAATGAAATTATTAATTTGACGAGCTTCATTCTTATCTGAAAGAAACACAATTATATTATATTACAAGGCGTAAACCGGATGACATAATAAGTAAAAAAAA